>CM045728.1:70337349-70724849 GCA_024760905.1 Plotosus lineatus | reverse complement strand
TAGGGTGCTGGGCTCATGATCAGGAGGTTGTGAGTTCAAAACTCCTGGTTGCTTCATGCTACAGACACCGGGGATAAGCACCGGCCTGATGAGCTACTATGGCTCGGGTGTAAAAAGCCCAACAGACTTTATCTTACCTTACCTATATACTAGTATATACATATATGGATCCCTCGCTACTTCGTGCTTCAATTCATGCGGCTTCAGTGCATTGCTTTTTTTTTTTTTTTTTAATATTCATCGAATAAAAAAATAAGGAAATTAAGGAAGAATAGGGAAAAAGTTAAGGAAAATGCCACAAAAACAAGGCCAATTATGCAAAAAAAAAAACTCCAAAAAACAAAAACTTTAAACAAACACAAAACTAAAAACAGCCCAAAACCTCCCATCAAAACTAGTTGCATTGTTTTAAGGTGCACATCTGAGTGCGTGCACACGCATCTGCGTACGTGCGTGCGACCATCTGTATGTGTATGTATTTATATTTTATTTACTTCTTATGCATTATTTTTTTAATGTTTAATTGTTATTATAAGTATTTATAGCATTGAATATGTATTTATTGATATTATATACACATATACATGTACGTATACGTCAGTCAGGGGGGGGGGTTGATGATCCTACTTTCGCGAAATTCGATGGTCGAATGGGGATCTCGGTCCCAATTAACCGCGGGAAGTGAGGGATCCCTGTATAAACTGCACTATCATTAAAAAGTGTAGTCTCACCTGTAAAGAATATCCCTGCTCACACTGAAACATAACTACATCTCCCACCATGTAGCGGTCGCCCACTTTGATGCCATAGGTAGGAGTCTGAGGCTCTGGACAGGAATCAAGACCGATTGCTGTTGACACAAAATGTAATCACAAGATTTGATTTTCAGTTCACAAATTAATACCAAAACTAACTACAGCATCAAATCTAGAATGTTACATAACTGTTGAATAGTTTCATTAAGTGTGGAAATTTGGTTTTAAATTATAGACTAAACCTCCTTTGAGGTTAACTGTATAAATTCTGTTGCTGAATTTCATGAACAAAACAAAAGTTGTACACTCAAATGTTTTATTGGTTTGCCAATAGATTTGATTACAGCATGCACTTGCTGTGGCATTCTTTCAATAACCTTCTGCCATGTGACCTTTTAGTCCAGAGCTGCATCAATTTTTCACCAAAATCTTGATTTGATGGTGGGGTTGAAAAACTGTGTAAAATCAAGAGAATCCCAAAGATCCTCGTTGGGATTGAAGTCGGACTATGTTGAGGGGGATTCGAGTGTGAACATGATAGTTCATGCTCTCTTGACTATCCATCTATTATCTATTCTGCTTATCATCTAGGATTGCGGTGGAAACTGGAGCCAGTACCAGCTGACTTCAGGCAAAAGAACCCCCTGAAGAGGTCATCAGTCTATTGCTGGGCTGCTCCCTGAAGTATTCTTTCCCAGTTTTTCGGCTGATGAATCCTGCCACTGTCATCTTTAAACATGCCCATCACATCAAGAAAGGAAAAAAATTGGGTATGTACACACAAAAACATAGTGTATGTCCTTTTCCATGGGAAAGTTCAAATGTATCAAGAGTGAAATGACCGTGGAAATGTGCGGTGCCTTACGCCAACTTCATGGGTGACGTGCGCGAATGACTTGGCAACACTTAGAATGTTAGAACTGATAAAGTTTAAACAATTCATCCTCAAATGATACGCACATGAGACACACATGAAGAATTAACACTGATGAACATTTACCACATCTCCATGTTTGCAATTAGATCAGTGGATAAAAAGCATGCATGAAAGTGAGGCAGAAAATACAGTTAAGAACAATAGCTGCCTTCGCAGTCTTGGAAGACATTGCAAATGGTGCAATAAGAGGAGAGCAAGTATTCGGAGACGGAGTATTTACTGGCACATGACTGGCTCATTAGCTATTTCAGGCTTCCGTAGGTACTCCTCCTGGAACTGTATGTGGAGCTATGGCCAACAGTGGAGCGCGACACGGCTAGGAGACATGTGTTGCCAGTACCCACACAGGTGCTGAAAACACTGGGGTTCTTAGCAACAGATGCATTCCAGAGGGAACTGGCTGACCGATTGGGACTGTGCCAGCTGACCCTGAGCCGAGCCATGCTAGCTGTCTTCTTCTTCTTCTTCTTTTACTTTCGGATGCTCCCTTCAGGGGTCGCCACAGCAAATCATCCGCCTCCACCTCACCCTGTCCTCCGCATCTTCTTTTCTGACTCCAACGACCTTCATGTCTTCCTTCACCACATCCATAAATCTCTTCTTTGGTCTTCCTCGAGGCCTTCTGCCTGGTAGTTCCAACCTCAGCATCCTACTGCCAATATACTCACTGTCCCTCCTCTGTACATGTCCAAACCATCTCAATCTAGCCTCTCTGACTTTGTCTCCAAAACATCTTACGTGGGCTGTCCCTCTGACATACTAATTTCTGTGCTGTGTGGGACGGAATTATCTACTTGTCAGCCAGGTATATCAAAATCCCATACAGGGCAGCTGAAAAAAACAACAACATTAAAGTGCAATTTGCAGAGAGAGAGCTGATTTTCCTAATGTAATTGGCGTCGTTGGCTACACATATTGTTATAAAAGCGCCATCATAGGATGAATTTGCTGAGGAAGCATTTTCATTCGATCAAATATTCAAATCATACATGATGCGAAAATGCAATTAACTATCGTTGTTGTGATATGGTTTGGTCCAATGCATGATTCATACATCCTGAGTAACAGTATGGTACTACAAGCTGGCACTGTGCGCAGTGGGTGGCTTCTTGTTGAGTAAATGTATTCTATTGTCCTATGAATCCCCCTCATGCGCATTAAGCATGTCCTGCCTTCACAGCATCAGTACTAGTTCGTGATTTGCTGTTCTGGTTAAACTACCACTTCAGAGCTTTCTGACAGGCACCTTATAGGACACAGTCAGTCGGGCAGGATCCAGCAGCTGGTGGTTGGGGTGCACTGTCGCCAAAGATGACGGGAATGGTGGAGGAATAACCCAAGTCTGTGACAGGACAATGTGCCAAACAGTATATTTTTGTGTGCCTCCTGTTCAATAAAGAGTGTCTCTCATTCGCATTCTGTGAAATTTAACTTTTTCCAGTCTTACTCATGTTTTAAGGTTTTTCCGATAATGCAGAGAGGGGAATCTCTGGTGCAGTTGCCATTTAAATCTGATTTACTTATTTGAATGAGGACATTCACAGGGAGGGGTCGAGTACTCCAACATGTATGTTCAAATCCATGTTGATTTGGCTGTTAAAAGAAAACGTGCTTATACTCATGTGTACGTACAAATTCATACATCTGGATATGTTTGTGTTTACAATATTCTCTGGATTTAGTCGTCCGCCATTTTGCAGTAGGAAATCCATGCATGTTTTTGTACATGCAGCCCCTGTTTATTCAACATTTTCAGCCAGTCAGTCGACCTCTTCTTTTTTATTGCCATTGCTGAGCTTCAACCTGGCCAACTAAAGTAATCCCAGATCATAAGACTGACTCCTGAGGGTTGGACAGTGGCTACAATACATGATGGGTATATCGTTTCAAATGGCTCCCTGCTTACCGTGACATGCTGATTGTGCTATCATTGTGAATTTTACTGTCAATATTTTACAAGTTGAGAGCAATGGTGGCCTGGTGGTAAAGTGCTGGATTATACATAATATCAATCCCAAGGTTGGGGGGGTTCAAGCCCCACCGTCGGCGGTTGTCACTGCTGTCCAACCAGTGCAGCTAACTGGGCTATCAAAAGCTGATCATAGAACCATTGCTGACTTTCGTCAAGAGTAGGCTGCATAGCCGTCGGTCTGTTTCTGCATTGTGATTGCCTGACGACCTGTCCAGGATGTACTTAGCCTAAGCCCAGAGTTGGCCGAGATGGGCACCAGCCTCCCGTGAGTTGAAAACATTTTCCAAACATTGCTCAGGATTGTGTTCAGCCACATTCAGTACACATTCTACATTTCATTTATGTGTTAAACCATTCATAATACATTTTGACTCATTTCTGATATCGCCATAGCTGATTCATTTGCTTGATTATTGATGTAGGTCAATAATTTGACCCTTCTAAAACACAATGGCATCTTTTTTTTACAACCATTGGATATGTCTTCAGTATGGTTTTCTAAGAAATGAAAAGGTACTCACTGCATCAGTTGAGATTAAATAACATGTTGCCAGTTGTGACATTTTAATCACTGTAGTAATTATTCAATCAAATGTGCTTGCCTATTTGCTCATTTGAATACAGGAGTCCTTTGGCAATGTAGCAGGTCTTTGACAGCGCAGCAGGTGGGTTCTTCTGTAGCGAAAATGCCATTCTCCCAGTACTCAAACACAGATTATTTGGTTATTTCTAGAGGAAATTGTAAATGGCTAGACTTTAACCTTCTTTTTCCTTGCACTCATTTCATGCCAAAGGAGCCTACCGAGACTAAGCGTTGTCACTAGCTATTAATTTATCACAAAGACATCTATAAATGTTCCAGTAATAAAAAAATCTTAAGCGAACAAATGCCTAAAAATCCCTGAGAGAAAAAAATGCCATTCAACATAACATCACTGAGAGAGGAGAATCAGAAGGTTTGACAAAAGGACTCTATGACAAAAGGATGCAGTGGTGGCGTAGTGGATAAGGTGATGGGTTACTGATTTAAAGGTCAGCGGTTCAATCACCACTGTTGGGTGCTTGAGCAAGGCCCTTAACCTTCAATTGCTCTTTTGTATTAAAAGTAATACTTGTAAGTCACTCTGGATAAGAGTGTGTGCCAAATGTTGCAAATGCATAGATGCATTCTATACTGTGTATAAAACCATGTTTGAATGGTTAATTCTCTGAGCACTACTTTAGTGTATAACAGTTTTCTTACTAATGAATTATGACTTGCACACTTTTAAAGGACAAAGTGAGTTGGAATTTGTTTCATGTGTCACATGTGTTGAATTGCAGTCTTGTCTGCTCACAGTGTAGATTTTTAATAAGAGATGAGTGTATGGATCTCAGTGGTTGGTATGAAGCTGCCCTCTGGTTGTACCTGTGTATTCCAGATGGAAGCCTGCTGCTGAAACACTGATGTCAGATACAAAGTTCAGGTAAAGGTTGTTGGACGTGCTGTTCAGCAACTGAGGGATAGTCGTGCCTGAAAAGAAATGCAGTAAAATGTTTTATGTAATAAGCATTTTGTCACAACATATTAACACACAGAGAGACAGACGCAAAAACACACAGGTCTTACTAATCAATGTTAGGATT
The DNA here is from genome assembly GCA_024760905.1 of Plotosus lineatus. Classification (NCBI taxonomy): domain Eukaryota; kingdom Metazoa; phylum Chordata; class Actinopteri; order Siluriformes; family Plotosidae; genus Plotosus; species Plotosus lineatus. Next base: position 70,719,559 of record CM045728.1, on the reverse strand, counting down.
GGAAGGATATCGTTTGGTGCTTTTAAATAAAGCAGCCTTCACAATATGATGAATTAAAGAAAGGAACACTATTGCATTGCAAAAGTCTAAATACTCGTAAACTAAATTCCACCAGGCACAAAAAATTGACAAAGAATATATATATATATATATATATATATATATATATATATATATATATATATATATATATATAAATTCAAAACGAGATCAAAACAGGGAAGAAGTGGTCTCGTGGTAAGGTGCTGGCTCACTGATCCCAAGGTTGGGGCTTCAAGCCCAATATCAATGAGTTGCCGCTGCCCCCCCCAGTGTAGCTAACTGGGTTATCAACTTCCGGCAATGTCCCTCGCTGTCTACGGTGTGAGGCATGTAAAAGAACCATTGCTGACTTTCATCAAGAGTAGCTGCTTAGTCGTCAGCGGATTTCCACCCTGTGATGGCCTGGCAAGCTGTCCTACGGTCTACTTTGCCCTCGCCCAGAATCAGCTGAGATGGGTGTCAGCCTCCCTGTGACTCTAATTAGGATTAAGTGGTTCAGAAAATGAATGAATGAATGAGATCAGAACCATTTGATAACGTCCCACCAAGAAATCACTAAATGCAGGTTGATGAATGTTTTAACAAACGGATCATGAGCTGTGATCATGCACATCATATGACCTGTGAATTTAAACTGATCGTGGACTGTTTGTACGTAGGTATCAAAAATAAAATATATAAAAATCACAGTTTCCTCTGGGACCACTCAGGTATTCTGATTCTGATTAAACAGATTTGCAATGATGCAACAAATTTTTATCCCAGTTGCCTTCAGTGAGTTGCCAGAGTAGAACCAGCTATCCTCTTGGCAAAGATGCAAGGCTCCAATTCCAACTCCATTTCATCCATCTACACCTGCAGCCCAAGAAGCAGCTACATTCCAAAAAGGAGATACATCTCAAGAAGCCCTTAAGATCCAGGTCTCCCAGTCTTTACTATTTGCAAGCATTTAACAGAAATGTCTCTCCATCTCTATCTAAATTAACTTACTTGGAGCGGACGAATGAGGCCATTTCACTTACTAACCATTTTTGTCACTGTGTACGGGCTGCTTGCTGACATACATTTTTAGGCAAAAAATATTTTGATGAATGAAAGGAACAACGATGTATGACAACTTATTAAAGCTAATATCAATGAATCCAAAACAACATCCACACAAATGTTAGTGTATGGCGGCGATTGGCAAATAATTACCATACGCTGGGCCAATTTGTTATAGTGTGAAAACAGTTTTCCTGATTAAGGATCAGCCAACTATCTTCGACAAATATCTAATGTCAAAAGTATCAAGTTCCCTTGCAAGATAAATTAACATCTATTTATCTATCATAAACATACTCAAAACCGCCCCTTATCCCAAACAAACTCATCCAAAGGCATATCCTGAGTCGTTATCCCAACACATAGTCTTAATATTGACAGTACCACTCGGTCTGATTTGATTATTAAAGTAAGCTGCTCCTGATTTTATTTATTTATTTGAAACCTGGTCATTCTAGAATCCATCACTGTTTAACAATAACATTAAAAACCATGAATTAATGACAGTTTTAAAAAAGTGAAATATTTGAAAAAGTTATTGACTGTAATGGTAATGTGCAATTATATGTGGTGTCAGCACAAAATGAGTCCAGTGTCATAAAAGGTCATTTGAAAATACAGGGATCCCTCACTTTCTGTGGATAGTTGTGACTGAGAGCCCCCCAGCGCCCCTATCTAATGTATTCGTACATGTATGTGTATGTAATATCAAAATTCAGGTTATGAAATGCATTTTTCTAAAATTTTTGACTCTGGATACAAAACAAGTTCACGTTACAAAAGCGGCATCTTAAAAATTCAAACGTGCCATTCAAACAATGTTGCTTTCCCATTGGATGTCTCCCAACACCCCACCCCGCTGGCCTCCCATTGGCTAGGAGGGAGCTTAATCGCCAAAACGCTTTTTGTGTGCACCCATTCTTCGACACACGCGTGAAGAAGAGTTGTACTGTTGGTTCGTGAGTTTCGTGAATTTTTTTGAGTGTTTTCATTGCAGTGTTATTTTTCGTTATTAATCATGAGCCCCAAGAAAGTGAATCCTGGTGAGACTGAAAAGAAGAAGCGGGCTCCGTTATCAACAAAAGTAAAACAGGTGATGATAAAAAAATATGAAAATGGGTTTCGGTTGAGTGAAATCGCAAAGGAGCATGGCCGAAACCCCTCTACAATCGGGACGATATTGAAGCAGAAGGAGGTCTTAAAAGCGGAGATACAGTGACGGAGGCAATTATTTCGGAGAAAGCAACTGCCGAATTTAAGGACCTCGTGAAGGAGAGTGGGGGTTCTTCAGACCAGCAACCCCCGGACTTTAAAGCGTCGCATGGGTGGTTTAAGAGATTTAAAACTTTTAACTGTTTTAAAACTGTTTACTTTTAACACCTATTTCATACATATTTCATGCAAAATTGGTGTACTTTTATAATTTTTAAAGGGTTTATGGGGTAGTAATGGGAGCCTTGGAACGAATCACACGTTTTACATGTAAAATGCGGTTCAATTTACGAAAAATGCAGGTTACGAAAAAGGCACTGAAACGGACTAATTTCGTAAGGTGCGGTACCACTGTAATAACAATTAAACATTCAAAAACAATGCATACGATGTAAATAAAATATAAATACACACACAAGCAGATGTGCGCGCACGCCCTCAGATGCGCACCTCACAAAAATGTAAGTAGTTTTGATGGTGATGAAAGGTTTTGGGTTGTTTTTTGTAGGGTTTTGTCTGCATAACTGGCCTTGTTTTTGTGGCATTTTCCTTACCTTTCCCCCTATTCTTCCTTAAGTTCCTTATATTTTTAATTAGATGAATATTAAAAATAAATAAATAAATGCGAAGCACTGAAGCTGCATGAATTGAAGCACGAGGGATCCTGTACATCAATTTAAAAAACAAAACTGCATAAAAAAAATCACACACACACACACACACACACACACACACACACACACACACACACACACACACACACACAAATTTACATAGCTGTAAATACCATTCTTGATCTAAAACATATCAGTCACCAAAGTATCATACTTTAAAATTAGCCTACATGCAAGTTTTAAAATATTAATGACTTGTTTGCAAAGCATTAACAGCCGTTTACACTTTAACATAGTTATAGCTGATTTTCATTAAACGTGACATTCTGTTAAGATGATGATTACTTAAACAATTTTTCTAATTTCACTGACTTGGCTGAACCAAATTTAATGCACAATCTCATATTTAAAATACTTTGTTTCCGTTTTAGAATATACAATAAAACAATGTTTTTGTGGGTTTTTTTTTTTTTTTTTAACAACTGGACATAACTTATGGTGACACGGCTCATGAAAATTGAACTAACCTGATTTGAACATTATTGTTGTTCCCAGGAAATTCAAACAGCTGTAGTGATAAGTACATGTTTTAAAATACATTAAAAAGCTCAGAAAGGTTGTGAGAAAGAGTGACTTCAGTGATCACTCATTGCTGTACACTTACTACGTCTCTTACGCAGTATTTTCTCAGACAAAGTTTTGTGAAAACAAAGGTCGGTTGTATGGGAAAAGTCAGAACAGCCATGCTTGTTGGCATAAAATGTTACCATGGAGGGGATAAAATCTGTGTATTACAAAGAGAAACAATTTTACTATGGACTAATCCACATAAGTCAATACAGAATCATTACAAGGTACAATCTCTATATTGCTTAAATAAATAAATAAAATACAGATGCTCACCGACTTAAGTTTTTAATTGGTTCCGGACGGCCGAACGTAAGTTGAAAGTGAACGTAAGTTGTTACAGTGGGACAGAAGCGTGGAGGGAGATTGACTTGCTCCAAGGAAGAGATAGATCAGCACATCCAGACCACTTATAGCGATCCTGACAGGCAGCAGGAGCTGGGCCATTGCAACACCCTGATACAACCATCACCCCCCACGAAGGAGTTTGATGGAAGAGGTAAGCTCCTTAAAGAGGTACAGGATGTTGTGAGAAAAGCCCGAACCAGTTCAGCTCCCGGGCCAAGTGGAGTGCCGTACAAGGTTTATAAGAACTGTCCCCTGTTACTGAAGCGGCTATGGAAGATCTTGAAAGTCATCTGGAGAAGAGGGAAGGTGGCGCAGCAGTGGCGATATGCTGAGGGAGTCTGGATCCCAAAGGAAGAAAATTCCAAGAACATCGACCAATTCAGGATTATTTCCTTTCTGAGTGTGGAAGGGAAAATCTTCTTCAGCATAGTAGCAAGGCGGTTGACTGACTTTCTTTCCAGCAACAGATACATCGACACCTCAGTGCAGAAGGGCGGCATATCTGGGGTGCCAGGTTGCCTGGAGCATATGGGAGTGGTGACCCAGCTCATCAGAGAAGCTCGGGAGAACAAAGGAGACTTGGCAGTGCTTTGGCTCGACCTCGCTAATGCCTATGGATCCATCCTGGTGCCTATGGATCCAACCTTGGAGAGGCATCATGTGCCAGGCCAGGTCGCACAACTCATTATGGACTACTACAATCAGTTCAGTATGAGAGTGTCAGCAGGGCTTGTAACATCAGATTGGCACAGAGTCGAGATTGGGATCATCACAGGCTGTACCATCTCCGTGATCCTTTTTGCCTTGGCAATGAACATACTAGTTAAGTCTGCTGAAACTCAGTGTCGGGGCCCAAAGTCTGCAACGGGAGTGCGGCAACCACCAATCAGGGCATATATGGACGATCTTACCATTACTACTGAGTCAGTACCAGGAAGCAGGTGGATTCTGCAAGGGCTGGAAGAGCTGTGTAGATGGGCAAGGATGAGGTTTAAGCCGGAGAAATCGCGGTCACTGGTGCTGAAGAGGGGCAAAGTTGTGGACAGGTTCCGCTTCAGCATCGGTGGGGCACCAATCCCAACTATCTCTGAAAAACCAGTGAAGAGTCTTGGCAAGGTGTTCAACAGCAGCCTTAAGGATTCAGCATCCATTCAAGAAACCTGTCAGGAGCTGGAGAGCTGGTTGAGAACAGTGGACCGGTCTGGGCTACCCGGGAAGTTCAAGGCCTGGATTTATCAACATGGCATCCTGCCCAAAGTGCTGTGGCCTCTACTCATCTACGAGGTTCCAATTTCGATCGTGGAGGGCCTAGAGAGGAAGGTTAGCAGTTTCCTCAGGAGGTGGCTGGGTCTGCCTAGGAGTCTTAGTAGCATCGCTCTCTATGGACGCAACACCAAGCTCCAACTGCCTCTGAGATCACTAGAGGAGGAGTTTAAGGTGACAAAGGCAAGAGAAGTGATGATGTACTGGGACTCCAGCGACCCTAAGGTGGTCCAGGCAGGGGTCAGAGTGAAAACCGGGAGGAAGTGGAGAGCCGATGAAGCTGTCACACACGCTGAATTGCGGATACGACACAGAGCCCTGGTCGGAGCAGTGACCCACGGTAGGGCTGATCTGGGAACATGTACAACGCCACAGTATGAGAAGGCCAAGGGGAAGGAGAGACGGCGATTGGTGCAGGGCAGAAGTGGAGGAGAGGAGGAGCGGCAGAGCAGTCAGCCTAAGGCAGCAGGGTGCCTGGACAAGGTGGGAGCAGGCCATGGAACGAAAAGTCACATGGGCAGAGCTTTGGTGGGCAGAGCCGCACCGAATAAAGTTCCTTGTCCAAGCGGTCTATGGCATTCTGCCCAGTCCATCAAACCTCTCCATTTGGGTAGAATAGAGTCTCCCAACTGCCCACAGTGCCCAGGCAGAGGCACGTTGGAGCACATTCTGAGCTGCTGTCCAGTAGCCCTTGGGCAGGGGCGGTACACCTGGCGCCACAACCAGGTTCTGAAACCCATTGCGGAAGTCATCAGCATGGGAATCAGCAAAAGCAGCAGACGGTCCTGCCCCACCACTCCGTTGATCACCTTTGTGAAGGCGGGTGAGAAGTTGGGAAAAACCGCAGGAGCCAGGAACCCATCGGGGCTACTGCAACCGCAAAAGACTGGCAGCTGTCTGTTGACCTGGAGAAACAACTCAAGTTCCCCCAGTGTATTGTCTCAACCACTCTGAGGCCAGACATCCTCCTGGTGTCAAAGGAGACAAAGAGCATCATCTTGATGGAGCTCACCGTGCCATGGGAGGACCAACTGGAAGAGGCCCATGAGAGAAAGAAGACCAAATATGAAGATCTGGTCGTAGGCTGCCGTAAGCAGGGCTGGAAGGCACAGTGTATGGCCATCGAGGTTGGCTGCAGAGGGTTCGCAGGCCAATCACTCTATAAAACCTTGAGTGTGCTGGGCATTACGGGGATGGAGAGGAGAAGAGCCATTAAGAGGATCACTGAGGAAGCAGAGAAAGCCTCGAGATGGCTGTGGATTAGGAGAGGAGATCCATGGAAAGCAAAAGCCACCTGAACACAAGTCGGGTCTGATCAACCATGGCTGGGTCGCCTGGGCGAGGGTGTCTGATGTTGAAAGACCTGAAACATCCGAGGACCTCAGGTTACATCACTGATGATGTGTTCAGGAGCATCCTAGAGATGTATCATAACAATCAGTGATGTATGACGTGTGACGTATAACGCTCATACTGTATTATATAGCCATAAATACCATTACCATATCTCATAAAACACCCCGAAATCAATTTTTATAAACATAACATTGTAAAATAATATCAAATAATATCAACATTCATTTCAAATAAGTCACTTATTTATACCGAGTTATTTTACGTGAAGCTTAAAACAGTCAATCAACGCTAACAATATGTGAAGCGCTCTATACCGAAAGTAGTGTACTTGCAAAAGTAGTGTACTTGCTGTGAGTTATACAGACTTCCGGTCTTTCAAGTGCACAAGTGAGTTGTTGAACTCATTTAGAACACAGCTAGCACTGTTGCAGTCTCCCAGCAAAGCGGCGAGCTCTGTCTTGTGTGTAAGTAAGTAAGTAAACTTTACTCAAGAGATGCATACAAATATCAAGTACAAATCCTAATGAATATTAATATAAAAATAAGTATACACTCTTAGGATTCTGCTAAAAGATAATAAATATAAAGATTGTGCCATTCTGAGCAGATAGTTAATTCATCTCTGTGTATGAGACTTGCACCCATACTAGTAGGCTTACACTTCTGACCAACCATATTTGCTTAGAGTTACAAAAGTCCACAAAGCAGTGTAAACACAGAGATCACAGAGACGACGTCTTAACACAAGGGTAACATACTATATAACTGATATATATATATATCAACAGGAACAGGGGCAGGGGGTCTTGAAATACCATGTAAACTCACTCTTACAGGCAGTGAACGCCTCATTTTACGGTTACATAGACTGATCCAATAAAATTGGTAAGTTTGATCTACGATTTTGCTCCCAGTATACATGGGCGGTTATTAGACTTAAGATAGAAAACACCGGGGGTGGGGGTGGGGTGTTTGCTTGAGCAGGGCGCTTATTACGTCAAATACGGTATGTACAGATTTTCTCAACTATTATATTCAGTTCTAAAAGCAAATTGAAAACTGTGACGCAAGACCCACCAGTCCGTCACAAAACAAGTTACCAGTATTATATTAGCAGTTTCATGGCTGCCAAGTGTTTATCTAACTTAAAAGACACTGTGGTTCAGTTCTTGTGTGGCTAGGAGCAGAGGAGAGTTTAACATTGTTCTCCAAAGTTAGTTAAAGGTGCTGATCCTGCCCCCGATCCTAGCTAATCAATGTATACTTCCCAGCTGTGCCCACTGACTGACAGCCATTAGATTAACAGACCCCCGGCATTGACCTGCTTGAATTAGTCACTTTTTTAAATGGAACACAAGCAGTCAACAGTTGACAGTATCCAAATAATAGGTTCATTATTAAAAAGAATTAATTGCCCACTGAAGTACAACCTGATGGTTGTAAAAAGTTTATTATCACAAAGGTTGCACTCTAATGAGATAAAGTTGGGCTGGAGGCAGGACCCTCACTGCTTTCATTCATGGGCTGATTTTGTGAGAACAAAAGTGATCATGAGAGTCTTATGATCAATTCTTTCACTTCTACCAATTATATTTTACTCAAAAAGCAAAGCTTAAAGAGCTATTTGGAGACTATTATGGGAAGAAGAATAAATTCACCACGAAATTCAAGGTCTTGCCTGGAAAAAAAGCAACAGTGGCAGAAACAGCAGAATGATTGTTCCAAATTTTATTTAGAATATAAAAAAGATATTTGCCCTGCAATATCCAGGTGAGCTGTCCAGGGTGTACCCCGCCCTTGCCCATAGTCGATTGAGATGGGTGTAAGCCTCCCTGTGACCATAATTAGGATTAAGTGGTTCAGAAAATGAATGAATAAGATATTGTCAGAAGTACTATTTCCAAATTTTGAGCAAAAGCATGTTCTTACCTGAATAACTGCCCAGTCTGGGTGCATTGTTGTCAGCTCCATCATAGAAATCCAGAGAATCCCAATTATGTTCAGTGGCAAAACTCACCACTTGGATCTAATAAAGGACAAAGTATAAGAGTGTTCTTTATTCTTCATGAAAGCAATGCCATGAAAAGGCCCTAAACAAAAACAAGCGCAAATGACAAGAGACCAAACACAACTCAAAACATCATGAAAAGATCAAGCTACACCTTGTCCTCATCATTTGAAAATTAAAAAAAATTGGTAAAAGGTAAAGTCCGTTGGGCTTCTTACACCCGAGCCATAGTGGCTCATCAGGCCGATGCTTATCCCCGGTTTCCATAGCATGAAGTGACTAGGAGTTCAACTCCTCCTGGATGGGACGCTAGTCCATCGCAGGTTACCTTCCCAGTATATTTTTACTGGTACCCATTTATACTGCTGGGTGAACAGAGGCACTCTTGTGGTTAAGACCTTGCCCAGGGGTCTTAGCACAGTGGGGGTCCAACTGGGATTTGAACTCACAACCTCCCGATCATTAGCGCAGCACCTTTACCACTACGCCACCAACTCCTAAAAAATTTGTTAATACATAATTAATCAATGGCAGCATGGTGGTGTAGTGCTTAGAAGGTCCTGTGTTCAATTCCCAGCTCGGGCGTTTCTTTGTGGAGTTTGCATGTTCTCCCTGTGCTTGCGTGGGTTTCCTCCGGGGACTCGGGTTTCTACCCACAATTCAATACCATCCACAGTAGGTTATTTGTTCAAAATCACACCTAGGTGTGAGTGTGAATGGTTGTGTGAGTGTTGGCCATGCGATGGCCTGGCGAGCCATCTAGGGTGTATGCCTCCCTTGACCAGAGTCGGCTGAGATGGGTTCCAGCCTTCCCGCGCCCCATTAGGATTAAGCGGTTCAAAAAATGAATGAATGAATTAATCAGTTGGCTGGCATGGTGTTGTAATCTTTAGCATGTCCATCTCACAGCAAAATTGTCCTGGATCTGTGTCCCAGGCCCTTAGAGGCCGTTTGTGTGTGAAGTTTGATTGTTCTTTCTATTCAGGACAATTGGCTGTTCCAAATTGTTCCTGAATACAGTTTGACTTCAGTTCGATTTCACCTTCATCCAGAGTCAGCTGAGATAGGATTCGGCCTTCTCGCAACTCTAGTGGGATTAAGCAGTTTGGCAGGCAAATGAATGAATTAATGAATAATTAATGAATAATTAATCAGATACTAATAATTCTCCGAATGGAAGTTTCACTTTTTACACTGCTGTTCAAGCTTCTGTCAGTGTAAAAATAGGTTCATTTAAAGGACTTTCTCTTTTTCTCACCTGGATTCCTGCTCCCTCAGGCACTGAGACCTTCCACACACAGTTGAGATTGTTGTCGTAAGGTTCAGGGTAGCCTGGGGACAAAATGGTGCCCTTACGTGCCATCAAACTCCCTCCACATGGCACTGTTAAGGCAAAGCCCCAGAGAGAAGTTATCATAGAATAAATTAACACCATAACAGACACAGGACTGGAACAGAATGTGACTGGCTTTTAATGACTAAAGTGAATGATGAAATGAGTGTCTTTTTGAGAACGCTGATCCATAGGTTGATGAAATAATTTCAGGATTTGGGGGAAAAAATAGAGTCAAGACTGTGTAATGTTATTTTAAAGGCACACCAGTATGTATAACTAATCAGAAACAAATTCCTGCCTGAAAAATGTACAACGATAGTAACCTGTACAGTATCTTGTACCTGACATGAATAAAAGTTCATTTCTGTTCGAAATGGATATTTAGATTTCAGACAGATAGAAGAATGCATGGAAGCTTTTATGGGCTCAAGAGTATAAACGTTTGAAACTTTTGTCCTGATCATTAATATTACACATTTTTATAATTTTTTTGAATTCATAAGGCATTTAGCAAAGTGACAAGCATCTGCCCCTCAATAGAACGGGTAGTCTAGGCAATTTTCCCTTTTGAAACCAGAAAGTGGATCCATCAATAATAAAAGCACGGGCTGCTATCTTACTTTCCCAGGACAGATCTTTTTTTCCCCCCCAAACCCAGCCTTGGTATGATGCTATCTGTCAAGGACAACACGAAAATCCAGAGGTCAGTGCCAATCAGTTTGTTTAAAGAACCGAGGGCAGGTCAGGACATACTTGTAGATATTAGAGCCACAGACATTGTGTGTGTGTGTGTGTGTGTGTGTGTGTGTGTGTGTGTGTGTGTGTGTGTGTGTGTGTGTTAGTGAGACAGGAAGAGAAAGGGGAGAGAGATTGTAGGAAAAGAGAGAGACAGTGTTAAAAGACAAGAAATGCTCAATATATCTGTGCAAGATGCTTAAATTATTAAAGAAATTCAGTTCATAGCAATTTCAGGATCGTTAATATTTTAGAACTGATATACAGTGTGTGTGTGTGTGTATGTGTGTGTGTGTGTATGTGTGTGTGTGTGTGTGTGTGTGTGTGTGTGTGTGTGTGAGTGAATGTGTGTGTGACTGTGTGACTGTGTGTGTGTGACTGTGTGTGAGTGTGTGTGACTGTGTGTGTGGATGTGTGTGTGTGTGTGTGTGTGTATGTGTGTGTGTGTGTGTGAATGTGTGTGTGAGTGTGTGTGAATGTGTGTGTGACTGTGTGTGAGTGTGTGTGTGACTGTGTGTGAGTGTGTGTGACTGTGTGTGTGTGTGGATGTGTGTGTGTGTGTGAATGTGTGCGAGTGTGTGTGTGTGTGTGTGTGTGTGAATGTGTGTGTGTGTGTGTGTGTGTGTGTGAATGTGTGCGAGTGTGTGTGTGTGTGTGTGTGTGTGTGTAGGTAATCATGGGAAATCTTTGCAGTGAGAACTGCACAGCACAGACAGCCAATACACAGCTCGGATGTGGAATCACAAAATGTCTGACCAATTAATTAAAAATGAGAGTGCTGTAAGTTTGCCTATTCAACCTCCTTCGTCCCATTCCACACGTTTTAAACCTGACTAATTACACCGCTGAGGGCAAACTATGTGCTGCTTTAAGGCAACGAGTGCAGTGTCCCTGTTTTCTCCTGCTTCCATCCTTCTACTAGAACTGTTAATGAACCCTCTTCAGCTCTGGAGAAGACTCAAATCAACAATACTGGATAGTGAGTGGACGAATAATTTGACACTCACCCATGCAGGTGGGCAGTGTGTCGTTCCATTGTGCTAGGGCATCGGGAACTGTTTCACAGCGAATAGCGGTGGAGCCTTGCAAAGTGTAGCCTGGGTTACATTCAAACAGCACAGCCGAACCCACAGAAAAGTCATTGCCGAGGCGCCTGCCAAAGCGAGGCTCAGGCACTGAGCTACATTGTGTGGCACTGGTCCGTGGTACGGCTGTAGGGTACACAGCAAAAACAATGGATTCTTCGTGTTATACACCAACTGTTTTAGAGAGTAAACTTTGTTCATGCATAAAAAAACAACACAAAGCGCTTTTTCCCTGTTTCTAGTGACACTGTAGTACATTAAGGAAGCAACTTAGTTTACTCATTCACTTTATTTACCATGGGCCGGTTGTTCAAAACACGCTTATTTTAACCACCGGTTAACCCCTAACGGTTGGTTAAGTCTTTAACCCGCCGTTAGCTAACCGACCGTTAAATCTGCGTAGTTCAAAGCATGGTTAGTCACGTCATTAGTTAACATTGCCGTCAAAGTGAACAGTGTGGTTAACGTCACTGGTTAGCACTAAGGGCTCATTCAACATTTACAACATTTTCCTAAGCGTACAAAACATACGCTAGGGCGTAGGGGGTAAGATGCCTATGTACGCTTTTTAATATAAAAATGTCGATCAACAATAATACATGCGCTCGTGAATATATATATATATATATATATATATATATATATATATATATATATATATATATAAACAAAAGGACAGGACATCCTCTCTCTTCAGGTGATTATAGAAGATAAAATATTAATAAAATATTCTATAATCACCTGAAGAGAGAGGATGGTTTCACCACCCCTCGAAACAGATCTGTAGTGATAAATGGAGTTTCAATAGAAAGTCTTTGTCCTGTCCTTTTGTTATTTGCTCTACCAAAAAGTATTGAGCACTCTCCTACGGAAGGATCTACTCAGAAAATCCTATATATATATATATATATATATATATATATATATATTTTTTTTTTTTTTTTTTTTTTGTGCATGTACGTTTGAAACTAAATGCGCGATTCGCCAACCACCTGCGGTGTTGCATATCTACAAAGTCTGCAATGAATACAGTACAGTACTACCCAACCTGGTGTCAGCTGCTGAAACACCAGAAGGCAGCTGATTAAGGGCGTCGGCAACCCCCCACAACAGGAGTTGAGTTCCGCTGGACAAGAAATTATGTGTATTCTCAATCTTATAAATAAACTTAATGACTGTTATTGAAGAGAAAGTCGGAGATAAGTTCCGCATGACTAGAGTCAAGAAGTAAACCGGAAGTGAACATTTAACGGGCACTGCGCATGTGCACGCCCGAGCTGACCAATCAACAAACATAATATTATCAGTAAGCGATAATAGCTAAACACTGTCAATCAAACTAAGTGCGGGTGTGAGTTTGTTGGTCCCGCCTGACGCACAGAGAATGTCTGTCTGTCTTCCTTTCCTTTCCTTTCCCTTTTACTCGGGAGTCGCCACAGCGATTCATCTGATTCGCACATTTGATTTGGCAGAGGTTTTACATCGGCTGCCCTTCCTGTTTACAACCCTTTAGCAAGGGACAGAAACACGCTGACGACTTTGCAGCTACTCTTTACGAAAGTCAGCAATGGTTCTTTTACATGAACCTCTCACCATAGACAGTGAGAGACATGGCCCGCCTTTGATAACCCAGTTAGCTGCACTGGGGGGGGACAGTGACAACCTTGTGCAGAGTGGGACTCGAACCCCCACCCTTTGGGTCAGCGATCCAGCGCCCTATACCACTAGACCACCACTGCCCCTGAGAATGAATGGCTAAAATAACCCTTAAACCATCCAGCCTGTATCTGCAGCCTAATGCTCAGTACTTTTATAAAATTAATCGTATGTTTTTGTGCTGTAAATATGATTAGCTCACTTTGTAAATGTCTTTAGCACATGTACTTGCAGATGTAGTTTGAAATATCTTTGAGAATGTTTTTGGTTGAACTATAATATTAATAATATTTATAAGAACACCCCCCCCCCCCCCTCCCGCTGATGCGGCATCATGAATGCAGTGTTAACTATGAACGGCACCTATGAAAGTTAACCACACTGTTAAAAATTTAACGGAGGTCCTTAGGTGTTTTAACTTTAACGTCAAGTTAACACTCAGTTAAAGTTAACCGAGTTTTGAACAACACGATAACGGCAGCATTAAATTTAACGGTTGGTTAACTCTACTTTACCAGTGGTTAAAAAATAACCATGTTTTGAACAACCGGCCCCAAGTCGATAAATAGTTGTGTTTATTTTCTCTCTTGATTTAGTATGACGACGACAACAACAACAACAAAACCAGCTTGTAAGAAAACACTTTGTTTGTGCTGTAAAATGTTGACACTGGAGGCTCTTCCTATGAATATTAAATAATAATTTAATCTAGAAATAACGAATAAGAGAGTAGCAATTGATAGACAAATTGCACAACCCCACTCCCCCACCAAACAAACAAACAACTACATATATGTTTAATATGTATTGGTTGGCTTCAAAATTCACATTCCTTGTGAATGAGCTGTTACTATAGAAACACTGTATGAAAGCATTAATATAAACATGCAAAACTTATACCACATAGGAAATATAGTAACAGCCAAGATTTGTATTTTTTAAATATCAAAACTGATGTTTATTTAGTAAAACCTTCTGATAAATGCCAGTCAAAAAATTAAGAGTACTGTGGTATAATCTCCCACATCTGCATTTATTAATTACTTTATATCTTGCAAGTTATTGGTTTCTGTGTTAAGATATTATTATTATGAAGATATTACCAGTTTTTAGTTGACGAACAGGTCATGTGTCAGTCTTTAACACGCACTTGGTTCAGAATATTAAGTGCGAAGAAACTGAATGGGAATGGTTAATTTTTATTTTTATCAAAAACTGCAGCTACAAAACAATTCTCCCGAGTTAAAAAGCTCAACTGCCAGCTTAAACAAAAGGAAAAATACCCTGAAATATTGCATAGATGTTCTTTCTTTTACACGAGGAGCGGAACAGCTTCTGCGCCTGTTTTGAGAACCTCAGCAAGCCGGAGTTTCTCTCAGAGGTGGACAGCTGTGCTATTGGATCCCTCAGGCAAACGTGTGTAAATACTTAAAAAGTAAACAGCTGGAAAGCTCCTGAATCGGACAACATCCCAGGCTGTGTTCACAAAGCTTGTGCTCAGGAACTGGCAGATGTCTTTGCAGACATTTTTAACATTTTCCTGTTCTTGTCTGCAGTTCACACATGCTTCAAGAGGTCCATCATCTTCTGTGCTCCAAAGAAACCTAATTTAAGCTGCCTCAATGACTATCGCCGAGTAGCACTCACTGCCATCATCATAAAATGCTTTGACTTCACACATCACATCTTCACTGCCGGCTACACTTGACACTTTTCAGTTTACTGACTGATCAAAACAGATTTACAGATGATGCAATAGCGCTGGCTCTGCGCACAGCCGTCTCCCACCTTGACCACAAGAACACCTATGGGCTAATACTTTTTATTGACTACAGCACTGCTTTCAACACCATAATCCAAATCGAGCTTGTAATGAAGTTATGGGATGTACGCATCGCCTTATACAACTGGATCCTGGACTTCCTGACGGACAGACCACAGGTGGTATGGATTGGCAGTGTGACGTCCTCCACATTGACGCTCAGCACCGATGATCCCAGGGATGTGCGCTCTGCCCCCTGTTGTACAGTACACCCACGACTGTAGGTTAACACGCAGCATCAACACCGTCATCACATTTGCAGTCAACAACACCATCATTGGCTGCATTTCAGATAGCGATGAGTCTGCTCACAGAGCAGACATGAGAGACCTGTCCTCATGATGCCGGGACAACAACCTGCTGCTCATTCTCAGCAAGACCAAGGAGCTCATTGTGGACTACAGGAGACTGTGGGGTGCAGGCCACACCCCTGCTCACACAGACAGGACAGAATTAAAAACAGTCAGTTACTTCAGGTTCCTGAGGCTCAACATCAGTCCGGATTTGAGCTCTTCATATCACGTGGGTGTTATCATGAAAGCAGCGATACAACAGCTCTTCTTTCATCAGCGGCTCAGGAGGTTTGGCATGGACTCCAGAATAATCACTAACTTCTAATTATCCACCATCGAGTGTATTCTGTCTGGCTACATCATAACATGGTAGTGAGTTGAAATGCCCTGGACTATGAAGTGCTACAAAGGGTGGACAGGTCAGGAAAATATATCACCAGGGATGAACTGCCAGCCATCCATGACCTCTGTACACAGTGTTGCAGGAGGAAGGCCCAGCAAGTCCTCTGTGATCCCAACCCATACACACACACACACACACACACACACACACACACACACACACACATATATACATATAGAGGGCTCTCACAAAACAAAAAACAACCCAAAATCTCCCATCAAAACTGGATACATTGTTGGATCTGGCGCATCTGCGCTGCGTATGTGTGTATGTGTGTCATGCAATACCATCTGTATGTGAGTGTACAGATGCTCACCAGCTTACAAACGAGTTAGGCTCTGGACGGCCGTTCTTAGATGAATTTGTTTGTAAGTTGTTACAGGGCATTCTTTAGAGGGGAACGTATGTTTAAACCTTGTATAAGTAACCTATACAAGTTTGTACTGTATACAATCTCTCTCTCTCTCCCTCTCTCTCTCCATAATTATCAATATCATGTTTAAACTCCTGGTTCCTCTCAAGCGCAGCACAGCGGATCTGATCAGATTTACAGAGAGTTTCACTCTGATCCACTTCATTATAATACTGGAGTCAATTTGTTTCTTCTTTGAACGGCAGGAGCTCATGTATCGTTCTGCTTCTCTTCTCAGACCAGTGTAAAGCACATATCAGCCACGCCCCCCTCTGCCGGAGCCTAGTATTAAGTGTACCTCAGTATAATGTTTAATCATATTTCATACTTATATTTATGATCGATCTTTCTGTAGATTTCATTCCATTTCTATTTCTACTTGTTCTTCAATTTCATTTCACATTCACCCTCAAACAGACCTGTTTGTGTCTTGGGTTATTTACATCTTTTGTTATTTTTTTTTTAATGTTTCATTGTTATTATAAGCATTTATAGCATTGAATATGTATCGGCAAGAATGAAAGGAAAAGTGTACAAGACAGTGTTGAGGCCAGCGATGTTGTATGGTTTAGCGACAGTGGCCCTGGGGAAAACACAGGAGGCAGAGCTGGAGGTAGCAGTGAGTAAAATATTTAGGTTCTCTTTGGGAGTAACGAGGATGGATAGGATCAGGAATGAGCACATCAGAGGGACAGCACATGTAAGATGTTTTGGAGACAAAGTCAGAGAGGCTAGATTGAGATGGTTTGGACATGTACAGAGGAGGGATAGTGAATATATTGGTAGTAGGATGCTGAGGCTGGAACGATCAGGCAGAAGGCCTAGACGAAGACCAAAGAGAAGATTCATGGATGTGGTGAAGGACATGAAGGTAGTTGGTGTAAGAGAAGAAGATGCAGAGGATAGGGTGAGATGGAGGCGGATAACTGGCTGTGGAGACCTCTGAAGGGAAAAGCCGAAAGGAAAAGAAGATGACATGTACGTATATGTCACTTGAGGCGTGTGGAGGGGTGATCCTACTCGTGGATCCCTGTGTGTTTGTGTGTGTGTGTGTGTGTGTGTATATATATATATATATATATAGACACACAGAGCGAGAGAGAGAGAGAGAGAGAGAGAGAGAGAGAGAGAGGATTTGATATTGAGGGGGCTTTGAAGTCCAATAATTTTTTTCACCAGTGGTGATGTTCAACTGTTACCTGTATATGACAAATAAACCTGAACACGACAGAATTATTTCTGACATTAAAGCTCTATAATCTCAGCACAGGTATTAACATTCACCATTAATTACGCTACGAAAAGGTGTATGTAATGCTTGTGTATTATGAAGGTGCAGTAACTCTTCAAACAATGTGCTAATGAGAATTCTAATATACGAGTTAGAAGCTTTAACATGTAGTACTGAGTAAATTAGCTGCTAAGTAGATGAAATAAGCCAAGATATATATATATATATATATATATATATATATATATATATATATATATATATATATATATATATATATATTTGTTTTTGAGAAATTACATGGATCAGATTTTCAAGTTTAATAGCACACAATCCAAAGGTGAGCAAAAAAAAGTGCTGGGTTCAAGTCCCGGGCTCAGGTGTTTCTGTGTGGAGCTTGCATGTTCTCTCTGTGCTTGTGTGGATTTCCTCTGGGTACTTCAGATTCCTCCCGCAGTCCAAAGATTAGTGCATTGCTGTGTGTGTGATGGCCTTCTATGGTCTGGCAAATCGTTCAGGGTGTACCTTCACCCATTATTGGCTGAGATAGGTTCCAGCCTTCACACAACCCTAGTAGAAGTAGGGGTTCGGCAAATAAATGAGTGAGAGACTGAGTAAGATCTGCTGGCATTCCACCTCCGCAGCTCCATTTCAACATATGGCTTATAGAAAGTCTTGAAATAAATTCTGTTATTAAGTTAGTAGCCTTGAGAGTGAGAAGTCAATGCTTAGTTGAAATATGTTATTATTTATTTAACACCCAACAAACAGCAAAACATTGAACTCCAAAATGTACTAAGAGAAATAATACAATACAAGGGCTTCATAAAATATATATATATATAAAAAGCTTGCTTACATTCTGCTCAACAAAAATTACTGGATTTTGAGTTATCTACCTTACATCATGTTCTAACACAATAAATTGCAGCTCGGTTTTCCCTTAATGATTGTATTTATTAGAAAATGTCACGCAGTGGTACATAATACCAGATTCTTCTGTATTTACTTCAGCCAGCGAAATGATTTTTCGATCTGAATCAAGCACTTCTTAAGCACAAATAAGTGTCAAAGGCAATGAGTGCCTTTATCAGTATTTGAAGAGGCACCAGTCAATAGCTGAGAAACAGATTCGCTTCCTAACTAAACAAAACCAGCTCAGTTACAGGTGACTGTCAGTTTCAGAGGTTTTCACAACACTGTGAAGCAGTGAGCAGAGATGGCAGACCTCCGTCAGTCCCGAAGGACTATGGCTGCACTCTGGCTGGTATCCTGGCTGGTGATACTCTCCAGTGCGCAGAGCTGGGTAGGGGTAATTGAGGACAGGCTGTTACCCAAGCAGCAACCCCCCCCCCCCTGCGCCACCAGAAGGATCCTATGGAAGGGCAAGTGCCAATACGACTGGGTTCCAGTGCCGCTGCAGGAGTTACCAGAACGTTACTGTGAACAAACTGCCAGGTGACTCCGACTTCCGATTAGAAACATGCTGACTGCTTTGCAGCTGCTCTTGTCGAGAGTCAGCAATGGTTCTTTTACATGAACCTCTCACCATAGACAGCGAGAGACATGGCTGGCTTTGATAACCCAGTTAGCTGCACTGGAGAGGGGTGGGGGGGTTTGCAGTGGCAACCTTGTGGAGAGTGGGACTTGAACCCCCAACCTTAGGATCAGCGATCCTGCGCCATATACCACTAGACCACCACTGACCCCTGCAGAGATAGTAACACATTTCCAAATCTGAAGATGTGCAGGACATTGCTGTGCATGCCAGTGTCCTGGGTGGCTTTTTGGAAGGATTTAGGTGATGAAAAAATATAAAGAAATCGTTTTTTTTTTTTTATAATTATAGGATGCTTTAAAGTAGATATGAAATGTTTGCTTAGAGGGCAGCATGATTTGTCCCAACGGTGCTGAGCAATGCTTTTTTTCCTCTGTACGCATCATCAAGTGGTACCTGGCAAAAGCCTTCCACTAATACCTCCACAATTCAGCAGATTCCAGATGTCTGAACAAGATTATTTTTTAAAAAATTAACTGCACTGAATGATGATGTGTTGCAGTAGACGTACGATTTAAAACATAGCTTGTAATAAACAGTGCAACATAATTAAGCAATATGGCCAACATCATAATCACGAAATAATTAACCTAGAACAGCCTTATTTTATGTTCTATGAAATCTCATTAACAGCATATTCTATTACATTTTCAGGGACTGAAGTTACTGTTACAATTCTAGATTAAGCTGGCCTTGTACTACATAACAATACCTAATTTTTAAAATCTTCTTCCTAACGCAAGGCAAGCTCTTGGACCGGACAACTCCACATGCTTCCAGAGAGCCACCATTAATCCTGTCCAAAAGAAACCTAATGTGAGCTACCTCAATGATTATCACCAAGTTGCACTCACTCTCAACCTTTTTTTCCCTACTTTGAAGAGCTGATGAATGAGGAAAATGAGAGAGAACAAAAGAGTAGAAGAGGTGACGGTTGAGGACCAGGAAGTAGCAAAGATTAGTGAGGGTGAAGAGGATGAAGAATGGAAAGGCCTTGGTCCTGATGACACACCGGTGGAGATATGGAAGTGTCTCGGAGAAGTAGCAGTAGATTTCCTGACAAGAACATTCAACAAGGTCTTAGAGAGTGAGAGGTTGCCAGAGGAATAGAGAAGTGTGATGGTGCCCATTTTTAAGAATAAGGGAGACATGCAGAGTTGTGGCAACTACAGAGGGATAAAGTTGATGAGCCATACGATGAAGTTATGGGAAAGAATAGTGGAAGCTAGACTAAGGGCAGAGGTCAGCATTTGTGAACAACAGTTTGGCTTCATGCCACGAAAGAGCACCACAGATGCAGTGTTTGCTTTGAGGATGTTAATAGAGAAGTACAGAGAATGTCAGAAGGAGTTGCATTGTGCCTTTGTCGATCTGGAGAAAGCATATGACAGGGTGCCGAGAGAGGAACTGTGATATCGCATGAGGAAGTCTGGAGTGGCAGAGAAGTATGTTAGAGTGGTGCAGGACATGTATAAGAGATGTAAGACAGTGGTGAGGTGTGCTGTCGGTGTGACAGAAGAGTTCAAGGTGGGGGTAGGACTGCATCAAGGGTCAGCTCTGAGCCCCTTCTTATTTGCTATGGTGATGGACAGGCTGACAGACGAGGTTAGACAAGAATTTCCATGGACTATGATGTTTGGAGATGACATTGTGATCTGCAGTGAGGGCAGAGAACAAGTGCAGGAAAATCTAGAGAGGTGGAGGTATGCCCTGGAAAGGAGGGGAATGAAGGTTAGCCTCAGTAAGGCAGAATACATGTGTATGAATGACAAGGACCCAACAGGAACGATGAGGTTACAGGGAGCAGAGATAAGGAAGGTGGAGGATTTTAAGTACTTAGGCTCAACAGTCCAGAGCAATGGAGAGTGTGGAAAAGAGGTGAAGCAGCGTGTGCAGGCTGGTTGGAATGGTTGGAGAAAAGTATCCGGTGTGATGTGTGATAGGAAGGTATCGGCAAGAATGAAAGGAAAAGTGTACAAGACGGTGTTGAGGCCAGCGATGTGTATGGTTTAGAAACAATGGCCCTGGGGAAAAGACAGGAGGCAGAGCTGGAGGTAGCAGAGATGAAAATATTTAGGTTCTCTTTGGGAGTAACGAGGATGGATAGGATCAGGAATGAGCACATCAGAGGGACAGCACATGTAAGATGTTTTGGAGACAAAGTCAGAGAGGCTAGATTGAGATGGTTTGGACATGTACAGAGGAGGGAAAGTGAGTATATTGGTAATAGGATGCTGAGGTTGGAACTACCAGGCAGAAGGCCTAGAGGAAGACCAAAGAGACGATTCATGAACGTGGTGAAGGAGGACATGAAGGCAGTTGGTGTAAGAGAAGATGCAGAGGATAGGGTGAGATGGAGGCTGTGATTCGCTGTGGCGATCCCTGAAGGGAACAGCCGAAATGAAAAGAAGAAGTGGTTCTTCACATGGTCCTCTCCCACCAGGACCACAAGAACACCTATGTGCAGATGCTGTTTATTGACCACATCTCCGCTTTCAACACTGCACTCTATTTGGTCTTTTTTTGAAGCTCCGGGACCTGCACATCAGTGTTTCTTTACGCAATTGGATCCTGGACTTTTTGAAGGGTAAAAAAACAGGTGGTGTGAGTTGCAGTGTGACGTCCCTCACACTGATGCTCAGCACCGGTGCATCCCAGAGATGTGTGCTCAGCCCGGTGCTGTATACCCTCTTCACTCATGACTGTACAGCTTCAAACTAAATTTTCAGATGACAATACCAGAATCAACTTTTATAATATTTCATATGTCAATAAGTCCTGGGGACTCCCTTCCCTTCCTGGGAAACTTCAACGCTCATGTGTTTACAGCTCACCTGAACTTACAGCTCACCTCGGGATGTTGTTGGGAGGTGGAAGGAATACTCGGAGGACATCCTTAATCCTCCCAACACACCCACCATAGAGGAGGTCTCCATAGAGGAGCCTTGGAGATTTGGGTGGGCGTTTGGGTAGGGGCCGACCATCACTGGGGCTGAGGTAGTCAAAAAGCTCCTCAGTGGTTGGGCTCTGGGGTTGGATGAGATCCACCCTGAATATCTCAGGGCTCTGGATGTTGTAGGACAGTCTTGGTTGACATGTCTCTGCAACATCGCATGGTAATCAGGGGCCATATACATCTGGATTGGCAAACCAGGGTCGTAATCCCGCTTTTAAAAAGGGGGACCGTAGAGTGTATTCCAATTATTTTGGAATAACTCTTCTTAGCCTACCCAGGAAAGCTTATGCAGGAGTACTGGAGAGAAGGATCTAACCGAAGTTTGAACCTTTGATGCAGGAGGGACAATGTGGTTTTCCTCCTGGCCACAGTACTCTCCACTAGCTGTGTACATTCTACAGGATCTGGGAGGGGGCATGAAAGTTTGCCCAACCTGTCAATATGTGTATTATGGATTTAGAAAAGGCTTTCGACCCTGTCTATCAGGCTATCTTGTGGGGTATGCTCTGGGAGTATGGTGTACCAGACCTGTTGCCATGGGCCATTCGGCTGCTGAATCACTGGAGACAGAATTTGGTCTGCATTGGTAACAACAGGTTGAATTCATTTTTGGTGAGAGTTGGGGACCGCCAAGGCTGTCCTTTTTCACCGATTCCGTTCATAATTTCTATGGATAGAATTTCGAGGCACTGCTGCGGCATTGAGGGGTTCCAGTTTCGTGGCACCAGCGACTCAACCCCGGATTAAGCAGAAGAAGAAAATGATGATGCTGATGATGGTGATGATGATGATATAATAATAATAATAATTGCAAAGTAAAATAAACATGAAATGTATTTTAATTAGAATAAGTCCATGTAGAATCAAAAGCTCCATGATATAACTGAATGTCACCTGCAAATTAACACTGCCTGATATGACAGGACATGATAAAAGAGTATGACTTGTCTTCCATCAGCACAGTGGTTTATAACTCTGCTTGTAAAGCTCCCCGTATTCCATTACTATGCCAGGCTTACCCTGTTTAAATCTCACTCTGCCTGGCTAATGTTGTGTTGGAGGGATGGGAGTAATACAGCAATATGGAGAAGAGCCAAGAGCTGCTCCAGTTAGCACGAAAACATTTTATATTTTAGCAGCTACTGTGGGTGAAATTAAACAATGCATAAAACTACATCAGGTTGGAAGTAGCAAATATACTTACATATTAATTATGTCGTGTAATGAGTAGTTAATTATATCTTCATACAGGTGCTCTTCTTGATTTGTTATTTTTTTCACCTCACACAAAGAACTTTTCCTGATGACACAAAAAATGACCTACTTTCTCCTTTTCAAACACAAAATCAACTCTGTGTGGCACAGTGGTTAGCACATCCACCTTGTAGCAGAAAAGTCTTGGGTTAAAGTATTGGACTCAGATGTTTCTGTATAGGATTTGCAAGTTCTCCCTGTGCTTGGTTAGGCTTCTTAGGGTACTCTGGTTTCATCCAACAATCTAAAGACATACACATTAGATGTTCGAAATTGTTCCTAGGTGTGGGTGTGAATGGTTGTGTGTGTGTTGGCCCTGCAATGGTCTGGCCCATTGTTGGATATGATAAGCTTCACCCATCCCTGCAACCCTTGTAGGATTAAGTGATTTGGCAAATGAATGCGATAGTTAATCAATTCTGTTTAAATCTAACAAACCTAAGGTTCAATAAACCAATTGATGTGACCTTAATACCCTTTATAGTTTGCATTGTGACAGTTCGTCATTAGCAATCAGCTAGTTAGTAGTGTTATAGATAACTTCATTCATTAATTCATTTTCTGAACCAATTAACCCTAAATATGGTTGCGAACTCTGCATGTCTCTCACTGTCTATGGTGAGAGGCATGTAAAAGAACCATTGCTGACTTTCGTAAAGAGTAGGCTGCAAAGCCGTCAGCGTGTTTCTGTCCCTTGCTAAAAGGGTTGTGACAGGAAGGGCATCCAACGTAAAAATAAAAAAAACTATGCCAAATCAAATGTGCGAATCAGATGATTCGCTGTGGCGACTCCCGAGAAAAAGGGAAAAAGCCAAAAGAAAGAAAGAAAGAATGTTTGCGAGCTCTGGGCGAGGGCGGAGTACACCCTGGACGGCTCACCGGGCCATCACCGGGCAAAAACACGCTGATGGCTATGCAGCTACTTTTGACGAAAGTCAGCAGTGGTTCTTTTACATGCCTCACACCATAGGCCTTTGATAACCCAGTTAGCTGCACTGGGAGGGGGGGGGGGGGTCTGTTGAGAGTGGGGCTTGAACCCCCAACCTTAGGATCAGTGATCCAGTACCTTACCACCGGTCCAGCACTGCTCCATTATATACATCTTGTTTCAGTAATTTCCCATCAAAAACTATAATCAATCAGAGTTAATTACGGTATAAATATTTATCTTGTGGCTCACTCTGATAATTGTACTTTCATACTTTCAATTTCTGAGTTTATTCTTTTCTACTTTGTCTTGTGTAAAACATTTGAAAATGTAGTATACAGCATTATATGTTCCTAAGAATTGAAAACTACTTCGACTTGACAACATCCTGTACTTTCTACGTCACAATTTTGGATGAATCAGTGAAGTATTTACATACATCAGCTTTTGTACATTACACGACTGAACTCTCAGGCTTCAGCAAATTCCAATGTTTACAAAGGCACAAAAAGTGTTAAAGTGAGCAAACTAAGTGCATTTGTTTGTTAATAATAATAATAATAATAATAATAATAATAATAATAATAATAATAATATCTTAAAGTTAAACTGACCTTGATACACAAAGTGAAAGCCTTTGGCAGTTTCTGGTCCAACTGCATTGAATTTGATGGTTATCTGGTTTCCGGCACTCAAGGGCAGTGATTCTCCTACAAAAGAGAGAAACAAACAAGCCTGAAACCATTTCTTTAACTTGGCAACTTTAAACTGTACAAATAAACAGAAGAGGTTAGACCATGCTGAACACTGAATGCGCCACCATTTTTGCGAACTTAAATTTTTTTAAGTGCTTTTCTTAATTTAACTACAGGTTAGAAATGCATATTTAATCAGCTAAAAAACACTGAAAAGTTCTGGAACTGATATTTACTGCAGCACTATTATATCAGTAAATGGCACTACAGGGTTAGCATCTGGAAAGGGTTGAGAAAACCGCCGAAACAGCCATTTATCATTTTTATTGGGGCAGAAAACCAGACATAAGATAGGATCTAAAATATAGAAAAGACTTAATAGAGTTCTGTGACAATTGGTATATTTAGCCAGCATTGTAAAGGAGTTGAAAAATTACCCAATAGTTCAAATATTGAAATGTCTAAAATCATCACAACTACCTATAAATTAAAATTAAGCCTGACCTGAGTGAGAGCCGGACAGCGACGAGAGTAGAGGGGACTGCTGTGTAGGTCCATCATAAATGTCAACCACATCATTCAGGGACGTTTGAAACAGCACAAACTGGCCGAAGAGAACTGAGGTGCAAGAAAGAAAGAAAAAACAACTGCAAAAATGATCCAAGCAAATTTATATCATTGAGTCTTGCGCTCAGGTGTTTCTGTGGAGTTTGTATATTCTCCCCATGTGGGTTTCTTCCAGGCATTCTGAATTCCTCCAACAGGCCAACAACATGCACAACAGGTGAACTGCCTTTTCCAAATTTGACCCTAGGTATGAGGGGGAGTGTGTACGGTTGTATATGGTTCCCTGTAGTGGTCTGACAAGATGTTCAGGGTGTACTCCCACCTTTGACAGGTTTTGCTATCCTCTCTGTGGCCTCTCTGCGAGTGGTTCAGCAAATGAGTGAAATAAGTAAGTGAATCTACATAGAGCATACAGCCACTGTTTCACAATATGCTAATTCAGGTCATAGTTATTTTCCCAACCCCTTTACCCTTTATTATGGTCAGGGGAAAGCTGGAGACCATTCCAAAGTGACTCTGCGTGGAGGTGGCTACACTCTAGTAGACAACTCAACAGACCATTGCAGGGCCAGCACAGCCACACAAGGAATCACAGTTACATTCACACCTAGGGGCACTTGAGAATACCCAATTAACCTCATTTGCATATCTTTGGACTGTGGAACAAAACTGGAGTACCCAGTTTAAACCCAGCAATGCACGCAGAGAATATACAAACTCCATACAGAAATGTCCCTGGCAGACATACTGACCACAATACAACTGTGACACACAAGCTGTTATTTTTGTCTCATTATCATGAAAAGAAATGCTAATTGCTAATAATGTCAGTTTCTTAATTAGATGGCTGCATTTTGATCTACAGGGACCTCTTTGAGTTCGGCTAAAGAGGCATCTCTTTACCTTTTAATATCTCTCTTCTTTTCATTTTGGCTTTTTCCCTTTCTCGGGAGTCGCCACAGTGAATCATCTGATTCGCACATTTGATTTGGCAGAGGTTTTTACGTCGGATGCCCTTCCTGTCACAACCCTTTAGCAAGGGACACAAACACGCTGACGGCTTTGCAGCTACTCTTTACGAAAGTCAGCAATGGTTCTTTTACATGCCTCTCACCATAGACAGTGAGATACATGACCCGCCTTTGATAACCCAGTTAGCTGCACTGGGGGGACAGTGACAACCCTGTGGGGACTTGAACCCCCAACCTTAGGATCAGTGATCCTGCGCCCTATCCACTGGACCACCACTGCCCCTATTAATACCTTTTAATATATATACTTTTTAAAATTTCCAGCTTCGGTAAAATGACTTTTCTCATGCTGTGCAAGTATATGTACTCATAGCAGTCTTATACAGTCCTTCCTTTGATTCAACTGGTCAAAGGAAATCATAAGCGTTCCAATCATTAATTATACACTACATTGCTCCGTAAATTAGAAAAGCTCAATATTAGTAAACGTTTAACATAATTTATTCCCTGAAAAGAAAATCAAGTCTTATGTATCCTAAATATGACACATTAGGCCATTATACAATAACAATAGCATTAGCAACCTGACACCTGTGGGATTACATGCACTCATCTTTGAAAAAATTCACCATATTAAACAGTCAGGCATCACTGAAGTGCTTTATCTCACAGCCCTAAACGTGGGCTAAGAATTTGTGAAATATGTGAATGACACAGCAAGGATTCAGTGCTAACTGAAAAGCACATATGTTTACCGCAGGCTGTGATGACACTGTTCCCGGCTTAGGAAGGCAGTTTTTAAAGTAGGGACAGAAACTAATCATAATTAAATGAATGAATTTGTGCTTTAATATAGATACACCACTCACGAACAGCATTTATTTACACTGCACAACGAAGCTTGTCACTTGTGTGACCTACAGGGTGTGAAAGCAATTACTTTTATGCTGCATTGGTAAACACGGGTTACTTAAAATATCCAAGCATGCAGATGCATGACATTAAATTATAGAATATTTTATTTTGTTTAAAAAATTATTTAAGCATTTGACTAGAAATATATGTGCAATGTTCTTCAGGGATGATTGCTTTTTGGCATTGTTAACTGCTCAGTCAAAAGCTCCAGCTTTTGTTTCATTACTGTCACGTCATAAATAACTAGAGTATGATGCAGAGTATAGAATTATTGGGGATTATATATATATATATATATATATATATATATATACTATTGCATCGCCTGGTTGAACCAGAACCTTTTAACGGTATGTCAGTGAAATCAGAAGATCCTTCTCATAAAATGCCCTCGCTTACAAACCTACAGACCCTCATTCCTAATTATAGGTATATAATTTGAAATATAGGCGGGTAACGTGCCCACTAGCTATTTCTACTGATGAGTGTCTAAGAATAGTGTTACAATAAAAATAGAAGTCAGCAAAAACATAAGTCTCCCCTGCATTTCCCTGAATTCACTTTGAATCAAAAGATGGAACACAGACTTTTTTGTTCATCGACTTTTGCTAGCTGGTACCTGCTTTCACTTTTATCACCTTCTATCTGTCAGACCAATAATTTATTTAACAAGTTCATGTTCTGTGTTGCCACAAAGACTGTGTGTGGGTGTGGCAGTGTTGGTTATGAAAAGCTTGAATGACTGAATACGTCGCCATACAGAGAACAAATCAGAACACCATCAGTTCTCAAATGTTTGCACCTTTGTAGTCTGAGACCCAAAATAAAAACCTTTAGAATTTACATGTCATGGTTAATGTAGAAACACAAGACAGCTCTATACTACATAAAGTGTGAATGTGTGCATTCAGCTCAGTTCTTTGATTCATCTAAAGGAAATTGGTATATTTTTGTAATTACCAGGGATAGGAAACATTTTGACAAATGTCTGTATTTACTGGGACAACAATCAGCATTAAATCATTAAATAGGATGAGCACAGATGGATGACTCAGTACTGCCATCAAGGTCATGTTCTATGCCTTTGGGGCTCCGCTCAGGAGCTCTGATATAACTCTGCTCAGAAGCCTTCTGACACATAAATGGATTTTAACACAAAACAATAACTCCCTGTAGGAAACTGATTATTTTTGATAACTGTGTATTTTCCAAAAAAGTCGTAGAAGGTCTGTGTTAACACTTACGAAGGAATGAGTGCACTGACATTACTATACAATCCAGTGTTTGGACAGAAAGTATTTTTCCCAAAATGTAAATGCAAATAGATAAAATTGCCAAAAAAACTTTATTCCACTACTGAACTAGGATAACTATGATATAAAAGACTAATCAATACAAAGTTGGCACATGGTATTGTTAGCCAAATCATACTGCAGACTTTTAAGGGCCATATGATGCCCTGTGCAAAGCACATCGTTTTCCGAGACTATATTGAACAATGCCTCTATAAATATTTCATTTTGTGACCCATAAATACATTTGCCCAATATGTTGCAGAAATATGCTGCAGAGCAGCCGTGGCCTCAGTGTTACAGGAGTTGGCTTGGGCAAGGCACTTGATCCCAACTTTCTCCCCTGGGATCAGGTTTCATGACCAGTTCTCCTGTGCCTCGGGATTGCGAGTGCCTCCTACTTGTGAGTAAGGATGGATTAAATTCAGAGGTCAAATCGAGCCTCTAAGAAGCAGGGTGGGCCATCACACATTTGTGTGTGTGTGTGTGTGTGTGTGTGTGTGTGTGTGTGTGTAATCACATTTACTGTTTAATCAGAATCAGGATACTTTATTGATCCCGAAGGAATTTGTGTGCACACAGTTGCTCTCTATAAGTAGACTGAGATAAAGTCTCCATCAAGAAAATTGAAGAAAAAGACAAATATTTATATATTTACAAATATACGCACAGAATCTACATATATAATCGCTACATTCGTTCATTCATGCATTCATTCTTTCATTTTCTGAACAGCTTAATTCCAAATAGGGTCACGGGGAGGCTGGCGCCCATCTCAGCCAACTCTAGGCGAGTGTAGAGTACACCAAGGACAGCTTGCCAGGCCATCGCAGGTCAGAAACGTGCAGACCGCTATGTAGCTACTCTTGACAAAAGGCAGCAATGGTTCTTTTACATGCCTCTCACCACAGACAGTCAGAGACATGGCCAGCCTTTGCTAACCCAGTTAGCCATACTCAAGGAATATCTCTACATATAGTCTGAAATTAAAATTTACTAATATCTACAGTATATAAACAGATCCAGGATGAATCCTGCCATTGAATGTCTGTCTTCCTTTCGGCTTTTTCCCTTTTACTCGGGAGTCGCCACAGCGAATCATCTGATTCGCACGTTTTAATTTTGGCAGAGGTTTTTACGTCGGATGCCCTTCCTGTCACAACCCTTTAGAATAAGGGACAGAAACACGCTGACGCCTTTGCAGCTACTCTTTATGAAAGTCAGCAATGGTTCTTTTACATGCCTCTCACCATAGACACCATAGACATGGCCCGCCTTTTGATAACCCAGCTAGCCGCACTGGGGGGGGGGACAGTGACAACCTTGTGGAGAGTGGGACTCGAACCCCCAACCTTTGGATCAGCGATCCAGCACCCTATACCACTAGACCACAACTGCCACGCTGTGAATCCTGCCATTGAGTAATATGTAAGAATTATCGGTTCATAAAACGAAGAACTCCAAGGTATTTGTCGTCCTCCACCAAAAAGGCACCCAAGGCCTTTTATAGAAACAGGACTCGCTGGTGTTTTGGATCTTCTAAAATCCAGAATCAGTTCCTGGGTCTTTGTCACACTACACTGCAGATGATTCTGCTCACACCATGTGATGAAGGAATCCACCGCAGCCCAATACTCCGTCTCATCACCTCCACAGATACATCCGACTACAGCAGAGTCATCAGAAAACTTCTGAAGATGGCAGGTCTCTGTGCAGTACCTGAAATCCATTGTGTAGAACGTGTTATTGAATGCACTAGAAAAGTACAAAAACATGACCCTTACAGTGCTCGCCAGTTAGTCCAGGTGAGTGAAGACATGATTTAGCAGGTAGCTGATTGCATCCTCAACTCTGAGACATGGGTCTTCTAGTCGTGGACATCTCTTCAGAACAGGCACATAGCATGACAAGACTTAAATTAAGTTGAGGCCTGACCTTCATAGCTTGTTTTCATACAGAAGATCTAAAGTTCTTTCCTCTCGTGAGACAGTCCACATACTGAACAAAGTTTGGCAGTGACCAGTCCATAGTGTGGACTGTGGAGTCCATAGTGACGTGGTTGAAGTCACCCGAAATCACAATGAAAGCCCTTGGGTGCTGAGGCTGGAACAGGGCTATGGCAGCATGAACAGTGCCACAAGCAGCTGTGGGGTTGGCAGAAGGAGGAAATTAACAACCACTAAGATGACATGGATAAATTCTCTAGGCAAATACAGTAATATGCTGAGTCCAACAGCACCACAGTTCAACATCTGATCCACAACATATGGGCGAGGTTCACCACCGGTTATTGACGAGAACAGTCAGCCCCTCCTCTTTTCCACTCGCGGTGCACTCTCTGTTGGCCCAAACACTGTGCAAGCCTGTGATGAATACATTGTTAACAGGAATATCCTGATGCAGCCTCCACCAAGCACAGTAAACTACACTCCCGACACTCCCTCTGTCAGCTTGTCCATTTTATTCCTCAGTGACCTCACTTATAGAATAGACGGGAGACTTGGCTTGTACCTATTTTCTCTGTAAGCTTCTGCTGTTTTGCCACCTCCTTCCTTCTCTGTTAAGTCTGTGGGTCTGGCCGCTAATCTGGCCGACACCAGAGTGATCAGCAGGTCCCTGGAGTAAACAAAACGGGCATATTTACTGTGCTGCGGTCCATTGAAAGTAAAATCTCCGTTGCGATTTTCTTCTTCCTCTTCTTTTCCTTTCGGCTTTTCACTTTTTCAAAGGTTGCCATAGCAAATCATCTTATTCGTATGTTTGATTTTGCGTCAGATGCCCTTCCCGACACAACCCTTTAGCAAGGGGCAGAAACACACTCACGGCTATGCAGCTACTCTTTACGAAAGTCAGCAATGGTTCTTTTACATGTCTCTCACCATAGACAGTGAGAGACATGGCCCGCCTTTGATAACCCAGTTAGCTGCACTGGGGGGACAGTGACAACCTTGTGGAGAGTGGGACGCAAACCCCAACCTTGGGACCAGCGATCCAGTTCCCTTTACCGCCAGGCCACCATGCTCCATAGAAGTAAAAAATTCTCTGAAAAAGCCTTCGCCGGATAACCGAACAAATGGAATAAATGATATTGCCCTGTTTAATTTGACAGCAATCACCCGAAGAGATGTTATAACAGCACAGTGTTCTTAGCTTCACTGCTGTTACCAACTATGCAACATATTTTAACCTGAAAGCTCTCTGTCCTGGAAACTACTGTTGAAACAGCTCTTTCAAACACTACTCATGCAAAAAGCTGAACAGTCGGCCATTTCATATGTATACCATCTCTACACAGTGTCCTGATAGATCATTTCTGTTGGCTTACAGCGGGGGCTTGTGGGAATGTATTAACTACGCTGTTATTGATGGTGTTTCTATCCTCTGGTACAGCCAGCTGGAAAATGATCTATAACCCAGTATGGCGAGTGTGTCTGTGTATATTGAGTTCACCCTCCTGTGTGTTTGATAAGAACAAGAGGAGAACTGTAGAGGCTTTTGCCATATTACTCTTGGATTTCACCACCGCTGAGGCTGTGGCACTGCCAAAACAGTTACCTCAGTGAGAAAATAGCTCATTTACGTTTCAACTACTTGCATACTCAACAAGCCAGACATATGCTTCGGGCACTGGCCAATTTGGAAGCTATGCAAAGTATTCCATTGCAAATCAGTGGGATTTAAACAGTGTATATTTGAATGAAAATAAAACACAGGTACACATTCTAAGAAAACATGAGCATACAGACGAATCTATTTTACAAAACAGATTGGCCAATGATGTAGATGCCAGTACGCATTCAGAAAAACGCACAAATTGACCATAAATACCAGAGAGGTTTTCCCCCACCATATATGCATTAAACAATAGTGACAACTGCAAAATAGTTGCATGTGACTGCTAACTCATCATTTTTTAGAAACTCTCAAGACCAGGTTTCATGATTTTTGAGGCTCTTTCCATACTATAATGTCAGAACTGCTTTTGAACTGTTCTGAATTGATGTCCCGATCCACATCAGCTCAAACCCAGTTCAAAACTAGTGTCTACCACAACCTGTACGATCGGTATGTAGACTCTTGAGGTATGCAATTTTATAACAGTTAATCTTATGCATTGGGACGGTCTTATCTTGAGCTCTATCAGATCCAATAAGCTGTAAGCTGTCTAGAGTGGACTTGTTACCCTTTACTACTGTTTAAATTTTCATTGAGGACAAACGCGACCTGTGGATTTGGTAGTCAGGTGAACAAATATTTTTGGTCATGTGATTTATGCTCTTGTTGTTTTTGTATAGTATTAGCAATCACAGACAGTTGTTTTGCACAAACTGCAGTCTTGCTTTTAGTTCTCTGTACCTTCTCTTCATTTACATATATATATATATATATATATATATATATATATATATATATATATATATATATATATATATATATATATATATATATAGAGAGAGAGAGAGAGAGAGAGAGGATTTTCTGAGTAGATCCTTCCGTAGGAGAGTGCTCAATACTTTTTGGTAGAGCAAATAACAAAAATAAAAGGACAGGACAAAGACTTTCTATTGAAACTCCATTTATCACTACAGATCTGTTTCGAGGGGTGGTGAAACCATCCTCTCTCTTCAGGTGATTATAGAAGAATATTTATTTATCTTCTATAATCACCTGAAGAGAGAGGATGGTTTCACCACCCCTCGAAACAGATCTGTAGTGATAAATGGAGTTTCAATAGAAAGTCTTTGTCCTGTCCTTTTATTTTTGTTTATATATATATATATATATATATATATATATATATATATATATATATATATATTATAAAATCAGTAAAAAAAACTAAATCTGTGGACAAAACTGACCACAAAAATAAAGAAAACAGGATAACAGTAACCCAGGAACACCAGCCATTGTTGTTATAATTCCTTCCTATAAATTCTGCTGTTTCACATAGAGAGAGTGTTGAATTCAGTTCACAGGGACAGTTTAATAGTTTGGATTTTACGTCTGCACTGATTTAATAAGCAATCCTAGAATCTATTCTTCTCTTTTAAATATGGATGGAAACCGATTCTAGAACCAACTGGAACAAAACTAGATGTGGACAGGGTCTAATGTTCTGCAACATTTCCCACTTCAGCAAATTTTTCCAGATGATTTTTACAGGTGTTTGGTCTGATCACTGCTGAAGCAGAACAACGGAACAGCAAATCTATACTGCTGCAGCTAAACTGTGGATGGTGCTAGATCTGTATAAAGCATAATACTGTACCTAAAGCAGAGTGATGATCAAAGTTACTGGAACATTTATCCCAGGGGAAATATACACAATCTCTGAAACTTTGGGCAGGGCAGTCCAACTTTAACTGAAATGCACTGGCCATTTCTTCTCTACTAGTTTGGAGCCTGTTTACAGAGAACACAGATCACATTTTTCTACATCAGCCACGGGCCACTCAGTAAGGATCTATTCCCAGTTCAGAGATCATTCTAAAACCTTCATTTCCCACCCACAGTGTACGTCCTTAACATAATACAAAATATAAAGCCTGGCAGCTTCAATCCAAACAATACAGATTATAAGAAAAATGCTGGCAGAGATTCAGGCCAGTTGCCAGATTTCAATAAAAGTTTATATGAGAAATCTCAAACAAAATGAAATCAGTCTGGTACTAAAATTATTACAAAGATAGATTTGCATCTTAAGAAATCATTTAAACTTGAATTAACATCCGTGTTCATTAGTGTCCAATTAGACTTTTGTATAACACTAGAGATTTTACTGTGTACAGACGCTCTCCGACTTACGTTTTTAATTGCTTCCGGACAGCCGAACGTAAGTTGAAAGTGAATATAAGTTGTTACAGTAATGTATGACGTGTGACGTATGATGCTCATACTGGACTATACGTCCATAAATACCATTACCGTATCTCATAAAACACCCTTAAATCATTTATTATAAACATAACATTGTAAAATAATATAAAATATATCAAATAATATCAACATTAATTTCAATTAATTTCACTTATTTATACATGGGCAGTGGTGGTCTAGTGATATAAGGCGCCGGATCGCTGATCCAAAGGTTGGGGGTTCGAGTCCCACTTTCCACAAGGTTGTCACTGTCCTCCCAGTGCAGCTAACTGGGTTATCAAAGGCGGGCCATGTCTCTCACTGTCTATGGTGTGAGGCATGTAAAAGAACCATTGTTGACTTTCGACAAGAGTAGCTGCAAAACCATCAGCGTGTTTCCACCCTGCGATGGCCTGGCGAGCTGTCCAGGGTGTACTCTGCCCTCGCCCTGAGTTGACTGGGATGGGCACCAGCCTCCCCGCGACCCGACCCTAATTAGGATGAAGCGGTTACAGAAAATAAACAGAACTGAACTTATTTATACCGAGTAACTTTACATAAAGCTTAAAACAGCCAATCAACGCTGACAATATGTGAGGCGCTCAATACCGAAAGTAGTGTACTTGCAAAAGTAGCGTACTTGCTGTAGGTTATACGGACTTCCGGTCTTTCAAGTGCACAAGGGTGCCGTTGAACTCGTTTACAACACAGCCTGCACTGATGTGAATCATGGCGGAGAGTTCTTTCTTTTGTTTAAGTAATTAATTTTAGTAAATTTGACTTTTTTTGGGGGAAAAAAAAACATGTAAAATCGAAAAAAACGTAAAACGGATGAACGTAAGTCGGGAAGCATCTGTACAGTGCGTTGAGAATGTAATGACAAAAGCACACATATTAATATATATAAAACAAGTTATATCATCCAATTTTAGTGTGATTTGTTGAAAATTGTCAACAGACCTCACACAGGGATACATAAAATTGCCTTTTGTGCTTCTTATATGAGCACCACACAACACTGACACACACATTTCAGAATTCCCATATGCTTCAGGGTGCCTCAGAACACTGGAACAGTAATTGCTCTTGATATGGGCATGTACATAAATGTATAAATGTAAATATAAATAAAATGAATGCATAAATGTTGTATGTAATTATATTCAGTTGGTGTGCTGTGGATTGTGGTGCATGGTATGGCTCAGCTGTTTTTGGGTCAAGGTTGTTTTGCCTTCGTGGGTCTAATTGGGTCTGGAACTTTCCGGCGTATTAGGGAAACTTCAAGATGTACCTAGTTGCACATGCACCCTGTGACAGGTCATGTGATTAGAACATTCCAGAAAAGGAACTTTCCCGAACTTTAGAGAATCTATATAAGGACCCCTTGCCAACTCAGGGGGAATCATCTAAAAGTAATCATCTAAGAGGAATCATCTAAGCGAATCATCTTGGGGAATCATCCAACGTGCTTCATCCAAGACTTCATCACCCAAGTCCATCATCTGCGTTCATCCACAGCCAACACGAGGATTTTCATCATTCATTTCTTTTGATAGGCGGGATTCCAAGCTTTTGATCGCCAGCGTGCATGCCGTCTTTAAATTTAGCATAATGCAGCTGCTTGGTGACTATCTTTAATTTATGACCCTTGTTATTTGTATTTTGTTTAGGTTTAAATTGTAACTTCTTATTCTGTCTTATTTTGTTCATATTATTAAATTGTATATATTGTATCTTGTGGTTTGTCTTGTTTTGCTGGTTGGCACTTTTCATATTCTAAATTCTTATACGTAACACTCTGCAAAATTCAAATTCTAAAGAAAGCTAATAGAAAACTTCAGTTCATTTTCTGTAACCACTTAATCCTAATTATGGTCACGGGGTGGCTGGTGCCCATCTAAGCTGACTCCGGTCAAGGGCAGAGTACACCCTGGACAGCTCGCCAGGCCATCGCAGGACGGAACCACGCTGACGGCTATGCAGCTACTCTTGTCGAAAGTCAGCAATGGATTTTTATACCCCCATTTCACTGGAGCACGGCAGACTGGCGGAAGCAAAACCGTAGTCATCCTCCAATGTTCCTCAGTCATTCCTCAGTCATTCCATCATCTTCCCTGTCCTTCCGTATGATTCCGAAGGTATTCCTCCTCTTTTGTCAGGCTAAAATCTTCCGGGAACGTGCTTTTGAACATGTTCAAAAGCACATTCAGGTAAAAATTTTCCGACAGTGTTCCCTCACGTTCCGCAGTCATTCCGAAAACGTTCCGTCCTTTCCACAAACGTTCCATGATTGTTCCTTTAATTCCACAAGTCTTCCATGAGCGTTCCGTGAACATTCCTCCTTCTTCCAGGTGGTCAAAAGCGGCCACGGAATCCCCACGGAAGATTCGCAGAATAGATGTGGAATGTTTGCGGATAACACGGAAAACTTGCGGAACACTCAAGGAAGTTACTTCCACTATAAATTATTCCAGTTCATTCACTTTATTTTTCCTGTTCATGTAATAAAGTTTTAAAGTTATAATCACTGTGGTTTGGACTTGTGTGCATGGTTTTTAGTCTGGAATGATTGAGTTGCACATAAAAGGAACGTATTGACATTACTGATATTAAACATATTAACATATGTTAAATTTTAAATTTATTGTAAATTATAAACATATTGCACATTAGAAACGCGAAGATGTCACATGGGCAGGCATGAGGTGGCGTGTTACAAAGGAGGAGGAGCGTACATGTGCACGCTATGAATGACAGCGAGGAAAGGCTCATGGTGAGCTCTCACAAGGCCAGTGCTTCTCAAATAGTGGGGTGCACCCCCCTTGGGGGGCAGGGTGTGATATTGGGGGGGGCGCACGACACTAGGGAGCATGCTTTTTTGCCATACTGTACTAGAATTAAAGTGTAATTGCACATCCTCTACAGTAGGTAGTAGTGGCTCTCTCACTGTGTTCCCTATGTAGGGAAAAAGCACCGAGCAAACAATATGCAGTGCAATAAACACTATTTATAGTCGTGTGCGGGGTGCTGGGGGAGGTGCAGTGTTTTTTTCTTCCTATAGGGAGCATCACAAAAAAAAAAATGAGAAGCAGTGCATGAGGCGTTCTCGGAGCATGGAGGAATACACGCGGAAGAATGCAAGGCTAACCGGCCTGGAAAAGCCATTTCCCCAGCAGAGCTCGTAAATCAAAATTTTGCTCATTGGATGGTGCAGATTTCTGGTGGGATCAAAGAAAATCATGGAAAACTCATTATAAAAGACACTGTGTGTGTGTGTGTGTGTGTGTGTGTGTGTGTGTGTGCAACATACACACACATACATACACCAAGTGCAGGGCCAGCACAGACAAAAAAAAAGATTCACACCTAGGGACAATCTAGAAGCTAAAATAGCTTCGTTTTCACAATTTGTGCTTAATTTCCTCAATATCTTGAAGATTTAAAAGGTGCTGGTATGCAAAAAAGCAGACAACTGCAGACAGGATAGATTTCTGCATATGGCTGCTCCTTCATGGATATAAATACCATGTTTCAACCCTCCCATCTGAACCACACCGCAGCATAAGATCACAATTTTTCCACTCACACGTTCGTATTTAATGCATTTCGACACTTGCTTATGGAAATTGTAGCTGTAATTAATTCAAGGTTCCTCCACTTTCCTCAAGAGGAAAACTGCTTGGAAAAAAGGCATGTCTGTCCCACACTGTCCTTGTCTCACTCTATTTCATTCTCTTGGGCTGTGAGGGAGCCTGAGGGGAGAAAAGCATGGTGTTCACAGCAAACTTTCTAATGCTTCTTACTAACCGTGTTCATGTCCAGCTGGACACACTCCTTTCATTACTTTAAAAAATAATTAAACGGTGGGGCTTTTCCTGTGTCATAGCCCACTCCAGTATCCCCTGCTCACTGCACAGTCTAGCACAAAAGTTGTGTTAATCCTAACATGACCTTCTTGAAACTAGTTTATTTATTCATTTAAAAACATGAAAACCAGTGACCTGCACAGTGAGAACACTGGCCAAGTTGCTCATGAATATATTTTTTAGGATTCTTCATTTCCACAGAACATTATTTTCAGAAGAGTGAATATCAAGGACACAAAGTATTCCAAATCTTTGTCTAATTCTGCATTCATAAAAATGAGACTGTAAAATATAGAAAATAAAATTGATTGCCTGTTTTCTTAACCCACTACCATATATCTACAATTGTGCATATATATATATATATATATATATATATATATATATATATATATATATATATACACACATATATATATATATATATATACAGTATATATATATATATATATATATATATATATATATATATATACAGTATATATATATATATATATATATATATATATATATATATATATATATAGAGAGAGAGAGAGAGAGAGAGAGAGAGAGAGAGAGAGAGAGAGAGCATCACAGTATTGTTACGTTATTAATTATTATGTACATAGTACAATTAAAGTGTAAACAAAGCTTTTGCTCTATAGTATAACACACACTGTGCACTCATGATGAGGGGAAAAAATCAATTCATGTTTATAAGTTTGAGCATCAGGGTGGCATAGTGGTTAGCATGGCGGTGTGGTGATTAATGGTCCACCTCACAGCAAGAAGATCCCAGTAGCAGTGGTGGCTAAGTGGTTCAGGTGATGGGTTACTGATCTGTAGGTCAGCGGTTCAATCCTCACTGTCACCACAGTTGGGCCCTTGAGCCTCAATTGCTCAGTAGTATAAAAATGATAATTGTAAGTTGCTCTGGATAAGAGCATCTGTCAAATGCAGTAAATGCAATGTAATAAAGGTTCAGAGTCCTGGGCTTATCGAGAGTGTTTCTGTGTGGAGTTTGAATTCCCATGCCTCTGCGGATTTCCTCTGGGTACCTTGGTTTCCTGCTGCAATCCAAAGACATGCACTTAAGACTAATTCCAAATTTCCCCTATGAGTGAGTGTGAATGCGTGTGTCTGTTGGCCATGCAATGGACTGTGGTGCTGTTCAGGGTGTACCTCGTCGACACCTTTTCTTGAAGTAAGATGAAATAGGCTCCAGCCTCCCCATGACCTCAGTAGGATTGAGCCATTTGGCGAGGGGTGGGGAAACACTGCTATTCCTCTATGGTTTTTCATGTGTCACATTTTAAACTATATGTGGTTGTAACTTTATAAAAAAAAAATCAGTTCACCTTGATTTCTTATATTTTGTTTTTAATACAAGATTCAAGGCTCTTAAAATACAACAAAAAAGTTTCAAAAGAATAATAATACTAACATTATGGCAACACAGTTGAATCCCCACCTAGGTATTGTGACAATATTGTATTGGGTGGTGCATACTGATTCCAAAGCCTACTTCACATATCCTTTAGTGTAATTCAGTAATTATTATACTTCTATATTAACTGTACGCATACTATACTTCTAAATACAGTATATAAAACTATGACACACCTCTATATTTTCTGTACATGTTTCTAAGCTACATTATTATGACACCATTTAAAATCTTAGATTACTGAATGATGTTTATCAATTAACAATTCTGGTGAAATACATTTCAGTCCCACACTGCATCAGCAGTAAACAGAAAGTTTGGTCCTCGCATCCTAAATGCTAAATAGTTTCTTTGATATGAGGTGGGCAGTTGCCTCACAGAAAGATGATTTTGAGTTCAAACCCGGCGGCTGACTGGGACATTTCTGTGAGAGTTTGCATGTTTTCCTCATGGCTGCATTGGCTTCGTCTGGGTGACCTGGTTTTCCTCCCATAGTCCGAAATCATATTGATGTCAACTGGCTAACATGGCTTAGATCCAATGGCTCCTTTAAATTGCTCATAGGAGTAAATGTGAAAGGGAATGCTTTTTTTTCTGGCCCTATGTCAGATTAGTGACTTTCCCAACTGTCCTCTGCAGCTCGAACTGGCTTCACCTTCCCCTATGATTTTGATACCTTGATAAGAAATTGGCAGTATAGATAATGGAGGAATGGCATGCAGTGTTGAGTAACAGAGCAGCAAAATGTCTTTCCAATGTCATTACCATGGCACTGCTTGCAGCACTGTTGTAACAACCAGGCTATTCCTAGGCTCAGAACATTGTGCAAAATACCTCGGCCATTATCAAGGTTCTCAGCTCCCATATTCTGTGTGACTCTGAATGAGGCTCAATTACATCCATATATATATATATATATATATATATATATATATATATATATATAAATATATAAATAATATAATTTATTTATATATAATAAATATAATAATTATATATAAACGCTTCATGAAATTACATGCCATACACACACCATACTCATGACTTACTTGGTGTCACACACATCCTACTTATTAGTCATAAGGTCATAAGGTAAGAGTTATAACAAATCATGTAGATAATCATTAGACTGTGCTGATAAAGGACTCAATATTAAAAGTCAGTGTTAGAATGCATAAGAGTGGGCTATAATTATGTTTCAAGTATGGCATTGTCATATATAATTGTTACAGTTTGTTACTATGCACTTCACACTTGCACTATATTGCTTTAAATGGTATCTGGCCTAACAATACACAAGTGGTTTTATTATACACAATCAGAGTCTGGAGTGTAGTGTGAACAATGGTAATATCGGCAATAATATGTGAATGCCTGGTCATAGCCCAATATGTTAGCCTACTAGAGAATTACAAGTGCCTGCCACTAGAACTAACGGGCCAAAACCTGTTCCAGCAGGAAGAATTCATAGGAATAAAACAGTTTATAGAGATATGCTTTGCCCTGAATACTGTGGATGAACTTGTATGTCCTGTATCGGGGTGCATGGAGTGTTGAAGCACAACTTTCGGATTTATCCGCTAGACTTAGAAGGCAGTCGTATTGTAAGCCCTGCTAAATCTAAACGCCTATCACACTCAAGCCAGACTCCACCTCCGTCATTAGGACAGGTGAGTGAGCCAATGGAGTCACTGGCGACTAAGAAGTGAAGTAACCTCTTTCTCCTGGTTAATTGAAGCGATTTTATAACAGTGCTTTAAAAGGTAATGAAATCGAGTCTTCATAGATGGCGAAGACCGATTTCTTGCGACTGCTGGGTACCCGATTCCAGCAAAAGCGCCCCAAGGTTGTCCACAACGCAACAGGGGAAACATGATGATGATGGTGACCCCATCTTAACCCAAATAAAAACAAATGGGATGAACTGTAATTCTGAAAGTTCTGCTCACCCAAAATCAGTTCCAAAGCTCGGTAATGTTTCCTGTGTGTGAAATTCCCACAAATTCCTAAGCATGGAGCCTATCATATAAAACTAGCCATGGAAGCACTTCTATGTTGCTTATATCTGGACTGAAGTTTTAAAAAAAGAACTCTGGTGTACTTCTGACAATATAATTTCAAAAAATGATTACAAATACCTTTGTTTTATGAACTTGGGCGAGTTTTACTGTGAATTTTGTTTATTGAGTTGCTTTACAGTCTGTCAGAAGTCCAGATTAAAGTGTTCTGTCTTGGTACGTTAATAGAAGTTTCACTGGTAGAATTATGTCTCAGACACAGTTCTTAGACAGTGATGGATTCTTGTCAAGGCTGTTCTAACAAAACTTCAAACTTTCGCAACATTATATGCTTTATACTGTATGTGACATAAGTAATAAGATAAAATGATTTCTGACATGTTCCATTTCAATATGAAAGATTTCGGATTCTAATCACCAATATGCAAAATAAATAAATCAGTACTCCATAGAAATCCTGCCAATGTTTTTTCCCCACCACTGGTGGATGGCTGGCCTGACTACCATGGGTCAGCTACCCAAGCCTGCAGTGTGCTGCATGACTCCTTGGCTCACTCGACCGACATGCTGGTGGACCAGCTATCATTGTACTGCTGCGGAGACTTTACTACATTCAGCAAGATGCTGAAGTGGCTCTTTCAGCTTCTCACTAAATAAAAATACCAAGAAATCGTTTGAGAGGAAGCTCAACCCCAGCACAGACATTTTGGCCTGCAGTGAAGAACTCACTTCAAAGGCCAACAAAACAGCCCCACTGAAGACCTCCCTCCACAGACTCCAGCATCCTACTCTACAGAGTCTCACCTGAGGCTGACATGCCTCTTCTCCAGAGCTTGACTAATTACTGTGGCCTTGGTCACACCCAAGCTAATATCCATGTCCGTGCCCTCATTGTTGCCTAAGTCAAGGTCCAAGTCCAATCCTAGGTACATGCGCATACATGAGTTATGTGGCTATTCTTTCTGTCATAAACCCTTCCTGAGCAATGCGCCATCTTGGAACAGTCGAATGAATACTTTTGGGTTCCTTGATGCTGTTCTGGACTTCAGGGCAGTTTTTGGAAATCATTCTGAACCAGGCAAGGCAGTGGTGGTCTAGTGGTATAGGGCGCTGGATCGCTGATCCAGAGGTTGGGGGTTCGAGTCCCACTCTCCACAAGGTTGTCACTGTCCTCCCCAGTGCAGCTAACTGGGTTATCAAAGGCCGGCCATGTCTCTCACGGTCTATGGTGTGAGGCATGTAAAAGAACCATTGCT
This sequence comes from Plotosus lineatus, assembly GCA_024760905.1. Taxonomy (NCBI): domain Eukaryota; kingdom Metazoa; phylum Chordata; class Actinopteri; order Siluriformes; family Plotosidae; genus Plotosus; species Plotosus lineatus. The sequence goes on along the minus strand of CM045728.1, from coordinate 70,676,508 downwards.
GACTTTCGACAAGAGTAGGCTGCAAACCGTTGGCGTGTTTCTGCCCTGCGATGGCCTGGCGAGCTGTCCAGGGTGTACTCTGCCCTCGCCCGAGGTTGGCTGGGATGGGCGCCAGCTTCCCCGCGACCCTAATTAGGATTAAGCGGTTACAGAAAATGAACTGATGATGATGATTCTGAACCAGTGCATGTGGATGTCCACTTCACAGCTTTTCTGCATTACTCCTCATGAGAGATGTATTGTATAAGAATCTTGCTTAATCTTAAATTTTGTGATGCAATCATATTGCACGTTCCTACCTGATATTCCCAAACACTTTGTTCTTTGTTGGTTTATTCTTATGGCTTTATCTGTCATTGCGTTTTCCTCTACATGCAATAATTTGCAGTATATTCTATTTATTCTAATTTTTTTTTTTTTTTTTTTTTTTTACCACAACCAAGTATCACTTTTCTGGTTTGTCTGCCTGTGGTTTTCTTTATACACTGTTTTAGTAAAGTTGCATCTTGATATCTACTTGTAGATGACAACTCATTTATTTGTCAGTTATAAAATAAATAGCATTAATACAATTTGTTTTTGGACAACACAGAGTATGTATGATGCTCAGACATTAATGATCATTGCGAAATTGCAAAAAGAAAAACTATAAAAAAGTGTATCTGGTATTACCAACTGCAATGGAAAGATTGAAAATGCAATTTACTCAAACTACTACAGCCTACACCCAGTAACAGGGTGATTAAGTTATCGTGACTGTTCATCAACTGAGAATGAACAAGGTTTATCTGGCATTTGAATGAAATAGCCGATAGACATTGTTAATTGTCGGCTGATGAGTTCCAGCCTTCACAGGATTTTCCAGTGAAAATGTCGGATACATTGATATGTATTTTGTCATAACTTCATAATATGTTACTTGTTACATTTTGGTAGCACACTGCACCACCGAATAGCTGAATAACTATCAAAAATATGAATAAAAGTTTTGTTGGTATTTTCCTATCCTCAGTAAGTCTTTGTGAAACATGTATGAGCTCACATAGTGCCAATGCCTGTACTTCTAAAAGCAATAACTGCCAAATCAAACTGACACCAACCTGAACAGTCTCTCTCTCTCTCTCTCTCTCTCTCTCTCTCTCTCTCTCTCACACACACACACACACACACACACACACACACACACCTGCACCTTTCTTCCTTTCCCATTCTACTTCTCCATTTTCTTTATTCTGTTTCCTTTTTCTCTGACCAATTTTGTGTTTGCTTTATTTAACTTAGGTTGAGCTGTACTACTCTAGGCCAGGTGGTACAGTTCTTTTCCACGAGTCTTAGCTAACCTCTTTCTGCATGGAAGCATGCATGGGAACTCTGCCTTGGTTTAAGTAGCCAGTCCCTGAGGGATCGAGGACTGATTCATTGTCTTTGAAGCTCAGCCATCTCGAGGTCATTCAACTGTCAAAGGAAAGCTTACATGGACTGGTACACAAACATCTACAATAATAGATGAACATGCTCATAACCATCAGCACATGTGGAACATGTGCATGTACATGATATGCATACTTGTATAATGCTGTAAAAATAAATTTCTCCTCTACATTCTTGTAAGGGGAAATGGTGGTCTAATAGTATAGGGCCCTGGATCGCTGATCGTAAGGTTGGGGGTTCGAGTCCCACTCTCCATAAGGTTGTCACAACCCCCCCCCACCCCCCCCCCCCAGCGCAGCTAACTGGGTTATCAAAGGCCGGCCATGTATCTCTCTGTCTATAGTGTGAGGCTATAAAAGAACCATTGCTGACTTTCGACAAGAGTAGCTGAAAAGCCGCCAGCGTGTTTCTGCCCTGCGATGGCTTGGCAAGCTGTCCAGGGTGTACTCTGGGGTGTACTCTGCCCTCGCCAGAGTCAGCTGGGATGGGCGCCAGCCTCCCCGCGACACTAATTAGTAGGTAGTTACAGAAAATGAACATTCTTATATATTTCTCATGTAACATATTTTAGATGCTTATAGAAGATGTAACAAGAAAAGAAGTCTGTCTTTCTTCCTTTCGGCTTTTTCCCTTTTACTCGGGAGTCGCCACAGCGAATCATCTGATTCGCACGTTTGATTTGGCAGAGGTTTTTATGTCGGATGCCCTTCCTGTCACAACCCTTTTTAGCAAGTGACAGAAACACACTGACGACTTTGCAGCTACTCTTTACAAAAGTCAACAATGGTTCTTTTACATGCCTCTCACCATAGACAGTGAGAGACATGGCCCGCCTTTGATAACCCAGTTAGCCGCACTGGGGGGGGGGGGGGGTTTGGGACTCGAACCCCCAACCTTACAATCAGCGATCCAGCGCCCTACACCACAAGACCACCACTGCCCCTTGTAACATGAAAAGAAGAATATGTTGAAATACTTTTAAAACCATCATACTGAAGCAAAAAAATGTAATGCAGCACCTACACTGTATCATCCATGTGAAAAAGCAATTGCTTGCCTAAACATAATGGATGATTATGTACATTTGAGCAGCAGCAACGGCAACAAAACAGTTATAATAATGGAAATTAGTCTTTCACATTGCTGTCAAGGAATTTTACCTCCTCTTTATTTAAACTGCTTTATTTAAGCCTCATTGAAAGAATTTCAGTCATGAAACTCCCAAGGTCCTGGCTCAATGGGGAGCAAGGGCTTTGGCTAAGAAATTCCAGAGCCGTCATTTTGTTTCTTATTGGCCATTCAAAGGTGGACTCCCCACCAGGCATTTTCCTTCAAGACTTTCTTATGCAGAGCAGAATGAATGGACCTATCAATTATACCAATTCGACCAGGTCCTTCAACAGCAATGTATCCTCATTCTGTAACACTACGTCCGCAATGTTTGACCGCTGGTATGAGGGGTTTGTATATGGAAGGCGAGGCTAGCTTTATGCCAGATGTAATTGGAGTAATGTCTTCAAGCCCATCCAGCCATAGAACATTGGTATTTTATGATTCTTTCGATTAGTCACATGTTCGTGTGGTATATTTTGTGACTTGCTGGATGAGTCATTGATGTTCTGTTTTGGGGAAATTTTCCCTGCACTGTTTCAAGATTTCTTAAATGAGAGAAAGCAGCCATTACCAGAATTCACTGAGACTCTCAGACTCTATCTCTGTCCAGAGAGACGTATTTCAGCATATTTCTCTGGAATCTCTTTCAATCACAGAACAGTGTACTACTTGTAGAGACATTTTGCCTGCTTCTATTTTAGTGTTGTTTAGATTCAACAGTGCTGACGCAAATCAAGCCTCAGTATGTTTAGTTTTTCTGAGCTCAGTTATCAATTAAATTGATTAAATGTTAAATCAAGTAATTAAAAGAAAAATCAGTCTTTCACACAGGAGCAGTTTGTGCCAGATAACCTTGTCCCTTCATTAAATCAAATCATCAATTAAAACCGCATTTTATTTTCACTCAGGTTGTCCTTGTCTGTCATTAAATTTTATTTCAATAACAGAAAGAATGAAGTGTGCAAAAAAAAATGAGAGAATGAGAAATCAAACACTTTTTTTCAAACCACTGTATACATGTCACCGTGAATATTTTCCTGCTCCTACTGAAGCACTTAGTATTTATCCTACAGTGTTGCTTCAGTTTGCATATACACTTGATGGATGCAAGGGGAAAGCAAGTGATGTCACAATTTCTGAATTTTTTTTGTTTATTGACCCAAACGGCTCATCGTGTCTTCATTAGTCACCCAACTCAGACTTAAGAATTCTCTGATTGAGTGTTGAGCATGTATCACGCTTTCAGTAAAATCTAAAATGATCAAAATTTTGTCTTTTTCTCAAACCCCTCTTGGTTTACTATTGTTTTGTTGGATGTTTGAGTAGATATAAGTGAATAGACAATGGAAATTTTGGAGCTTATTGGATGAGGCAGTGTCAAAGTGCCTAGTCTGCCATTAAGTCATGGATCGAACTCTAAATAGTCCTCATCACTCATTTAATGGAAAAAAAAAAAAAAAACTTCCTATTGTACTTTGATATGGTCTGGAACTCAGGTTACATGCCCACTATCACAAGAGGGAAATAAAAAAGAAAAAAATTTGAAAAGTTCAATGGGTAAATGAGTGATGTCGCATTTAACTATGAATTATTAAGTTTCCCATATTTAACTCATTTAAGTAGTCAGGTGGCGCCAATCTCTGTACAAAGGTATTTGAACCTTTTATGATCTAAAGCAAATTAAACCAAAGAAAAGGGCTTTTACTCTGGTTCGTGAGTCTTCAAAGTTTGTTTTTCAGTTTTCATAAAAAGCTATGAGAAATAACTGGTTTCCCCCCTGCACCCTTTACTTGAATGACTGTTTTCATTCATCCATTCATTATCTGTCAGACTTTTTCATCAGGATCATGGGTGAGTTGCAGCCAATCCCAGATGGCTCTGGGTGAGTCCCAGATAACCTAATGCTTTCATTTGGACTATGGAAGGACACCCAAACATGGGAAAAACATGCACAAACTCCACACTGAAAGGGTCTAGTAGTACATGAGGTTCACACCTAGAACCATCTGCACCATCATGCTGCCCAATAATATGACTGTTCCATTTAAAATATGAGAAAATGTTTGTTCAACATGATGACACATATCAAAATAACATAATGAATGAATATTAAAACTACTTCTTCTTCTTCTTCTTTTACTTTCGGCTGCTCCCTTCAGGGGTCGCCACAGCAAATCATCCGCCTCCACCTCACCCTGTCCTCCGCATCTTCTTTTCTGACTCCAACGACCTTCATGTCTTCCTTCACCACATCCATAAATCTCTTCTTCGGTCTTCCTCGAGGCCTTCTGCCTGGTAGTTCCAACCTCAGCATCCTACTGCCAACATACTCACTATCCCTCCTCTGTACATGTCCAAACCATCTCAATCTAGCCTCTCTGACTTTGTCTCCAAAACATCTTACGTGGGCTGTCCCTCTGATATACTCATTTCTGATCCTATCCATCCTCGTTACTCCCAGAGAGAACCTCAACATTTTCATCCCCGCTACCTCCAGCTCTGCCTCCTGCCTTTTCCTCAGCGCCACTGTTTCTAAGCCATACAACATCGCTGGCCTCACCACCATCTTGTACACTTTTCCCTTCATTCTTGCTGACACTCTCCTATCGCACATCACACCGGATACTTTTCTCCAACCATTCCAGCCTGCCTGCACACGCTTCTTCACCTCTTTTCCACACTCTCCATTGCTCTGGATTGTTGAGCCTAAGTACTTAAAATCCTCCACCTTCGTTATCTCTGCTCCCTGTAACATCACCGTTCCTCCTGGGTCCTTCTCATTCACACACATGTATTCTGATTTTCTGAGGCTAACCTTCATTCCTCTCCTTTCCAGGGCATACCTCCACCTCTCTAGATTTTCCTGCACTTGTTCTCTGCTCTCACTACAGATCACAATGTCATCTGCAAACATCATAGTCCATGGAGATTCTTGTCTCACCTCGTCTGTCAGCCTGTCCATCACCATAGCAAACAAGAAGGGGCTCAGAGCTGACCCTTGATGCAGTCCCACCTCCACCTTGAATTCGTCGGTCACACCGACAGCACACCTCACCACTGTCTTACATCTCTCATACATGTCCTGCACCACTCTAACATACTTCTCTGCCACTCCAGACTTCCTCATGCAATACCACAATTCTTCTCTTGGCACCCTGTCATATGCTTTTTCCAGATCCAATATGCTTTTTCCAGATCCATGATCCATGATCCATGAATGAATATTAAAACAACAACAAAAAATTCCTGTATAAAACATAGTTCTGTACTGGACTCCATGAGTGGGTTATTCTACTGGAAGTCATAGTACAACCATAGCATTCAATATTGCTGAGAATTACAAACATGCACAAATTCAGTGCTAAGTTTCAAACGTTACTGCTGGTCGGAGATTTTTTTTCTTCACGTAAAAATGAATAACAATAGAAATAAATCTTGAAAAATCAAATCTGGAAGCTGATAACTTGCTGTTAACCTCAATTTATTCACATATCTCCTGCATAGGTAATGTGATAATTAGTAGTACAAATTAGTTTGGCCCAATGATGACGGGGAAAAAAAAATAAGTTTTTCATTTTCTTACTGATCACATCTCAAATAAATTGCGAAGATAAAGACCCAGAGAATGGCAAGAGGTGTAATAGATCAAAGTAGACTGTTCAGAAATATAGTATTTGATAAGTTTTTGTTACCTTTAAGCACATGGATTCATTGATCTAGGTGCGGTAAACTTCAAACTATTTTTAGACAAGCAAGCACTCTGGTATTCTCTTTTTAGGTGTTTAAAGTATCTTGGCTTGTGATAGCGGGATAAAGAGATAAGATGTTCAAACGTTAGTGACCTGCTAAACAACGGGTGGCCAACCAGTCAGAGATGAAGAACCACATTTTTTTTTACTGTGTTACCGCAAAGAGCCACATCATACACATGCACACACATGAACATCACCCATCCCTTTCTCAGACACACACACACACACACACACACACACACACACATGCACACCTCTGCTCAGCCTGATTTATTGTAAAGTCACACACTAACATGACAAAAAATACATCTTTGAAGGTCAGAGTGCAACTGTGATTCAATAGCCATGTTAATGCCCAGTGTTTTGTGATGGGACAGTTGAACATCTGATATCACACACTTTAGTTTGTTGTTTTAAGGAGACAGGATTTCAACAACGTCACTGAGGGATTTTATAATGAACGCTCCTTCATTGTGTGGCATTTTGGCCCGTGTAATGTTCCAAGCCAGTCGATACAATGCAAGCGTTACAGTCTCTGAGCGCTTCATAAATTTTTGGAAAATTTGTATCTGCTTTTCTGCCAGACTTTTCAAAGTGGACAACTTGTGCTTGAAGTTCAGTCCCTTTCGGAAATTCCTGATGAAAGTTAGCTTGCAGTGAGCCGAAGTGGCGCTGATGATTTGAGGTTTTGAAATACACCAATGACGCTTGACGTATAAGGCAGAATGGCTTTCCATTACATTCAAGTACAACTAAAAACTCTCCCACTCTGTTAAAAATGTCCTTTGTTCATCTTCATATTTTAATTTTGCTGTATATTTTTACTGCCATTTTAAGAGCAAATTTGACAGAAATTGCTACTGAAATGATCTCGCCTGTACTGGGAAGCTTTGCAGTATTTTCATCTCATGCACCTAAGCATTTGACAATAATACCATATTGAACTCTAGTGAAAAAACACACATTAAAAAAACCCCACAAACTTCGATATGAACATAAGAGCCACATGAAACTAGGCAAAGAGGAAAAGAGCCACACCTGTACTAAACTAATTAAGAACGTTGAATCTGTAAGTTTGGGCTTCATGTGAATGGGGACAATGGTAAGGTCAAGGAGTAAACAAGTCATTCCAATATTTTTGTAACTGTTCAGTACGGTTCATTTTCTGTAACCTCTTAATCCTAATTGGGGTCGCTGGGAAGCTGACGCCCATCCCAGCCGACTCTGGGCGAGGGCAGAGTACACCCTGGACAGCTCTCAGGCCATAGCAGGGTGGAAACACACTGATGGCTATGCAGCCTACTCTTTACGAAAGTCAGCAATGGTTCTTTTACAGCCTCACACCATAGACAGTGAGAGACATTGGAGGGCCTTTGATAACCCAGTTAGCTGCACTTGGGGGACACTGACAATCTTGTGGCGAGTGGGACTCAAACCCCCAACCTTAGGATCAGCGATCCAGCGCCCTATACCACTAGACCTCCATTGCCCATGTTTTTGTAAATGCTATAATTCCAACTTAATGCATATTTCAATGGAGAAAACAGGGCAATGTGTGCTGTGGAATACTCCACATTCTATCACAGATTATGAGGTCGATATGTATTTTAACTTGTGAAAGATGTGGGTTGGAAATGACCGAACAATTGGGCCGCGGTCTGCTAACAGAACCAGTGGTGACAACATTCATGTTAAAGGCTGCAATATTAAGAGGTTTCTATTAAGAGTAAAATAATAATTAAAAAAATTATAATAATAAAGGAGTGGAGGGAGGTTGGTAAAATATTTGTACAAATAAAAAATATATATATATAAACTTCCCTGCACTTTGGAGTATATTTAGTGGAATGTATCTTTAAACTAAGGCTGTTTACAGACAAGTTCATGATCAACACCAGCTTTCCATCATTCAAGAATAATAAAGTAATTTGAAAATATCTGAAAAAAGCCAAGACAGTGGACGGTATCAGAGTGTCATGGGCATTATGTTTTATGCCAATGAATAAAAGAAATATTTTTCTCACCTGATTCATGATTTTAAATTCACTGAATCCAATAAAAGAACTGGAAATGTATTTTCCTTTCAATGTGCAAGCGATTAGATGATGCAAGAAGTGCACTCTACAAAACGTATTGAGTGGATTGACTACAAAAGGGATCTGCTTTCTGACATTAGACTGAGCCAGTAATGGCTGAAAAGTGTCAAAACCAAACAAAAAATAGTGGAAAAGCCATTTTAAAGAAAAAATAGATAAGGGCATACACTTAAAAGTAACTTAAGGTTCCTGAGTGGCGCATCGACAAGGTGTGTGACTATTAGGCCAGCGATCGCATGTTGATGCCACAGTCATCTGATACTGGGAAGTCCATGGGAGCTAATTGGCTGAGCTCTCCTAGGGGGGGTTTATACGCTCACTTCTCTGTCACTCACAGCAAACACCAGCCAATCATAGGTGGCTGTCAGCTTCCTTGTACAAAGAGGCAGATAGTGCTTTAGACTGCGGTTAGACTTCCCCCAAAATACACATGCAGTTCAAAAAGGGGCGGGTGGCTATCATTGAATATCACTGAGGGGCCATGTCCATGCTTTCTCCCCTCCCTGGACAGTGGTGGTTGTGTGATAGGAGAAGCAGCGGTGTAGCTCTATTCCATAACTATTAGTGGCAAAATTCAATAATTCTGTCAGTTTAATTGATAAATTGAATGAAAAAGATATCTTTTTCATTATCTTTAAGACTTCAGGGCCTTAAATCATCCACAGTGAGAATATTTTTGATTAATTGACTGTTTCCCCAATAGGTCAAACTGAAATACGTGTGGATACCATATATGAAAGGGGGTGTGGCCTTGGGTGGTAGTTGTTACATGGGACCCAATACATTCTGCAGTCAACTAATTTGTGGTTTGATGTATTCAAAATTACGGTCAAGTCGGGCAAGATTAAGGCAGCCGATTTCCTTGTTCTGATGCATTCGTTTCACAAGTTACACTGGTAAACTATTTCTTACTGTCTTAAGCTACAACTATATTGTTCAATGTAACTTCATTCAGGCTACAAGTATCGACTGCAGTAAACCAGCATACATGCATTTGCTGTTTATTAACTGAAATGATATTGGTACTAATGTGTAATATTTAACAGTCTGCTATCATTACAGTCCACCTGCTTTGCCTTGGGGCAGTATGAGAGGTAAGAAAGACAGAATTATGGCAAGGGGCTGTACCGTATCATATTTTTCGTATGAAATGGCTCATTCATTCATTTTCTGAACTGTTCAATCATAATTAGGGTAACAGGGAGGTTGGCGCCTATCCCAGCCAACTCTGGGCAAGAGGGGAGTACACCCTGGACAGCTCACCAGGCCATCCCAGGGCTGACACGCTGTAAAATATTGCTGCAACTTCAGAGGTAATTTACTGCAAATTCATATACTAACTTACTTACCAACGTTTCATACAGTATATTGCCATAGGTCGGCAACCCAACCATTCATATTCACACACACTAACGGGGGATTTGGTACTGCCAATGATTTGGTACTGCCAATCAGCCTACTGTGCATGTTTTTGGATTGTGGGAGGAAGCTGGAGTACCCGGAGGAAACCCACACAAAAACAGGAAAGAAAATGCAAACTCCATATAGAAATGCCCAAGCTGAGAATCGAACCCAGGGCCTTCTTGCTGTGAGGCAAACGTTCTAAACACTATGCCACTGTGCTGCCAACTAAATGTCTCATTGTGAGAAAAAATGGTTCAATTTTATTTTCTGACAAAGCAATGATCCATGAAACGGTTATTAAGGTTGCATCTTGAAATAAGAAAACTGTTGTGTTGGTGTGTGTGTGTGTGTGTGTGTGTGTGTGTGGTGTAGCAGGTGCTCTGTAAAAGCTATGATTTGCATATTTGAAAGGATCTATGATTACACACAGGAATTACACACAGTCCAGCAAAGTCCCTGATTGCTAGTGAGTGGTTTGAATCTGGCACAAGCAACTACAACCAACATTCAGTCAAAAACTAGGACTAGGCGATTCCATTTCTGAAAAGTTTTCAGCTTGCTGTGAAAGTGGAGCTTGTGAGGTGCTGGCTTGTCACAGGCATGAGCAGTCCACTAATCAGTCACTTGTTATGTAATCACTTATTCAATTAATAAAATATGACTATACCCATTAAATATGAATATGAACTAATTAATGTTCTTGTACACGAAATAGAAACATTAAATTATCCACGATTCTGCCGCTTTTCGATATAAGTTTCCTGTGTAGCATTAGAGACAGTGGGTTGTTTAACCTGTAGAAATGGTACACTTAAACAAAAGGGACACATATACTTTCATATTAATGAAAACAAAGGGAAGGCTGATGTTTAATGTTACAATAAAACAAAATAAGCAGCATAGTCGTGTAATGGTTAGCAAGCGAGCCTCACAGCAAGAACGCCTGGGTTCGATTCCCAGCTTACGGAGTTTCAGTGTTTGCATGTTCTCCCAGTGTTTGCGTGGGTTTCCTCCGGGTACTTTGGTTTCATATCACAGTCCAAAAATATGCACAGTAGGCTGATTGGCTGTTCAAAATCACCCCTAGTTGTGAGTGTGAATGGTTATGCGAGTGTTGGCCCTGCAATGGCCTGGTGAGCTGTCCAGGGTGTACCCCGCTCTTGCCCACAGTCCGCTGAGATGGGCGCCAGCATCTTTATGACCCTAATTAGGATAAAGTGGTTCAGGTTCAGAAAATGAATGAATAAAATAAAATACAGGGTTAGACCTTTCATGTGTCTGTAAATACTGTATGTTATATTCTATGTACTGAACTGATATGCTGAAAAGGATGCAATGTTTTATATATATATATCTCCTTCTTCTTGTCCTTTCGGCTTTTCCCTTCAAGGGTCGCCACAGCGAATCATCTGCCTCCATCTCACCCTGTCCTCTGCATCTTTTTCTCTTACACTAATTATATATATATATATATATATATATATATATATATATATATATATATATATATATATATAATACCGAATATGTATATAATGTTTTATTTTTGACACTATTTATTTATTCCATTGCACGGCGCCTAATGTATATTTGTATATCTGTGTTCAGTTGTCATGCATAGATAAAGTTGACATTTCTATTTTATTTTTTTACTTAAAGTTTAGTGTACAGAACTATTTGTGTTTATATTCTGCTCTTGACAGAGTTAACTGCAGTTCATTTTCTCATTTGTAACTTTATAACTTGTTTCACCTTGAATTCTGAGGGCCTTGTGCGAAATTTCTTCTGTGAACTTAATGGCGAAAATTCTTGAATCTTGAAAAAGACAGTGATTTTTTTTTTATGCATCACAGGAATTTTATAAAATGAGTCTAAATATTGGTAAAATAAAGAATAAAGTGTGACCAAAATTTAAATAAACTGATGTCAATCGGGTGGTTCTCTGAAACTGGGTCAAATTCGATGATTTTGTACTCATAATTTTTCAAAAACTATAAAGAATTAAAAGAGCAATATAAGCACAGATCTTATGCATGGACACATACAACATGTCAGACAAAATATTTCAGATACATGCAATGAAAAAATAAGTTTAATTTTCTGGGTGAATGAAAATTGTGAAATGTTTTGTTACTTATGCTTCATGCCATACTCCCACCAAAATATCAACTTTAAGTGCAAATTACAGGGCTTGCAGTAAAGATTTTACATTATAATTTACATCCAACGTTGAAACTATTGTTTTTCTTACTTTGTGGACTGAGAATTACTGTCACATCAATTTACAGTTGTGTCCAGTGGTGTCCATGCCAGTTACATACAGAACTGACCCATTTTACCTGTAAAGGGTGAGGGTCCATATTAAAGTATTCACTGTACAATTGAGTGACCTCACAAAGTGTATTTGCTTCAAACATAGTCAAACAGTAATTCATTTATTTACCAAAAACAAATGGTATCAATTTTGTGTCCATACCTGAATGAATTTGAACATGAGTTTTGTGTTCCAAAGATTTATTCTTGTTTGTTACTAATAAATGTGCTGTCATGTGCATGAAGTAGTTGTTTCACTATATTTTTAACATTGGTTCATGGATTTATGGTCAATATAAAGGGAAATAAGCAGGACTTTATTGAAATTGTAAATTGTGAATGTCACACTTTATGGTAGCAGTTTTTGAAAATGTCTCAAATGTAAGTTCGAGCTAAGGTTGATTCACACAGTTGCTGTGGCTGACAGCCCATGAGACGTAATTGGTGCTTGATTGAATGATTGATTCCCTGACACTTAAGGTGATCACCAGGTAGTTGAAGGCATCTGTGTGCTTATACATACAACAGACGGATAGTGCTTTCCTTTGAGTATGTTATGCCACTCCTGAACATGCATGCAGTTCAAAGACATACAGTTGTGTTCAAAATAATAGCAGTCCCACATCACTTACTAGATCTCTCAGTGTTTTTGGTTGATATAATATTTCTATATTTTAAATACAGGGATCCCTCACTTTCCACGGTTAATTGGGACCAAGGTCCCCACACGACGATCGAAATCCGTGAAGTAGGACCCCCCCCCCCCCACTGATGTATACGTACATGTATATGTGTATATAATATCACTAAATACATATTCAATGCTATCAATGCTTACAATAATAATTGAACATTAAAACAATAACATAACATTTAAATAAAATATAAATACACACACATACAGATGGAACTGCATAGATGTGCATACACACACAGATGTAGTAACTAGGTTTGATGGGAGATTTTGGCTTGTTTTTTTGTTCTGTGTTGGTTTAGGGTTTTTTTTGCATAATTGGCCTTGTTTTTGTGGCATTTTCCTTAACTTTTCCCCATATTCTTCCTTAATTTGTATCTCAATTAATATTTAATAAAAAAAAAATGCAATGCACTGAAGCTGCATGAATTGAAGCGTGAAGTAGGGAGGGATCTCTGTAATTGAGAAGTACAGTCGAATATAAGTACAATTATTACAAGACAATGACCCAAAACACACCAGTACATGGGGGCATCTTGGTTTCAGACCAACAAGATTATGGTAACAGTGGCCACCCCAGTCTCCCAGTAACATCAAAGCTGTTGTTTCTGAAGCAAAACCAAGAAATTCCTGTTTATATTTGGCAGAACTTGGCTGACTTCATATAATACAGATGTGAAGCTGTTCTCAGAAACAGGGGATATACATCTAAATAAAACTGAACTTGAAGGTTTTTTTTTTTTTTTACAGTTTAGTCAATACATGCTTGAGTTTGTACAGAAAAGGAATTGAATGTGCAGTGTTCTTAATACATTAGTATGCATGGAAATAAAAGCTAGACTAAGAGTCTTGAACTTCTTCTTCTTTTACTTTCGGCTGCTCCCTTCAGGGGTTGCCACAGCAAATCATCCGCCTCCATCTCACCCTGTCCTCTGCATCTTCTTTTCTGACTCCAACGACCTTCATGTCTTCCTTCACCACATCCATAAATCTCTTCTTTGGTCTTCCTCGAGGCCTTCTGCCTGGTAGTTCCAACCTCAGCATCCTACTGCCAATATACTCACTATCTCTCCTCTGTACATGTCCAAACCATCTCAATCTAGCCTCTCTGACTTTGTCTCCAAAACATCTGACATGGGCTGTCCCTCTGATATACTCATTTCTGATCCTATCCATCCTCGTTACTCCCAGAGAGAACCTCAACATTTTCATCTCCGCTACCTCCAGCTATGCCTCCTGCCTTTTCCTCAGCGCCACTGTTTCTAAGCCATACAACATCGCTGGCCTCACCACCGTCTTGTACACTTTTCCCTTCATTCTTGCTGACACTCTCCTATCGCACATCACACCGGACACTTTTCTCCAACCATTCCAGCCTGCCTGCACACGATTCTTCACCTCTTTTCCACACTCTCCATTGCTCTGGATTGTTGAGCCTAAGTACTTAAAATCCTCCACCTTCGTTATCTCTGCTCCCTGTAACATCACCGTTCCTCCTGGGTCTTTCTCATTCACACACATGTATTCTGATTTTCTGAGGCTAACCTTCATTCCTCTCCTTTCCAGGGCATACCTCCACCTCTCCAGATTTTCCTGCACTTGTTCTTTGCTCTCACTACAGATCACAATGTCATCTGCAAACATCATAGTCCATGGAGATTCTTGTCTCACCTCGTCTGTCAGCCTGTCCATCACCATAGCAAACAAGAAGGGGCTCAGAGCTGACCCTTGATGCAGTCCCACCTCCACCTTGAACTCTTCTGTCACACCGACAGCACACCTCACCACTGTCTTACATCTCTCATACATGTCCTGTACCACCCTAACATACTTCTCTGCCACTCCAGACTTCCTCATGCAATACCACAGTTCTTCTCTTGGCACCCTGTCATATGCTTTTTCCAGATCCACAAAGGCACAATGTAGCTCCCTCTGACCTTTTCTGTACTTCTCTATTAACATCCTCAAAGCAAACATTGCATCTGTGGTGCTCTTTCTTGGCATGAAACCAAACTGTTATTCACAAATGCTGACCTCTGCCCTTAGTCTAGCTTCCACTATTCTTTCCCATAACTTCATCGTATGGCTCATCAACTTTATCCCTCTGTAGTTGCTGCAACTCTGCACGTCTCCCTTGTTCTTAAAAATGGGCACCAGCACACTTCTCCTCCACTCCTCCGGCATCTGCTCACTCTCTAGGACCTTGTTGAATGTTCTTGTCAAAAAATCTACTGCTACCTCTCCTAGACACTTCCATACCTCCACAGGTATGTCATCAGGACCAACTGCCTTTCCATTCTTCATCCTCTTCAAATGCCCTTCTCACTTCACCCTTACTGATCTTTGCTACATCCTGCTCCTCAATGGTCACCTCTTCTACTCTTTTTTCTCTCTCATTTTCCTCATTCATCAGCTCTTCAAAGTATTCTTTCCATCTTCCCAGCACACTTCTGTCATCAGTCAATACATTTCCCTCTCTGTCCTTTATCAATCTAACTTGCTGCACGTCCTTCCCATCTATATTTCTCTGCTGTGCCAACCTATATAGATCATTTTCTCCCTCTTTGCTGTCCAACCTATCATACAAGTCATCATACGCCCTCTGTTTGGCCTTAGCCACTGCTACTTTCACCTTACGCTGTGTCTCCCTGTACTCCTGTTTACTCTCTTCGGCCCTCTCTGTGTCCCACTTCTTCTTAGCTAACCTCTTCCTTTGTACACACTCCCGCACTTCCTCATTCCACCACCAAGTCTCCTTATCTACTTTCCTTCCAAAGGACACACCAAGTACTCTCTTACCGGTCTCCCTGATCACATTTGCTGAGGTTGTCCAGTCATTTGGAAGCACTTCCTGGACACCCAAAGCCTGTTTCAACTCCTCCTTGAAGACAACACAACACTCCTCCTTTTTCAGCTTCCACCACTTTGTCTTCTGCTCTGCCTTTGCCTTCTTCACCTTCCTCACCATCAGCGTCATCCTGCATACCACCATCCTATGCTGTTTGGCAACACTCTCACCCACTACTACTTTGCAGTCACTGACTTCCTTCAAATTACATCGCCTGCACAAGATGTAGTCTACCTGTTTGCTCCTACCTCCGCTTTTATAAGTCACCCTATGCTCCTGTTTCTTCTGGAAGAAAGTATTCACCACAGCCATTTCCATCCTTTTTGCAAAATCTATCAACATCTGTCCTTCTGCGTTCCTGGTCCTGGATACCAAACCTGCCCATCACTGCCTCGTCCCCTCTGTTGCCTGCACCAACATATCCATTGAAGTCTGCACCAATGACCACTCTTTCACCTCTGGGGGTACTCTGCATCACTTCATCTAAGTCACTCCAGAATCTCTCCTTCTCTTCTCGCTCACATCCTGCCTGTGAGGCATAAACACTAACAACATTGAGCATTACACCTTCAATTTCTAACTTGAGACTCATCACTCTGTCTGACACTCTTTTCACTTTTAGAACATTCCTGACAAACCCCTCCTTCAAGATGACTCCTACTCCATTTCTCTTCCCATCCACACCATGATAAAATAGCTTAAACCCTGCTCCTAAGCTTTTAGCTTTGCTACCTTTCCACCTGGTCTCCTGAACACACAGTATGTCCACCTTCCTCCTCTGCATCATGTCAGCCAGCTCTCTACCTTTTCTTTGCATAGTTCCAACATTAAGAGTCTTGAACTGTTTTTTAAAATGCTTTTTTTTTTTTAAATTTACTCAATTTTTTAAACGTTCTGCTATTATTTTGACCACAAGTGTATATGAGCTGCTCTAGCATATTAAGATTAAGTTGCAAGGTTACCAAAAAAATAGCCGTCAAAGCATAATCTTTTGCATGACCAAAAGCAAACATCCAGAAACTTGCATGCTAAACTGCTTAAAGGCTTCAATGCCCAATTTATTGTAAAACAATGGAAAAATCCACTTATTTTTGTTAATTTTCAAACCAAACACTTTTTGTAAATTTTCAAATCCCTTTTGTGATTGCTTAGGATATTTCCCTATTATCCATGTTTGGTAACAGAATTCTGTAACTTCTTCCAGATTCCCTGAATCAGATAAAAGTAAACTAATGGCAACCCTCAAAACAGACATGACTCGGTATACATAGAATACATAGATAGGCGATAATAGAAGGATCGCGCTAAATGGTCGAAAGCCGGATTCATTTAGCGTATGGATGTGCGAGAGTTTCTAATGAAGATATTCGAGCAACGTAAAAAATGTTGCATCTCAGTCAATTCACTTTTTACAATTTTCACAACATCCTTTTTTCATTTTTACCATTTTACAATGCTATAATAATGTACAGTAGGCCTTCGTTATTCGCAGGGGTTTGGTTCTGGCCCCTCCCGCGAATGAAGATAATCCGTGAGTTCTGTACCCGAAAGTGAAACCCCATGTATCATATCACATGTGCGAATGATCAACCGGAAGTTAAATACTATGTATCTATTACATGCACTAAAATATGCTTCTTAAACACATTCTATAGTTTTTCTCATTAATACAGTATTAATGTTGTAATGATTAGGAAAAACAATTTTTTTTATTGCGATATTTATTGATAATAAAATATAAACATTATACAGCATAAATAAATAAATAAATAAATATATATATATATATATATATATATATATATATATATATATATATTTATTTATATATATATATATATATATATATATATATACCTTTAAACATGCTGTTTCCTTTAAACATACAACACTGTAGCCTTTAAACATACAGCACTGCAGTTTTTAAAAAATGCCACTAGAGGGTGGCATTGAATAATATTCACTTTGCATTGCATTTTGTGCCACGCTCCACCAAAAGGAGGCGCTTGTTGCAAGTGACAAACGGTGCTTGTGAGACGAAACGCGGCTTATCCTGACTTCTGATCTTTCAAGTGAGCAAGTGCGCGTTGAATACTTGTTTAATACTCTACCAGTGCCTGAAATGACATGACGTGGTTACTGCGTGCTTGAATTACATGCTGCAGAACATAAAATCTCACATACAAACATTCTAAACATTAACTTAGGTACAGTCCTGTAAAAAACTAGATTTGAATGAGATTTGTTAACACCCAACAATCTCTGAAATAAATAACTGTCCTCCAGTGACAAAATAAAAGACCTTTAAAAGAAGGTCGCGAGGAGGCTGGCGATTAGTTTTTTATCTAAATGTTTTTGTTGCAAGCAGAATTGTAATTTAATTGTCTCTGCAGTTGTTTCAATCAGTGCAACACATTGTTGTTTTATATTAACATGAAGGAAAAAGGGGGAAAAAACATTATATGCAGTGTTATTTGATTTTAAATGTCATAAAGGGATTTGTGGCTTCCAATGTGTAATGTGGAAAATGGGTCCAAATGGCTCTTTGAATGGCAAAGTTTGCTGAACTCTGAACTAGAAGTATCCAGAATACTAAGGAAGGTTGCATTCTGATGATGACCTTGTTTCATACACCATTCAGCTTCTTAGCACTTCCACCACTACATCTAATTGCCTTTTCATTTTTCCTCTGCAGCAAAACTTTCTCCTTCCTGAATCATATCAAGCAGTTCTACTTTTTCATGCAGCGTCATTACCTTTTTCTAGCGCTTCGGCACCTTACCAGAAGCCTGAAAAGTTGCGCAGCATTTGGGTGACATGATGGAACTTAACTGTAACTAAAAACACACACACTTAAAAAGCACAGGCACAAAGTGTGTGCGAATGAGGAAAAAGGGGTATTACAACCAATCAGCAGGAAGGAGGACAGTCATTGGCTGAATTTGAATCACGTGACAGTTGCTCGGCAATCCGCGAATATGCAAAGCCGTGAGTGCAAAACCGCGAATAGTCAAAGGTTTACTGTATTATACTTTATTTTGAAGGAAATAAAATAATAATATCTGAATAACCCAGTAGGTTAAATTTCCTATTTAATCCAGTTGGCATCCTGTGAAGGAAGCATTTGCTTGTCTTTGCCCTCCTTGGTTGGTGGTGGTCAAGTAATAGAGAAGTTTACTGGATTGGTGGGATGACTATGACTAAATTCAGAGGGAAATTGGTAAAAATAAATAAATAAAAAATTATACTGTTTATATATATATATATATATATATATATATATATATATATATATATATATATATACACATACCATTGAAAATATTAATAATTTTAAAAGTACAAGTCATATGTCAATGTTCACAATGAAAAAAATTGGTACCCTGAATTTGTTGCCTGTTCCATTCTCATTAAATGTACATTTTCCCTTTTCTCTTTGTCACAGAAATATAAATGTTATAAATGTTTCACTCTCCGTATATTTCCCTATATTATTAACTGTTAAAAGCAACAGGTGAAAAGCCAGGCTGTTATTCTTTTATCTAGGTACCTATTACCGCCGGTGAAAATCCAGTGAAATTGCTGAACCATGTCTCTCCTGCTCTGTGTCCTGCTGCGTCCAGCTCACCAAATTAAAAGCAGAAAATCATTGTGAATCAATGTGAGTTTCCGTACTCTACTCTTGTCTTTATTGATCTTTTGTTCAGATATGCTGTCGGTATTACCATGGGGGAAAAAGCCTGCAAAACCCATGGTGCTGATATCTCAGTTAAAATAAAAGTGAAAGCTTGAATGTCATTCCGGCTGAATAAACCCGACAGCCATCAGAAAATTTTGAAACAAATGTATTATAAAACAAGTGTTGTTTTGGTTCAACATTGCCTTTAGGTGCTGAATTACCCAGACAAAAACACTACCTTGTTGCAAGAGAGATGCCAACTCAATTCTCTCATTTTGCAGTGGACAAGGAAAAATCTAAACGGGAATATATATGGGACGTAGTGAAAGATAAGAAGAATTGTTGCTAAAAGTATTTTTTCAGGGTTCAAGATTACAGATGCTATGCAAAAGATACAGGGCAAATTTAGGTAAGGGGTCATTCAACATTTTCAACATTTTCCTAAGCGTACAAAACCTACGCTAGGGCGTAGGGGGTAATATGTCTGTGTATGCTTTTTAATGTTATAAAAATGTCGATCAACAATAATACATGCACTCGTGAATATATATACAGTATATATATATATATATATATATATATATATATATATATATATATATATATATATATTTTGTGCGTGTACATTTGAAACTCTCAATACGCGATTCGCCAACCACCTGCGGTGTTGCATATCTGCAAAGACTGCAATGAATACAGTACAGTACAGTACTACCCAACCCGGTATCAGCTGCTGAAATATCAGAAGGCAGCTGATCAAGGGCGTAGGCTGGGGGGGTGCACAGGGTGCACGTGCACTCCCACACGGCAGGAGTTGAGTTCCGCTGGACAAGAAATTATGTGTATTCACAATCTTATAAATAAACTTAATGACTGTTATTGAAGAGAAAGTCGGAGATAAGTTCCGCATGACTAGAGTCAGGAAGTAAACTGGAAGTTAACGTGTAACGGGCACTGCGCATGTGCAAGCCTCAGCTGACCAATCAACAAACATATTATTATCAGTAAACAATAATAGCTGAACACTGTCAATCAAACAGAGTGCTTGTATGAGAATAAAGCACAGTTTGTTAGTCCCGCCTCCGGTTCCTGCACATGTGTTAGAACCCAAACATTGACGCACAGAGAATGAATGGCTAAAATAATCATAAGCCATCCATCCTGTATGTGCAGCCTAATGCTCAGTACTTTTATAAAATTAATAGTATGTTTTTGTGCTGTAAATATGTATTCATATTTGTTTGTGCCTTTGAATAGATAAATAACTTTAGCTCAATTTGTAAATCTATTTAGCACATGTACTTGCAGCTGTAGTTTGAAATATATTTGAGAATGTTTTTGGTTGAACTATAATATTTGATTTGTCTTCTGAGAGTAATAGATGAATCGTCTTCTGCTGAAAAACTGTGCGTGTTGTTGGCGTGAGATTCCATGTTGTTTATATCATATAATATGCTGTGATATGCATGCACTATATTTCAACCCAGTGACGTCACGGTAACTTTGTGTAGGCGGGCACTTAGCGATGGTGGCTTTAAGGTCGATAACTGAGACAAGCACATGAAACAAAACCGCTGTGTGCGCAATGGTTTATTTATGATATAAAATTTAAGCCACAATCGCTTCAATAAAATATACTTAAGCTACCGCCAACTTATTTAGTCACCGTTTCATTTCCCCTTAAAGGCTTAGCCCTATAGCCCCTGGGACTCGAGTTCCGGTCAACTGAGATGTCACGGTCTCCACGGTCAGACCAGCCTACGCCCTTGCTGATCACAAACTGAAGTGTGGTCATCCAAAAGCCAATGACAAATAAAAAATGCAGACATTTTGAATTATATTTTAATACAAAATAATATTATTAAAAACAATGTCATTTTTATTATTAAAACCAAATGTCTTAATATTAATATTAAAGCAGGTGTCAATAAAAAGAATTTTTTAAAAGTATAATTTTTTTATTGATTTCATTATTATTTGATTGGTGTATAAAAGAGGTATTGATCAAGGAAATACATTGATTTATTTTAAAAAAGAGGTTTGACCATTGTTTTGTTTAATATCTTATTAAAAAATCCTGCCGAGAGATCATCAACATTTATTTGTACGCTTTCGGGGGTGGGGGGTTGGGTCAAAAAAAAAAAAAAGAGTACTCTCTGTACGCTTGGGAAAATGTTGAAAATGTTGAACCGTCCCTAACATTAGAGAGCAATAATATCACCTAATGTGTAATAATAACAGTTTTAGACATAATAACCTCTTTGAGAGGGTGATCACATTAGAGGTGCGATAAAACGGTACTGAAAATGTTCTTAAATTTGTTTCGCGACATCCACCACATCTCATTTTAATTTTCTGGTTCATGAACTCATCCAAAAAAATTCCAAATGTTTAAAATTTCTGCGAACGTCACAAAACCTGCCTCTGACATGGAGTAGTCTCAAACTCTTCTCAGTCCTCACATGTTGTGAGAAAGTCTAAGTTTGTTGTTTTGCTTACAAGTAATTCTTTTGTCTTTGCAAGGAAAAGTGACAAGTGGAGACTTCGAAGCAAAAAGATTGAAAAAACTTAAAGACTTCATGGCACCCACAATCTTATATTTTGTCATCATTCATATTTTATTTGCATTTTGTTCACACTAATCACATGTAAATAAAACCAAATGGTGTGAGGACAAAAAGCGAACAAAATGGGACTGAATTATGATAGATTCACTTTTTTGCCTAAGATATGAAAACCAATAGAAAATTACTCGCAAATCAGTCATAAATTGTCGTACGTGACTTTCAAAGCAATAAAAGTATGCAAGCCATAAAATGTCACTTGCATGTGGCGTTGCAAAACATCTTGAAGCAAATTTCAAGAGTCTCAAAAAAAAAAAAAAAATTATATCAGTCACTTTTCTACCACATATCTAATGTGATCACCCCCTAAGCCAATGTCTCATATTATAATAATTATTAAGTTTCTCAAGGCCAACAGATACATCAGGGAGTAGCTGTAGAGGTTTCACTCTTCAATCACTTGTTTTAAAATCAATCATTTTTCTTACCCTTTCATTGCATTTAGAGCCTTCAGTCTTATTGTTTTTATCGGCCAATTGCCAACTAGCCAGAAATGGTCCCAAGAGGAGTCACTATGTGTTCAAATTACAGGTTAAAACACAACAGACATAAAAACCTTAAATGTTCCGATCAAAATGTATAAACGTTCCTATAAACATCCTTCAGTTCTGAGAGTCCTTGTGAGTAAAATGATTTTATTAGCAGTGGCAGCCTCTGTAAAAGCTTTGTAGGTTTTAGTTTAGCAGCCTGAGCATAGAAACTGTCTTTGCTCATTGACTGGACTGAGTAACAGGTTTTGTGTGAGTACACTAACACACTGATCCAATTTTACCATCAAGAGATACAAATGTTTGCGTAACACAAATATGATTTTTCAGTTCAATGAAGCAAAATGCTGGGTACTTTCTTTGACTGTAGAATTCAATCTCCTTAATCAACAAAGAATAGAACTCATTACACCGGGTTACTTAAATTGTGTTAATAAATAAGCTTCCATACCAAACTCCCTGGGCACAGAGATTGAGTACACACAGCTGTGGCCTGCAGTGTAGTTCCTGGGGAAGTTTGGGGATAGAACAGTTCCCTCAGAGCCAGTGGAGCGACTTCCACAAGGTGCTGGACAGACAAACACACAATACAAATCAGCAGAGATACATAATATTACGTATGGACAGTACAATGATATGGCAGACATTGCTTTAGTGCAGTGGTTCTCAAATATTGGGGGGCGCCCCCTGGGGGCGTGGTGCGATGCCGGAGGTGGGGGGCGGACCCCGGGAACATGCCATATTAGGATAAAGTGTAATACTACATCCACTACAGCAGGTGGCAGTGACTTCCTCACTATCAGAGTGTGCCCAGAGGTTAAATAACCCACCATGGAAATTTTAAACAGGGAAGGAAAGAGAGGCGGAGAGAGACGGAGTCGATGAGAGAAACGAAAGTCTCCCGAAAGCTAAGTTGAGGAGGTATGATAAAGCGGATGTAGCACTCGGCTTCACTGTGCTGCGGTGAGACCGCTGTTTACCGTGTCTGAAAATATTGGCAGCGGACAGCATGAACCCAAATAAATTCAGGCGTCTCTTAAAGACATCACACCCTGATCACGTGATGAGCCGCATGAGTTTTTTCATTGAAAACGTGCCGAGTATCACCAACAACCATCCTGGTTTCTGAATGATACTTCAGCAAACCAGCGAGCTCTGTTAGCATCAGATAAGGTGGAGTACCAAACTGCTCAGTGCAGAAAACCCCACAGCAGAGGAACTGATCCTACCTGCAGCACACACGGTCTCTGTCATGCTGGATGACGTCACTGCTGCGAAAATAAGTCCAGGTCCCAGTTCAGCATTGAGCCTGAGCTGAGAGTTCAGTATCGTGCTTTAAACCCTGCTTTGAAAAGCTGAGCACTGCATTTTTGTTTTGTAGGTTAAAGTGTTTTATATATATATATATATATATATATATATATATATATATATATATATATATATATATATATATATATATATATATTGTGCTCCTGAGTTAATATTGCTGATCAATTTGAATGTATTATTATTTATTGATTTTATTTAACTTTATTTTTCAGTATAAAATGGTTCAAATTGTTGGTCAAAAAAATGTTGACAGTTTAAATAAGGATACTTTTTTAGTTCAGGCAAATTGATGCACTTTACATATTTTTGTTTAAAGACTAAAAAATATTTAATAAAGTTATTCTTTGTTGATCGATATTTCTTCATTTTTTGTATTCCATAAGGATGATAAGGATTTATTATGTTAATAAGGATACAGTGTATGCAGAGGATTACTTATAACAATTTTTAGACAAATAACACTACATGGGGGGTCCCCCTCTTCCTGGGGGGGTGGGGGGGTCCCCCTCTTCCTGGGGGGGTGGGGGGTCCCCCTCTTCCTAGGGGGGGGTGGGGGGGACGCAGAAAATAATTGAGAAGCACTGCTTTAGTGAGACTATAGCAGAAATGCTCAATTAAAAAAAAAAAGTTCCAATTAGTACCTGTCCATATCTAGTTTGGCTTAACTTGGTTATAGATCCGTTTTTTGCCAACATTGGATTAAGGACTTGATTCTGTCCCTATGTGACACAGTACACTCAAATATAATATTGTTTGTAACATCAATGCGTTCAAAAAACTTCAAATAGATGTGAATAGACCACTCACTCCATGCAAAAAAAAGCACATTCATGCAAAAATATCACAGGCAGCAGCTGTTGTTTCCATGTTAGTTTTATAGAGTTAAGCTGTGTTTTCTTCCTGGTTCATTTTAATAATTGAAGAGAATAAATAGAAAAGAAAAGCGCCAGACAGCAGTTTGCACAAAGCTGCCATCTGCATTTGCTATTGTGTAAAACTGGTGCATAAAACACTTGACTACCACCGCCATATGTAATGTGACAATTGACAAACTGACAAATTTTATCTAAACATGACTAACTGGGACGGTTATCCTCAGTTCCTATAACTGGGACGGTTATCCTCAGTTGCTATAACTGGGACGGTTTATCCCCTTCTCTCGAAGGGACGGTTATCCTCAGTTGCTATAACTGGGACGGTTATCCTCAGTTGCTATAACTGGGACGGTTATCCTCAGTTGCTATAACTGGGACGGTTATCCTCAGTTGCTATAACTGGGAAGAGCGCTATACAAATACAAAAAAAAATAAAACTAAAAAACGAAAGAAAGAAAAAAGAAGGTGCCCCTGTATTCCTGTATCTTCTTCTTTTCCTTTCGGCTTTTCCCTTCAGGGGTCGCCACAGCGAATCATCTGCCTCCATCTCACCCTATCCTTTGCATCTTCTTCTCTTACACCAACGATCTTCATGTCCTCCTTTACCACATCCATGAATCGTCTCTTTGGTCTTCCTCTAGGCCTTTTGCCTGGTAGTTCCAGCCTCAGCATCCTATTACCAATATACTCACTATCCCTCCTCTGTACATGTCCAAACCATCTCAATCTAGCCTCTCTGACTTTGTCTCCAAAACGTCTTACATGTGCTGTCCCTCTGACGTACTCATTCCTAATCCTATCCATCCTCGTTACTCCCAAAGAGAACCTCAACATTTTCATCTCTGCTACCTCCAACTCTGCCTCCTGTCTTTTCCCCAGGGCCACTGTTTCTAACCCATACAGCATCAGTTGGCCTCAACACCGCTTTTGTACACTTTTCCTTTCATTTTGCCGATACCCTCCTATCACACATCACACCGGACACTTTTCTCCAACCATTCCAACCTGCCTGCACACGCTTCTTGACCTCTTTTCCACACTCGCCATTGCTCTGGATTGTTGAGCCTAAGTACTTAAAATCCTCCACCTTTCTTATCTCTGCTCCCTGTAATCTCACCGCCTCTTTGGTCCTTGGCATTCATGCACATGTACTCTGTCTTACTGAGGCTAATCTTTCATTCCCCTCCTTTCCAGGGCATACCTCCACCTCTCTAGATTTTCCTGCACTTGTTCTCTGCTCTCACTACAGATTACAATGTCATCTGCAAACATCATAGTCCATGGGGAATCTTGTCTAACCTGCCTGTCAGCCTGTCCATCACCATAGCGAACAAGAAGGGGCTGAGAGCTGACCCTTGATGCAGTCCCACCTCCACCTTGAACTCTTCTGTCACACCGACAGCACACCTCACCACTGTCTTACATCTCTCATACATGTCCTGCACCACTTCTAACATACTTCTCTGCCACTCCAGACTTCCTCATGCAATACCACAGTTCTTCTCTCGGCACCCTGTCATATGCTTTCTCCAGATCCACAAAGGCACAATGCAGCTCTGCCTGACCTTCTCTGTACTTCTCCATTAACATCCTCAAGGCAAACACTGCATCTGTGGTGCTCTTTCTGGGCATGAAACCAAACTGTTGTTCACAAATGCTGACTTCTGCCCTTAGTCTAGCTTCCACTATTCTTTTCCCATAACTTCATCGTATGGCTCATCAACTTTATCCCTCTGTAGTTGCTACAACTCTGCACGTCTCCCTTGTTCTTAAAAAATGGGCACCAGCACACTTCTCCTCCATTCCTCTGGCATCCTCTCACTCTCTAAGACCTTGTTAAATGTTCTTGTCAGAAAATCTACTGCTACTCTCTCCTAGACACTTCCATACCTCCACCGGTATGTCATCAGGACCAACTGCCTTTCCATTCTTCATCCTCTTCAATGCCCTCCTCACTTCACCCTTACTAATCTTTGCTACTCCTGGTCCTCAACAGTCACCTCTTCTACTTTTTTTTTCTCTCTCATTTTCCTCATTCATCAGCTCTTCAAAGTACTCTTTCCATCTTCCCCAGCACACTTCTGTCATCAGTCAATACATTTCCCTCTCTGTCCTTTTATCAATCTAACTTGCTGCACGCCCTTCCCATCTCTATTTCTCTGCTGTGCCAACCTGTATAAATCATTTCTCCTCCTTACTTTCCAGCCGAGCATACAAGTCATCAAACGCACTCTGTTTGGCCTTTGACACTGCTACCTTTGCCTTACGCTGTGTCTCCCTGTACTCCTGTTTACTCTCTTCGGTTTTGTCAATGTCCCACTTCTTCTTAGCTAATCTCTTCCTTTGTACACACTCCTGCACTTCCTCATTCCACCACCAAGTCTCCTTATCTACTTTCCTTCCAGATGACACACCAAATATTCTCCTACCTGTCTCCCCTGATCACATTCGCTGTAGTTGTCCAGTCATCTGGAAGCACTTCCTGACCACCCAAAGCCTGTTTCAACTCCTCCTTGAAGACAGCCCGACACTCTTCCTTTTTCAACTTCCACCACTTTGTCTTCTGCTCTGCCTTTGCCTTCTTCACCTTCCTCACCATCAGCATCATCCTGCACACCACCATCCTATGCTGTTTGGCAACACTCTCACCCGCTACTACTTTGCAGTCACTGACTTCCTTTAAATTACATCGCCTGCACAAGATGTAGTCTACCTGTGTGCTCCTACCTCCACTTTTATAAGTCACCCTATGCTCCTCTCTCTTCTGGAAGAAAGTATTCACTCACAGCCATTTCCATCCTTTTTGCAAAATCTACCAACATCTGTCCTTCATGGTTCCTGTCCTGGATACCAAACTCTACCCATCACTTCCTCGTCCCCTCTGTTTCCTGCACCAACATGTCCATTGAAGTCTGCCCCAATGACCACTCTTTCACCTCTGGGGTACTCTGCATCACTTCATCTAACTCCCTCCAGAATCCTCTCCTTCTCTTCTCGCCACATCCTGTCTGTGGGGCATAAGCACTAACAACATTGACCATCACACCTTTAATTTCTAACTTGAGACTCATCACTCTGTCTGACACTCTTTTCACTTCTAGAACATTCCTGGCAAACTCCTCCTTCAAGATGACTCCGACTCCATTTCTCTTCCCATCCACACCGTGATAAAACAGCTTAAACCTGCTCCTATGCTTCTAGCCTTGCGACCTTTCCACCTGGTCTCCTGAACACACAGTATGTCCACCTTCCTCCTCTGCATCATGTCAGCCAGCTCTCTACCTTTTCCTGTCATATTTCCAACATTCAAAGTCCCTACTCTCAGTCCTAGACTCATGCCTTTCCTCTTCTCTCTCTGGCAACGGACACGCCTCCGCCTCTCCTTCTTCGGACGTCTTCGACCAACAGTAGTCCAATTTCCATCAGCACCCTGTTGGTTGACGGCACTGATGGCGGTCGTTGTTAACCCGGCCTCGACCGATCCGGGTATGTCATTCTTTCTTGTGATTCGCATAGTTTATTTGGCATTTGTTTTACGCCGGATGCCCTTCCTGACGCAACCCTCTGCATTTATCCGGGCTTGGGACCGGCGTGAGGGAGAGACACTGGTTTGTGCCCCCCCCTCACGGCTGCATTTCTGTATTCCTGTATGCCAACGTATTTTTTCTGTTGTTTTGTTGTTAGAGGGTAAACAATGGGAAATTCCGACCCAAAGCCTAATCCCGGGGAAACCCCCAAGGAATGGATGAATAAATGTGGTCTTGCTTATTATACTGAACCATGGCTTAGTAATCTAGCCGGATGGACGGAGGGACTAGACCAAGTGCCAAACTTTCCTAGAAATGGGACTTTTGATGCAGGATTTCTGACATCCGCGCATCGCATGATTTATGATGGATTGGGCAACCCCTCCTGGGATTATGAATACATGAAGGAGGCTTATGTAAAATGGTATGAGATGCGCTCGTATTGGTTACAACTTAAAAAGCTCTTCGAGCCCAAGAAGGTGACTCAGAGTGTCCCCAAACCTATATTAATGAGTAAAGAAAAGGGAAAAGGGGAAAAATACCAAAAGTCCAGCTTACTGTGTACAAACTGTGTCCCCCGTAACTCCCCCGTCGGCTCCCCCACCCTATCCAGTAGGATCGGGGGATACAGTCCCGCTAACCCCCGCTGACCCTAAGCCAGTGGAGGTTCCCGCCTTATACCCAACCCAGCTCGCTGCCGAAGGAGGAACCCCCGGAGGCGGAGCGCGACCTAAAATTAAATCAAAACAAAGACCCAAGGTTGTGATTCCCTCCCCGCCTCCGCAAGTGAATGAGGAAGACTCTGAAGATACATCGGGAGATGAGGATTCGGACTGGGAAAACTCTCAGCCCGATCCTCCTCCTCTCTCGAAGCCACCTAAACCTAGAGCAGTGAAGAATGTAGCTTGTATATGGCAAAATAGGGGAAGGGGTATCGTTGTGGAACCACCGTCCGTGGCTGCACTCAAAGACATTATCTCCATGCTCCCTGGCTTGGACACACCCCTGGCCTATGTAGATATGCTTATACGGTCCACTAGGTATTTCCAACTAACGGGAGGGGACTATCCCTGCAGTCTACCCTAAAGGAAGCATACAATGAGGCTGTGGTCCTCCAGAATGTCCCCTGCTTGGACCCCAGAAACAATGAGGTGACTAACGAAAAAATAGAAGAGGACAGGGGGGAAGAGGGGCGTTGTCAGACTCGTTATCGTTCCTCGCTCTATTGGAGAGATAATCCCGACGCATTAAAAACCTTGCGCGCGCAACTTACGGCTTATCTAGTCTCCCGACGGGAGGGAGCTTGCGATCTTTCACACGTAACTAATTGTAAGCAGAAGCGGGGCGAACTAACTTCGGTATTTTGGAATCGCTTTACTGAAACTTGGCGTCATGTAGGAGGATTTGATCTTCGTACCGAAGAGGCAAATTCTATGTTCGTATCCAGTTTTTTTAAGTAATTGTCTCCCAGAGGTCCAGAGCGCACTTAAACCGCATTTCACAGATCGTCAACGTCTCATCGTTAGAACTGCCGGAGAAAGGTTTCGTATGTTAGAATCAGATGGACTATTGAATGTGAAGAATAGGGTTCTGCTGGCGATGGCCCTCCAGGGCCCTCGTGATAAGAATAGAGGAAGGGATTCGTATAGAAAGACCGGAAAGTGTCATTATTGTGGTATAGAAGGGCATTGGAAAAAAGAGTGTAGAAAGAGACAGAGAGACGAATGTAATTCTGCCTCTCGGACCTACCAGGGAGACAACCCGTCTCGCCCCCCCTCAGATTCTGCAGGCGCATCGCCAACACGGCCATACCCATGGAGCAAGAATAGGGATGCCCGCAGAGTAGGGACCCCGTGACCTGTAGCTTAATGCATCTAGTGTTTAACTCGCCCTGCAATGAGAATCTGCCCCTCCTTCCTGTTGTTCTAGAAGGGGTAGAATACCTTTTTGTTATCGATAGCGGTGCGACCCTATCCTCCCTAGGCAGGGACTATCAGGGTGCTGTCTCCTCCAGGTCTACCAGCTCTGTGGGTATAGATGGGGTTCCCTTCTCCTCCCCATATACTCCGCCCCTTCTTTTATGTTTTCCTGATGACCCTACGCTTGATACATTGCAAATATCTTACTCATTTGTATATATGTCCGAATGCCCTTTTAATTTGCTGGGCCGCGATCTCATGAGCATTCTGGGGTTTCAAATCTCTTTCCAGGGCTCGAGCATGACCATTCAAACGTGCGACACCTCCTCTGTTTCTCTGTTGTCATTGCAAGCGCAGCCCTTGCCTTTTAACGTTAATTCGGCGTGCGTGGTGAGTTCCACCTCGCCCCCTGTACTCGACACGTTGCCCACCAATCTTTGGGCAGAACATAAGAATGACGTGGGTTGTGTGGACTGCGTCCCGTATAAAGCTACCGTGAAGCACATTTCGCCCGTGTACGTCCGACAATACCCCTTATCGACTCAAAAAATGTTGGGTATCGACACCATTTTGGCTTCTCTTCTGGAACAGGGTATCATCGTGCCGTGCACAAGCCCTTATAACACTCCTGTGAACCCAGTTCCCAAGCCGGACGGTTCTTGGCGCCCAACCCAGGACCTCAGAAAAATTAATGAGCTCATCATCCCAGTCTCGCCAGTCGTCCCAGACGTGCCCTCTATTATGGCTTCCATTCCTTACGATCATACCCATTTCTCCGTGATTGACCTGTGCTCGGCGTTTTTTAGTATCCCTGTTGAGCCCAGCACACAGCCCCTCTTCGCTTTCACACACCGGCAGCGACAGTACACGTGGACTAGATTACCTCAAGGGTTCATAGACTCTCCTGCTGTTTTTTCGGCTGTGGTTAGGGATGCACTGGGGTCTCTCGACGTTCCCGTGGGTTCCTGTGCCCACTCCTACGCTGACGACCTCCTGGTGTCCGGCCTAACTTATGAACTGTGTCTGGATGCAACCGTTCAACTGCTCCTCTTACTGGAAAAGAAGGGTTTCAAGGTTTCAAAGCCCAAGCTACAGTTTTGCCTACTGACTGTCATATACCTGGGCTACGAACTCTCTCACGGGACAAAACGCCTTACTCAGGATCGCGTCAAGATCATAGTGGACACTCAGAAGCCTGCCACGAAACAGGCGCTCCTTGCTTTCCTGGGCCTCATTAACTACTGCCGCCAATGAATCCCGGACTGTTCCTTTTATGACAAACGTTTACGCTCTGCCGTGGCTCACACTGACCCTCTCCACCAACCCTTGGTCTGGACTGAGGACATGCTGGACGCATTCAAAGCCCTGAAGTCGGCCCTATGCGCCGCGCCGGCTCTCGGGCTCCCGGACTACACCAAACCCTTTCACCTCTATGTCGCGCACCAGGCCGGCACGGCTTCTGGGGTTTTGGCTCAGAACCACGGGGGGGGACTGAGACCCTGTGCTTTCCTCTCCAAAACTTTAGATACTGTAGCTCAGGGTTTACCTGCTTGCCTTCGCGCTGTCGCTGCCAGTGCGGTGTTAGTTCTCGAAGCAGAAAAAATAGTGCTCTCCCATCCACTCGTTTTACACACCAGCCATCAGGTTAGGCATATCCTTAATACTCTGTCCACACAACACATGTCTTCTCAACGTCGCTCAGGTTACGAGGCCATCCTTTGTGCTACTGATAATCTAACCATCTCTTGTTCCTCTTCCCTAGATAACGTGGCCCAGGCCCTACAGCGCCTGCTTAATACTCAGGATGACTGCGAACCGTTGGAACATGACTGCATGGACACCATTGTCCATGACACCAGTATTAGGTCCGACTTATTATCCACGCCTCTCTCCACAGGTCTCTCCCTGTTTGTAGATGGGTCATGCTCGAAACCCCCCGACGGAGTTTTCCTCTGCGGCTATGCGGTATGTTCCTTACCGGACCAAGTTTTGGAAGCGTACTCGCTCCCCTTTAATTCCGCCCAAGCAGCGGAGCTATACGCGCTCACTCGGGCATGCATTCTCACTTCCGACCAGGATGTTACTATATACACGGACTCTTGTTACGCTTTCGGGGTGGCGCACAATTTCGGCCGTATCTGGCAATCTCGTGGTTTCACTGCTGCTGACGGTAAGCCCATTTCACATTCCACCTTAGTCCAGGATCTTATTGTGTCCTGCAATCTCCCGCTCCGTTTAGCGATCGTAAAGACCCGCGGTCATTCCTCTGACCACACTGATGAGGCACGAGGTAACTCTTTGGCTGACCGCGCAGCTAAACAGGCTGCCTTGCTCGGCTCCATGCCGCCGTTCCTGCAGCCCGCGCTAGTATCAACCTCACACATGCTTACCGCCCTCCTCCCTGACTTGGATCTGAAATCCCTTCAGTCCTCAGCGTCCACAGAAGACACTGATTTTTGGTCTTCGCATGGCTCTCAGCCCTCGGGGGACGGTATTCTACTCGATTCGACCGGTCGCTTATGTCTGCCCACGCACTGTCTTCCTTTCCTCGTCCGCGAGTTTCACGGGCCTACACATCGCGGTCGAAGAGGGGTGGTGACAGATATGGAAAAAG
This sequence comes from Plotosus lineatus, assembly GCA_024760905.1. Classification (NCBI taxonomy): domain Eukaryota; kingdom Metazoa; phylum Chordata; class Actinopteri; order Siluriformes; family Plotosidae; genus Plotosus; species Plotosus lineatus. Next base: position 70,643,799 of record CM045728.1, on the reverse strand, counting down.
ATTTTTGTATACAACAACTAGCCTCTATGGTACACAGCATTCTGGACAAATGCCTGATTTGTGCACAGAACAATGTGTCCAAACCACACGCATCACATCAGCATCTGCCGAAACCAGATACTCCCTTTCAGGAGTGGCAGATAGATTTTACTCACATGCCCCGGCAGGGCCCCTTTAAATATCTATTGGTTATCGTGGATAAATTTTCCCGGTGGGTCGAAGCTTTCCCATGTGGGAACGAAAACGCCCGAGTAGTGGTTCAAAAGTTATCACAGGAAATTATTCCCAGATATGGCCTCCCATTGGGAATTGATTCGGACAAAGGCACACCATTCACCTCAAAAGTCACTCAACTGTTGGCCCAAGAGCTAAAGATCAATTGGCGTTTCCATGTCCCATATCACCCTCAGGCCTCCGGAATCGTGGAACGAACAAACACAACAATTAAAGGGAAATTACGGAAGGCAATGCACATCACTGGATCAAGAAATTGGGTTTCAGTACTACCCGTGGTTTTGGCGGATCTGCGAATGACCTCGCAGGTGGCCTTAGGGAATCTATCTCCTTACGAAGTGGTAATGGGGAGACCCTTTCCCGCTCCTTGGAGGAAGGGAAAGCAGGCTTTGGGGACGGAAGATTTAGATATACACATGAGCGAGTATGCCGTGGGCCTTGTTAAGGTCCTAAACGACTATTGGGAACGCACTAATCAGAATACTTCGGTCCCGGCCGATGCAAGCACTCATGCCTTCAAGGTAGGAGACAAGGTGCTGGTCAAGAAATTTGCAAAACTAAATTCCTCTTTGGGAGACACTCCTTACAGTGAGCCCACGGAGATACTCGCTGTTACTCATACCGCCGTACTAACTGACCTCTTTCCACAGTGGATCCATGCTACCAGACTGAAGAAAAGTCCGCAATGACGTATTAAGTGCACTTTGTATTTGCGAAATTTTTTGTTCTCATTTACTTATCTTTCAGGTCTCGAGATACCAGCCCTTCTGGGGTGAATGACTTACTCGTCTTGACCTGATCCACATACCTAAGTATCACCACCACATCCTCTCGCACACGGGTCGGATAACGCCCATTTAAAATCCATGTTATGTATATACCCCAGCACGGGACAATTACACCACTTACAAAAAATGCGTGACGTATTCATGAATAAGGTGCTTAGGCTTGCTTAAAGCATTCGCTCCATGTAGCTCACACAAAGAAGGAATTAAAAACCAAAAAGAAAGAGTTCAGAGTGTCAGCTGAAGGGACAGCAGGGATGGGCAAGAACTCATCAGTTACACTTTCCAAAAGTTGTGATTTTCAGAGTAAAGAGTGACTTGACCTTAGCCTTGCAGCTGTTGGGGCAATTTTTTGAGTGTGTGTGTGTGTGTGTGTGTGTGTGTGTGTGTGTGTGTGTGTGTAGTTAAGCATGGCTTTCACCTGTATAATAAATAATAATGACCTTGACATTTGTGCATGAATTCACCAAGTTCTCTTATGTTAAATTTTAATGACTGCAGAGCAAATGCAAAAATGGCTTTTCAGAATCAATCATGCCAAAACCAAGAGCAGGGACTGGTGGAACAGTTTTTGAACCGGTTTTGATGTGAACGAGGGAAATGATTCAGATCAGTTAAAAATCGATTCCAATGCTGTAGTGTGGACAGAGCTAAAATTACTTACAAGCACACAAACGTCTGAATACACGATCAACATGGTGGGAATGATTAACCTTTTAAGCATAATCATTAACTCTAGTTCTTCGTTTACACATATTGTATGCAGACATTGTGTCCACCAGTTGAAGATACCCTGGTCTAACCATCACTGTCTTAAAATTTTTAGATACTACTACTACTTCTACAACAAGAAAGAGCACCACATACCTTGACAGCTGGGCAAAGCCCTATTCCAACCAGGCCTGCCATCATCCCCCATGATGCATGTGAGGGTGGAGTAGCCTTGCAGCATGTAGCCTGCTTCACAGTAGAACGTCACTGTGGAGCCTAGTTTGTAGTCACTTCCCAATCTTGTGCTGTTCATCACATTGCCTGGGTCAAAGCATGACTCCCTGAGCTTGGCTTTATGAGAGAGGAAAGAGAAGAAGAAATAAAAATGTATAATTTTTCATTATGCTTGCATATCGGGTATGTTCTTCAGATATCATTTTGCTCATAAAGTGTTTATTCTACATTGACACTACCATATACAGGGATCACTTTCCGCGGTTATTTGGGACCGAGATCCATACGTGACCATTGAAATCCGCGAAGTAGGACTAACCCCCCCCCCCCCCCCACTGACGTATACGTACATGTATATGTGTATATAATATTAATAAATACATATTCAATGTTATAAATGCTTATAATAACAATTAAACCTGAAAAAAAATAACATAAGATGTAAATAAAATACAAATACAGATGCTCCCCTACATTCGTTTTGCAAACATTGGGAGATACCAACATATCCAAGGTCAAAAGTGAAAGTGCAAGTGAAATGAAATTGAAGAACAAGTAGAAATAGAAATGGAATAAAATCTACAGAAAGATAGATCATAAATATAAGTATGCAATATGATTAAACATTATCCTGAGGTACACTTAATACTAGGCTCCAGCTGTGGGGGGCGTGGCTGACACGGTCTGGGAAGAGAAGCAGAACAATACTTTTCTGAACTCCTGCCAAAACTTTCAAAGAAGAAAAAAATTGACTCCAGTATTATAATGAACTGGATAAGAGTGAAACTCTCAGTAAATCTGATCAGATCCGCTGAGAGAGAGAGAGAGAGAGAGAGAGAGAGAGAGAGAGAGAGAGAGAGAGAGAGAGAGAGATAAACATACGTTCCCCTCTAAAGAATGCTCTGTAACGACTTACAAACAAATTCATCTAAGAACGGCCTTCCTGAACCTAACTCGTTGGTAAGCTGGGGAGCATCTGTACACACACATTCAGATGGTATTGCATGAGAAGAAGACGGCACACATACAAACGCGTGGCACGTGGGCAGATGTGCTTGCACATACAGATGCAACAATGTATCCAGTTTTGATGGGAGATTTTGGGTTGTTTTTTGTTTTGTGTTTGTTTAGGGTTTTTTTTTTCTGCATAATTGGCCTTGTTTTTGTGACATTTTCTGTAACTTTCCACCTATTCGTCCTTAATTTCCTTATTTTTTAATTCGATGAATATTTATTTATTTATTAAAAAAAAAAAAAAAAAAAAAAAAAAAAAAAAAAAAACCACGCACTGAAGTTGCATTAATTGAACCGCGAACTAGCGAAGGCTCCCTGTATAATTATTTAGTTTCTACTATGGCTTCAACACTCTTACTATCAATTCAATTCTATTTAGATGTTTTATAGATTTGTCTAAAAGCAGCTTTACATAGTAAATCAAACTTGGTAAAGTATTTAAACCTATGAATTTGAAAATTTCTCGAAACCCAATGAATCTTGATTTCAGCTTAATCTCATTAAAGGAGATTTATTGAAAATATTATTTTAATAAACACAGGGGACGGAGACAGAAATATTATTTCACTCAACTAGGCATTTTATGATTCTTTTTTATTTAAATATGTAACTCGGGGTTGTAATATTTTGTAGCAAGGGGAACATTTTACTGACTGTAAATGGACTCGTGGAATCTCAAAGAATATTTTTTCCATCTAATTTAAGTATGTACAATAATATCTTGCATATTTATCACAACCATAAAAAAATCACTTCACTTTCCACTGACAAAACATATAATGCTTTGATATTATTTCTGTCTTACTTGTTTTTGTGTTGTTGAGGTTGAAGTTCTCCTTTTATTCAAGAGACGAATCAAATATTATACAAACCGGATTCCACAAAAGTAGGGGCACTATACAAATTGTCAACAAAACCAAATGCAATGATGTTGAAGTGCCAAATGTCAATATTTTATTCTGAATAGAACATAGATGACAGAGTCAAAAGTTTAAACTGAGAAAATGTATCATTTTAAGTGAAAAATATGTTGGTTTTAAATTTCATGGCGTTAACAAATCTCAAAAAAGTTGGGACAAGACCATTTTCACCACTGTGGGGCATCCCCTCGTCTTCTTACAACACGGTGCAAATGTCTGGGTACCGGGAGACTCTCTCTATAGGTGAAAGATCTGGACTACAGGCTGGCCATTTCAATACCCGAATTCTTTTCTATGCAGCCATGACGTTGTAATTAATGCTGAATGTGGTCTGGCATTATCATGTTAAAAAATGCAAGGTCTTCTGTGAAAGAGACGACGTCTGGATGGGAGCATATGTTGTTGTAGAACCTGAATATACGATGTCTTCCAGATGTGTAAGCTGCCCATGCCACACGCACTCATGCAACCCCATACCATCACAGATGCAGGCTTCTGAACTGAGCGCTTATAACAACTTGGGTTGTCCTTGTCCTCTTTAGCCCGGACTACATGGTGTCCCAGTTTTCCATAAAGAACTTTGAATCGTGATTCCTCTGACCACAGAACAGTTTTCCACACTGCCACACTTCATTTTAAATGACCCCTGGACCAGAGAAAATGCCTGTGCTTCTGGGCCCTGTTTATAAATGGCTTCTTCTTTGTACTGTAGAGTTTCAGCTGGCAACGGCGGATGGCAACGTGGATTGTGGTCACCGACGACAGTTTCTGGAAGTATTGCTGAGTCCATTCTGTGATTTCCCTTACAGTAGCATTCCGGTTTGTGGTTTAAGGGCCTGAAGATCATCGGCATCCAGTATGGTTTTTCGACCTTGACCCTTATGCACAGAGATTGTCAATGATTCAAAGAATTTTTTCACTGGGGAACACCTTTCTGATAGTGCTCCACTATCTTTCTGTGCAACATTGAGGGAATTGGTGATCCTCTACTCATCTTCGCTTCTGAGAGACACTGCCACTCTGAGAAGCTCTTTTTATACTCAATCATGTTGCCAATGGACCTCATTAGTGGTAATTGGTCTTTCAGCTGTTGGTTATAAGTGCAATTGACTTTTCCGCCTCTCATTGCTACCTGTCCCAACTTTTCTGAGATTTGTTGACACCATGAAATTTAAAATCAACATATTTTTCCCTTAAAATGATACATTTTCTCAGTTTAAACTTTCAGTGTGTCAGCTATGTCCGATTTGGAATAAAATATTGAAACTTGGCACTTCCACATCATTGCATTCAGTCTCTATTCACAATTTGTATAGAGTCTCAACTTATTTGGAATCCAGTTTGTAATACCTCAATAAGAAATATAATATAGATTCAATACTATTTCACTTCTCACTTCTAAAATATCAAAGTGTTTTATCTGAGATAACCCCAATCCTGTCCATCCTGACTAATCAAATCATTTCTTCTTGGTGAATTAACTCAAAGCACTTGTAAAATGTCAGAACCTTTCCATTGCATACCTTTGTACTCCAGGTGAAAGCCGGCGTAGCTGACAGAACCGTCACTTCGAAAGGCCAGGTGCATGGCATTGGAGCTGCTCTCAATCCGCTCAGGAAGCTTGCTGTCCTGGAAGCTGCCGATTAGAGGGCTGTTGCTGTCCATTCCATCATATATGTACAAGAAGTCGTAGTTGGGCTCAATGCTAAAGCTGGAAAGGAGATAAAAAGAGACGAAGGGAGATCAAAGAGCAGTTTTTAATAACCACTCAGGATGATCAAAGGACCTCGAGAGGTGTCTGCACCACGAACTCAGCATGGAACCTGGGACATTTCATAGCACAATAGAAGGAATGCTAGAAAATTTTATGAAAAAACCCACAAAAAATGATGTATCTTCTTCTTCTTGTGTGCATGATGTATGTACTTCATTCAAATAAAGCACAGTGGGCTTTTTTTTGTCAGAAGTCATACATGGACTGAGTTATTTCTTTGGTTCTGTTGACCACAAAACCTTGATGTAGTTTCCTTAAAAGTATGTTCTAGCGGAATTGTAGCTACATTAGGCCGAGACCACTGATCATGTCCGAACAGCCTCTCGAAGTGTGGGCTGCCACTGACAGAATCTATAACTGCAGGGAAGAATTTCTGCAAAGAGTGCATTCTCAGACGCCCTCACTGAACTACAGAGAACAAAACTAAATAAATAAATAAAACATAATAAGTAACATACAAAGCTTTGTCATATTCCTGTGTCTCAAATACTGAGATATACATCATTCATATATTTTTATCTTAAGAAAGGTATGACATCAAGATATCCTCTGTTAGAAGAATTATTTACATGAAATGAATTATGAGAGCATTAGATTACTCTTGATTTTTCTCCATTATGCTGGATGAAAATACTTCACTGACTTTCAATCTATTGCTCACGGCTTGCTATGAGATACTATAAATCCAAATATGGGAATTTAGGCCAATTTCCTTCCAGTACATTAAAAATTCTATTAATGTTTTAAAACCAGGTGCGATGGAGGCCCCACCCACCCATCCACCAACAGCCTCTGGATCTGTCAATCAGCAAACAATTTGCTTTGTGGTAATTGGACTGGGCAGTAACACAGGCAATGCTAATGCTAAAGAGAGATGGCAGGCTTGTCATGTTGCTAATGTCTGAGGTTATTCTCAGTTGTGTAATGTTCCTTTTCTGCTCTCACTTGTGAAATATTTGAAGGAGAATTATGTCAGTAATGAGCTGTGTAATGAAAATGCCTGAGAACGAATTGATTGAGATCCATTCATTCGAAATATATCTGAGATGCTGCTTTACTCGCCAAACTTCAATGTAATCATATACTGCTAGAGGACAGAATCCTAATGTGATTCAAGACTACTGCACATTTCATGCCAGACCCGGAGAGTCATCCCATCTAGAGGGGTATGATAGGCTATATTGTCTACTTTGTCGACTCTAATAATTAACTAAAACTGCAAAGTGAAAAAAAAAATACTGCAAGAAGAATAAATAAAAAAATAAAAAAGCAGCACTGGCATTATATCTGCATGGTGGTCCTTACATATTCATTGAAGAATATGTAAGGCAGACTCACATTTTTCCCAAGAGAGCTTTTATTCTGGAATAATAAACCAAGGGAGACAGAAAATCTTGACTAAGAGACCAAAAGTAGTTATCTATTACTGGGAAGTGAGAATCACTTGTGCAAGCACGACAGTATTGCATCTGATTTATACAAACTTTTTTACTGAAAACAATTAAAAAAAAAAAAGAAAAGGAAAAAAAAGAAAGATTAGTTCCACCTTCAGCAGTAACACCGTGCACTAACTATGTTTGTAGTGGTAATTGAAGACTCCATCTTCAACTGTCACCAACAATATTTAAAATACAACCCTAAATTCTCACTATAAAGGTGTAGAGACTGAATAAAATTATAGTAGAGCAGCATATATCGCACATGTGCGAATTTCCATGTGGGATTAATGAAATATCTATCTATCCATCTATTCATCTATCCATCCATCCACCTATCCATCTAGCTATCTGTCAAACAGCATTTCAATCGAGGAGGAAGGAAATAGTGGAACCAGTACTCAAAGTGAGCAAAGAAGTCCAGTTGTGTTCATTATCTGCTTTTGTCATGAAATGCATTTGAATCTAAACATGTCACACATCGCACTTGCCCTTGCACAATTCTTTCACAGTTTTGGTTGAAGAAGAAAGATAAATAACGTGGAGGAAAGAAATTGGGGGATAAGCACCATTTGGGGCACTGTGTGTTTTGGACCCATGAACCGAATACGACTTGGGGCCTGCCAGTCTGAAATGTCATAATGTCATGTTTGCTAGTTCATAAATGTTGAAAATGCAAATTGCTAGACTTTCCTATCACATACTGGAATTAATTATTGATCATTAACAGCATCATGAATATGAATACATACATTGAAATATATTTGGAATGAGTGATCATAATTCCTTTATTTAAAGACATTTGTAATCCGATAAATAATAATAAAAAATTGGAGAACTCACCAATAAAGTGATCTCTAATGAAAAATATTTAAATTGTTAATTATAATACCTGCAGAAGAGCAATTATATGTACGATTTGCTTATTGGATTATTTATGCAAGTATTGAATGAGCAGTTAATTTACTGACGTGAATGTGATTGCTTGATGACAACATGATGCTCTCAGCTCTGGGAGCTCCACCCGGTGGCGTTCAGCTAAGACCTACAAGGTCACTTAAAGACAGGTGGTAAGTACAGGGTTAAGAAAGAGTTTTTTTTTTTTTTTTTTGATCAGCTAGCTTCATCATAGTTATAAGCCTAAAGCTTGTTTACGTGTAATGCCAGAAATGAATTGTGGTATATCAAAAAGATCTTGAACTACAAGGTATAAAAGGTATAACACTCAGCGCCTTAGGAATCAGTCATGGGTATGACGAGGAAGTTTGGGGATCCAATCATAGCTAGAAGATGGTGGACGGGGTCCGAAGTTCTCGAAATAATTTATTTTCTGTGAATAATTGTATGCTTTTCTTTTCCCATAGGCTAAATAAACACCTGGAAAATGAATTCGGATCTCTTGAATGGGACCCTTTTTTTTTGCCACAACACTTACTATGAATTGCTTCATGCCACAAATTCAGTGTATTTTAAATTAAACAACTAACTGTGCTGCCCTTCATCTAACAAGTCCAGAGGCATAATTTGTATTTCAGCAATAATGCTACAAAGGTGACAATGATTTATGAAGTACTCATCCTGACAATCTACATAGGTAAAAAAAATATATAGAGGAATTCTATAATTGTCTAACTCTGCAATCATATAAGTGAGTCACAAAGCAAAAGCGGAGCATTCCTTTTCTGTTCAGATGTGTTAATCAGTGCAAAAACTAACTAACTATATAAAAATATATAAATACTGTACAATAAACAGCATTTGAAATTAGAAACAGCATTAAAAATGACCTAAATCCTACCCAAAGGTGTTTGCACCAATTTCCCACACATTCGCCATCAACACTTTAATGGGGATTTGGCTCAGTTGGTAGAGCGTCTGCTTTATCCTCCGGAAGGTCGGAGTTCGAATCTGGCCGCGTCATACCACGAGACGTTAAAATTTGGGAGTTGTTGCTTCCTGCTTGGCGCTCAGCATCAAAAGGATAGAACAACGCAACAACTGGTGCTGTACAGTGGTACCCAGCGTGCAGGGAGCGCTGGGGTCTCATGTGCATTGAGCATACGTGTGTACAAAATTGCGCTATATAAGCATTCCCAATAATAATAATAATAATGCTTACCTGTGTTTAACTGAATAATCTTTCGTGTTTAGAAAATGGGCAATCATATTACCAGCACATTATAATCTTCAAGGGAATTTCAACAAAATTAAACATCATTTACATGGAGTACTCAGCTGAGTGATGACTGTTTCTTAAAAAAATACAAAAACAAAACAAGTTACCAATGGGTTCAGCCACCCCTAAATGTGGTACGAGCAACAGTTCTAAGAATAACAATTATAAGGATGAGCCATAGCCTAACACTTCCCGCAGTGCAACTAACTGGGTTATCAAAGGCCGGCCATGTCTCTCACTGTATATAGTGAGAGGTTCATGTAAAAGAACTATTACTGACTTTCGTAAAGACTAGCTGCAAAGCCATCAGCCTGTTTCTGTCCCTTGCTAAAGGGTTGTGTTATGAAGGGCATCCGACGTAAAAACCTATGCCAATCAAACATGCGAGTCAGATGATTCGCTGTAAAAGCTGAAAGGAAAAGAAGCAGAGAAGCCATAGCCTAACACTTAGAGAAGTGGCATTGGGATCGAAAAGTCGCTGGTTCAATTCCCAAACCAGCAGGACAAATCTGTGGCAGTGGAGGAGTGAGCAGCACCTTCCCATCCTCCACATAAATGGCTGAAGTGCCCTCGAGCAAGGCACCTGACCTTCAACTGCTCCCTGATTGCCCCAACGTGTGTGGCAGCCAGCTGCTCCAAGTGTGTGGGTGCTCACAGTGTATGGGTTTAATGGAGAGGAAATAATTTTCCTTATGGGATTAATACAGTATAATAATAATAATAATAATAATAATAATAATAATAATAATAATAATAATATTAATAATAATAATTCAATAATAAATTGAAGCAGTCTGGCTCAATGCATCTTGGAGGATTCCCATGTTATCCTAGTTATGTCTGTACATGTCATGGTACATAATAAATGCTAAAAGAAGGCAACTGGACTTGACTGAACTTATTGAAGGCATTTCAGGATCATCTGTTAGTTCTGTCTGACTGGTGGGAACTTTCGGAATTTTATCCTATAGTGGAGCAAACCCAACCCTCAGGGGAGCTGTTGAGATCTCCAGGGGTATTGAATCATTCTGTGGTGTTGTGCCCTGGGGCCAAGTGAATGGTGTAAGCGGCCAGGTGAGTGATTAGGGTGATGTATGGATCATTGGATCTCTTTGTCATCCTGTGAGACTTTGAAGTGAGCTGAGTTGTGGCTGAGGTGTGAATTACATTGTCTAGGACATGCATTGTGGTGGTGGTTCCATTGTCGCGGACATGTATCAAGGCCTGCATTGTAGGTGACTGATAGGTCTCAGACCACTTCCTCTCTTCAGTGATGGCCGTTCCAAGTTAATGAAGATGGTTTTTTTCATGCCACTTTTAAGCCACTTTGGTTTGGCCAAACATACATCTCATAGTCCTGAAACGAGTGTCAATTGTTATGCAGATAAAGGTCGATGGTGGAGTCTGCCAGCAACCAATCTTTGTACAAGACTGTAACCCGGGGAAGTCATTCCTTTTATTTACAGACTCCACAAGATTCATAAGGAAGGCACTTGACTCAGAATCATCATCATCATCAATAACATTAACTTGATCATCTGTAATATTTCCAAACACCTTTGCCACCATCCTGGATCTGATTGATAAAAAAAACACACCACATTGCATCATCAACTCCAAAGATTCTGTCACCAAAGTTGCAGACCTTAAACTTAGCTTGAATGAAATCATGGTTTCCTCTGATGTCACTTCTCTCCTCAGCCTTGAAGCAGTCATGCAAACTCCTCATAGAAAGACCCTGGTTTACTAGATAATTAGATTTGAACATCATGCCATCCTAATGGCAAACAAAATTACGGAATCGAAAAAAGTTTATTAAGTGGTACAAGGTAGGTGCTAGCAGTCTAGGTCTTTACCTAATGAATGCGAGTGAGAGGATGTAGTCAGAGTTGACGACTATGAGCCAGTCGCAGTCTTTGCTGTGAGGATATGGGTGGGGATAGTTGGGAGATAGGATAAACCCAGAAGAATCTGTCAAATTCCCCCCACATGGAGCTGTAAAAACACAAAGGAAAGGAAATTATACAAAAGCCTAGTTCATTAATACACATCACTGGACAAACTGGATAGCCCAGGTGAAATTGTATTTGAGCCTATACTACAGGAGAGAGAGAGAGAGAGAGAGAGAGAGAGAGAGAGAGAGAGAGAGAGAGAGAGAGAGAGAGAGAGAGAGAGAGAGAGAGAGAGAGAGAGATGAATGTGTTGGCAGACAAAAAGGTAGAACAAGGGTGACACATTGAGAATGATAATTAGCTGAAAGCACATGAAAAGAAGAGGCAAAATGTAGCTCCTCCACATTTTTCTGCTTGCCACTGAAGTATTTTCAAAACTAGGAGGCAATCTAAATCTCATAATTTGATATTCATTAGTTTTAGCACAATCGTTCATGGCCAGGATGATGACGGATGCCTGAATAACACTTTGGCTCAAGTGCTACTTGACTTTCAGAACTCTTGAGAACCTTTTGATAAAAAATGCTAATTCCCACACAGGAGGATACTACGGATGTGTGGGCCTTAGAAGCATAACACTTACCTATACAGACAGGTGGGCTGGGTTGCCAGTAGTAGCGGTTCTCCACTTGTATGCAGGTGATCTTCATTTCACCCTGTAGCTCATATCCTGGGTCACACTGAAAAGTTACAGTGTCCCCAGGCTCTCTTCCATCTCCATTACGTGTGCCATTCATGGGCACTCCCGGATCCCTGCAGGCCGTGGCCACAGAGCCTGCCAATCACAAACATTGGCAATTAACACCGAATCAGCTGACTGTGCTAAAATGAGAAAATATGAACTGTCAATCAAAGCAAACCAACAGACACCAGAATAAACTCAAGCTGTCACTTAAGCCACGAAAACACTAATCACATCTGCCACTTTTTAAGAAGATGAAGCCTGTTAATAATATGGCAGCACAAAGGAACCAAACCTAACCAAGACCTTCTTTATTAAAGCTATCAATCAAAAACAAACACCTGCAAAAATACTGACATGGTAGGACTTACTGGAAAACTCAATAGCAAAGCCGGACTTGCTGATATAGAAATCGGTCTCAAACTGGATGGTCACCATGTTGAGGGTGCTATGAATGCCCTCTGGTAGGAGAGAGCCACTTAACTCCCTCAAAGACATCTCATTCTCTGGCGGGCCATCCCATACCTTCAAGATGTCATGGGAAGCCTCTGTATCAAAGGCCAGGAACTGCAGACTGTCAGAGAATAAAATATAACATTACTTCTTGACAATAACTTGATTAGTAAAGCTGAAACACTTTATTTTATTAACAAATATTATCAGAAGTGATCAACCCTTTATTAAATGTAATACATTTTGCTCTTAGCACTGGTTATTTACCTAAATCATTTAAACTAGCGGTTATCAAAGCTCTGATTAAAGACCTGATCTCAACCCATATCAACTATCCAACTATAGATCAATATCAAACTTCCCTTTTATCTCTAAGATCTTATAAAAAGCTGTCGTGTAGCAGTTATACTCATGTATTTGTAGGAATAACATTCACGAAATGTATTGGTCAGGTTTTAGGCCTCATCATAGCACAGAGACAGTACTCGTTAAGGTGGTAAATTCCGCTTGTGTTCACCTTAGTGCAGCCTTTGACACTATTGATCACACCATTCTCCTTGACAATTTAGAAACTGTTGTTGGAGTTAAGGGAACGATGATCTCCTGGTTTAAATCTTATTTAACTGATCTTTATCGGTTTGTAGATGTAAATGGTGATTTCTCTGTACGTTCTAATGTTATGTTTGTCGTTCCTCAAGGTTCTGTCCTAGGCTCATTGCTTTTCTCTCTACACATGCTCAATTTGGGTAATATCATTCATGATCATGGTATTAACTGTCATTGTTCAGCTGATAATATACAGTTATAGATTTCAGCAAAGCCAGATGAAAGACATCAGCTTAATAAAGTTCAAAAATGGGTAAAGGACATTACACACTGGATGCTTACTAACTTCCTCCTAATAAACTTTGATAAGACAGAAGTACTTGTACTCAGATCTCAGGTAGCTAGAAATAAGGTTTCTGATGATGTAATAAGTTTGGATGGTGTTTCAGTCTCATCATGTGTAGCAGTAAAGGACCTTGGAGTGATTATTGATGCTGGTGTTTCATTTGAAGCTCATGTAGATAATACCGTATTACTCAGTTAGCCTTCTTTCATCTAAGGAATATTGCTAAAATAAGAAATATGATGACACTGCATGAAACGGAAAAACTTGTTCATGCTTTTGTTACCTCGAGATTACATTATTGTAATTTACTGTGTGGTTGTTCTAATAGGTGCAGAAATAAGCTCCAGTTAGTCCAGCATGCAGCAGAAAGAGTCCTTACTAGAACCAGAAGACAGGGGTATATCATCCTGATCATATTTAAACTGCACTAGCACCCAATTAAATTTCAAATCAAATATAAAATACTACTTTTAACCTGTAAAGCACTTAATGGTCTCTCGCCACATTATTTTAGTGAACTTCTTGCTGTTTATGATCCAGCACGCCCCTTCGCTCTAAAGGTGCAGGATGCATAGTGATACCTCAAATAATGAAGACTACAGCAGGGGACAGCGCTTTCACTTACAAAACCACACACTTATGGAATAGCCTTCCAGTTAATGTTCGGGACTCAGACACAGCCTCTGTTTTTAAGACGAGGCTGAAAATTTACTTGTTTAATCGTTTATTTTATTAATAGCCTTTTAATAGGTAAAGCAGCAGATCTCAGGCATAGAGACTTCTGGTAAACTGTGATGTTGGAATGTTGTCGGTCCACCACTTTCCATGCTCACCCAGGTCCTTTTGACAGTGGGGTGGCTGATTGCTCAACGTCACAGGGTGTTCTCATGTCTGTTTTCTGTTTGGTTCTCTCTCTTTTAGTTAAGCTGCCATAGCCAGTCATAATGGAGTCCCTGCTTACATGCAGCAATAATAAATTCTTCTATTTCCATCACACTATTATGTGTATACCTAACAGCTCCCTCTCCTTCTCTCCCTCTCCCTCTCCCTCGCTTTCTCTATCTCTCCCTCTCTCACTCTCAGTTTTTGTTAAGGTACATATTCTCCTTTTGGGATGCCAGTGATCCTGATCCTTTGGTTTCTGAGTCCTGTGATCTGTTCTGGTGTGCTTATGATGGCTGGAGTCCTCATTTTGGAAGAGCCTCCTTCCTGCTGATGAGGATCTAAATGGGTCTCGTGTCTACCGAGGGAGTTTTTCTTTGCCACCGTCGCCACAGGCTTGCTCATTAAGGATGTGTTATAGCAAATGTTTCAATTCTTATAGATTTTGTAAGCCCCTACTTTAACTGTTTTACTGTGTAAACTTGCTTTGTGACAAAGTCATTTGTAAAAAGTGCTATACAAATAAAACTTAATTGAACTGAATTGAATATTAGGGTTGTGGGGAGGATGGTGCTTATCTCAGTCGACACTGAGTGTAGGTGGGTACACCCTGAACAGTTTGCAACACACACAACTATTCACACTCACTCATTATTAAGCCCATTTAAGAATAGTCAATTAGATTAATGTGCATGTCCCTTGACTATGGGAGGAAACCAGAGTACCCAGAGGAAACTCCACACAGAAACACCTAGGCCCAGGAATCAAACTTTCTTGCTGTGGGGTGGATGTGCTAATCTCTACTCTACCCTAGAAACTTACTGATTTTTATTAATGCTTTAATTTTGTCGGCTTTAACTTGGAGAGACATTTCTTGATGATTTTCAAGATTTTGTAGCAGAGAAAGGTCACCCTCTGAAAAAAATATTGTGAGCCACTGTGCACAACTTTAATACAAAAAATATTTATACAAATATAAAAAAAAATACTTGATCAGTATAGAGCTGTGACCAACACAAAAGATGATTATTTACCAATAACACTTAGAACACAATAATTTGCTATGTGATTTTTTTTTTAATTTACTGACAATCGACACAGTGTCCCTCATTTATGCTGCAGAAAGTATATATAGTCATTACCTTACCAATCTGTGTTCCCTCTTTTGTTGTTAACATGGTATTCTTCTTCTTCTTCTTCTTCTTCTTCTTCTTCTTATTATTATTATTATTACCGTATTTGACATGATAAGTGCCCAGGGTGCTTTAAAAATTGGAGTGGGTGAGCGCTTATGAAAACGATAAGTGGTTATTACCATCAAGGTGGAAAACATGTATTCATAACAGGACAAAAAAAGAGTTTTCCTGGTATTTGTGTTATTCATTTTGTGGTATCAACCAAACTACTTACATGAAAGCTGAAAATAAACAGAAAACAGAAAAAAAAAAAACCCACTTCCGGTCATGACGGTGGAACGTTAACGTTAGCGGGAAGTTTTTGGCTCTCCTTCAATCAACTAAAATTCTTCTGAATCATGGCCTCAATTTAAAAATCCTCATGCAAGGGTAAGGGGGGAGACAGCGCTGAAGCTATTTCACCAAATATCCTGAACAAGGAAAAGATGCCTGAAGCCGAAGTAACTTCAAGAATGGATGTGCCATTACCCGATAGTGACAAAATGGCAGATTCACTCTCATGACTTTTTTCCTCAAAGCCTTACAACAACATACAGAAGAAATCTAATTTGTTCTAGATCCTTCACAAGATTGTGACAACTATCAAAATGATAATCCCCCATGCTCGTAATTCAGTTTTGGATATGATTGCAGAACTTAATCTTGTTGATATTTGGCGGGATTACAATCCAGAATTACATAAATTTAGTTGGAGAAGAAAATCACCAGTAAAACAAGCTAGATTGGATTTTTTTCTTGTGTCAGAAAATTTGTGTCAATTTATTTTAGATACTGATATAAAAGCTGGGTATAGATCAGACCATTCTTTGATTACTCTTAGCTTGAAATTGAACGACACATCTAGAAACTCGACATACTGGAAGTTTAATAATTCTTTGCTCCATGATTATAAATATGTTACTGAAGTAAAATCAGTTATATATCAGGTTAAGAAACGATATGCTTCTGAACTTGATGACAACATATGACTACATGATATACCTAATTCTGAGCTTGAGTTACTATTAGTGATCAGTTGTTCTTTGAAACTCTTTTGCTAGAAATCTGAGGTAAAACTATTTCTTATGTCTCTTATGTAAACAAATTAAAGGTTAAACAGGAAGAATTTTTAATTAAAGAAATTGAAACTCTGGAATTAAACCTTACTGATCATAATGTTGATATCCTTGCTGACAAACAAAGAATTACAGGAACTTTGTCAAAAAAAGATGGAAGGTGTTCTTGTAAGATGTTGGGCTTAGTGGGTAAATGAGGGAGAAAAAATTACTAAATACTACTGCAATCTTGAAAATAGAAATTTTATTAGCAAAGTAATGCCTAGTTTAGAAAGCAGCATGGTTCCTTATTATCAAACCCAGAAGATATCATGAAGGAAGCAGAATCTTTCTATCAAAATCTTTACTCAGATAGGAGCCCTTATCAAAATAAACATTAATCTTAAATCTTTTCTGATAGAAGATATTCCTAGACTTGACCAGGAAACTGCAGATTCTCTTGAGGGTCCCATTGAGAAAGATGAACTTCTTACGGTATTGAAAAAGACCAAAAATAACAAAAGTTCTGGTTCTGATGGTTTCAGCTATGAATTTTATAAGTACTTTTGGGCTGATATAGGAGATTTTTTGCTGAGATCGACTAACTTTGGCTTTGCTAATGGGGAACTTTCAGTGACTCAGAAGCAAGGATTAATTACTTGCATTCCAAAAGGCAATAAACCTAAGCGCTTTAATAAGAACTGGCGACCTATTTCTTTATTAAATACTTCTTACAAACTTATGTCATCTGTTATTGCAGAGAGACTTAAAACGGTTTTGCCACTCCTTATTAATGAAGATCAGACCGGCTTAATGACAAGAAGGTATATTGGGCAGAACATTAGAACTATTTATGATGTTTTATGTTTTACTGAATGTAAGAGTATTCCAGGGTTTCTGCTTCTTGTTGATTTTGAAAAAGCCTTTGATTCAGTATCATGGTCTTTTATTGATAAAACTTTGGAATTGTTTGGTTTTGGAAAAGACATTCGGAAGTAGTTCTCTACTTTCTATAATAATATTTATTCTTAATTGATTATTAATGGAAATTTGTTATCATCGATATCTATTCAGAAAGGATGCAAACAAGGAGATCCTCTCTCCTCTGACATATTTTTATTGTGTTCTGAGATCCTAGCTTCTCTTGTTCGATCTAATCAGATGATTAAGGGCATCACTACTGTAAATATTGAATATCTTATTGCCCAGTATGCAGATGATACTGAATTTTTCTTAGATGGTAGCCAGTCATCATTTGAAGCTGCAATAAAAATATTAGATCTTTTTGCATCTATCTCTGGCCTCAGAATTAATTATGAGAAATCTCAGGCTGTTTGGAGAGGGTCTGAAAAAGGAAGCAAAAAGAGATTCATGCCAGAGTTACACATTAAGTGGAATTCTGAGAGCTTTAAGATTCTAGGTATTAATTTTTCTACAGTAATCCATGATATACCTGATCTTAACTTTAAGGGTAAGATTTATGAATTACAAATAATCATTACCGTAATAGATGGATGAGACGTATTATCACTCCACTCGGTAAAATTGCCATCATTAAGTCGTTGTTGATATCCAAACTTAATTATCTCTTCTTGACTTTACCAAATCCACTTGGCTGTTTTTTGAAAGAGCTCAATAAAATTTTCTTTAATTTTATCTGGAATAACAAGCCAAATAGGATTAAACGCGAACATTTATGTAAACCTGTCTCAGAGGGAGGGTTAGTTATGGTTAATATTTTTCCATTTGTTAAATCCCTAAAAATTACTTAGATTCAAAAACTCCTAGAAGATAACGAGCATGGGGCGTCTAACTGGAAAAAAAAAAATTCTTACAACACCCTGATACCCAATATATAGCTGAATTTGGTGATTTATTTCCAACAATACTGGCCAACAAAGTCAATAATGCTTTTTGGAAAGACTGTTTGATATCTTATGGTTATTTCTATGCTACATGTTCACCATCATGCTATGAAGAGTTCCTAGCTGATAGTCTTTTTTACAATAGTAATATCATAGTTGGTAGACATTATTTTTATAGTAAGAAGTGGGTAGATGAAGGCATTGGTCAAGTTTCTGGTATTGTTAATGATAGTAATGAATTCATGCCCCTCAGTGAGTTTGAGAAAACTTATAAGTTGAATATTCAATTTACACAATATTATGGGCTTGTACAAAGTGTTAAAAAGTATCTCAAAACAGTTGATGTATCTGCCAATTCTCCCCAAACACTAGGGAGAAAGTCTGTTTATAAAAAAATGTCATGGCAGTTTTGAAAGTTTCAAAATACTATTATTGTACACTTGTTTTGTCTAGTCTTACTCCAAAGTCACAAATCAGGTGGAATGATGAATTTACAACTGTTCTCTCTTGGGAGTCAATATACCTGAAACCTTTCAAGACAACCAGGGATACAAAACTAAGATGGTTTCAATATTGCCTACTTCACAGACTAATTCCAACTAATGACTATTTAAGCAAAATCAAACTCTGTTCTGATGATACTTGTAATTTTTGTAATTCGGAAAAACCAACTCTAATTCATTTATTTTGGGAACGTCAGGAAGTGCATTTGTTTTCGATGTCTTTATTATCATGGTTCAATGAACATTGTTCACACCTTCAAAACATGTTCCTTAGTTCTGAACTTATACTGTTTGGCCTTAAAGATAATATTGGTACAGATGATGTATTTGATGTCATTCTTCTATTGCCCAAATTTTTTATTTACAAATGTAAATTAGAAGATGATAAGATCAGTCTGAAATCTTTCATATATATACTTCACTAAAATGCTATACCATTCAGCGTCATATCTATTTTAACAAATCAAACCATAATAAATTTTATGTGAAGTGGTTATTGTACCATCCACTCTTTGGTGAAATGACTGGTTCCACTTGATGCAATTTAACAATATTAGCCTTCTACTACTGCTTAGGTCAATTTAGGTATTGCATAATTATATTACGTATATTCTCTGAATGTGTGTGTGTGTGTGAGTTGTAGTATGTTTAAAAAAACCTCAATCCAATATCATGTCTTTTTTTTCTTTTTTCTTTTTCTTAAGCAGGACAAGGAATTCCCTGGCTTCTTGTCCTCAACTGTAACAGGGATTCAGTAATAACAATAATAATAATTAGAAAAACCTTACTTTTCCCTCCCGGTCTACTTCTTTTACTTTCGGCTGTTCCCTGAAACATTTCCCCAGAAGTAAAATCAAGCCAATCAACACGAATGTCAACTTTAGCACATGGCACATTGAACCAATCCTCACGAACATAAACAAAAGCACATGTCCAGGAACGTGCTTAAATTTATGAAATTAGTGAGCAGGAGAATCGGGTGAAAAATACTCGTCATCACTTTCTGATAGGTCCATATCTGGCTCATCACTCCATTCATTCAGAGAAATTGATAGTTTTGTTGTGCCAGGTTCTAAAGGTTCATTGGTTGTTGGACATTTACCAAGAGAACACAACAAAATGTTTTCCTGTTTTTTTAAAATACAGCAGAACAATCAAATGTGTTATTACTGATGAACATTATAGACATTCCCCAGTGGTAGGGAGTCTTGAAGTACCATGTAACTTCACTTTTACAGGCAGCGAACGCCTCATTTTAAGGTTACAGAGACTGATTGAATAAAATTGGTAAGTTTGATCTACGATTTTGATCTCAGTACACACGGGCGGTTATTAGACGTAAGATCAAAAACATGTGTGTGTGGGGGGGGGACAGTTTTTAGAGATTATTACATCAAATACGGTATACCCTACTTCGTGGTAGTCGCGTGGGGATCTCAATCCCAATTAACTGTGAAAAGAGAGGGATCCCTGTACCAATTTTTTTCACACTTCCAAAATATTCCATTCTTCTCTGAGGTGTTCAAAGAGATTGTACAATGTCTTCCGATGTATACTGATGACTGATGTTATCTGATTTTCTCCTATGTACCATCGAAATATGATCAGGGCAAACTGGGATCATGATTGTATCAGAATGTGCTGTGGCAGCATGGTGCTGTATCCGTTAGCATATCTGCCTCACAGCAAGAAGGTCCTGGGCTCAAGTTATGTATTTTGACAATGTTGTTTTTGTATGGAGTCTGCATAAGTTCTTCCCATACTTGCATTTCTCCAGGTATTCTGGTTTAATCCCAAAATCCAAAGATATACATAGGAGGCTAATTGGCTGTTCCAAATTATCGCTGAATGTGATGCCGTGCAAATGGTTGTGCAAGCACGTTGCTCTACGATGGTCTGATAAACTGTTTATATATTTGTTGAGTATACCCTGCCTTTGCTCAAAGTAAGCTGCGATAGGCTTCCGCCTCTTCATGACAGGAAAGATTAACAGTTTGCCAAATGAGTGAATGTGAGAATGTGGTACCTCTGTGTCTGTGAATTTTCACATTACGTGAAAGACACTGCAAATACTTAAAACACCAAAAAAAGTTTAATTATTTTATCAGATCAAATTGAAATTCTGCATACTGACCAGACCTAAACAAAGTCCACTAACATTTTTTCATCACTCACACTGAGCTCCAGAGTGCAATACAGCTGCAGAGCCTGTGCTGCAGCTCCTAATAATAATTCTACAAATTGGTCCGCATGAGAATGTGAGAATAAATTGAAAAGTAATGAATAAATATCTGATTTCAGAAAGGCTTTTGCTGCTACGAGAGGACAAAAGATCATGCATTCAAGGTTGCTGTGCTTTTAACCTCATGCAGCAGTAATAACTAAATCTATAAATGCCATTTTCGACATAATGAATTCAGGCAGTTGAGATTTGTGAGGCAGGCATCAGCTCCCTTGATTTCTGCTCATCTACAAATAAATGAAGTATTGGCATTCATCTCTGCTGCGCAAGTAGCAGACAAATAGTTAAAGAGCACTCGTTTCAGGCGATAGTGATATATACAGGTTGGAATCTACAGGGGTTAGTCAGGTATTGATTTAGGATGTGTTCTGCAATGGAGCATTCTGAACATGGGAGAGAAAATGTTAACAGGCACCTGACAATGTTTCCTGAATCGACCTCAATGACCCAAGTGCAGCGCAAGTTGTTGTCGTAAGGGAATGGGTAACCAGGTGACAAGATGCGACCAGATGACTCGCCTTTAAAACGCCCTCCACATTCAGCTGGAGGAAGAAGACGAAAGAGAAAGAAGTTCACAGATGGGAGATAAAAGACAAGTTGCACAATCCCAAAGCGGTGTGAATCATTTATCAGAATCTCTTCAAAGGACCTGTAGACTTCGCTTAACACTGTGGAATGCTGACTGCCTTTTCCTCCACCATTATTTTCCTTGGCATGCCACTGGGCCAACAGTCATGTCTGCGAGATACAGCACTTCCTGTTCTAGACATCGGCATCTTTGACTTAGACAGACGAGCTACACACCCACCTTGATTTATATTTCTGTTTTTACTCACATAAGCAGTTCAGGAGTTAATAACAAACTTCACTTGTCTTGCCCTCCACCACTTGTTAATCTTTCTCCTTGCACTCTGTCTCCCGCTCACGGTGCATGTATCTACTTGGGAACCTTTGTGTCGGTGGGCATCGTTTGCTAATGGAGCCCACATCAGCATTTTCTTTCAGCAAGCCTCATTTGCATAAGCCATCTACATGACAAACAATGGACGCACAGTTCAATGAAGCCTGAATAACAGGGTTCAGAACGGGACTTGATTAATATGAACATTAGAGTTTTTTTTTTTTTTTTTATAAAGACAAGTGTGCCACAGGAGCCTCATCCAAACCAACACTGAGCTACACTCATGGTTTCTCATGGCAGCTTCTCAATCACATATCTGCCGAACTCCATCTGCACTGACTGGCCACTCAGTTGCACGGGGATTCAAGGCAATAAACTGGTCGAGCTCAGTCTGAAGCTGAGACAGTCCCATGTTTACCAACCTAAATTATCACAGCATGGCAAGTTTTTAATGCTGACAAGGCTGCAGATGTTTTTCAATCGCAGATCTTAATTTTTTAATTGCCCAAAGCACATTGTTTCTTTCATTCTATACTAATTCTGTTAGAAAAAAAAGTAAGAGATTTAGAGCTATGTTCATTGTGTTCTCCCCAACTCAGACTACTGAGTGGGGTTAGGAAAAAAGATTAAATATTTTATCTGCAATAAAAAAGAAGAGTAATGGGGAGAATAATGATAAGCTGTCATGCTGAAAATAAAACTGCCCTCACATTATTGAGCATCCATTATTAATGCTGGTAGAGCTGTCTGAAAATATTAGTCTGAAAACTTCAAGGTAGGAACACTCTCGATCATTTCTATGCAAGGAAGAACAAACATTACCCCTTGGTGTGTCTTATATTAACAGAAAGTTAGGACAGAATCAGCCAAACAAGACAACAGCTTTGCGATTAATTTTTCCTTGCATTCTAACGCTGAGAACATCTCATCTTGGATCCTAATGTTGGGCTCTTCAGGGACCAATAATGTCTCATTGTCATCCATCAAAATGAGCGTGAATAACAATGCACAACCTTGTCTCAAGCCTTACGTGTGTCCGCACAGCTCACTTGGAGCTCTATAAGTATCTCCATAGTTGCATTGACCAATAAAATTGTCAACGTGTGGAAGGGTCATGTCACAATTCTGTCATTCCATGAATGTTACCTTTATGTAGCCTGACTGAACATCAAGTCTATTCCTCTTTTCCTTTCTATTCCTCTTTGTATGTATGTATTATGGGCCAGTGGACTTATACTGAATAAAATGTCTGTCTGTCTGTCTGTTAGCATTTCATTTAAGACTGAGTCGAAAGAATATCATTGTAATGGTGCAGTCTAAAAACCCACACATAAGGCTGTTCCTGCGACTCCATCTTACCTATACATGATGGCAGGGGATTGTCCCAGGCACGTCTCTCTCCTGTCATACACTTAAGTATGCTACTGCCATGCAGCGTGTAGCCGGGGTCACACTTGTAGGTGATGGTACTGCCAGAAAAGTGGCCCTGGTCATTTACCTTGAAGCCAAACTGTGGAACACCAGGATCCTCACAGTGTGACAGCTCAAAGCCTGAAATTCATACAGACAAAGTTTGCTGCACATATTGAGAAAGCCAGGAAAAATTTTAAGTTAATTAGTTATATTATAGAAATGCACTGGTCCTATTTTAATGCACACACAGTAAGTGTGAGTACAGTATCGCTGTGTGAGATGCCCACTCCATGAATCAAGGAGCCAAAAAAATTGACAGTTAATCTAATCGCACAACATGTACAGTATAATATATTAAAGAGCTGAGTATAAAACACTTGTGACCTTCCAGCACCAACACAGTCACATGGGTCAGCTTTCAAAAATTGTGCCATTTGAAAGAACATAAAAATAGGCTTTCAAACGATGCATATAATTTTCATAGGGAAAAATAAATAATGAATAATTTAAGATATGGATACATTTTAAACTACATGGGCTCTGGAAGCAAGAGTCATCAGGAGATATGACATATCCCCCAGCCACCACGTGAGAGAAAAAATGAACTGCAAAAATCACAAAATATCAAACGGCACAACTATATTGCCTCATGGAAGTAACTGCCAAGTTTGATATAATTATAAATATTAAAGGGTTTATCAGTTCTGGGATGGAACTGAATGACTACAGATGGACGAATGGTCGGATGGACATACTGATGGCTATATCCCTCTGCATTACATGACTGGGAACAATACGTTCTTTCTTAGTTCTGTCCTGGTAATAAACACTGCCAATATTTTTGTTGCCATGGAAACATGAAAATTAAAACTGAAGAGCTCCCAAAATATCAAAAGGCACAACTGCACTGGCTAATTGAAATACCCGTCAATTTGGGGGAAAACAAACAAACAAACAAACAAACAAAAAACCCCAAAATAATAACAAAAACAAACAAACAAACAAATTTGGAAATGGTTTCGAGTTCTATCCCATAATCTTACATGATAAATTGGTTGCCATGGAAACATGAATAAAATCATGTTTAAAAGCTATATGGTAGTAGTCGATATGCGCATTGACAAGGTGCACAAGTATTAACCTAAAAATCAGCAAGTTTGTATTAATGCCACAGCCGTCTGGAGCTGAGAGTCCATGGGAGATAATTGGCTGAGCTCTCACGGGAGGGAGGGGCAGCATACCGTACCTTCCTATCACTCACTGCGATCG
The DNA here is from genome assembly GCA_024760905.1 of Plotosus lineatus. Lineage (NCBI taxonomy): Eukaryota > Metazoa > Chordata > Actinopteri > Siluriformes > Plotosidae > Plotosus > Plotosus lineatus. Next base: position 70,619,231 of record CM045728.1, on the reverse strand, counting down.
GCAGTCAATCATGCGCGTCTCTGAGCTCATTCATATGAGGGGCAGATGGCGCTTTCCCTTCTAGTGTGTAAGACCACCCCCAAATGCAAATACACCACAGTTCGGAAAGAGGCTAGCAATGCATGTCATGGAATCTACGTGTGCATGCTTTCGCCCCTCTCTGGTTGGTTCTGGTCATGTGCTAGGGAAAACAATACCTGATGGGTGGAAATTGGATATGACTACAATTATGGAGAAAAATGGGTTAATTGGGTTAATGGGTTAAACCCCCCCCCCCCAAAAAAAAAGAAAAAAAAAAGAAAAAAAAAAAAAAAACTATTGATATGAAATTTGAAATATGTATTTACACTAAGGATCATAAATAAGCGTTTCACTGAGAACATATTTTTGTACAATCAAAAGTAAAAGTACAGCAGTTTCATCATTAGTTTTGACTGAACAGCATCTTAGTTAGATCAGATTGATCTCACTCTGAACTCTGAACGCATACTTTCTTCATCATCTTTAACTGACCTGACTTTTCATTTTCACTAATTATATCATATAAATTGGATGAAGCTTCAAATTTAATAAATATATATGTATGTATATATATATATATATATATATATATATATATATATATATATATATGTGTGTGTGTGTGTGTGTGTGTGTGTGTGTGTGTGTGTGTATATTGGGAATTATACATCTATAAAAAAGTACTTGATTAAATGCAAAGCCTTGACTTGTTTCTAACACGTGAGGTTAAATTCTCAAAATTCATCATTTTGACCCATTCATGAATTGCTCCTCAATGGCTGTCTATGGTGAGAGGCATGTAAAAGAACCATTGTTGACTTTCGTAAAGAGTAGCTGCAAAGTTGTCAGCGTGTTTCTGTCCCTTGATAAAAGGGTTGTGACAGGAAGGGCATCCGACGTAAAAAACCTCTGCCAAATCAAACGTGCGAATCAGATGATTCGCTGTGGCGACTCCCGAGTAAAAGGGAAAAAGCCGAAAGGAAGACAGACAATGAATTGCTCCTCAATAGCTCAAAATGTGATCTTTGACTGAGATGGTTTAGACATGTACAGAAGAGAAAAGAAGACGAAGAGTAAAAGAAAATGATGATGATCTTGCGAGTTGTTTGGTGCTACGGTTCACAATATAAATCGGCTGAAATTGTTCTTCATTCATCTGATAGTATGCAATCTGGTGGCTGTAATCTGGACACTTTGTGATGTCAAAGTTTGAGAGGTTTGTAATTAGTGTTATCATCATAGAAACAATTTGTGTTAAGATCTCACTGTGTTGTGTGGGCAGAGCCAATCGTTCACGAAGCAGGTAGAACAATTAAGATTGAGTGCTTGACTAATGGAGCGGCAGCATCTGGAATAGTGTATACACACTTGCAGTGCAACACTTCCGATTAACTTCCATGATCATTACTCTGATCACACTAGTATTGCACAAGTCATAAATGAGTCAACACATATGCATTTGTGCCACATGTTTAATAAAGCAAACAATAACACAACTCTGCATCAATTCTTATTTACTGATAACCTCTGAGGTTTTAAACTTGCTGTAAATCATCACACTGTGACATGCAGTTGCTGCATAATATAACAAGTCGCTATCCAGAGATCAGTTGCCTGACTCAACATAATAATGAACCCTAACTGCATATAAGGACTTAGATAGCCTATCTCTATTTGAAAATTATGCTGCATGTGAACTGTGACAGCTCTGAGCTTCGAGCGATGAGGAGAAGCATTCCAAATAACTACATTCCAGCAGGCTTGATTGCAAGTTGATCATCGGCCATTGTGTAACAGTACTTTCCCAGTAGCGAAAAAGACCTGACTTTATAAATGAATCCGTTTTAATTCATTTTCATTCACTACACTGTCTTCATTTAGTGACTAAATTACAGTGTCTAGGAGAGTTGTGGTGGCTTCACCTTCTCATGGCTCTATCTGACCTTTATTATGCACTCAGATAGCTAATCCTGCAGGTGGATTGGAATTGCAGACAGACAGGGATTTAGTTGATTTTAAACGAGATAGCCTACCAGCAGGTTAATGCATTCTCCCTCGCTGCAACTAAAACCCTGCTGAATTCCATGGACACAATAGTATTAGTGAAGTGTGAACTGGATACTTGCTCATGTGCCTTTGAAAAGGCGAAGACAAGGTCAGTGAAGAAGGAAGTTTATTCTCACGGTCCACTCATTCATAATCCCTCTGAGCTCACTTAAGGTTTAAGTGTTTCAAGTAGCCCTTCTTTTCTATACCTTCCCAGTGTGGACCTTTAAATTCTGTACATGTTGTACAGGTCAACTGCTTATCAATACCACCAGAGAAATAGATAATAAAAGTCCCTGCTTTCTTTTCCTTTTCATGCCAAATTTAAGCCTTGTTCTAAATATGTTTCTTTACCGTGTGTTTGTAATTCACTAGTGTATAACGTTACATGTCAAACCTCTGCCAACCCAAGAGAGGAATAAATTGCAGTGCCACAAGAGGTAGGGTATATTTTTGTTTTAGCACTCTCACAAATTGTTTAAGGTTGAATCTGTACTGTAAAGACACTGCATCCACAGGTTTTACATAACCACAAGGTGCTTGGGGCGAAAGCTGCCACTTGTCTGTCTTGGTTAAGATTTACATGATATTTCCAACAGACAAGAAACAGCTTTCTTTCTGCAATGTGCTTGGTGGTTACAGGAAAAACCCTGAGGATAGCCACAGTACAGCTAGCCCTGAGAGGGGCCTGACAGCGCTGTCTGCACACGTCTCAGATGAAGAAGAAAAGCAAAAGGTGAAATCGAATTATTTCTAATTAACATTACCATTAAAACACTTTGTAAATGGATCTGACAGTTCATTTTCAATGTAAAACAATTAATTATTTTATATTTAAATGCTTAATTCCTAATCTGCTATTTTCCTTGTGGGAAAAAAAGCCTATCTAGACCAGGCAGGCACACATGCTGTTGTTTCATTATAGTCATTATTGAAATGTTTTAACACAAGAAGGTAGAGTGGTGTAGTGGTTAGCACATCCGCCTCACTGCAAGAAGGCTCTGGGTTTGAATCGCAGACCTGTCAGACTTGTTGAGTTCACATATTGTCCCTGTGCCTGTGAGAATTTCCTCTGGCTAATCCGGATTCTTCCCACACGCCAAAGACACACACACACACACACACACAGTAGACTAATTGGCTGTTCCAAATTGCCCCAGGTGTGAACGTGAATGGCTATGTGTTGGCCCTGTGATGGCCAGGCTGTCTGTTTGTGATGTACCTCGCACCTCTCTGTAACATTAGTAGTATTAAGCAGTTCAGAAAATCGGCGAGTACGTGGAAGTGTTTTCACACAAATTAATTAACTGGGCTATAAAATTATATATAGTTTAAAGTATTTTATAGGTTGAAATAAAGGCACTGAATTATCTCATAGATTCAGTAGCCAATTATATAAATATTTATTTATTATTAGACATATAAATATTGCTCATGTAAATATATCCCAGTTCAGAATAGATAACTATGCATTATTAGAATAAACGGTTTAGGTCCATTGAAAAATGCAGCAAGAAGAGAAGACATCTGTATATTATAGCACAGAAAAATAAATAATAAAACAAAAACATCAATTACACAAAATGGCCATTTCAACCTAAAACATTTTGTTCTACAACATCGAGCACCAAACCTATAATTTACAAATAATTATTTTCTTCTCTAGACTAACTCATCATCATCATCATCATCCTCCACTTAATCCAGGGTCGTGTCATGCCAGCAGCCTAAGCAACGATCGAGACTCACTAATTTATTTACAAAATACTGCTCCTGGCACTAACAATAAAAGCAATAAAACACTAAATACAACAGTAAAATCGACACTAAAAACCAATTTTGTGTAACCATGCCATAACCTGATGCACACTCTACAAAAGAAAATAACTAATCCTCACAGTGACGCAGACTGCAACAACTGTGATTTTTATCAACTTACAGTGCTTTTCCTTTAATACATTACTGGCTGCTCTTTCATTTCTGAGAAAATGTGTGATATATCAACAATATATTGTGATAATATAAATATATATAAAAGTGTATACAGTGGCTATAGATATTTATAACGGTCAGTTTAATCCTGGATCAAATGTGACCTGCACTGAAGAGCAATTCAAACTTATAACTCAAGTCACTCACTTACTCAATTGCTGACCCATTTTATCCTACTTTTATGGACACAGGGAGGCTGGAGTCTATATTAGCAGACTCTACGCAAAGATGGGGTACATCCTGAACAGCTCGCCAACAGATTGCAGGGAAGCATACATACAACCATTCACACTCACTTACACACCGAGGGGGGCAATCTGAAACAGCCAAATAACCTAATGTGTATGTCTTTGACCTGTGGGAGGAGACTGGAGTACTCAGAGGAAACCCACTCAAGGATGGAAAAACATGGAAACTTCACACAGGAACGTCCAATCCCAGGACTCAAACCAATGACCTTCTTGCTGTGAAGTGGACATGATCAAAAGTAAGCCAGAATTTTGTGAATGATTTCATTATATTTCTTTGATTCTATAGATGAACCCGGAGCTGTGCTGCATGTTATGTGTGCAAGTGCTGGGTTTATGTCTTACTAGAGTAGACAAGTTTGAATCCTTCTCCAGTGGCCTCTGCATCTGAGAAAAACTCCAGCCATAGATGGTTGGAAGTGCTGATAAGGGTCAGGCCAAGCATTGCCGAACCTGTGAAGGCACCCAGGACATGGGCTGTGTTGTCTTTCCCATCATAGATCTACAGGGAATAAGAAATAATAGATAGTGTAAATAAAATTCAGAATGCAACACTGATTCATGCAACAGTATAAATTGGACCAAATAAACTTCAGAATGTAATAAGGCGAATTCTTAAGTAGATGTTTAGTTTCATTCTTGGCCATATACAGCAGAAGTCGCCAACCACCAGGCCACAGACCGGTAGCAGTTCGTGGGTAATTTGGTACTGAACCCATAGAAAGGCTGCTCGTCTTTGTCCCTTGATCACGTACATCAAAAATAAACTCACAAGCTAGCAAACAAAGTCTCCACTAATTCAGGCGAGACGGTGAGTTGTATTTTTTCGCACTTTTTTTTTTAGTTGTTTCTATACCGGTCTGTGAAAATATTGTGTAACATGAAACCAGTCTGTGGCGCAAAAAAGGTTGAGGACTGCGAATATTGAGTGTATAGAACACATTACGATGAAAAAACTTTTCTCCTGAAATATCTAAAATAGATAACAAAACAATTATGACGGCAAAGCTGCGGAAAGTGATTAATTAGTGTTTGGTAATGAAACTATTAAATTGTTTAAATATCCAACAAAACCCATTGTTAATAAGTAAAAAAACAACAAAACAAAGCAATACAGTAACACAAGACAAAACCAGTGATTATTTCGAGAGTGTATTACTTGACCAAGTCACTGTAAACCCAGAAAGTCATTTTCTGGACATTTCCAAAAACCTACGGGAATTAATTTACCTTCCCCTTTATTACCAGTAATATCAATGTTAAAACATGAATCTTCCACTAGGATAATACTATAAACAAGAAGTATTTGTTTTAACTCATAACACACACATTCCTGATTTGTTCTTGTCGATAGCAATACGTATTTCAAACATTAACCATGGATGCTGGATAAAGTATTTGAGTCTCTAGACTAATGACGTCAACAAATTGCAATTGGAGTAAGCAGTAAGCAATACTGAAGACCAATCAATAAAACTTTATCTGTCATATTAAAAATACGCAAGATTTTAGGCTTGTTATTCAAAAGAGTAGGTTAATTGGCCATTCTAACTTGCCCGTAGGTTCGCATCGTGCAGAAGGCAATGGCAAACCACTGCACTAATCCTGCCAAGAAAACCTCCATGAAGATGATAACCAGGGCGTTATCCTTCATGGCGGGTCGCCAATGGTCATCCTACAACTCAGGCATTCGACAGATAGATTCAAAAGAAACATCTGTTGATGTGTATCGTCTTTCATAAAAGAGATCTCAGAAGATCTCTGACCAGGAATTGTTGACAAAAGCAATTTCAAAGAATTTTGATAACCATCATTCTGCAATTCCTTGGTCACTTATTTGTTGAACCTATCAGGTTTGCTGGGAGGCTGGTGCCTAGCTCAGCCTACACTGGGCCAAGGCAGGGTACACCCTGAACAGCTCATCAGACCACTACAGAGCAACACACAAATCCATTTACCCTTGTGGTATATATCAAGGAGCAATTTTTCACAGCCGGTTAGCCTAATGTGCATGTCTTTGGAGTGTGGAAGGAGACTAGAGTACCCAGAGGAAACCCAAGCAAGCTTGGGGAGAACAAACAAATGCCACACAGAAAAACCCAAGCCTGAGAATCAAACCCATGACCGTCTTGCTATGAAGCAGATGTGCTAACCACTACAGTCCACAGTTGGATAAATAAAATAATTTAATACTGTGGCAAATCTTTCTTGAAGTGGGTGCTCTGCCAAAATTCAAAGCCAAAAAATCTCAACGGTGAAGTACAGTGGAAGGCGCATCATGATTTCTGGCTTTAGCTTGTTAGCATAAAGGGAAAATGAATTCCTATGGTTATTAAGGCACCCCGCAGGATAATGTCAGGCAGGCTCTCTGCCAGCTGAAGCTCAGTCGTGAGTTGATGCAGCAAGACAATGACCCTAATTATCGGACTAATTATATCTTTTTGAAGATTTGATGATGCGTATAGATATAGTCATACATCTCCTAATATTATAGCCACTCCATTTGTATTTGCATAAAAGTGACAAAATGTTAGGAATCTTTTGTTGATCCTGCAGCTATGCTAATGCTAATTGTTGGGATAATAAAAATGTAAAGTCAATTTCTGGGCTTTAGACTGCAACCCCCATGTCGACACATTCTGTATGACAATGCCATAACTGCAGAGAATTCACATATAAATAGCTTTCCAGGGCAAGAACTCTGCAGAGAAAATGGAATTACCTTCAAGATGTCCCCCTGGGCCAGATGAAAGGTTCTGGCCGATATGTTGATTCCTTTTCCAGCCTGCACTTGGATACTGTAGATGCACTCGTGGTTGTTGTCGTAGTTCATGGGGTAATTTGGTGACAAGAGAATCCCTTCATTGTTGAAGACAGATGAGCCGCACTCAGCTAGGCACAATAGAGAAAAAAGCCATGCAACATTGGTGGAAGAATGTAATATTGCAGAGACCGAAATGCCAGCTGCCACATCATAATATTAAGATGTTCAATTACTCTATCATTACGTATGTCATATTTCATCCTACATAGCTATGTCTCAGCTCATAACTACACCACATGGACATTTTGCGAGTGTAAAAGCTGTTAATGAGACCATATATGAGACTTTTACTGACTGATTGGTTAGGACAAGACAAATGTGCCGTTTGGGTGAATGTGAAAACTAAAATTGAGTTCTTGGACTTGCTTTTTTATTTTTGTTAAAAATTCAAAAATCACACACATAGGAAGAGAATCCAGCAACAAAAGAAAAAAGAAAAATAGAACCAAACACATGACAAACAGCAAAAACATATATTCATACTCATCACATCACACATCGTGGTAGGAGAGTGGGAAGCACAAAAATCCTTGCGGCCAGGCTGATTTATTTAATGCCTCTGCATCGTTTCTCTCTACACTCTGCCATGTTATGATGATATTAGCAGTGTCATATTTTGAATAAATCACCTCTCTTACAGCCTCCATTTTGCAAATTACCTTTACATTCTGCACTCCAAAACCAGCCTATGATGACGAGGTGAATTTTAGTGGGCCCTTTTCTTCTCTCGGTTTACATGTGTTTAGCTGAGGAAAACACATTTTGTTCAAATTTGTGTACATAAGGCCGTAGCGGTAATGCTCTTAGAAAAGTGCTGAATACACTACAAGTGCAGGGAGTCACTTGAAATGCAGTGCAGAATTATTATATGTAGTTTCATGATGATAAACATACAAAGCAAAGTTTGTTGAAATTTAGGTAATAGGGTTGCAGAAGGCAGGGTCACAGGAATGTGAGCAATGTACACCCTGAACAGCTCACCAATCTATCTTAGGGCCAACACACACGTACAACCATTCACGCTCACACATGGAGGTAATTTGGAGCAGCCAATAAGTCTGGTAGCAAATAATATGCACAGCTATAGACTGTGGAGGAAACCGGATCATCCGAAGGAAACCCATGCAAGCACACAAAGAGCAGGCAAACTTCACACATAAACACGCTTGCTGAGTTTGACACTCAAACCCAGGACCTTTACACAATGTGGTCAACATGTTAATCACTCCTCTACCATACTGCTCTTTTTTAACACTATGGGGGGGGGGGGGGGGGAACCCAACTCATCTGGCAGTCTAGATATATTGCCTTTATACTGTTAATCTGTTTAATAGTTTAATTTTATGTATATATGATGTATACCATATGTGTTATATAAATAATTCTATGTAATATTCATCCAGTAGGCACCATCTGTGCTTTTTTTTTTACTGCTGCATCATATGTAAAATTTTTATTCATATTTATCTCTTTGCTCAGGTGTGCACTAAGACTACAAGATCATTTATCCATCCTCTCTGTTTATTTGATAGCTATATTTAAGGTGCATAGTGCAGAAATCCATACTTATTCCTTTTTTCTTTAATTATTTTTTAATTCTTACCCTTTCACTATTTCTAGGGATGCTTTTTTATCTTTTCCTGATGTTTGTGCTGCTGTAAATTTCCCTGCAGTAGCATTAATAAACTTTCTCTTATCTTTCTATCATACCTTATTTTGTCTCATATCTGTGGACACATGCTGCTATAATAATAATAATAAAAAAACCTGCGATACAACTTTGTCAAACATTAAATAAATAAATAAAGAAAAAAATAAAGCGTACTGAACATAACTCAACCAAATAAAAAAATGATCTGCATTTTTTTGTTTGATGATGCAGAGAAGAGAAAAAAAAGAATATATGAATGGTATAAAAGCTAGAGGAGTAAATTTGCTACATGTTTTTCTGCATGCCAAAAGTCTGTCTATCTTGTCTGTCTATCTATATCTCATTTTTTTCATCCATTCATTCAATTTCTAAACCGCTTAATCCTATTTAGGGTCACAGGGACGCTGGTGCCCATGTCAACCAACTCTGGGCAGGGTACACCCTGGACAGCTCGTCAGGTCATTGCAGGGCAGGCTTTGAACTGTGAGTGTTAAACATTTTTGCTGCTGCATTTAAATGAGGGTTCATTCAGCTTCTCTCTGTAATAACATGCACAAAAACGAACACTACCAATCTCATTTCAATTCAGTGTGAAGTCACGGGTGTGTGTGTGTGTGTGTGTGTGTGTGTGTGTGTGTGTGTGTGTGTGTGTGTGTGTGTGTGTGTGTAGGGATAGTGAAAATGATTGTTTGAGAAGTCAGCATGTACTCTAGGTGGGATACTGGGAGCCGGAGGCAGTTTGAGACCTACAAAAAAAACCCTTCTTGGGTGTTAAAGGAATACATCAAGCACTATGAAAGATCTGGGGACAGAAAACTTGGAAGAGAGAAGGCCCTGCCTACATCATTAGTCTCCCAGGCACCATCATGGCAGGGTTTAATCTTGTGAGTTTGCCATGTCTACATCCTAATGTGTGTTAATAAATGATCTGTCCCCAAAGTAGGTCTAAATAATTACCTGTCACTTTATGCATATTCCTTTACAGAATGATGCTTCACACTGCTATAGTTACACATAATATAATACTCGATATACACCAATTAATGACATATCTCCATATCTCTTTTTACTGTCAAATTACCTCTCTCTCTCTCTCTCTCTCTCTCTCTCTCTCGGAAAACAGCAAAACTTCAATTTATTAATAGTTACATTTACAAGATTTGCCAGATGCTCTTATCCAGATTGACTTGCAGTTATCATTTTATACAACTCGAACAATTGAGGGCTAAGGGCCTTGCTCAAGGGCCCAACAGTGGTAGCAGTGGGATTTGAACCACTAACGTTCAGAATCCATTGCATTCATCACTAAGCCACCACTGCCTCTGAGTGTAAATTATATGTTTTAAGGTTAACAAATGATTTATTTGGCAATACAGTGAAATGTTCCCCTTACTGCTTACAGCGATTGATTATTTCTATACTTTTAAACCAGATATTTGTTTCCATGAAAAGAACATCTGATAAAAAGCAGTCTAGTCAAGGGCAACTTTATTTTTCTTTACAGGAGGACATCAATTGTTGGACACAAAATGTTTCTCCAATGTGCTGACTGAAGCAATTTCTTTCAACTCTTATCAATGCAAAATAGCCACTATGATATTGATTTGTACTATTTCTGGCGGATTATATGTTTCAAAGCAGTGACATTTGTGTAATAGTGCAGCATGTTTTTTTTTAAATGAAAATGTGAAGATGAGAGCAAAACGCTAAACAGGATAACAATTTTACAAAATTTATCTGTATCTTTATTGTATTACATAAAGCTCACTGTATGTGGCTGAACTTAAAAAATTACAATCCACTAAAACTTCTACATCTGCAGATTCTACAGTTTTCATTGATTACTGCACTGCACTGTCTGTGGGAGCAAGCTTTGTATGTCTGACGTGATTTTATTTTCATCTCGATACCCCATAAGAGTTCCATCTAAATCTAAAGAATCTTAGATTGCTGCGTGCACAGAGGTTGGACAAAATAATTTCAACACCTTGTGAAATAGAACTTTTTATTTCTAATATGGAGTTGGTCCCACTTGGCCTCAATGACACCTTTCATTTGCTTAATGTATAAAGGATTTCAATTGCTAAAAGAGAAATTTTAAGCCATCCCTCAGTTAAAACCTCCCCAAATTCCTTTACACATGCTGGTGGAAGGAAGTGGTTTCTCACTGGGTGTTCCAAAATGCACACAGATGCTCAATTACATCGACACCAGTTCATGTCCTTCACATGATGTTTCTAATTCAAATTAAAACTCATTTTTGCAATGTGAATTGGTTAATTGTCATCCTGAAAGACTGCATCAACATTTTGAGACAATATCTGCATCATAGGGTGGAGGGGCAGTGGTGGTCTAGTGGTATAGGGCGCTGGATCGCTGATCCAAAGGTTGGGGGTTCGAGTCCCACTCTCCACAGGGTTGTCACTGTCCCCCCCAGTGCGGCTAATTGGGTTATCAAAGGCGGGCCATGTCTCTCACTGTATATGGTGAGAGGCATGTAAAGGAACCATTGCTGACTTTCGTAAAGAGTAGGCTGCAAAGTCCTCAGTGTGTTTCTGTCCCTTGTTAAAAGGGTTGTGACAGGAAGGGCATCCGACACAAAAACCTCTGCCAAATCAAACGTGTGACTCAGACAGACATCTGCATCATAGGGTGAACATGGTCAGCCGGAAAATGATGATAATTAGTTTCGGTCATCCTGCCATATATGTTGACTAAAGGTCCAAGCAAAAAAACACAATGTGACCCCCAAAGCCACCACAGAATCTCCCCCATGCTTAACAGTTGGAACCAAACAGCCTGGATTGATGGGTTTTCTGGGCTGTCTCAATATAATCTCACCCTGAAGTGGGAAACAATGATTCATCAGAAAAGAGAACATTATTCAACTAATCCTTCATCCACTTCTGATGGTCTCAACACCAATTTTTCATTTTATCTCTGTTGACGGGGGTCAGTTGAGGTTTGGAAATTGGCATTAACATTCTGCATTGGAGAGGAGCTCTGATTTCCTTCTAGAGTTATGCCTCTGAAAGTTGGTTCAGCAATGATTTTTTTTTTTAAAGCCTACATAACTTTCAACAAAATTCCTCAAAGAACATTGAAGATCTCAGAAAACAGTGACCGTAGCTCCAACTCTTCATGTTTCAACAGTCTGGACCCATTTAAAGTCTAATAGAGCTCATATTTTTAGAAAATAAAATATTATCAGAAAAAAGAAAAACAGATGGTTAGAACATAATGGCATGAAGCATGCGTAATTCATTTGCATACACACCTACTCAGCCAAAATCGTTTAAAAAATTGTAATGTTGCCAATAAAAATACACTGCTACATGGTATATAGTATTTAAATTATTTGGTACAACCTCTGTATATACCAGCACTTGCACAGTGAAATCACCTAACACTGAAAATTCCAAATTATATGAGTTATTTTTTGTTTTATGGAAACATGTACTTAAAATGCGTTATTTGTAAATGTAAATTATTTTATATCTATAATATATTTTATATATATGTGTTGCATTTCATGTGTATAAACCGGGCTTAAATCAGTGGAATGACATCAGACAAGTTGGCTATTTCTGAAGTTCATGATTTATGAAATTCCTAATTGGATGATTATCCCATTCAATTCTCATCACAACGATGACTGCAGAATTTTTTTCAGAGTTGTGGGTAGAGCTGATTGGGGCATAACTTCAAGAGAAGCTAAAACCTGAGCCTGGTGGGGAAAACAATTGTTTATAAGAGGTGCTACACTGCTAGTCGAAAGTCTGGACACACCTACTCTTTCTAACTGAAGTAGATGGTGTGTTCAAGCCTTTGACTGATACTGTATATAATGTATATTTGTAAGAATGTATATAAAAAAAAAACCTTTAAAACATCTAAGTATTTCATTTACTATCATGGCAGAAATTATGCAGGAAGCAGTAAATAAATTTTAAAACCTTCCTTATAGCACTTCTTCCACCATGACTTTGCAGGTCAACTAACAGGCAGTAAGAGCCCCGAGTCATTTTGCTTAGCCTACTTAGCAAGTTTACTAAGATGGGGAGATAGATGAGATTGTCAGTCGTAGATGAAAGTGGAACACAACACTATGACCCATTGGGGACCGACCAAAGACTATGTTTTTAAATTGGCCTTGAGCATTCAATTAATTCTCCAACTGTGTTGCTCATTACCAAGAGCTGAATCATGTCATCTTATATGATGAACAAAGAATACCACATTTAGAGTGATTTTAGTAATTTAAGCAATAGAAGAGACTTTTGACAAATTTATGAAGCATTCATTCTGCTTCTGCTTCATCTTCTCTTATAAAAATACAGTACAGTATATCTTACTATCCATATTGTAAACATTCGTTGTCTACCTTATTAAAAACACCTGTACATTCATGCAGTTATCTAATCTGTCAATCACATGGCAGCTATGTAAGGCTTATAGTAGTAGTTGTAGTAGTGATAATAATAATAATAATAATAATAATAATAATAATAATAATAATAATAATAATAATAATACAGATTAAAACCTTCTTTTAATCTTCACATCATACACCAGAATGAAGAAAAACTGTCAACTCTGAAATGTTAAGTATGTCATGTATGTTGGCACCAGATGGGCTGTTGTATTTTACAAGCCGCTGATGGAAAATTCATCAAGAACTTCTCCGATGGTACATCAAGGTCTACTACACGCTCTTAAAGTATGTTAAGTTCTATTAGGCTGTATTGCACGCTACTAAAAATTTCCACATTCTATCGCGATTGGTGTGAAATTGTAATAAAAACATTGCCACGGTCAGTGCGATCATCACAAATCCACTATGTTCCTTTCAAGATGATCACGTTTCGATCCCATGACCCCCACGCTTATCACGATTCTGTCAAATCTTGGAGATTGTGGACATCGTACCAGAGTATAAACCCAGGGTTACATCGGTTCAAGCAGCCAGGTAGGATATACTAACTCAATAGAAGTAACCTGGTACAGAAGTAGTAGAAGGGAATGCTGGAAGTTGGTGCAGTAGCAACAGGAACAAACTGTAGGAGCATCAGCAGCAGTAGTAGTATTATTCGTGGTATTGTATATTAGTAGTAGCATCAATATCATAAGTAGCAGCAGCTGTATTTGCAGTAGGAGCTGTAGGATAGCAGCCTATTAGCAGAACTGGTGGCAATAGTTGGTGTAGACGTAGTAGCAGCTCTAAGAGTGGTATAGTATAGCCGCCGTAGTATAAGCAGGGTAATCAGCAGTGTCTGCAGCAGCAGTAGTAACACAGCAGCAACAGCTACTGAGCCAAGCAGTTGCTGTCAGGCTGCCAAAAACACTTGAGATAAATACCGATTACTGTGACGATATTTGGCCTTTTCTTCATAAAGTGCTCTTTACAGCAACACTGCTGTTAACTGAACTACGATGATATTTATTTTAAAACAGCATTTAACAATAAAATGCTAAATCTTACTAAACACTGTTTCATTAGAAGAACAGAATGTAGAAGGACGTCTGTGAAAATGCAATATAAGGCTGTCGAAAAGGGTGTGTTTGGAGGAGGAAAACAAATCAATTTGGAAAGAACCTTGGTGAAATTGAAAGAAAATATTATAATAGAATAATAACCTTGTGGTCCAAAGGAGGGAAAGTCTGAGTGGGAACAAAAAGTGATGAATCTGCAATGCCCAGCTTTTTGGTCAAATGTTGAAATTTCAGGCAGATAATCAGGCAGACCGAGTTCTCCAGCCTGATTTAAATTCCAAACACATTCCACCTGTTCTCACTGCACTGAGGAAAACTGTGCATATGTGTGTGCGTGTGTGTGCATGTGTGTGAGTGTGTGTGTGTGTCTTTCAGTTATGTCTGTGCATGTGAGCATTTAAGTGTGTGAATAAGCTGGGGAGCATGTGAAAAAGTTCCTTCTATAATCACACAGAATAAACACACACAGCGGCCACATAGATACACATGTGAGTGCACACACACACACACACACACACACACACACACACACACACACACTCTCTCTCTCTCTCTCTCTCTCTCTCTCTCTGTGTGCTCATAAGACTTTCAGTCATGTTGTTACGTCAGTTTTAACAAATAATTTCTCTCCTCTTTTCAATCTCACAGATGGCACAGAGGACCTACTTAACATGTATGTGGCCAACACGTAATGCATGAAATACACACTGAACACGCCTGTCACCCATCGCGTTTTCCATTCTTCTCCCTCATCCACCGTGCTGATCTTCACTAAGAATTAAAGCATGATTAAGCTGGCACAGACATTTATGCCTGATGCTAATCAATGGAAATCCTTTTGTCATCCCTTTACCCTGAAATTAAAAGCAAACCGCTTAATGCCAGGGAGAAATGGGCCACTGCTACTACCAGGGGAGTCTGACGCCATACAAAAGCCATCCCTCCACAGACACACTGCCAAATGATGGAATATTAATGGGACAATATTGGCATTTTCCATAAGCATGATAGGCTCAAAGTTCCCCATAACTACAGTGTAACCCAATTACACTGATTAGAAGAGCACTGAGCTCTTATCTCACTGGAGTACAGAGGCAAAGGCAAATGCTTTTTTTTTTTTTTTTTTTTTTTTTTATATACGTACATGAAATAAAAGAGAGCAAAGCTCTCTGCTGGATGTGCATTCTACCACAGCAAGCAGTAAGTGCAGAATACAACTGAAGCAACAGCAACAACAAAAGTATAACACAGACAGACATAATGAGGGGAATACAAGGTCTTACTCAGCCATGTTTAGAGTGCAAAATAGGACCAAACTTTTTATTCAGGGCACTTATCTGAAATCCCTCAGACTTTTTTTTTTTTGCTTTCTCTGTATTTGGGATCACTTTGATCCAATGGTAGTCCCTAAATAAATTTACCAGGACAGCTCTTCTTCATAAAATACCCAGGTCAAGCATTTACACACAATCTATAGTCTAATAAATAATTAAACACATTTGACTTGGTTCATAAATAACAAATAACAAATAACCCAGATCTATGGCATATGTAGTAGTGGTGCTGGTTTAGCAAGAGACGTGTTCCTTAGATAACGAGATAAATATGACAGTGCTATTTGGAGGGTGCCTTCATGACACATTTATAAGCACTACATAAATAGTTTATAAAGGAATAGTGAATGATTTATTTAAGGTTTGTGACAAATCAGTGAGATTTATGACGTACTGCATATACCTTTGTATTTACGTGGAAAATATAAGAGAAAAGAATATACATTAACTAATAGTAGTCCACTGTTTCTATCTGCATAATTCTTCTCATTATTAACAGCACATATTGAGAAACATATTTGCTTTGCTTTGAGGATGTTAATAGAGAAGTACAGAGAAGGTCAGAGGGAGCTCCATTGTGCCTTTGTGGATCTGGAAAAAGCATATGACAGGGTGCCAAGAGAAGAACTGTGGTATTGCATGAGGAAGTCTGGAGTGGCAGAGAAGTATGTTAGAGTGGTGCAGGACATGTATGAGAGATGTAAGACAGTGGTGAGGTGTGCTGTCGGTGTGACCGACGAATTCAAGGTGGAGGTGGGACTGCATCAAGGGTCAGCTCTGAGCCCCTTCTTGTTTGCTATGGTGATGGACAGGCTGACAGACAAGGTGAGACAAGAATCTCCATGGACTATGATGTTTGCAGATGACATTGTGATCTTTAGTGAGAGCAGAGATCAAGTGGAGGAAAATCGAGAGAGGTGGAGGTATGCCCTGGAAAGGAGAGGAATGAAGGTTAGCCTCAGAAAATCAGAATACATGTGTGTGAATGAGAAGGACCCAGGAGGAACAGTGATGTTACAGGGAGCAGAGATAACAAAAGTGGAGGATTTTTAGTACTTAGGCTCAACAATCCAGAGCAATGGAGAGTGTGGAAAAGAGGTGAAGAAGCGTGTGCAGGCAGGCTGGAATGGTTGGAGAAAAGTGTCCGGTGTGATGTGCGATAGGAGAGTGTCAGCAAGAATGAAGGGAAAAGTGTACAAGACGGTGGTGAGGCCAGCGATGTTGTATGGCTTAGAAACAGTGGCCCTGGGGAAAAGACAGGAGGCAGAGCTGGAGGTAGCGGAGATGAAAATGTTGAGGTTCTCTCTGGGAGTAACGAGGATGGATAGGATCAGAAATGAGTATATCAGAGGGACAGCCCACGTAAGGTGTTTTGGAGACAAAGTCAGAGAGGCTAGATTGAGATGGTTTGGACATGTACAGAGGAGGGATAGTGAGTATATCGGCAGTAGGATGCTGAGGTTGGAACTACCAGGCAGAAGGCCTCGAGGAAGACCAAAGAAGAGATTTATGGATGTGGTGAAGGAAGACATGAAGGTCGTTGGAGTCAGAAAAGAAGATGCGGAGGACAGGGTGAGGTGGAGGCGGATGATTTGCTGTGGCGACCCCTGAAGGGAGCAGCCAAAAGTAAAAGAAGAAGATATTGAGAAACATATTTTAAACAGTACTATTGCAAATGCCCCAGTTTTCAGAGTTTCCAGAGAATTTTAGGATAGTTGTCTTGGAATTACATGTTAACGTTACCCTGGAGCAGTGGTGGCCCGGTGGTAAAGTGCTGGATTGCCGACCTCAATGGGTTTCACTTCTGTCCCCCTAGTGCAGCTGACTGGGTTATCAAAGGCTGGCAATGTCTCTCACTGTCTATGGTGAGAGGCATGTAAAAGAACCATTGCTGACTTTTGTGAAGTGTAGGCTGCATAGCCATCAGCGTGTTTCTGCCCTGCAATGGCCTGGTGAGCTGTCCAGGGTATAGTCTGCCCTTAAACAGAGTTTGCTGAGGTGGGCACCAGCCTCTGTTCAACCCTAATTAGGATAAAGTGGTTCAGAAAATGAATGAATGAAATTGTAATTGAATCTCCTGTAATTGAATGCACAGACAAATAATTTACGTGTATAAAAAGGTATAGAACAACCCCACCACCACCAACTTTTTAACCGTCCTCAGTAGAATCAAGGTGATTTATTGTGCTATAATTTGTCAATATTTTACATTTTACCTTACCAATAGCATCCTAGTGATCATTTTGGTAATTCATTATTTTATGTTTAGAATAAGAGCACAAACTGTATTTTGCATTCCAACTATTTTGGCAAATATTTTGACCACTAAATCACACACACATACTTACACACACACACACACACACACACACACACACACACACACACACACACGGAGTTTGAGGTTAATTAAAAATGTCCTTGCCTTTGAATAAGAACTTAAAACAAAACCCTGAAAACATTAAATTATTCGAAAAGACAGCCTGGATACTGTTATTGATGTAAATTACTGTTATAGGTGGAAATAGATGGAATTTTCAAGGCATAGCTACATACGTACACTTAGACCCATTTCAGCAACTATCATACATGTGTTAGCTGATCAAAGTTTGTCATGTTAAAAGTTAATTATTCATAAAAAACCTTTTTGAAATTATGCCAGCATAGATGAAATCTATTATGCTGAATAACAACGCAATAAAACTGGTCTTATTTTGGCTTGTTTAGTATCTGGACTATCCACATTTATGAGATCAATTGTAGGCCAAAAATAACTTACCGTATTCGACGTGATAAGCACCCAGGGCGTTTAAAAAATTGGAGTGGGTGGGCACTTATTAAAATGTTACCAGCGGAGTGGAATGGTAAGTGCTTATTACCATCGAAGTGGAAAACATGAATAATAACAGAACGATAAAAGAGTTTTACTGGTATTTGTGTTATTCATTTTTTGGTATCAACCAAACTACTTACATGAAAGCTGAAAATAAACAGAAAAAAGTATACATTAAAAAAAAAAAAAAAAAACAAAACCTTCACTTTTCCCTCCCGGTGCTGCTCCTTTCAACATTTTTCCAGAAGTAAAATCGAGCCAATCAGCACAAATGTCAACTTTAGCACATGGCACGTTAAACCAATCAACATGAACATAAACAAAAGCACATGGCCAGGAACGTTCTTAAATTTCTGAAGTTAGTGAGCAGGAGAATCGGGTGAAAAATACTCGTCATCACTTTCTGATAGGTCCATATCTGGCTCATCGCTCATTCATTCAGAGCATCCCATAGTTTTGCTGTAGCAATTTCTAATGGTTCATCAGTTGTTGGACATTTACCAAGAGAACACAACAAAATATTTTCCTGTTTTTTATAGCACGGCGGAACAATCAAATATGTTGTTACTGATGAACATTATAGACATTCCCCAGTGGCAGGGGGTCTTGAAATACCGTGTAAACTCACTTTTACAAGCAATGAATGCCTCATTTTACGGTTATAGAAACTGTTTGAATAAAATTGGTAAGTTTGATCTATGATTTTGCTCCCAGTCCACATGGGCGGTTATTAGACGCCAAACATTGGGTGGGGGGGGGGGGGGGGGCTTATTGGAGCAGGGCGCTTAATACGTTTTTTTCTCATATGCATGAATTGATATTTGTTCTAAGAAATAAACACTATTTTATATGAAAAACTGCCAAGAAACTGAAGATCTCATACTATGGTGTGTACTACTCCCTTCATAAAATAGCAAAACGTGGCTCTAACCAAAATAGAAAGATAACTGAAAGAACCATGTACACAACAGAGCAAGAAGACATTAGAGTCTGTAATTTAAGACACAGATGCCTATTAACTTCTCAGTTGGTAGCTTCATTAAATGATACCCAGAAAACTCGAGTCTCAACTTCAACAGTGAAGAGGCAGCTCTGAGAGTTAGTAAAAAAAAAAAAAAGACTCGGTAATATAAGGAGCAGATTACAATTGGCAAAAGAACATAAGCATTAACCAGAGAAGGGTTTTCCAAATGTCACTATTTATTTTCTTTTTTTGTTTCATTTAACGGATCATTTTTCAGACACATGAAGCCATCAGCATTTGATAACCTAAACTTTGCAGTTTTTTGTAAGTGTATCATTCCCTTGCTCATGGCTTGCCAATTGATGTTGGAGCGGTGTTGCATAATTGCTGAGTGGCAGAAAGTTTATTCAAAATTTGTTGCAGCATAACTTCAGGCAAGACATGACTTTGCTATTTTTTTTCAACAAAACAAAGCCCCTTCCCACTTTGCTGTTAGTGAGAGATTTACTAAACATCAAGTTTCCTGACTGATAGATTGGTCAAAGGGTCCCCTGAAATGCATCCTCAGCCACACCCTCACATTGTGACTGAGCACCATGTTGTATAATTTTCTTCATAGTTTTTGGGACAACATTTTATTGACTTTCTAGGATTTTGAATTCAATGGCTATGGTAAACTGTAATGTGTTTGCCAGCTGATTTGAGTCAAGCTTTTATTCAGAGACCGAGGCAGGTCAAGTGAGCGCCGCACTTTAAGCCAGCTAAAAGCTCTGGGAAGCAAATGGCAGCTGTTCTGCTCACCATAGTTCAGGGGTTTCCAACCCTGTTCCTGAGTATTTCCCTTCCTAAACACTTTGGCTCCAACCTTAATCATGCACACTTGAGTACCTAATAATTGCCTTGAAGAAGTTCTTGAACAGGTCAAAGAGGCGTGCTAGAGTTTGGTTAGAGATAAAACCTGCAGTGACGTAGATCTCCTGTAACAGTGTTGGAGACCACTGCAGGTTTTATCTCCCAACAGGTATTTTAATATATACCACATGAGGCAAACACAAAGACTTTTTTTTTTTCATTTTAAAGTGTGATAATCATGAAGTTGTCTGATTGAGAGTCTTTGACAAACTGTGAGTGTCTGCAATTTAGATTCAAGCATTATCCACTCAGAGTAATGATTCAAGAGAGTAGACCAATCAGATTGGCACTGTGCATGTACTATGTAGTGTATATACTAAGAGATAGCAGTAATACAGCACTCACAAAGCAAACTTTTAAACTGACCTCATTTGAATGTTTCATATCTGGTAATTTTGTTACTTATGCTAATGCACAAAGGCAGTATAATATGTGTAGCATATACATATATCCTGTGTTGTTGTTATTATTATAAAGGATTTCCTTTGTCTTCATTATTTTGTTTTGATGTGAGGCCAATGTTTGTACCGGCCTCAAGCATTTGGGCATTAAGTACAGTTTTAAATTCTCTTTGCACACTATTTATTGAGTAAATATGTAAATGGTATATACCATTAAGTTCTGCATAGCATCACTATTTCACATTATTCTCCAAAGCTACAAGCACACAGATTGCTTCTACATAAACCGACACTGTTTATGAGGAAACAAAGAGGAATTATTATATTGAGAATCTTAGACCATGACAAGGGATGTGTACATTGCATCACATTTGTTGTGGTAAAAAGTAAGATGTAGCCTTACCCATCTTCCCCTACTCAAAATTAGTGAGCCATTGTTTGTGCTTTCTTTGTTGTCCAAGCATCCATCAATTTGCCCACCAAACCACACCAATGTACTTTGCCCAACAGACATGTCATTGTGACCAACTATAATTATACTCCGTCTGTCTCTGACAGAATAGTGTGTGCTGTGTTGGTTTTGTTTCTGCCTGTGGCTATATTAAGTAAATGTAGTGATACATTATTCAGTAGAACAACACACTGTAATAAATACAAATATATATATAATGGTAGCCTGTCCATGCAGCACAATTACCAGTCAAAATAAAAATCTCTACTATTCCCATACTCTTAACAAAATAGGACATCCACTTTAATGTAATTTCTTGTCTGGCAATATACAGAGTATTGATTTTTCATGATTTGTTGGACCATTTGTAAAATGTAAAGCATGTGTATAGGTGAGCTTTGCTACTAATATACCAAGCTGATAAAGTTGGCAAAGAAAGAAAGAGAGAGAGAGAGAGAGAGAGAGAGAGAGAGAGAGAGAGAGAGAGAGAGAGAGAGAGAGAGAGAGAGAGAGAAGGAAGGAAAAAGATTGTGACATAAAGACAACACTGCATTTTGTTGCCTGATTTTATGAGATACTATCCAGAGGGTAACGTTATTCTTACAAAAGCCTGTTGGTCTTGCGTTCCTCATAAACTCAATCTGAATTTGATTTATAGCGTTAAACTAGACAGACTGCTAGCAGCAGCACACTGCACAGCATCACTGATTAAACTACAAGGTGCAAATTAAGAAGTTAAGAGAGAATAAAAACTTCTGTTGTTTCTCTCTAAATAGCAAAACCCAGTGAAATATAAAGCTAGTTGTAATCAATTGAAAGTGTTAGCGCTGCAAAATACTTATACCAAAATAAAAACTACTCTCAAAACATAAAGTTGGAAGAATCTTTGAATGCTGCCAACATTAAGCTTGACTGTCCTTTCTTTCATGAAAATAAATTCCCAACAACTTCTAACCCACTTGGACCATGCATCACATTCACAAGTTAACTTTTACATCACAATTAAACTAAAACCCCAAATTCCTTTTAGATCCAACTGAAACAACTTTATGTACTTTAAAATAGAACTACTGCTTGTATTGATTTCTTGTCCATTCAGATTATTTCAATTAATCTCTTGCAGTTATTAGGATAGTATTTCTCAAATACAAAATAATACTGAAATATATAAAATGCATTTAAAATTACACATTTATAACAAGTATTCTGGGCCAGAACTGCTCGGGGAACTCTTTGAGAAAAAGTTCTATGAGGTTCCTTTGGTAAGTTATTGGTCTTTCCAAAGGGAACTGAACCTTTTCCATAAAGGAAACCATCTGTGGTAATGTTTTAAGGCCAAAGCACAAGAAAACTCAGACAATTTTTCTGTCACAATGCCTCATAATGATCAAATATATCTCATCTTAGGGAATTTCCTCATTAACCTAGTGGTTATTGTTTCTTCTGGCCAGACAACCATCTATCATTCTCTCTCCATACGTCAAAATGAAAGTCATACATGTTCCTCCTTTAAATCAACAGGGGGATCCAGACAGTTTTCACCATATAGACCACTGGACTAGTAAAACTCAAATCTGGAAATTCTTACCCAGCATGCAATCCGATTAATATTCCAGAATTGATTTAGTATATAACCTTGATGTCTTCCTTTTGGCTTTTTCCCTTTTACTCGGGAGTCGCCACAGCGAATCATCTGATTCGCACGTTTGATTTGGCAGAGGTTTTTGTGTCGGATGCCCTTCCTGTCACAACCCTTTTTAGCAAGGGACAGAAACACGCTGACGACTTTGCAGCTACTCTTTACCAAAGTCAGCAATGGTTCTTTTACATGCCTCTCACCATAGACAGTGAGAGACATGGCCCGATTTTGATAACCCGGTTAGCTGCACTGGGGGGGGGGGGGCAGTGACAACCTTGTGGAGAGTGGGACTCGAACCCCCAACCTTTGGATCAGTGATCCAGTGCCCTGTACCACTAGACAACCACTGCCCCTGTTCCAGTCCGCCGGTAACATTTTAATAAGCACCCACCCACTCCGATTTTTAATGTGCCCTGGGCACTTATCACGTCGAATACAGTATATAAACAAACAAGTATTGGCTCATCTATAATATAGCCTTATTAACCTGATAGAATATTCTTAGATACAGTACTGACTTATTTGTAAGAGCAAGGGGTTATATTACATTTACAGGATTTGGCTGAAGGGTTTTTGAAGTCAACAATGATAAACACATTTTTATACTGGTTCAGAATATCATGGACTAAGAGTGTCATCAGTCTAAAAAAATCTGTTGGGAAGGTAATACACACAGTCTGAAAAATACAAAGTCCATAGGATAAACACCTCTGTAAGATGTATTAGTTTTCAGTGCCAAATACTATGAATGCACCTCTGCAAAGTACCTATGTCATGTCACTATGACTATTTGTGCATGCCTGACAATGTTCATATTTAAACCTTATGGTATCGAAAATGCTATTTTGTTTCATCATGAAGAATCATTTCTTTCTGAAATAAACTACTGATAAAATGGTACTCGACAGTGCTTGATAGCTAGCATGTCCACCTCACAGCAAGAAGGTCCTGGGTTCAATTCCCAGCTAGGGTATTTCTGCGTGGAGTTTGCATGCTCTCCCTGAGATTGCTTGGGTTTCCTCCACATACTTCAGTTTCCTTCCATAGTTCAAAAACCATGCACAATAGGTTAATTGGCTGTTCTAAATCACTCCACTGTGCGAGTGTGAGTATGAATAGTTGTGTGAGTGTTGTCCCTGTGATGGCCTGGCGAGCAGTCCAGGGTGTATACCCTACCCTTGCCTGGAGTCGACTGCGGTGGGTTCCAGCCTCCCTGCAACCCTAATTAAGATTAAGCGGTTCAGAAAATGAATGCATGCCTACACTGTGGCACAGGATGTGCTAGCAAAAGGCTAAAAATAATAAAATGCTGATGTAAAATGTCGGATTTTCTCTGAAAAATTTGCACAAATCAAATACAAAATAACCAGTGTCTACCCAACTCCTGCAAAAACACGCAGCTGGTTTCAAATCTGTGAAACTTCACCATTATTATAATTATCATTTTGTTTAGCCTATTTCTTTTGATATGCATGGATAACTTCCAAGAGATGCTGTCTGTGTTTGATAAATGCTTTATGAGTGATCTTATTCCTACTGTCACTATGCAGTGCCAAAAGCAAATCACTGCATTAGCCCAAAGCAGATGTCAAGTAAGCAGAATCTTGAAGGTGACTGTGAAGACACTGACTCAAACTTCAAGCCTAGATTAGAACCATCATGCTAAAATATGGCTGATAGGAAAATGTAACACCTTGGCTTGACACCCAAATACACTATAAGGGATGCATCCGGAGATTCAGTCATCCTTTCATAATAGGATTCGGTTGTCAGCTCCCAGTTAGATTGGATTAACCCACACAACACCATATTTGACCACCACAGGTCCACCGGAGATCTGCAATGAAGCATCATCAACCCAAACCCCAACCTCCCGTTTTTACGTATAATACTGTGATAGATGTTAATTATACCTCATTCAGATAACATGCTGAACAATATTAAATATATATATATATATATATATATATATATATATATATATATATATATATATATATATATATATATATATATTATTAATAACACAACTACAAATAATAATAATGAAGGTGATGATATTATAATGAGAATAATAATAATAAAATTAATGATGATGACAATGATGTTATACTGAAAACCAGGTAGGATATGTAATATTAATTATTTTTATTAATATTAATTCATTTATTTTTAAAAGTAGCTTAATCCTAATTAAGGTCGGGGGAGGCTGGCGTCCATCTCAGCTGACTGGGTGCACCCTGAACATCTCACCATATGCAGCAAACATGACCATTCACACTCACACTCACACTCAGGGGCAATTTGGAGCAGCAAATTATCCTACTGGGAATGGTTTTTGGACTGTGGAAGAAAACCGGAGTACCCATAATACCACACAAGCAAGGGAAAACATGCAAACTCCACACAGAAACGTTGTGCCCAGGGCAGAGTACACCCTGGACAGCTTGCCAGGCCATCACAGGGTAGAACCAAGCTGACGGCAATGCAGTCTGTTCCTTTTGAAAATCAATAATGATTCTCATCAGAAACAGTGAGCAATATGGCTGTCCTAGGACAGCAGTGACAACGCGATAATAATGGGGCTTTAATCCCTGACCTCTGGATAAGTAATCCAACACGCCTCCACTGGGTCACCACTGCACCTATTATTATTATTATTATTATTATTATTATTATTATTATTCATTCATTCTTTCATTCATTCATTCATTTTTTTAACCACTTAATCCTATTTGGGCTTCAAGGGAGGCTGGTGCCCATCTCAGCCGATTCTGGCTGAGTAGAGTACACCCTGGTGAGCTTCCCAGGCCATCGCAGGGCAGAAACATGCTGATAGCTATGCAGCCCACACTTTACGAAAGTCAGCAATGGTTCTGTTACATGCATCTCACCATAGACAGTGAGACACAAGACTGGCCTTTGATAACCCAGTTAGCTGCACTGGGGTTTTTTCTTTTGCCCGATCTGAGGCTTGAACCTACGAACTTCAGATTAAGAGCTAATCAGGAGGTACATTATTATTATTATTATTACTACTACTACTATTATTATTATTATTATTAATAATAATAATAATAATAATAATAATAATAACAATAATAATATAGTGGGGCAGATGGTGTAGTGGTTAGAGTGCTGAGCTCATGATCAGGAGGTTGTGAGATCAAATCCCAGTTAGACCCTCACTGTGCTAAGACCCCTGGGCAAGGTCTCAACCACAAGTGTGCCTCTGTTCACCCAGCAGTATAAATGGCTACCAGTAAAATATACTGGGAAGGTAACCTGCTATGGACTAGCATCCCATCCAGGAGGAGTTGTACTCCTGGTCGCTTCACACTATGGAAACCAGGAACAAGCACAAGCGTGAGAACCTTATTATTATTATTATTATTATTATTATTATTATTATTATTATTATTATTATTTGTTTATAATTATAATAATAAGTGTTTGTTTACTATAATAATTTAGTTTACTTTATGTTAGTCATCTGTTGGCAAAAATACTCGTGTCAATTGCTGAAGAAATTGTCCACTAAATGAATGTGAAATTGACAGTTTCCATATCCTTACAGTGATTTCCTGGGTACAATGTATGGTACTGTGCAAATATTTTAGGTACATTCAAAACTATCTTGTAAAGCAGATATGTGTTCACTTGTTTACATATAAATAATAAGATTAACTGTTTCTACATAAAATAATAGTAAAAAAATCTATAAAAAACACAGTAAACAGTAATGACTGAAAAGTTAATATTTGGTATGATGAGCCTTTTCAGTTAAAAATATAGCAGTCTCAGGCACAGTTTGTGAATTTGTACAAGGTAATGAGCTGTTATGTTTTATTGAGCATCATGCACAACCAGCCACAGTTATACTGGAAATTTTCAGTGTCACACTTGCCTTTTAATTTGCATGAAAAACCCAGAAGTCTTTATTATGTTTTAATCTGAAAGGTGGTCTCCAATGTAATGTGCTGTAATTAACATTCATTTTTTTCTTGTAATATTCAAATTTTGTACTGGAAGACTATATTTTGGATTTTTTTTTGGCTGAATGTTATAGACTAAAAAGTCATGAAATAACGTAAAAGTCATGAAATAATTTTAAAAAATGCACAGAAAAAAATTTAAGCTAAAAAAATCACAGGGCACTTTAGATTTCTGCACATCACTGCAGGCTGTAACTGACCATTCCAGACTTTGTGTGGTTTCAAAGAAAACATAAATAATATAAAACACTCTCGCCTTACAGAAGAAGTTCCTTGAGTTGAGCAGTGCAGCGAGTGAGAAAGTCTCTGTTTGGGTTTGCATGATCTCAATGCACTTGCATGGGTTTCCTTTGGTTCTCCCGTTTCCTTTCGCAGTCCAAAAACATGCACGTTTAGGCTAA
Organism: Plotosus lineatus; assembly: GCA_024760905.1. NCBI lineage: Eukaryota > Metazoa > Chordata > Actinopteri > Siluriformes > Plotosidae > Plotosus > Plotosus lineatus. Next base: position 70,592,026 of record CM045728.1, on the reverse strand, counting down.
CCGGCTGTTCCAAATTGCCCCTTGGTGTATATCTCAGTGCGAATGGATGTTTGTGCTGGAGAATAGGTTTTGCAAGGGTGTTGCAACCCTCTCAGGGAAAAACCTACATAGTAACAGAAACCAGGAAAGTGGTCCTGTGCATCATGGAGGTGGAATGGAAAGTGAGTGATGTTATATAAAGCAAAAAAAATATATATTACATTAGTATAAATAAATAGCTATAGTTGTGGTACATGTGTAATATTACAACACAATGCCATGTAATTGTGACTCTTTCTGTGACAATGTAAAATTCTTCGAATTATTCGAGTTTAACCCTCAGGGAAGCGCAAGTCCTAATATACTCGACAATGTGCAATCAGTGAAGAAATAGCAATTCTGCTCTCGCTGTTTGTCAGTCAGTATAAATGAAATGGAAACTGATATGGTGTTATATATTCATTCATTTTCTGAATCACTTAATCCTAATTAGGGTCATGGGAAGGCTGGTGCCCATCTCAGCCAACTCTGGGCGATGGCGAGGTACACTCTTAACAGTCCACCAGGCCATTGCAGGGCCAACACTCACACAACCATTCATACTCACACTCACACTTCGGGGTCATTTGGAACTGCCAATTAACCTACTGAGCATGTTTTTGGACTGTGGGAGGAAATTGGAGTACCCAGAGGAAACCCACTCAAGCAGGGGAGAACATGCAAACTCTACACTCAAACGTCCAAGCTGGGAATTGAACCCTGAACATTCTTGCTGTGAGGCGGACGTCCAAACCACCATGCCACCATGCAGCCTTAACAATAATTACTACAACCTATTTCGCTCAAATAATCAAAACAAAAAAAAACAAAAAAAAAAACAAAAACAAAACAAAAAAACAAACAAACAAAAAAAAAAATATATATATATATATATATATATATATATATATATATATATATATATACACATACATATATATCTGCAATGAAAAGGGGCTCATGGAGATTTAAGCTTCTAGCATTCATGACTTACAACAAATATGCCAAATATCTATGGTTTGGTGCCGCTGTTCACTGAAAAATGCCTTTCTGCTTTTTCACCCAAAACTAGAATAAGACCAAAAATTAATAAAAATAATTTCATTCAGTGGAAAAGCCAATTCTCTGAAGAGGAAAGGACATGGCAGAAAAAAAATACATAATTGTTATGAGTAATGATTATTTTCACTTTATCCAATCCAAAACAACAATTAAAAAGATATACAATTTCTAAAAAAATTGAGGAAGTTAAAGCTTGGCCGAACCTTTCATTCAACTCTAATAGAAGTCAGTATTTCATCCATCATTACATATAATAATATAATTTTCACTATGTTCTTATTTATTCTTGTATTCTGCAGCATAAAAGTAGTCCATGTGGTTCAGTCTGCTCATACACAAAATATACAGAAGTAAGGAAAAGAATAAAAGCAGTTGACAACGTACCCACACACCTTGGCAGAGGTGCGCTCCACATGCGTCGGCCCCCTCCCAGGCAAATGATCTCTGGTGCCCCTTCCAAACGGTAGCCCATGTTGCAAGAGAAAGTTAGTGTATCCCCAATGTCAAAGCTGTAACCATTACGCCGGCCAAACTGTGGTACTCCTGGATCCTCACAGGGCTCAAGATTGTACTCTAAGTAACAGAGGCATTGGGTGATTAACAAATAATATATTCATAATCTATTCACAGGTGTTTTTTTTTAAATTATGCATGCAGCGGCACTATGTACTGGCAGTGATCTATTGTAGGTATTACATCGCTTTTAAGCTTAATGCCTACATTACAATGTTTTGTCCTGTCAACTGGGAGAGTTATAATAATAAATTTGCATAAATTGCCATTAGCAGTTAGCAAGTGAATGTGAGTCCATAGAGGTTCTGTAAGCCACACAGAATATAAATATGGCACAAAAGCTCTGGTTTTGAACATAAAAATAATGTCGTTTGACTATTAAGCATAAAGCAGTCCATTAATTATAATGATAAACCCCGGTGAAGTGACCTGAACCCAGGAGCATATTAGGAGTTACGCACCAATAACAACTTCATAAAGTTTTAGACAAGTCTGCAAGGACAGAGCAATGTAGTGTGAAAAGTGCAAAATAGTCAAGTCAACTCCTTATTCATAATGTCAGCTAACTGAGTTAAGGGCTGACCTGAGAATGTGATGTTGAAGCCCTCGTACGAGATGGAGAAATCGGAGATAAAGCGCAGCTGGGCCTTGAAATTACCATACAGGCCCGCGTTGATGGGAGACGGCAGCTCAGAACCTGTGAGGCGAGCAAGAGGCTGTACAAAACTCCCATTCTCTGTGATGAGCAAATAATCATGGTGGTCCTCCAAATGGAAGGTATTAAAGTTGAACTGAACACCTATTGGGAAAAACAAACAAACAAACAAACAAACAAACCAGATTTCTCAGATCAACCTGCTAAAGTTGCATAAAAAGGCTTCGAGTGTCAAAGAAACATCTTTATTTTCATGTTGAAGGTGAGACCCTTAAAGAGCCTCAAGGTTATTCTTTTGTGTAAGAGTGTAAGATGGAAGGAGGAGCATTTCAATTCTGCCTGATTCTTTTGTGAAACATAATGACCTTCCTTGCTGAATACTTTATCAGCTCTGGGAAATTAAAATTCAGATAAACTTTCATTATTCAGAACTCAAAAGCATGTGCAATGATATTTTATAGAGCAGAATTTAGAACCTAATTCTGCATTCCCTGCAGTTCTCCTTCAGGAAGACTTTAGCACATCTCTTTAACACATCTCAGGAGTTTTTTTCTCCATTTATTTGCCAATTCACACATGTATGTCCACAGCTTTAGACTAATCCAAAAGCATGTTCACAATTCAAGACCGTGAGTTATTATGGGCTACCTGGAGGCAAACTCACCTTAAAAAGTGCCACAGGTCATCTGAGAAAGAGATAATTATTGTCTTTTGGTTTGATATACACTCGATTTGTGGGAGGTACTTTTGAATGCATTAGCAATATTACTTTGGCAGAAAAGTCAAAGATCAGTCTGTAAATACTGGCACTTATAAATTACACAGTTGAAAAGCTATAATAAGTATTCGTGCATTGAAGGCAAAGAAGATATGGAAACATTTATTAAATTCAAATCGTTATGAATATTTATTTCAGATATTTGGAGTTTACTTTAGAGTTTGCATATTATCCTCACTTGTGGTCTCCTCAGGGTGCTCTGGTTTCCTCCCATGTTCCAAAGACATTCACATTAAGCTAAATTAGCGATCCCAAATTGCCCCTAAATATGAAAGTGTGTGTGTGTGTGTGTGTGTGTGTGTGTGTGTGTGTGTGTGTGTGTGTGTGTATGTTGGCCCTGTGATGATGTGGCAATCTGGATGTGCCCATCCTTGCCCAGAGTCAGTGAGCTAGGCTTCAACCTCCTCAAGAGTCTAATAAAGGATAAGGTGGTTCAGAAAAAGACATGATATTAAAAATTCTGTTCAGATACAGGTATCAGGTATTTGGTATCAGGTATGTGAAATCACTTCTGCTCTGCAAGAACTGATTACTGAGACAAGCACATGTTCTATTCTCTGGTTCACCAAGATATACACTTTGCTTGAGAGGCAAGGTGCAATTCATGGCACATTGCTTTCATTTTTAATGACCACATCTCAGGTTGGCTGCCCTCAGGCTCTCTATTAAAAATACTGCTTAACCATAATTACATCTTAAACATCTTGGAGTTCATCGCTTGCAGCACAGAGAAGCAACCAACATAAACAGAGCTAAATAAAATGCACAATGACTCCCCTGAGTCATATAAAAACATATTCTTATACTCTAGATGAAATGCTGATGATACATCACTTATTCTGGTACATACGTTTTGCCATAACAATGACCCGTTGCAGCAACGTTTCTGCCGTGTTCATCACAACCATCGCTCGCAACGTTGCAGCAATGGTTTGGGGAGTCTACAAAGTTATGTGTCTGCCATGTTTCATGGCAACGCTGTAACAACGTTATTACAACGTAACCGTGTTAGCTGAGCAGTCACAAAAATCAGGATACTGACAGATATGTGTGTGTGTGTGTGTGTGTGTGTGTGAGTGAGAGAGAGAGAGAGAGAGAGAGAGAGAGAGAGAGAGAGAGAGAGAGAGAGAGAGAGAGAGAGAGAGAGAGAGAGAGATTTACCTTTGCCATGGCTGACCTCCACACTCCAGGTGCAGTTGAGAGAGCTTGGGTAAACCTCAGGGTAACCGGGAGACAAAATAGTTCCTCCTGGTCCTCTCACATCACCCCCACATAGTGCTGCATTGAAAAAGCATACACACAATCTAATTCACTACACTATGTAGCGATGGAAGCTTCACACCTAATTGACCTGTCTGACAAACTCTCCTTTTTGGATAATGGAGGTATAAAGAAAGAAAGTAAATGATAAATTAGCCAAGCGTTGATATTATTATTTAGAACTCTTACTTCCACTGGAGCGACTAAACCCTCTGTTGAGCACGTCCACTTATCTTTCCTAGCTAATATCATCAACGTATCAGTAATCAATGACAACTTTAACAGAGTCTTATTATAGAAGGAAATATGAGCATTTGACCACTGACTTCACTTTCTCATCTGAACTATTTTTATTTCTAATTTCAGCATATTTCTCAATCTCACCTTTTTCTTAACCTGCTTCAAGCAGCCCACAGAAAAGTTCTATATTACTGAAAAACATAATTCTGTTTAACAGCTAGCATGGAATGGTGACAGTGGTTAGCACAGTGCTTCTCAAAAAGTGGGGAGCGTGGTATGATTCCGGGGGGGGGGACGCAGTGTGATGCTGGGGAGGGGTGTGTATGACCCTGGGGAACATACTTTTCTGGAATTCTACGAGAATTAAGTGTAATTGCACCTCCACTCCACTAGTTGACAGTGGTGCTCTCATTGTCATGCTATGGTGTTGCGGTTTTTCACATGAGCAAACGATATGAAGTTCAGTAAACAACCCCTCAAGAAATAACGCTGAAAAATCTCTAACAGGAACAAAGAGAAAGGTGGAGAGAGACGGAGTTATTAAGACATAAATAAGTTAAATAAGTTTAATAGGGATGCATTTTTTTTTTTAATTTCAGGCACATTGGTGCACTTTCAATATTTTCTGTTACATATTTAAAAAACAATGTTAATGAAGTTTTTCTTTATTGTAAGGTGAACTATAGTGTACAGTCGGCCCCCGACTTACAAAATTAATCCATTCCAGCGCCTTTTTCATAACGCGGAAATTTCGTCAGTAAAGGTCGCATTGTACATGTTAAACGCCTGGTTAGTTCCAAGGCTCCAGTCTTTGGACTGAGTAAACCCCATAAACCCTTTAAAAATGATAAAAGTACACCAATTTTGCATGAAATATGTGTTAAAAGTAAAAGAAAATTATTTATTAAACCATTTAAACATTTTATTAACATATTAAACTATTTTATTGACATATTTATTAATTAAACCATTATTAAACATTTTTTATTAACACACACACACACACACACACACACACGCACACACACACACCTCTCTCTCTCTCTCTCTCTCTCTCTCTTTCTTGCTCTATTGTATACACATGTTTATTGTAGCACTGCGGGACATGCCCACAACACATGGAATTCAAAGCGCATTCCCTGCTTGACAGATTGGAGGTCCAAACTCAACTTTAACTTGATTCCTTGAGGGATCGGAATTCCAGATGAGCTCAAATGCGCCCACATTTATTCAACATTTACTGAATTAAACAACTTAAAAAACTAAACTAAAAACGAAAGAGTTAAGCTTCCCTCTCTCCCTCTCTCTCTCTCTCTCTCTCTCTCTATCACACACACATACACACATACACACACACATACACACACACACACACACACACACACACACACACACACACTTTTTTATGTTTAATGTTAATAAAGATACAATGTTATGCAGAGGTCTACTAATAATTTTATAGACAAATAATACTATTTATAGTCGCTCGCGGGGCAGTGGGTGGAGGGGGTGATTTTTTTTCTTTGTAGAGGGGGCCCCACAGAAAATAATTGAGAAGCACTGGGTTAGCAGCAAGAAGTTCAGAGCCTCACTGCAAGAAGATCCTGTGCTGGACCACTGTGCCCCACAAGGGCTTGCTATGTGGAGTTTGAAGGTTCTCCTCATGCTTGTGTAGGTTTCCTCTAGGTGCTCTGGTACCCTCTAATGAAATAAAGACATGCACATTAAGCTAATGGGGCATTGAAATTGCCCCTCACGATGGAAGTGTGTCTAAATAGTTATATATATATATGTGTGTGTGTGTGTGTGTGTGTGTGTGTGTGTGTGTCTCTCCCATGCGATGGTCTGCCGAGCAATACAGATGTACACTGTCTTTGCCTGGAGTCCACCGGAATGAGATCCAGCCTTTTTATTATTCTGATTAAGAATAGAAATGAAAAGGAACCATGCACGTTGAGTAGCTAAACAATAAGCTGAAGTTAGGTGAATTCAATACCAAAATCAGTGTCTTCACATTTAAATAATAATAATAATAATAATAATAATAATAATAATAATAATAATAATTTTTTTTAATTGTACTTTTGAGTTATAATTCTCAATGCTGTCTCCACCATGTTTTTTTATTTTATTTGCTTTCCAGAAAGTGGTCTTTCTAAAGAGGTAATACAGTCGGCTCTCGACTTACGAAAGCCTCTGAACACGAAAAATCCAGGTTACGAAAAACATTTTCCTAGATTTTCATCCTCTTTTTACGAAAACAACCTCTTTTTACGAAAAGTGCCAAATACGCCATTCAAAAATTGAAACGCGCCATTCACAAATTCAAACAATGCGCGACTTGACCTCTCATTTGCTGTCTCCCAACATCCTTCCCCACCGGCCTCCCATTGGCCAGGAGGCAGCTGAACTGCACCCATACTTCCTGTTTGTCACACGCTAGAAGAACAGTTGAATAGGAATGTTAACTCATGAGGTTTTTTGAGATTGATCATTGCAGTGTTATATTTCGTTATCCATCATGGACCCGGAAAATACTGAAAAGCGGAAATACAGTGACGGAGGCGATTATTTCGAAACGATATTGAAGCAGAAGGAGGCATGAAAACAGAGTGCTCCGTGGGACAAGACCTCCGGTCTCGCAAGGACCTCCGGTCTCGCAAGGACCTCCGATCTCGCAGAGAAGCAAGTTAATATTGAATCAGGACCTCTGATCTTTCAAACAGGTACTGTAATTCCACTTTAAATACAACATCCCGTCCATTTAAATATTTAAATTTAATTGCTCCGTCGGCTGCGCGCTGCGTGTGGGCGGAGCATGCATTCGGCAAAACACACCAGAGAGAGAGAGAGAGAGAGAGAGAGAGAGAGAGAGAGAGAGACAGTGTGTGTGTGTGTGTGTGTGTGTGAGACAGAGAGAGCGAGAGAGAGACAGAGAGAGATAGTGGGGTGGGGTGTGTGTGTGTGTGTGTGTGTGTGTGTGTGTGTGTGTGTGTGCATTAATAAAACATGTTTAATAATGGTTTAATTAATAAATATGTTAATAAAATGGTTTAATATGTTAATAAAATGTTTAAATGGTTTAATAAATAATTTTCTTTTACTTTTAACACATATTTCATACATATTTCGTACAAAATTGGTGTACTTTTATCATTTTTAAAGGGTTTATGGGGTAGTCTTTGGAGCCTTGGAATGAATCACGTGTTTTACATGTAAAATGCACCTCTACTTACGAAAACTCCAGGGTATGAAAAAGGCTCTGGAACGGATTAATTTCGTAAGTAGAGGGCCGACTGTACTTCTAAAGAACTCTCCTGAATAACTTAAACTGGTAAATAACAGCTTCTATCCACGGTAGTAGCGATCATGGTAAACAGTCTCTTCACTCACTGCCTAATGACCTCCTATTGAATTCCATGGTCTTAATTTTGTCTTTTTAGAATAGCTAACATAACCTAATTGGAAATGGAAGAGACAGGCTACCAAAAGAGCTTTGACATGTGTAACCTATTTCATCAGGCTACAGTTTGCCTGAGGAGCAAATTCGTGTGCAGATCCAATCCAATCTGACAAATGTAGCTGTTGCCTGTCGAAGTCGATGCCTTTTTCTAGAATTGCTTTGCCATTGACCTCATTTTCAGTGACTAGAAAATCCACGTGTTTTTCTTTTAATACTAAATTAATGGTCCACAGGTGAATACCTACCATCACAAGTGGGCAAAGAGTGACTCCACCAGTGATTCTTCTCACAGACCAGGGGCTCCTCATGGCTGAGTCGGTAGCCAGAGTCACAGCCAAAAGAAACAGTAGAGCCAATGGAGAAGTCTTGACCATAGCGCAGACCGTTAACAGGAATCCCAGGATCCAGGCAGGAATAGGCGTCAACTGTCACACCTACACATACACACCAAGTGATGAATACATTACACTTTTGTACACCAGGTGTTATACTTATGGATATTCAAGCATAAAACCACTGCTGACTACAAATTTTGGAAGCCAACATAGTATGAATTAAACTAAGTGAAGAATGCTAGAACCTGTTGGCTGCTTCAAAGAAGATTATTGGAAATCCTCTGAACTTTACATAAAAAAGTGTACACATGTTATCATCATTTTAAATCTAATGTAATTACGTGCTTGTGAGAGATTCCAAGCAGTTGCTTAATTTTAATTAATATGCTGCACTCAGATATATTAATTATATTAATTAGAAACATTTTAGGAGATCATAAAAACCTCATCCAAGCAATGGGCAGAGTTTTATGACCAAATTACTTGAAATCCATGTTAAACTGGCAGTGTTCTTACTCTCATAGAGGATTTTGAAGCCGCTGTTTGAACGGCTGTTGTCGGTGGTAAAGAGCATGTAGAGGTGATTGCTGCTGCTGAACAGAAACTGAGGCACCTGTGTGCCATTAAACGAACTAATCAGTGGAGAGAGAAGATTAGGCCCATCATGGATCTCTAGGAAATCACAGTTCAGCTCTGTTTGAAACCTGCAAGTAAAATGTCAGCATAAGAACTTGGTAAAACATTACGTTGGACACACGTTTCAAATTCTTGAATAAATGTGAACAAAAAAAATACTTTTCAAACGTGATCTTGATAGAGCGCCCTGATTCAGCCTCTATGACCCATTCACAGCTGAGAGAATCTTTGTAATAGCCTGGCCAACCAGGAGACAAGATGACCCCACTTGGGGCAGAGAAGTGACCACCGCAGGGAGCTGTGAAAAGAGAAAAAAGTGCATTAATAAACAGTAAGGCTATATGGGAATACAAAAAAAAAAAAAAAGGATCTGTTGTGATGTAAGCATCGGCATATATGGGCAATCTATTGTGCAAAATTAGTCAATGTATCAAGAATTTAATGATGACACAAACAGAATGTTCCACATCATCTTATAAAGTAATAAATTGTACATACTGCATGGCCAGAAAAAAGATTGCACATAGGTCAGTAGTAGCTTAGTGGTTAACGTGATGGTTAGTGATCCAAAGGTCAGCAGTTCAATCCTAATTACCACTACTGTTGGGCCCTTGAGCCATACTCTTAATGCTCAATTGCTCAGTTGTATTAAAAAAAAAAGATAATTATAAGTCACCAAATTCTGTAAATGTTTGCATAACCTCAAACATGACTTCTCCAGCACATCACAAATATTGTTAATGGGTTAAATGTCAACACTCTGTGGTTGCTATTTCTCTTCCTATATGATTTTAAAATGATTTAAAAAAGTTTTCTTGTTAAAACTCAGTGTATCAAAGCAGTAAATATCATAAAAGCTGTGTGCATGTGGATAAAAAAACAAAACAAAACAAGTAATGTGTTTTGTAGTGTAATGAAATATAAGTATATTTTTTTAATCCTAAACTCTTATTTAAATAAGAGGAGAAAGTCTAAAAAAGTGCCTTAAATTACAAATATCAATGTGCAATATTATAATTGGAAAAAGAAAAATAAATTATTACTGTATTTTCTGGACTACATGTCGCTCCGGAGTACAAGTCGCATTGGCCAACAAAGGCATAAAAAAACCAAACAAACAAACAAACAAAAAAAACATATATAAGTCGCACTGGACTATAAGTCGCAAACTTATGGAAACTGTCTACCTAGGCTTGGAAATCTGCTGGCAGTTTTTGTGACATTGTGGCTCTCGCTCTGATAGAGAGAGACGGTTGCGCTGCATGAAGTGGTGACACCAAGAAAGTCCTCACGCAAAATCATTTCCATTCATCTCCTTGACAACGACCTGGACGCGGAGACGCAACTGCACTGTTGACAAGCCTCTCCCTGCAGCATGTTGCTCAAGCACCCATGTGTGAGCTCGTTCTTCTAGCTGTGGCCATTTAGCTTTAAGCCCGCGATTAGTTTTTAGCTTTTTAGCGATTCGTCTTTTTTGTTTTCTTCATTGCAGTAATAATAATCTCCGCTTTTCTGCCCTCTTAGAATTATATGTAATAATTTCACTACCTGGGCGAGGAGACGCAGCTGCACTGTTGACAAGCCTCTCCCTGCGGCACATTGCTCAAGCACCCATGTGCAAGCTCGCTCCTCTAGCTGTGGCCATCTAGCTTTTAGCCCGCGGTTATCTTTTTTGTTTTCTTCATTGCGGTAATAGTAATCTCTGCTTTTCTCCAGTTCCTCACAAGTTTCTTCTTCACTCCAAACTTTCTGCTGCTCGATTAACTTTTTCCGCATATTTGCTGCATATTTCACTACTTGCAGCTTGTAATCCGCAGAATAGGATTTTATTTTTGAGGGACACTTCTTCAGTAGTGGATGAGCAGGTACTGGGTTTAATTCAAACTGGCACAATTGTTCATACAGTATCAAGTTAACCGGATGATTTTTCAGTTTTGGGGACATGCAACAAAAAGCTCCAGGACTTACTTTTGCGTCTTCCTTTTCTGAGTGTTATTTCTTTGTACGAGTAACTGGAGATAAATAAATAGTACACAATGCATGTACATGGACGTATAAAGCAGCAGCACCAAAGCCTAGTTTAGCCATTTTCACCTTTGGAATTTAAGTCGAGAATGAGACGATGTTAAGTTTCTCAGTGGACATGCTTCACCTTACTTGAGAGACTGACAGAAATTTTAAGTATGTTCTGATTGAGTTTTTATATTCTGGTCTGGATTCTTCTGTGCCACAACCTTGTACTCTTTACTCTTTTCACACTCATACCCTCTGCATAGGCAAACAGGGACACTGTAGTAATGGCCCTTCACAGCTGCTGCTTCTCAACTGGAGCCAGTAAAATTACCTTCACACTTTGGGATGGGTCCACTCCACATCACCTTGCCTGTGCTCAGCTCACAGGTCACAGTCTCTGCTCCCTGTGTCTTAATGAAGCCATCCTCACAAATGATGGATATTGAGCTGCCCAGCTGAAAGCTGTCACCAAATCTCTTGGCATTTAGAGGAATTCCAGGATCTGGACACTCATTATGGCCAAATGCTGTTGGGAAAGGGGATAATAAATAATGGCCATTAAGATTGAAAAAAAAAAAAAAACCCACAAAACACTCAATACTGTCCAGTAAGGTCCAAAAACGTCTTCATAATAACACTGACATAAACTCATAATATAGATGTCACGGCAAATAGAATGCACAGGCATGCAAGATGAAAAGTTCAGTGGTACTTACTCCATACTGTTTGATAGGATGGCGTTTTTCTTGTAATTTGATCGACTTCACATATGTTTTATTCTATGTTCATAATATATTATTACTCTTTCGATGCATGGTGGACTATAAATCAATTTCTGCCTAACTCTGCAAACTTTTTTTTATAAAAAGAAATGCAAAGGTGCCCTGTGAATACAAATCTATTCCAGTGGTATTCATTTCCCTGAATACTATGGATCAAGTATATCCTGAAGATGTTAAGACTTGTAAAAAATCTTTTAAAAATCTTTTAAAAATGTCCTCACTACTTAAATGTTCATTGTCTTTCCTGCATGTGGAGTCATTTGCAGATGAAAATATAAAGAGTATGACTGCCTCCTAAAGTGGTTATTTTTTAGTTGTTCTTCAGTACAAAGCCACAAAAGTGAAGCAACACTGATTTATTTCTATTAAGGGATTATTGATCAATGCAGAGCTATTGACCGCATGTAATTTTCTGATCATTTCCATTTTAGAAATTTATGACACAGAAAGTGGACCCTGAGGCAGATGGCTTGGAAGTCGAGAACTCAAACAGTAAGTCTGACTGACTGATGGATGTCTACTGACAGGAAAAGCCTGAAAGAAGGACACCATGTTTAGACTGAATACAGATTTAACAGTCCTCCATCACATTTCTGACAGCTCTCTACTGACAGCAGAGCAAAGTGTCAGCCCATTATGGGAGCCATGTCCTACACCATATCCTAATGAGAGCAGCCTAATGCACCCTGTGTGTGTGTGTGTGTGTGGGGGGGGGGGGGAGGTCCTTGTCCGGCATCACCATTATTATCTCTAAACGACACTTAAAGCGGCATTTGACGTCTTGTGGGCTGTTTCAAGCACAGAGGATACACCAACCTTGATCAGTCACCTGATCACCTGATAACATAATGGTGACACCAGAGAAGCAAGGCTGCAGTGTCTTTATAGGCAAGTCCAAGGGTAAAATACAGCTCAACTAAATCATGCATTTCCATTTATATACATAATTTATAATTTCTTGCGTGTATGCCAGACTGTCTTGTGCACAGCAGATAGTTTCTCCTGCGCATGAGAAGACAATTTTTTTTTTCCTTCTACATCCCTTTAAGCGCCCCATAAATGTATGTCTCGGCTACATCAAAGTCTTATCAGAAATGTTCATTCCATTGCTGTCAGGAATGTTTATTGGAGTTCTATGAAAATAATGGATTTATTCAATAATAAGGTAATATCAATAAAAGGTTTATTTTCACAATGATGCATTTTTAACAACTGTGCATAAATCAGTTTTTGCATCTTTTGATTTGTAAAACACACAACATTGTGAAACAAGCACATCAATTATATTGTTAAATATTGCACTGTTTCTACATCACCACAAGGGCATAGTACAAATATTTTTCGTCATCTCACCACTGACACTTTGATATCATGCACAACTGATTACCTGTAAAAGTGTCATTCAAAGTCCCACTACAGTTTTAGGACTGAGGCATTAAAAACGTGAGCACATTTATACCTTTCGAGAGTTACTCCGTTGTATGCAAGAAAATATGACACAATTTTTAATCTAAAAATAACCTGATATCCATTGGCTGGAGATGTCTATTTTTTGTCTTAACAAAGCCTATTGCCATGTTAACATACCAGTTAGCCATTCTGTGATCCCGTGGGACCATTCCCATGAGCAACCATTCAGAGGCTGTATTTCTGACTGGGCATGTGTGTTGGAGAATAAATTTCTCTTTTTATAGGATCAGACTAAACCCATTCTCCTACCATTTCTCGATAGTATTGATCCAAACACAAAATAATAACACAACAACAAATAATGTGTAAATAATAATAATAATAAATAAGGTGTGAATTTCACTTTGTAAATTTAGATGTGAGTTTTGAGCATTCCATAGATAAAACTAAAAATGTATTCTTGTCAGAGAACACTCAGTGTTTCCCCTCCTAGGTCAAGGTTACAGGGATGTCCAGAAGCAGATATAAATACAACCTGCGCTAAACTGTAGCAGACTTTTTACATGAACACCTGCATGTGGCTCCTGTAACCTTGAACCACCCAGCTCAAGAGGGGCTGGACCGTATTCCATTCTGGAGTTGAATGAATGAGCTTGAACTCAGGTCAAGATGGCCCAGTTTCATCAGGCTTGAAGATCTTGTTATTAATTATAAATGGTATGATTTAGTAACCAATCCAAGAAAAACTGCAGCCTCTAGAATGCTAATTGATATTTTTTATTAATTGACCTCTGCAACCTTAAAATATGTTAAAATCAGCCGGTTTTGATAGGCTGGTAGGGTGTGCCAAGGGGACCATTCAACATAAATACAAAATAAATCCAGAATGAGTTGGCACTGCTGGAGTGTTAATGTGGTGACCACAATAGGGGTGTAATATAAAAGTGACTCATGCAAATAAATGTTTTTTTGCCTTTTTTTTTTTTGCAAATTTCAAAATTCGAATCTGCTCCACATGCAAGTGAAGTTTGCTACTTGAATACATATTGCATGAAAGTCAATGATTCATCATGAAAGGCACTTTTTGCAACTGATTTTTAAGTAATTTGTGATTGGTTTGCAAATTTTTACAAAAAAAAAAAGAAAATTTCCTTCAGTAAATTACTCATGTTTTGTTTGCTTTTTGTTCTCAAGCCATTATTATTAAATCGTTAACAAAATGCAAATAAAATACAAATGATAACAAAACATACCCAACATGCCAGCAAGTCTAAAACTTTCCATATGGAAGTCTCCAACTTGTCGCTTTTCCTTGCGCATGGACAACAAATAACAAACAACAACTTTTCAACCTCTCGACACGTGTGAACTGTTTAAGAAGTGAATTTAATTTAATTCTATTGTGTGATCACCCCTAATGAAAATGAGTCTGTTGCAGCTGTGGAGAAGGATCAAGCAAAAAAAATCAGCAAAGTAATGCTAAAGGTTCCATTATTAAGTTCACAAGTTAGACAGTCACAACACAAGTTTGTCTCTTCTATAATGTGCTACTGTTGATGTTTAATGTGGTTTGGGAGAGGTGGGTTATCATACAACAGCAAGCTCTTTACTATTTAACTTATAAATCCCGTCAATTATGTATTTACATTCAGTTGAACTCCTTGTTACTTCACACTCCATCACACCTTCAATAAGCACAGAATCACTAGAGTCAGTCGGCCAAGAAGTTGGCCCTTCAAGGTTATTAATTCATTTGCTGAGCTGCTTTGTCCTTTGTTAGGGTCATTAATTTACTGAACTGCTTCATCCTGCTAGGGTTGTGGAAAGGTTGATCTCAGCTGATTCTGGGTGAAAGTGGGGTGCAGCCTGAACTGCTTGCCAGGGCCACAACACACACACACACACACACACACACACACACACACACACACACACACACACACACACAAAACCATTCACACAAAACTAGGATTGGTGACTGTTCCAAATTCCTCAACCCAGGTAGGATTGAGCGGTTCAGCAAATGAATAAAGTTTCCAGTGATATGTATAATATGACCTTGAGTGCGTATCCTGTCAACTCTGTGACTTTGAGACTTTGATCAGTCTTGTAACTGTGATGTCAGTCCTGTTACTTTAACTTGATAAAAAAGTAAAAACAGATAGTTGGTCGAGTCTGTCATTTCTAAACTATAGTGCATTTTGGATTACTGTGGTACGTCGCCTGACAAAGTCTCAACAAATGAAAAATCCAGGTTACGAAACGCATTTTCCTAAAATTTCCGTCTCTGGATACGAAAACAAGGTCACGTTACGAAAGCGCCATCTCAAAAATTCAAACAATGCGCGAGTTGCTCTCCCGTTGGCTATCTCCCAACATCCCGCCCCACTGGCCTCCCATTGGCTATCTCCCAACATCCCGCCCAGTTGACCTCCCATTGGCTAGGAGAGATGATGCAGCTCCCTCCCATTGGATATTATGGCGCTGTATCTCCATATTACCTATGATGCTTTTCATATAAAGGACAGAGTTACTGCTGTTTTGTGAGTTTTTCGAGTGTGCTCTTTGCAACTTTATTTTTGGCTCAGGCTTTTCACCTTGCAAAAACATTTGTAAGATTATAACTCAGCTAAGAAGACATGGTCAACACAACACACGTGCGCTCATGCGCGCACACACACACACACACACACACACACACACACACACACGCGCGCGCGCGCGCGCGTGCACGCGTGTGATTCCCGGGGCGACTGAAAAGAAGAAGCGGGCTCGTGGCATGCGGTTGAGTGATATCGCAAAGGAATACGGCCAAGCTCGTCTACCATCGGTACGATATTGAAGCAGAAGGAGGCCTTAAAAGGTATACTTTTATAATTTTTAAAGGGTTTACGGGGTAGTATTGGGAGCCTTGGAACGAATCGTGCATTTTACATATAAAATGCGGTTCAACTTACAAAAAATCCAGGTTACGAAACCACTTCTGGAAACCACTTCTGGATTCCAGGGCTGAACTGTCCTTCACTCAGGCGAGGACTGTCTGCTTGGCTATCCTGGATATTTGTTAGGATGACTCAAGAGTGGATCCACGAAGGATCTTTGGAGGATTGTCCATTGTGTTTGGCTGCATCACCTCGAGAGTAGTTCTTGTCCCCAGCAGTGACTTTTTCTCAAGGATCCATGACAAGACCTTGGTGTGTCATGAGGAGATCCATTGAATGACTGTATGGACATGTACCTGCATAAATTGCAGTTCGTCGGTTACAATCGAGTTTGGTGCGATCAATTCCCCCACAGTGAACTCTAATCTGTGCTCACACCCAGAGTAGTTAGTTCTTATACTAAATGGTACCTATGCACAACATTGTAACTGTATCATGCCTTGCTTAATGGTTAATTATTTCAAAGATTATTTAAAGTTAGCCACCTTGTTTGTTGGTCATTTACTTGGTCATTCTGTACGGGTTCTCTTGATATTCTTTGGTATTTTCCATTGGTAAGAGAATTTAAGAGGGCCACGTAACACATGCCAACTCCACACAGAAACGCCCAAGCTGGGAATCGAATCCAGGACTTCTTGCTGTGAGCGGTCATGCTCACCACTAAGCCACTGTGCCACCCTAAACTATTACATTTCTAATTAAATGTGTAACATATAGTAGCACTTGTGTCTGTAAAAGGGTTCTCAAAAAATAATAATAATAATAATAAAAATGAATAAATAAACAACAAATAAATGAAATAGCCCAGGGATGACACCATATAAATTCTTATTATTTTAAGATTAACACTATAGATTGTTTAATAATGGCAATTAAAACCATTTTATTTATTTATTTAAATTGAAAGAGCTTTTATGAATTGACCCGTACATTTATGTTTTATGATGATTGTGTATATAATATAATGTGTAACGCGAAAGTGAAATAATTAGAAAAATAATAATAAACACATGCAGTGGCACCTTGGGAGACGAGTGTCCCTTTACACATGGAACTTGGTTAACAGGGGATCCTTATGAGTATTTTCTGTACTGAAAGACAATAAATGTCTCATAATATGAGGACACCCCGCGCACAAGTAAGCAAAACAAAGACTCACTCACTGTTCACATGATCATGTAGCATTATGTCATTATCTCAGTGGCTGCAGAATGCTGGGCGAGTCAATTTAGCATCTGTTTCTCATCGTGTAAGCATCTCTTATGAGTTTATTGTTACCTTCTTGGTGATATTTACTACATTGAAAACTGTGTTACCATGGCGAATTCAAAAGGATACTGGAAAGAAGGACAGTAAAGCAACGAAACTCAAAGATAAATTAACTGTTGAATTGAAGAAAGAGATTATTAACATGCTACATCACCACACGCTAGTGATACCAGGACAGGTGCGAATCTGCTTAAAAGACTGAAGTCTCCTTCCAAAAGCTAGAACCCCTCCTCCCCCCTCTCGTTACTTATGCCATTTTGTCCTTCATTGGTGGGTTCATGGTAATTTGCAAATCTTAATAAAACTGGCCAATGTAAAATAGATCAAAAGAGATACGCACTGCTGTAAGTGATGTTAAAGCCTCGCCCAGACATGGAGTGGTCAGCCTGGAACTCCAGACGGAGGATGTTACTGTTGCTGGTAAGATGGGAAGGAACCTCAGCTCCAGTGAAGCGGCCCAGGACAGCAGCGTCTAGCAGCTCACCATCCTTCACTGTCAAGATGTCATAAGGAGCCTCCAGATCAAAGTCATTGAAGGCCAAATGGATGCGGCTGCCTGGCTCTGATAGAATCAGCCACACACAGTTCATGTTGTTCCCATAGCCTTCTGGGTAATCAGGAGAAAGGACTGTACCAATAGGTGCAGTAAAGTTTGACAGACAGGGAACTGGAAGAACAGAAGAGAAGAGAAAGGAGTGGACTAGAATAGAGACGAATGAAGCCAGACTAAACAGACTGGAACAGGATAGAATAAAGCAGCACAAAACAAAATATAATAAAATTAAACAGATTAAACATGAGCAGGTGAAAGTAGAACAGACCAGAGTGAAGTACACAAGACTAATCTAGAATAAAACAGAATAAATTACAAAATACGTTAGATACAAAAATTAACATAACAGAAGAGATTCAGACTGCAGAATAAAATAGAACAGAGTAGACCTGATTAGTTTAGAGCAAATTAGAATAGAACAGAATTGAACAGAAGAGAATTAACCTAGAATAAAACACAATACAAATAGGGAATAACAGAAAACAAATACTGTATTAGTATTTGTGTGTGTGTGTGCGTGTGCGTGGGTGTGTGTGTGTGTGTGTGTGCGTGTGTGTGATGCACAATCCACTGAAGCCCTATGCTATGTGATCTTGATAATACAAAAAATAATAAATTCCAATGTAACCATGATGATTTAAAAAAAAAAAAAAAAAAAAAAATATATATATATATATATATATAATAATTTTGTAAGTATGCACTTTTTTAACTCATGCTGGTTGTGTGTACTTTATTTTACTTCAATTTTTTTTTCAAACAATTTTGAATAAATAAAAAAGACAAGTCTAAGCATAGGTCACACAATGCAAGCATTCAGGATCCAAACTTTATGTGAAATATTAATGATGCTATAGATGAGATTTGACCTAAAATAGGCCAAATCTGTTCACTAAGCCAAAAAGATATGGAATGAATTTAGCTTGTAGACTAAAAACTACAAAAATAAAGAACGCGCAAAGTAGATAGTTTCTGTTAAAATTGGACTTTTAAACATAACATAATCCAAATTGGCTTCATTTTACATCAAGTGTCCCTTGTGAAGTCTGAAAAACACGTTTGTCAGGTACTATAGAGGAATCACTGTAATGGTCCCATTATCTACAGGTGTTACTCACAGATGCATATTGGGACATTGGCAGACCACTGGTTGTTGTTCTGGCAGGAAATGGTCTTCTCTCCAATCAGTTCAAAGCCAAATTGACACTCAAAGCGCAGTACATCTCCATTAGAGAAACCATCTCCTTCCCTCATTCCATAAAGAGGTGTGCCAGGGTCACCACAACTCTCCTTGTCAATTTCTATAAAGAATGAATAAATCATCCACCTCAGTTATCTACATTTGTAGAACACTTTTATATATAGATATCATCACAAGACAGTCCCTTACAAGCACTGGAACTGAAAAAAGGCAAACAAAGAAATCTAATAAACATCGCTGTATACATTTTATCAATTTATCTTTATTATAGTTAGTATTTAGTACAGGGCTTCTTTCTTCCTCTGTTTGTATGTTTCTTTCATTCTTTCTTCCTTCTAGAATTTGGTCTACAATGTCCATATGTACTAGTATTTCTAAGTATGTGTTTGAGGAAACGTACACTTTTTCTGAAAAAAAATTAGTTTACAGAGTCCACTGACAAAAATACAAAAAAAGTAATGTTTTTAAAAATATGTTCCTGCATATATACTAGTATTTATGGAGGAAAATGACAATATGTGGAAGCTTATGGTTAAAGAACATTCATTCGTTCAATTATGAGCAACTGTTAAAGCAGAACAAATTCTAAAACACTAAAAACATTTCTGCAAAATATCATATACTAGTATATGGCAGAAAGAAAAGCAAGGGAAAATTCCTGTAAGATATTAAAGATATGCAGAGAATGTTAGTTGACGCAGGAGTGCCAGTTTTGACGTGTACGAGTGTACAGTTTAACTGTTCAGTATTGCTTGTACAAACATGAACTTTTTGCGTTGCGCTAATATTTATCATACAACTTGAACTCACCTCCTAAAAGTCCTTAACTCAGGGATGTGAAATGGCAGAGAAGAAATCCGAGGAAAATGTTACAGACAGTTTGGTGGGTCGAGGGCCCATAAGACCCCAGACACCGAGCCATTTTTTGGTATAAGAAGTGCATCATTTAACATTTTGTTAATGCAAAAATGTCAAAACTTGTATGTTGTGGCATCTGATATTTCATTAAATAAACTGGGATAAAAAATATTACACATTCCTATAATTTATAAAGATGAATGTATAAAAAGATAAAAGATTTGTAATTTTCTTCACATACTTAAAAAGAATCACATCACTGACGGGTGATTGTGTGGGTGTGAAGTTACTGAAGTACAACTTGAAGTTGTGGGAAGTTACTCGACGGAAACGGATGATTACATGTCCTTTTCCGGCAGTTGCAGAGCTCCAAAGTCGTCCACCAGGTGTCACGGGTAGCGCGGAAATCCTAATTGAGAACTGTACAAAGATCCAGTACCTCCAACTACCATTCGGACCCTCATTTTTTATTAATTTATACATTAAAATATGAACCCGAGGTGAACCGGACGGAATTCCGCGGATCCGCAGAAATTTCACATCCCTCATAACTCCAAGACCTATGAAGGATGAAGAGAAGTTGGCCACCGCAGAGTCATTTCAAAAAAGCAAATTTTGATTGATATCTTGCAAGAGCGTGACCTCCTCATCAATGCACTCTGACGGTACCCTGCCTTGCATAGTGCACACTCACTTCATGTTCGGTTAATTGAGAGGGCAGTGTGTCTTTCTGCAGACCGCCAACAGTGAACCCCAACTGTTCTCTAATAGATGAGGTGAGGAGGACAAAAGTAATTTTAGTAAATTCTGTTTGGGTAAAATTAATGCTGGGACTCATCAGAAGGAGATTTCTCTGTAGGACTCTTTGGCCAGTGTGTGATGTATAGCATTAATTTCCTGTTTGACACTCTTTATAAGTGCCACAATGCACTGCTCACTGCTTCACTCTGAAGGTAGGAATGAGGAAGGTTAAGTCATATTTACTGCTTTGTGCTTTACAACAGCAGCAACATGTAGAACAAATTGTCTGCAGGAAACCATAATGTCAGATAACGGTACCCTTAAGTGAATGGGAGACATGAGTCAGGTGGGATCCCATAAGCTATACAGCTACTCAACATGACTCAGCAGATTTTCTATGCATGACTGCCTCAGGATTTCAGTAGACCATGCAGGATACGTGTGCATCATATACATATGCATTACCACCAACAGGGATTTTATATATATATATATATATATATATATATATATATATATATAGAGAGAGAGAGAGAGAGAGCCTGTAAAGGTTATGCTGTGAGAAGCCAGTTTTTATTGTTGTAATTACTGTATAATTATACTATCCGTGAAATATACCCGAACTGACGCTGGGATCATTAAATCACCCTTCACATACACGTCAGGGAATAGGGTCTAATTTCATAACATTCTATAAAATATAAACAGGGGATACACCTACATTTCTCAGTATCATGGATGATGGCTAATTTCAATTATTTTTTTTCCTTCATGCATCTCTTATCCAATTAAAAAAAAAAAAAAAAAAAATCAATTATTGTTGCTGATTTGTGCTCAAAAATTCTTTCACAAGCCAATCAAAAACGAGCCCAGAGAGGTAATATGTACATGACCAAATACACTTGGCAATAATCCCTGATCTGCTCTACCACTTCATTCTAACTGAGCACATAAAATGAGATCATTGTACGCCCAAGTTGCTGAAATAAGTGTGGAGTAATAACAGTATTAAAGTAGGAAAAATATCTTTAAAAATATCTTGTGTGCCCTCTAATAATATTGTCTAATTGGACAATTGCCCTGCGATGGCCTGGTGAGCTGTCCAGGGTGTACTCTGCTCTTGCCCAGAGTTGGCTGAGATGGGTGCCAGCCTACTCAGGACCCTAATTAGGATTACTTAGTTCAGAAAATGAATGAATGACTGAATAATTGTAGAGTTGATTACTGCATCCTGCAAAACACAGCACCTCATGTAGTACAATGGAACCTCAATGGTCGAATATAATTCGTTCAAAAAATGTGATCGATTACAGATTTGTTCGAAGAGTGAAACAATATTTCCCAAAAGAAATAGTTTAAAGTCAATTAATGAGTTCAAACGAATGTCTACTTCCATCAATATAGTTGTATATAATTTGAAAAAGACCTCCTTCTGCTTCAATATCGTACCGATGGTAGACGGGTTTGGCCATATTCCTTTGCGATATCACTCGAGCCTGTTTCTTCTTCTCACTCGCACCAGAAATCACACACACGCACGCGCACGCGTGTGTGTGTGTGTGTGTGTGTGTGTGCGCGCGCGCGCGCGCACGTGTATTGACGATGTCTTCTTAGCAGAGTTATAATCTTACAAATGTTTATGGAAGGTTAAAAGCTTGAGTCAAGAAATAAAGCATGAAACAACAATAACTCTGTCCTTTGCATGAAAAGCATCATGGTAGATGCAGCTCCACAATAGCCAATGGTAGGTAGCTGCGTCATCTCTCCTAGCCAATGGGAGGCCAGTGGGGCGGGATGTATGAATGCCACTGATGGGAGAGCAGCTCATGCTTTGTTTGAATGGCGCATTTTAATATTTGAATGGCGTGTTTGAATTTTTAAAACGGCGCTTTTGTAACGTAAGCTTGTTTCGTATCCAGAGACAAAAATTTTAGGAAAACGTGTTTCGTAACCTGCATTTTTTGTTTGGTGAGACTTACGTAAAGTGAGGTACCACTGTACTGTATTGGTGAGAAACGATCACTGGTCATTGCCATCTCTATTCATTAGTCATTATAATTAAAACTAAATTATTTTTTTTTAAATCAGTTTTGACAGACTTATAAACACAATATGTAGTATAACAGCGTTTGTGACTCAGTATCAATATTTAATAATAAATCTCATGAAAGTAATGTGAAAGCATGGCTAGCCTACTTTAACAATACCAGTTCTCATACATTGCCCAGTTGTTCAAGTTCAGTTTTTAGTTTGGATAATGAAATACATTTTTAAGCAGCGTCCCCTGACAAACCTTTCAACTCAGTTAAAATATTCTTCCTTTTTAATAAGGTCCACCACTTTTCAAATTTTCGAGTATGAGTAACGAAAGTTGAGATGTAGAAAAAGTAATTATATTGGAGGAAGTGAATAAAAAAGTGATGCAATATATGAAAGCTACCTTTAAATATTTGAATATGTCCAGAGAACATCTAAAATATGAGGTTTTTCTCATGAGATATCCTTTTTTTCCATCTACATTTGAAGCATTGCCTTTGTTCGGGAGGTTACCGATGAACTGGATTAATAACACTCACAGTTGCAAGCTTTCCTATATCTTCTCAATACTCTTAAAGTCATGGGTTTGAAGACTTCAGTTATTTCAGATATGTTGTGTTTTTACTTTTAATTAAAAGGAGGAAAACATATGCAAAAAATATCCACCAAAATAAACCTACACTAACAATAAACGGTTCCCTCGCATAGGATTACTGAATCATGTGCTGCGACAGTAACTTAACATAAATAGCAAAAAAACAAACAAACAAAAACCCAACAAAATTTCTTTCATAAAGATAGTTATCTTATACTACAAAACCGGATTCCAAAAATATTGGGACACTATACAAATTGTGAATAAAAACTGAAAGCAATGATGTTGAAGTGCCAAATTCCAATATTTTATTCTGAATAGAACATGATGACAGGGTCAAAAGATTACACTGAGAAAATGTATAATTTTAAGGGAAAAATATGTTGATTTTTAATTTAATTGGCACTTCCACATCATTGTAGTCAGTTTTTATTCACAATTTGCATAGTGTCCCAACAATTTTGGAATCCGGTTTGTATGTATATGGGAATAAATGTCTTGGAAAATAAATTGTAATTCCTTCTTCTGTTCTTTTATCATTGCTTCCTGAGTTTAGGCTCCAAAGGATTCTCCTAATACTACATAATTCTCTCTCTCTCTCTCTCTCTCTCTCTCTCTCTCTCTCTCTGTGTGCATGTGTGTTTCTCTCTCTCATTACCCCAGATGGCATGCTGTTTATTATGCTGACATTAATTTATTACTAAACCTTGAGGCGGTGGAGATAATCAAAGATATGGGCTATGTAGGGACGCTGCTTCTTTCCAGTGCATATTGCACATGTTAAATGAAGGAAAGTCTCATTTTGTAACCATAGCTTTGACACAAACCAGTATGCTGACAAGTGAACTGCTTGATTTTGCTCACCCCTCTATGTTGAACATCTATCAAACACTGCTGTGGAAACACAAAACGAATGACCTTTACCGATATGTCTGAACTCACCTGTCAGTAGAGAGAAATATTTCTACTCTTTTCAGTTTGAGTCAATTGACAGGAGTAGAAATAATGAATCACTTTCTTGACAGACCTGCTCAATTAAATGTGGTATGCTATTATTCACCTTTTATTTCTTTGTCTTAAGCAAGGTCCTCCATTTATTGTTTTTCTCATGAAAGCTAACATGAGCACCAATCCAAAAATAAATCTTGCTTTCTTTCACTGTACAAACTTGCATTTCTATCTATCTATCTATCTATCTATATATCTATATCTATCTATCTATCTATCTATATAAATATATATATATATATATGTATATACATATATATATATATATATATATATATATATAGAGTCGTCGACTTCCAACCACTTTTGGTTCCGGCAAACCGGTCGTAAATCGACTTTCCATCCAAATACACTTATGCCAAACAAAAACAGATGAATAAATCTCGCGCACTTAAATCTATACATCTATTTTCAATTCCACGTCACTGTGACGCGCAGCGGAGAGCCAATCCTTTCTGTACTCCACTGTGTGGGCGGGTCTGATAGCTTCAAACTTTAATTTTATTGGATTATAACAACAGCCACAGATTGCGCGTGTTGTTTTTGAGTAAAGAGATAAATTTCCCTCGTTTTGATCGACTCATTTCCACGAAGCCAAGCACAGCTGGAAAGCAAACACAAAAGGACAGACATGGAAAAACTTCAACCCACAGACCAGTTAATTGCCAAAACTTGGGACGCGCTTCCTGTCACATAAACACTGCAGCGTGTGAGTCCAATAAAATTAGAGTTTCAAGGTATCGGACCCGCCCACACACAGAAAGGATTGGCTCTCGGCTTCGCGCCACAGTGACGTGGCATTGAAAGTAGATGAATAAATTTGCTCTGAGCAGTTAGAAGGTGAAGCTGCATCATCTCCTGCTTGGCCTTTTAAGATGCTGGCGCTGCCGGCAGCACAAACAACCGTCGTAAGCAACACTCGCGCTGCACTGCCATGAATCATGTTTCACCACTTTTGCGGTCGTAAAGTTGATCAGACGAAACTCGCATAGGTCGTAAGTCGACGACTCACTGTGTATACAGTATATATAATATTAACCTTCCTATGATATTTTTAAATTATACTGTAGCTGTATTTTCAGCAGTGCAACAGGTACTCTGAAAGTATCTGCTGAAATGTATTGCTTTTTATTATATTGACTATTCAATTTAAAATTTATGGTAGTAAAACATTAAAATATATCAGTGACACTCATCTTTTGTGTAATGTATGTCAATTGTAAGCTGGCTGAAGGAAATCATGGTTTGGTTATTAACCCTTTCAGCTACAGATTGGAATGTTGTATGGTAAAATCACTGCATCACTAAAATAATAAATAGAAAAGCCCTTAACTTTCAACTACGCAGTTGTATCCAAGTGTCATTGTACGTTGCTTTGGATAAAAGTGTTTGTAGAATGAGTAAATGTAGGAGAAACATACAGTGCAATATTATAAAATATATAATAATTATCACAAAAATGAAAGTGCAACAGTAAATTCAGTCTTTGACTGCATTTCATTTTCCTGCCTTTATTAAAGCAATACAGTCTCATAAATATATTACATCTATTCTTTACCTTTGTAGTTCGTCTTGAAACCAATGGAACCAACACTTTCATCAGATTGAAGATGGAGCCACATCTGATGGGTCATGCTGACAATAAGGTCCGGAACAAAGCTGCCCGTGAGCCTGACAAGCCACATATATAAACCAAAAGTAGTATATGAGCATTGCGGTAAAATTAGAAGCACTTCACTGTTAATTGTATTTATTTTGTAGGACTTTATCCAGGGATCCCTCACTTTCCACGGTTAATTGGGACCAAGATCCCCACGCAAGCAGTGAATTCCACGAAGTAGGATCACCCCTGACTGACGTATAAGCTCACGCAGCTTAATAATTCCCGCCATCCTCCTGATCTGGCCATCCTGCACTTTCTTCGAATGCATGCAAACTCCACATGAGGCTTCAAACTACCTCCAAGAACTTCCTTATGGAGGCTGGGTGGCACCTAATATATACTATTTGGGTTTCTGGAATTTTTAAAACGCACGATTACCAAAAAGGACACGATGAGGTTCCACCATACACCCAAGAAACCGAGCGCAGTGTCGACCACGTTAGATTCGTTGACATCTTTAAACTTGTATATGTGTATATATTATCAATAAATGCATATTAAGTGCTATAATTTCTTATAATAACAATTAAACATTAAAAAATAATGCATATGATGTAAATAAAATATAAATACACACACACACAGATGCGCACCTCAGAAAAATGTAACTAGTTTTGATGGACGGTTTTGGGTTGTTTTTTCTTTTGTGTTCGTTGAGGGTTTTTTTTTTTTTGCATAATTGCTTATTTTTTAATTCGATGATGGTTAAAAAAACAAAAACAAACATGATGCACTGAAGCCGAATGACTTGAAGCGTAAAGTAGCGAGGGATACATGGATTTGTGTTTTTCTCTTAAACAAATCAAAATTGGTTCTGACATTCAACTAATGTCAGAATATGGAGGCGGGGCACTGAAAACACTACAGATAGTATGGTTCCTGGAAAAAATAATCTTAAACTCATGTACTAGTATACAGTACTAGAAGGTAAGTAGAAACAACAGTGGTAATTCATCAACCTTAGATGTAACTATTACATTTAAAATATATAGTTGCAAGCAATCAGTTTCAAGAATATGTAATGTTGTTTGTACAGTGTATTCAATACATAGAGTCATGAGGGGAAAAAGACCATTTTTATGGGGATCGTAGCTATGGTGTGATTAAAAACTCCTAACATCTGTTTAGATGTATGTTTTGAACAAGTAATGACAATTTTGCTAATGAAGAAGACAGAACAAACCCTTTAAAATGAAAAAAAAAAAAATACAGGAAATTTCAGTCTCGACAGTATATAAAAACTCATTTAGCTAGAATTATATTTTTAACATTTTTTTGATTTTGAAATACAGGGATCCCTCGTTACTTCACGCTTCAATTTATGCGGCTTCAGTGCATCATGGTTTTTAAAAAATATTCATCAAATTAAAAAATAATGAAATTAAGGAAGAATTGGGGAAAAAGTTAAAGAAATTGCCGCAAAAACAAGGCCAATTATGCAAAAAAAACAAAAAAAACAAAGCCCAAAACAAACAAAAAAAACCCAACCCAAAACCTCCTATAAATATTTTTGTGAGGTGCACATCTGCGTGCTTGCGCGCACATCTATATGTGTGTGTATTTCTATTTTATTTACATCTTATGCATTACTTTTTAATGTTTGTTATAATAAGCATTTATAGAATTGAATATGTATTTATTGATATTATACACACATATACATGTATGTATACATCAGGTGTGGGGGGGGGGGGGGGGTTGGGAGGTGATCCTACTTCGCAGATTTCGGTGATCGCGGGGGGATCTCGGTCTCAATCGTGAAAAGTGAGGGATCCCTGTACTGTATTAATCACGTAAACGAAATTATTTTCTCTTCATTTAACCCAAACAAAGTGAGTGTATATATATATATACACACACACACACACACACACACACAGTCAGAGCAGTGGGCTGCGACACACACATACACATTAAAAACTGACGAAGAGCAGCCGGGGCCAGGTGCTTTGCTCAAGGGCACTTCAGCTATTTATGTGGAGGAAGGGAAGGTGCTGCTCACTTGCCCACTGACACAAATTTCCTGCTGCTTTGAGAATCGAACCAGCAACCTTTCAGTCCCAAAGCCACTTCCCTAAGCGTTACACTATGGCTTCCCCCATAATTTAACTTGATGAAACAACCTTTTTAAACAAATGAAATTAATTAAACTAAGAATTGAGTAATATTCTATAATAATTTGACAATAATCATCACATATTTCACACTCCTCTTAGGATGCAAGATTGAGACACTCACACTTGCAGGATTGTCCGAGGATCTCCAACTTCTCCACCATCTCCAATAGTTAGTGTGTCATAACCAAGCTCCAGGTCAAACTCTTCAAAGTTAATTTGTATCACCTGTGAAAGGAAAAGTCAAACAATTTGTGAGACGTACCCTGAAATAAATGCATAAAACAATTATTGATTAGTTTGATTACTGAACTAATTTTAAATGGATCAGGTGACGGTATTCAAACAACCTACAATACTAATGAAACTAATGCATTATTTACAATTAACAGATCATATTCTACAAACAGCCACAAAATACAGAAGAATAAATGATGCACAAAATTGCATTTTTTGCATTTAAGACTCACAGGGCATCTTGTTGTGACTGTTGTAATAAAAACTGGAAATAGAATACAGTAGGCCCTTGACATTCGCGGGGGTACGGTACCGGGCCTTCCCGCGAATCGAGATAATCCGCAAGTTCTGTACCCGGAAGTAAAACCCCATGTATGACGTCACATGCGCAAATGAGCAGCCGGCAGTAAAATACTACGTGTCTATTACATGCGCTAAAATATGCTTCTTAAACACAATCTACAGACAGTCTTACTCATTAATACAGTATTAATGTAGTAAAATGTAGTCATGATTAAAAAAAACTTTTTAATTTTGGACTGTGATATTTAGTATTAAATATATAAACATTATACAGCATATACTGTAAAGCACTCGTTTTAAAGTTTTTTTCAATTATTATTCCAGTACAGTACCTAAGTTAATTCTGAGAATGTCTGTGCGTGAGATTTTATGTTCTGTCGCATGTTTAACAAATGATACCAAAAGGATAAACTTTATTACGCTTCATGTCCTTTTACATTGAACTTGGAGTGACGTGCCCAAGATGGCGCTGCCTACAGGGCAATGTCACGGAGTTCTCAGAGTCATATTGCTTCTTTGTTCGTTTTAATTTGTTTTATTTGTTTGTTCATGTTTTGCACTATGCTCGTCTATGATTGGTCGACCCTACTACAGCTATGAGCAGCTTCAGCTTCGGGCAACTAAGCACACAACAACTTCTATCATGAGCTGCTATGCTATGCTATGTTATGAGAGCTCAACGCTAACAATAAGCCCAGGCGGAGTTCTCAGATTCTCCGGCGCTTGGTTAGCACTTCCGGCCATACTGCTT
Source organism: Plotosus lineatus (assembly GCA_024760905.1). NCBI lineage: Eukaryota > Metazoa > Chordata > Actinopteri > Siluriformes > Plotosidae > Plotosus > Plotosus lineatus. The sequence goes on along the minus strand of CM045728.1, from coordinate 70,562,589 downwards.
TAAAATGTTCAGTTCCTGTGAAACAAAATGGATGAGCTTCATGCTCAGATTGCAGCGCAGAGGGATCTACAGGACTGTGTTTCTGTGAAACATGGCTCGAGGAGAGTACATCCAATGAGGCGATTATACCAGCCGGCTACACGGCCTTCATCCCCTGCTATCCCAAGCGCTGGAGTCGTCGTTCGACCCCTTCCCGCCTGGGCTTCTTTGTTAGCTGGGATGCGGCTTGCTGCCTACCATACCATGTTAGCTCTGCTTAATTATACACGCCCAAAGATACTCCAATCTTATCGCTGTAGTAGAGTCGACCGGTCGTAGACGAGCATAGTGCATAACATGAACAAACAAAACAACAAATAAAATGAATTAAGATGAACCATAGCATGTGAGCTCTGCTAATAGCATGTTAGCTCTGCTTATTTATACACGCCTGAAGATACTCCAATCTTATAGCTGTAGTAGAGTTGACCGGTTGTAGACGAGCAAAGTGCAAAACATGAACAAACAAAACAACAAATAAAACATTTAAAACAAACAAAGAAACAATTTGACTCTGAGAACTCCGCGACGTCGCCCTCTGGGCAGCGCCATCTTAGAGACGTCACTCCAACTTCAATGTAAAAAGACATGAAGAGTACTGTAATAAAGTTTATCCTTTTGGTATCGTTTGTTAAACATGCTACAGAACATCAAATCTCACGCATAAACATGAACTTAGGTACTGTACTGGAATAATAATTGAAAAAGATGTTAATACAACAGTTCACAGAAAACCGTCGTTTCTCAGGAGAAAGTCTTATTTCTTCAGAAGAGACATCCAGCGTTTTCTATCACTTAGCCAGAGAAGACACATAGCGTTTGAGTGGTATCATCGAGCTTAACTGGTAATTAAAACACACACACACACACACACACACACACACACACACACACACACACACACACACACACACACACACACAAAACAAAGGCTCATTGACAACTTGTGTGCGAATGAGAAAAAAGGGGCAGGACATAAGCTCAACCAATCAGGAAAAAGGAGGACAGCCATTGGCTGAATTTGAATCACGTGCCGGTTGCTCGGCAGTCAGTGAATACTCAAACCGTGGGTGCAAAACCGCGAATAGTCAAGGGCCTACTGTACCGTGGGATACAACAAAAGAGCTCTGAATGGAAAAGTTTTATTCTCACGTGAGAAGTGAGTATCAAACTTGCAGGACAGAGTAAGTCCATACTGTACATTCAGCTTGAATAAAGTGATATGAATTTTGAGCAGTAAGCAGAACCAGATGCAAATAAAAAGTCAAGCCATGCCATTTTATTGCGGGTCTTCCATATACAACAAACCTCTCGTTTTAGTCGCTCAGTTTATTAGGACGGTCAGATTCATGGTTTTGATGTTTGGTAGATACTGTATAAACTCGAACAACAACTCAATAATTAAAGTATTGTGACATTTTATTATCTGGGTTTGGGTTTTTTTTTTTGTTTTTTTTTTTGGGGTAATGACAGACTATAGAAGACTATAGACTGTCTAATGCAACATATATAAGTCAAGAGTTCTTACAAAAATAAGCCTTTTTTCCCTGTCAGGAGGATATATCATTGTATTAAAAGGACCATTAATCCCAAACATAAACACTGCAAACCCAAGTTGATACCATAATTTCAGCTGTGTGAGATCTTTTTTAATCAGATCCTGAGTATAACTGCATATTTTACTCATATAATGCCACTAACAGACACATGCAGTGATATCTCACCAACTCAGCCACTTTGCAAGAGCAAAGCATGTAGTAAATAACCGCATAAATTACATTAGCATACTGCATTGAAATATTTTATAAATCTAGTGAAAACAAATTCTTTCCAAAATATCTATTTTCTAGGCCTATGTATTTCTTGGAACTACACAGGATGTTGAAATTGCAAAACTTTATTTCTGTCTAACATTCCCAAACAGTTCAGTACACGACTCCAAATAAATCCTTACATGAGAGAGCAAAATAGTTATAATGTTGTGTGAAGTGCGTCCACTACCAATCCAGAAAGGAATGCAATTGTTCTTGTCGAATGCATTTAAAATGATGCACATACATATCATTCAGTTATTCGGTCGCTACTACACTCATATATGATGGCACTTCATTTACTACTCAATACTTCTATCAAGTAAAAGAAGTAATAGAATGACTATAATAAACCTGCACATCATGTGTAAAAGCAATCAAGTCGCCACAATATGGGCTGTACCAGTTCAGCTCATTCGGAAAAAAATGGAAATAAGTAATAAAAATAAAACAAATAAATAAATAAGTAAAGTTCTCTCTTTGTACATAATGGCTCTGCGAAGATATCTTTTTTTTTTTTTTTTTTTTTTTTTTTTTTTTAATCTGCAACGCTATGCCTCAAAATGGAGAAAAAAATATTCCACTCTACTCTTTGCTGCTTCAGGACAAAGAGAATATATTGTACTTCACCCAGTGTTTGCCTCAGATCAAGAATTCCTCTATATACCATAAAACAAGGTTCAGACAAAAGTACCAACACCAAGTACCATTACATATTATGCAGAGAATGTGCCTGAATACTTAAGCAGAAAAGGATATTGCACATCTATCTGCTTGAATTTGATGAAACGCTGTTAGAATGGCAATGTTACTGAAACCATGACTTACACCATCAGCTAAAAGACTCAGATGAAGTCCAGGTTAATGTCAATAATTACAGCACCAACCTCTTTTTCTCTTTTTTATCCCACTTGTAACTTTGAAAAGTATCTTTTGTTGATTAGCATACATGAACACAATTGTACAGTTTAGTGCCATAAAGCTTTAACATTCAACAAAATACGCAAAAGTCAAAAATCAGCTTGTTTTGGTTATCACTGACTCACCAAGGTGCTTTATTCGTGCAGAAACACAAAACATGCATATACTGTCCCAAGACATCCAAATTCTCATTTTCTTTATTTTAGACTTGCCAAACGAACAATAACAACACCCTGTTCTCTGGAGCACCCGCTTCACCCAATCCCAGCTGACAGAAGCAGCAGTCTCACAGCTGTATATAGTCTCTACAGGACTAAAATACAGACAATCTTCTATTTATAGCCGCCCAAAAGTCTTCTGTTTCTTGACCAAAATGTACAGCCTTTCAAATGATATGACCTTTCGGAAGCTTTCCCCATTCACAGCACACTTGAAAAATGATTGTTTTGGATTGCTCCATACTAACGATGCTGGAAATAGCCTGGGATGCTGAGATTAACAAAATAACACATTGTCATAAGTTAACCAATAAAATACTGATTTTATTTCAATTAAACAAAAGCTGTTTGAGTCTTAAAAGTTTACTTATTGTAAAACAGCAGCACATGAAGCTATGTGCCCACAGACAGCTGGAACACACACACACACACACACACACACACACACACACACACACACACACACACACACACACACACACTAGTCCGAAGCTGGTTGATGCTCTTGGCACTGAGTGCTGAATGAGGAAAAAGTTATTAGATAAATGTTTGTGCACACAGTGCAGTGACCAGCAGTCAAGGCACAACAGCCATGGGCATGCTATTTTGACTGCATGTGCCAGTACACATCCATCAGGCATAAGTAGGGTATCACGCTCACCTACCATGCAGTCAAACTACAGCTGTCGGTCACTGAAATTCACAAAACAATCAAAATGAAAAAAAAAAAGTAGTTAGAATAAAATAATTGGCTTGAAGTGATTTATATGGACCGTGCAAATAGGCAAAAAATAAAAATGAAAAAGAAATAGTTTATTAGCATAATAAACATTGTGATCGTGCTCTATAGCACTTTACAATTCTGCAATTAAAATTTAAATATAAATACCAAAAATAAATAAATAATTATAATAAAAAACATAGTAATTATGCAAATACTTGTCCAAAAAGATCTTGAGTTTCAAAAAAAAAAAGTTTAGATTAGTTTGTCAGAAAACCATTGAGAGAACCACTTATTCTTGCTTCTTATATAGGAATAATAATAATAATAATAATAATAATAATAATAATAATAATAATAATAATAATAATAATAACTATGCATACATGTGCTTATGATAAGGCTTAATTGTACAGTTGTTTGTTTTTATTTATGATGCAGTTTCCATTATTGCAAGAAATGTGATACCTCATGTTATGACTTATTTTGGAAATGAATAAAGAATCTTCAATGAACAATTTATGATCACACTTTGTGATTTATGTCCCAGTGGGATTTATGAATCAAATGGTTCTGATTCACTGGAAGCAGGAGAGTTCCGACGGTAGTTCTATCTACAACTCAAATCACGGCTGTACTGTAAATGGATCTGGTCAGGACTTCTATGGTGTACCATGGCATAATATATTCTGAATAATTGGATTAAAACAAAATAAAATAAGAAACAAACAGACAAAAACAAACAGAAAACAACAACAACAACAAAGTGCTGCAGTGTCACAAAGAAAAAAATGAGGCTAACCGCAAAGAAATGTTTATTAAAGATTCATGGAAGGGGTTTTGAGTGTCGTTTCATAACAGCAAAGTTTTCAATCGTAGTAAAGACATCAAGTCTGACTTTGTACTTTCTGGTTTCTCAGTAACACAAGAAGCTGTGCTTGTTTGTCCTGAACTTGAGATGAGATAAAAGAGAGACTTATAAGAGAATATGCTCTGAAGTAAATAATGACATGAACAATGGTCATTCATAATAAAAACATATACAGTGATAAAATAAAATATAAAGATAAAATAAAATAAAATATTTTGTATAAAGTTTTTAGAAATGTTCACATCTATTTTTAATGTGAAACCTTTTCAAATCAGACCTCATGTTATATCCATTATACACATAGTACAAGAGCTGATTTAGGAATTACAACAAACAATGCTACAGATTCTAGCATTGGCTACATTTTCTATACAGCAAAAAATAAATAAATAAATAAATAAACGAGAAAAAAAACAAAATCAGCAGATTGCTACCTCTATGCAAGAAAGAAGAACTCCATAGTGTCATGGTTATGCCCTTTCTTTCCCAAACACAGTACTAGTGGGCTATTCTATAGGCTGTAGTGCTTTGAAACACAATAATATATTGCATTAAACTGTCTGATGTAAGGGGCAGTAGCGGTCTAGTGGTATAGGGTGCTGGATCGCTGATCCAAAGGTTGGGGGTTCGAGTCCCACTCTCCACAAGGTTGTCACTGTCCCCCCCAGTGCGGCTAACTGGGTTATCAAAGGCGGGCCATGTCTCTCACTGTCTATGGTGTGAGGCATGTAAAAGAACCATTGCTGACTTTCGTAAAGAGTAGCTGCAAAGTCGTCAGCGTGTTTCTGTCCCTTGCTAAAAGGGTTGTGACAGGAAGGGCATCCGACGTAAAAACCTCTGCCAAATCAAACATGCAAATCAGATGATTCGCTGTGGCGACTCCCGAGTAAAGGGGAAAAAGCCGAAAGGAAGACAGACTGTCTGATGTACAGACATCCCTAAAGCTGCAATATGAGATACTCAGGTTACAGCACTAAAGGAGCTTTATTCTTTGCATAAAGAGTGGCAGATAAACGGAACAAAAAAGCCTCTATTTTTGATTTAAAAATACAGTGATTGCACATATATTTTAATCTCGTTAATCTGATGCACTAGGTGAACTTATAAAAAAAAAAACAATCACTATTTCTGTATTAAAGGATCATGTCTGTGTAATTCCTTTCTCCAGGAAGTCATTAAGGCAGTAATGCAATATAAACAATCCGTTCATCTATTTTACCCCCTAGTGTGTACAATTTTATTTTCCAATCAAATTACACGACGATGGCAATACAAAGCCTGTTTTCTGGGACACAATATTTACTCTTATGCTACAATCGACACTGCCTTATTACTTTAATTAGCTTTAATTAAGAGCCATGATTTGAGGCCCAATGATGCCCACTGGTTAATGACACAAGGCCAAGTTTGCGGCCAGTACATCTAGTTCTTTATAGCTTGGACATTAAAGTGTCCATTTACAATACTAGTGAATATTGTGTGTGTTTTACGCTCCATTATCAGGTTGTTTTAACTAAATACAAAACTTCTTGATGAAACCAATCCTGCTCACAGGTTAGCATCTCACGTGCAACAGTTTTGGTTCTGTTTCTGTTAACAATAAACATAAGAAAATCATGTGACAAAGGAATGATCTTGTGCATGTGTGATAACTTGGTACAGTCTTCCCTTGAATATCGCGGATAATGTAGACCAGACCTGGCCGTGATATTCGAAAAACCGCGAAGTAGGAACGCACCGCCTCCCCATTTCTACTATGTTGTCTCATTTCTATATGTTTTCGCGTCTATACAATATCAAGAAGTGTATATTAAACGTTACACAGTTATATACATATGTAAATACTTTAATCACCTCTGACAATAGCTCTTCTCCGCGGTGCAGGACGTTCACAAACACTATACAGTAAGATCACAAAATCACAAAAAATCCTGCGGGAATGTGCGAGGCAACAGCTTCACGCGTCTAAGCCAATCAGCTTGCGAGATTGAGTTGAGTGGGTGGGAGGCAATAGCGTCACGCATCTCAGCCAATCAGCTTGCGAGATTGAGTTGAGTAGGCGGTCCCTGCCTGAACTGGGGAGGAGGAGCACTTCAGTTTGTTGTTCGGAAACAATAGACGCAGCTTGCCTTGGGTCCCTGCCTTCCGCTTGCTTACATGTGAGTTTCAGCACAAATTTTGAATTTTTTATGAATATCTATCTATCTATCTATCTATCTATATATATATATATATATATATATATATTTTTTTTTTTTTTTTTTTTTTTTTTTTTTTAATACCGCGATGTACCAAGACCGCGATGCTCAAATCGCAAAGTGGCAAGGGATGACTGTAATGCAACGCTCACTCGCCTCAAGGTGGCAATGTTTACTAATATCATCGCACCCAGTGGTTGGGTCATTGACACTTGCGTACAGGAGTAAGCGAGTGGCTTCAGAAACACATCATAGCCAATTCCATTTAATTTCCAAAAGATAGCACTGTATTTCATGTTTATTTAATATGCCCAGTAACTGGATTGACCCCTTTAATGCTGTCTGACAGATCAGGCAAACAAACAATCCCAGTTGGTGTGGTTTATTTTGCTCCATAAGTTTGTTTACAAATTTGAAGGTGATAGTGACACTTGACTGCAGAAATATTTACTTTCCTCCATTAATTTAATGAGGTGTATTCAGAGAATTCTGAATATGAGCAAGAAAGAAATGCACACTCTCCCAAATCAGAATATGGATTTGCTGTAGGTCAGAAGGAAATAAAAAAGAAAACTCTCTGAAACTAACTCTCCATCAGCACTGCCAGCATCTTCCTTTATTTACTTATATATTTGTCAGACACAATCAGTTTAACAATTAGACAATTTAACATTTTAAAAATTAATTAGGGGCAGTGGTGGCCTGGTGGTAAAGGGCACTGGATCGTTGATCCGAAGGTTGGGGGTTCGAGTCCCACTTTCCACAGGGTCGTCACTGTCCCCCCCCCATCTAACTGAGTTATCAAAGGCCGGCCATGTCTCTCACTGTCTGCAGTGAGAGGTTCATGTATAAGAACAATTGCTGACTCTCGTAAAGAGGAGCTGCATAGCCGTCAGCGTGTTTCTGTCCCTTGCTAAAGGGTTGTGTCAGGAAGGGCATAAAAACCTATGCCAAATCAAACATGCGAATCAGATGATTCACTGTGGCAACCTCTGAAAATGGGAAAAAGCCGAAAGGAAAAGAAGAACATTTTAAAAATTAATCTAGTTTTCTCTTCCTTTTTTTCTTGAGTTTCATTAATTAAAGGATACAGAACTGCACTGTTCTCATAATTTTTTCCAAACGTCTTCATCCAAATACGGTCACAGGGAGGGTGGAGCCTATCAGACTTGACTTTGGGTGAAGACAGCGTACATCCTGAAAATCTTGCCAGTCCAATGCAGGGAGATAACAGTCACACATAGTGGCAAGTTGGAACTGCCAATTATGCTAATTTATTGGATTATGCGAGAAAACACACATGGGGAGAACATACAAATTCCACTCAATAACGCTCTCGCCAAGCCTGGGACTCGGAGCCAGGACATTTTCATGCTGCGAGATGGACGTGCCAAACACTGTTTTCGTACAACCGTGTATTAAACTATAAGTGGATTTTCTAAATGTAACACAGTAATATGTAATTTCTACGTTTCACAGTATGACATTAAGTCAAGTCGAAAAGTTGCACATCCTGAAATCTATTTATGCCTTGACTAGAGAATTTCAGCGTAAAATACCTTAATTTTAATAGTTTCTTTGTATTTTTTTCAATTTTATATGATTATTTCATATCAGTCATCATATAAAAAATGTTATCTGAGAAAATAAGTACAGTTAATTGTTATTGTAAAAAAATTATAAAAATGAAATAAATACAATAACAAAAAACCCCTTCCAGGTAGAATATCTTAAGTGAATAGCAGATGAAGGGACTGTCCCATGTCTACCCATCATTTTGTGTGTACACAGCACTCAGTGGATAGGAAATACAAACAGAAGACAGATGAGATGCCAGATAGTAAGAACAAAAATCCAATCTTGCCACTGAATAAATAAATGAAGATGGAACAGAAAAAAAACAAGTTGGACTTACCAAGACCTGAATAAACATTTTTGTGTCTTTTCATCAGAGAGCTGTGGGCAGTGAAGGATTAGAAGATTGACCAAACACGAGGTACATTTCTACCGGAAAGAACTTGTGCTGTTAAGAATAGCCAGTCAATCAGGTTTGTTTTAAAAATGTACAATACTTGTGGTATCCTTGTATCCAGCAATGCTGCTGTCATTTATTTATGCATAACCATTAAAATACATCTTTAATAATGTAGTTTGTTTTTTTTTTAATCTCTGAACATGTCTTGATCAGAGATCGAAAAACAAACTAAAGCAGAGTTCTGAAAATGCAACATTATGTAATTACAGCAGATATGTCAAAATGGAACTGTTGGAATATTCATTTTGTGATTCACAGATTTCCTTTCATTTTCTTTCGTCAGGCCATCGCAGGGCTGAAACACGCTGACGGCTATGCAGCTCCTCTTTACGAAAGTCAGCAATGGTTCTTTTACATGAACCTCACACCATAGACAGTGAGAGACATGGCCGGCCTTTGATAACCCAGTTAGCTGCACTGGGGGGACAGTGACAACCTTGTGGAGGGTGGGACTCGAACCCCCAACCTTTGGATCAGTGATCCAGCACCTTTACCACCAGGCCACCACCGCCCTATGTGATTCACAAATATGTCTGTCTGTCTTCCTTTCGGCTTTTTCTCTTTTACTCGGGAGTCGCCACAGCGAATCATCTGATTTGCACGTTTGATTTGGCAGAGGTTTTTACGTCGGATGCCCTTCCTGTCACAACCCTTTAGCAAGGGACAGAAACACGCTGACGACTTTGCAGCTACTCTTTACGAAAGTCAGCAATGGTTCTTTTACATGCCTCTCACCGTAGACAGTGAGAGACATGGCCCGTCTTTGATAACCCAGTTAGCCGCACTGGGGGGGGTGACAACCTTGGGGAGAGTGGGACTTGAACCCCCAACCTTTGGACCAGCAAACCAGCGCCCTATACCACTAGACCACCACTGCCCTCTATGTGATTCACAAATATATTATTGAATTTATTATTTAATTTTCATTAGCTTAACCCTAATTAGGATTGTGGGGAGGCTGGATTTTTTTTTTTTTTTTTTTACAGCATTCTCTGTGCATTTTGCTTCTTCTGGAACATGAACTAGAATCCTGCTTGCCTCATACTTTCTGTGTCTTCAACAGAATGACAGCTTAAGGATTTATTGTACACAAAATGCTGCTTTAAATGTTTCTTAAAACGTTTGCTTTTTGGCCAGAATGATGTCATTTTCTTTTAATATGATTCCTTGTCATTTCCTGTAGCTGCCATAATTATTTTGCCTCATTCTAAATTATCCTTCTTTTTGGCTTTTACACAATGACTCTAAAATACTCTCTTATGACCATGAAGTTTTATATTGTGTATCACACTCTGTTTCATTGCCCTGTATTTATACATGTGTAATGACAAAGTTGAATCTGATCGAATCTGATCACTCTTAACTTTGTTTATAAAGCTTTTCACACATAAAAATAGAAATTTACAACCTATCTTCTTCTTCTTCTTCTTCTTCTTTTCCTTTCGGCTGTTCCCTTCAGGGGTCGCCACAGCGAATCATCTGCCTCCATCTCACCCTATCCTCTGCATCTTCTTCTCTTACACCAACGACCTTCATGTCCTCCTTCACCACATCCATGAATCGTGTCTTTGGTCTTCCTCTAGGCCTTCTGTCTGGTAGTTCCAACCTCAGCATCCTACTACCAATATCCTCACTATCCCTCCTGTGTACATGTCCAAACCATCTCAATCTAGCCTCTCTGACTTTGTCTCCAAAACATCTTACATGTGCTGTCCCTCTGATGTGCTCATTCCTGATCCTATCCATCCTCGTTACTCCCAAAGAGAACCTCAACATTTTCATCTCTGCTACCTCCAGCTCTGCCTACTGTCTTTTCCCCAGGGCCACTGTTTCTAAACCATACAACATCACTGGCCTCAACACTGTCTTGTACACTTTTCCTTTCATTCTTGCTGATACCCTCCTATCACACATCACACCGGACACTTTTCTCCAACCATTCCAACCTGCCTGCACACGCTTCTTCAATCCATTTACAACATTTGAGTCATCTAATTCATTAATTTATTCGTTTTCCTATTTATATTCGTAATCCTAATAAGATGTAAGTGAGGTTCAACCCTATCTCAGCCGGACTCCAGGCAAAGGTGCTGTACGCCCTAAAGAGCCCACCAGACCATAGTAGGACCAACACACACCACCAATCACAGTCACATTCACATCTAGAGGCAAAAAATAATATCTACTGAGCCTGACATCTTTGGTCTATGGGAGGAGAACCAGTGTATCCAGAGAAAACCCAAGCAAAAATGCTTGAAAATGCAAAATCCACACAGAAAAGCCATTTAATTTTATATCTGAATTGCAATTATCATTGATTATGCAAATCAAAAATACTACAAGTAGTAATAAATGAATTAATTAAAAAGAGCATTTCAAAACAGAAATGAAGGCCGAATAACGGGGGGGGGCACGAACCAGTGTCTCTCCCCCTTATGCCGGTCCCAAGCCCGGATAAATGCAGAGGGTTGCGACAGGAAGGGCATCCGGCGTAAAACTTCTGCCACATTTAAAAAAAATGCAAATGATCAAAACAAAATTCATACCGGGCCGAGGCCCGGGTTAACAACGACCGCCATCAGTGCTGTCAACCAACAGGGTGCTGATGGAAATTGGACTACTGTTGGTCGAAGACGTCGAAGAAGGAGAGGCGGGAGGCGTGTCCGTAGGCAGAGAGAGAAGAGGAAATGTGTGAGCCTAGGACTGAGAGTAGGGACTTTGAATGTTGGAACTATGCAAGGAAAAGATAGGGAGCTGGCTGACATGATGCAGAGGAGGAAGGTGGACATACTGTGTGTTCAGGAGACAAGGTGGAAAGGTAGAAAGGCTAGAAGCTTAGGAGCAGGGTTTAAACTGTTTTATCATGGTGTGGATGGGAAGAGAAATGGAGTAGGAGTCATCTTGAAGGAGGGGTTTGTCAGGAATGTTCTAGACGTGAAAAGAGTGTCAGACAGAGTGATGAGTCTCAAGTTAGAAATTGAAGGCGTGATGGTCAATGTTGTTAGTGCTTATGCCCCACAGGCAGGATGTAAGCTAGAAGAGAAGGAGAGATTCTGGAGTGATTTAGATGAAGTGATGCAGAATACCCCCAGAGGTGAAAGAGTGGTCATTGGAGCAGACTTCAATGGACATGTTGGTGCAGGCAACAGAGGGGACGAGGAAGTGATGGGCAGGTTTGGTATCCAGGACAGGAACACAGAAGGACAGATGTTGATCGATTTTGCAAAAAGGATGGAAATGGCTGTGGTGAATACTTTCTTCAAGAAGAAACAGAAGCATAGGGTGACTTATGAAAGCGGAGGTAAGAGCACACAGGTAGACTACATCCTGTGCAGGCGATGTAATTTGAAGGAAGTCAGTGACTGCAAAGTAGTAGTTGGTGAGAGTGTTGCCAAACAGCATAGGATGGTGGTGTGCAGGATGACACTGATGGTGAGAAAAGTGAAAAAGGCAAAGGCAGAGCAGAAGACAAAGTGGTGGAAGCTGATAAAGGAAGAGTGTCGTGTTGTCTTCAAGGAGGAGTTGAAACAGGCTTTGGGTAGTCAGGAAGTGCTTCCAGAGGACTGGACAACCACAGCCAATGTGATCAGGGAGACCGGTAGGAGAGTACTTGGTGTGTCCTCTGGAAGGAAAGTAGATAAGGAAACTTGGTGGTGGAATGAGGAAGTGCAGGAGTGTGTACAAAAGAAGAGGTTAGCCAAGAAGAAGTGGGACATTGACAGGACCGAAGAGAGTAAACAGGAGTACAGGGAGACACAGCGTAAGGCAAAGGTAGCAGTGTCAAAGGCCAAACAGAGGGCGTATGATGACTTGTATGATAGGTTGAACAGTAAGGAGGGAGAAAATGATCTATACAGGTTAGCACAGCAGAGAAATAGAGATGGGAAAGACATGCAGCAAGTTAGAGTGATAAAGGACAGAGAGGGAAATGTATTGACTGATGACAGAAGTGTGCTGGGAAGATGGAAAGAGTACTTTGAAGAGCTGATGAATGAAGAAAATGAGAGAGAAAAAGAGTAGAAGGGGTGACCGTTGAGGAGCAGGAAGTAGCAAAGATTAGTAAGGGAGAAGTGAGGAGGGCATTGAAGAGGATGAAGAGTGGAAAGGCAGTTGGCCCTGATGACATACCAGTTGAGGTATGGAAGTGTCTAGCGGAGGTAGCAGTAGATTTTCTGACAAGAATATTCAACAAGGTCTTAGAAAGTGAACAGATGCCAGAGGAATGGAGGAGAAGTGTGCTTGTGCCCATTTTTAAGAACAAGGGAGATGTACAGAGTTGTGGCAACTACAGAGGGATAAAGTTGATGAGCCATACAATGAAGCTATGGGAAAGAATAGTGGAAGCAAGACTAAGGGCAGAGGTCAGCATTTGTGAACAACAGTTTGGTTTCGTGCCCAGAAAGAGCACCACAGATGCAGTGTTTGCTTTGAGGATGTTAATAGAGAAGTACAGAGAAGGGCAGAGGGAGCTGCATTGTGCCTTTGTGGATCTGGAGAAAGCCTATGACAGGGTGCCGAGAGAAGAACTGTGGTATTGTATGAGGAAGTCTGGAGTGACAGAGAAGTATGTTAGAGTGGTGCAGGACATGTATGAGAGATGTAAGACAGTGGTGAGGTGTGCTGTTGGTGTGACAGAAGAGTTCAAGGTGGAGGTGGGACTGCATCAAGGGTCAGCTCTCAGCCCCTTCTTGTTTGCTATGGTGATGGACAGGCTAACAGACGAGGTTAGACAAGAATCTCCATGGACTATGATGTTTGCAGATGACATCGTGATCTGTAGTGAGAGCAGAGACCAAGTGGAGGAAAATCTAGAGAGGTGGAGGTATGCCCTGGAAAGGAGGGGATTGAAGGTTAGTCTTAGTAAGACAGAATACATGTGTGTGAACGACAAGGACCCAAGAGGAACGGTGAGGTTACAGGGGGCAGAGATAAAGAAGGTGGAGGATTTTAAGTACTTAGGCTCAACAATCCAGAGCAATGGAGAGTGGGGAAAAGAGGTGAAGAAGCGCGTGCAGGCAGGATGGAATGGATGGAGAAAAGTGTCCGGTGTGATGTGTGATAGGAGAGTATCGGCAAGAATGAAGGGAAAAGTGTACAAGACAGTGGTGAGGCCAGCAATGTTGTATGGTTTAGAGACAGTGGCCCTGGGGAAAAGACAGGAGTCAGAGTTGGAGGTAACAGAGATGAAAATGTTGAGGTTCTCTTTGGGAGTAACGAGGATGGATAGGATCAGAAATGAGTACATCAGAGGGACAGCACATGTTAGATGTTTTGGAGACAAAGTCAGAGAGGCTAGATTGAGATGGTTTGGACATGTACAGAGGAGGGATAGTGAGTATATTGGTCGTAGGATGCTGAGGTTGGAACTACCAGGCAAAAGGCCCAGAGGAAGACCAAAGAGAAGATTTATGGATGCGGTGAAGGCGGACATGAAGGTCGTTGGAGTAAGAGTAGAAGATGCAGAGGACAGGGAGAGATGGAGGCAGATCATTTGCTGTGGCGACCCCTGAAGGGAACAGCCGAAAGGAAAAGAAGAAGATATAAAGTAATAATTTAGTGGATGATTCTCTCTAGTTAACATCAATTTGTGGTGTAACATATCAAATAATTATTATAGCAGCTTTTCTTGTTTCACTCTTCAGCTAATGGAGGAGGTTATTTGTAACAAGTTTGGTGCAAAAACATCTTACTCACCAATTAGTTTACAATTTTCAACTTTGTGGTCACAGATCCCGACTGACTAACGAATAGCGAATGATATGCTAATTGGCGGTTGACTGTGGTCTTTGTCGCATATTCAAGCACGAGTTTTGTCCAAATATAAAAAATGTGTGGCACTGCAGCAAGAAACCGTCCACTGCCACAAGTTCTAAGATCAGCTTAGTGTGTTCCTGTCTTCAGATCAAATCTAAATTTACAAATGTTGCCTGAATTAACAACATGGTCCATGACATTTTCGTCCATGACAACAAAATTGAGTCAAAAAACAAACTGTGTAAAGATGACTTGGAAAGAATTATATAATCTTACCAAAACATTCAAGTGAGTTATGATGGAACTTGTCAAAAGTTCACAAAACCGAACGCACAACCACAGCCCATGAACTGCATCATGATCCTGATCCTGAGCACTATTTCCTCCACATCATCTCATTTTCTGTGTGTGTGTGTGTGTGTGTGTGTGTGTGTGTGTGTGTGTTTGTGTGGAAGGTATAATCATAGTTTTTTATTTTATTTTATTATGTTTTGTTACTTACTGATTATCCGTGTTTGATTCAATCTGTTTGTTGCTTAGTCACAGCTATGAAAGCTGACCATGAATTCTGGATTAACTTTACTGGATTAAGCTCTGGCCCAACACACTGATGCCATATTCCTGAATGCGAGCCCATAAACACAAATCATTTTGAAATGCTCTGCCTTTTTAAAACAAAATCACATTAAATCGCTTTAATAATGATAATGCATACACCGATTGGCATCCGTGCTTCTATCAGCATTAGTTCTCTCAATGCAGGTGCAATTTGTCTTTTATGTATTTTTGTGCTGAAGAATCCATTAAGCAATATTTGGACAATTGGATTACTCACAGGTTCAATATGCACTTTTCAGTAAATTCGCTTATACTCTACCAAACTACAGATTGGAAAGTGCCCTGTTGAAGCACAGAGACTTATTGTAAACTGCATCCACTATTTACATTTAAATAACCATGGTATCCCGATTGCAAAACAGGATAGAGTAAACTCTTAGATATTCATCTTATGTACAGCTGTACAGTTTAAAAAAACAAAACAAAATATTATCTATTCAACACATTTCCTGTGTTTAAATTTTGCACACTTGATGCTTTTTGTATTTTATGTTTCACACTTCTTTTAAGGATATGGCACCTTTATTTTGAATCTGCTGCACCACCTGACAGGTATGAAGGCTGACCTTTCTTTCTGTAAATGCAATTACGAATCTGTGACAATTATGACCCAGTACATGTCTCAGGCTATAACAGTCAGCACAGAAGCACTGTGCTACTTTCACAGTATGTACACGGTACTTTCAACTCCTCCATTACAAGAGAAGCCCTTATAAAAATCCCGTGTTCCTAATTATACATGGCAGTGGGACAAAAATGGAGTGCCTTGTACCTTAGTATACTAAAAATCAACAGATCAAATGATTCTATAAGCCTACTTTATGATGATAGTTATTGGTAAAAGCCCACGTTATATATATAACTGAAAGAAGGGAGGAGCCTTACAAAGATTAACTGTACTTTATATATGCTAAAAGGACTGATTATACATACTTCCATATACTTAGGTTTGCAAAGCAAAACTGAAAAACAAACAAACAAACAAACAACAGTGGATGTGAAAACTGATTCACTATGTCCTAACTTATCTTGTTTGCTCAGACCGACTGTGAACACTAACCTACATGCAGGATTATTATTTCCATATAACTTATTTCCAGACATTTCACGCTTTTCAAGCTTTACCAGTACAATAAGAAAATGCAAAGCTTGAAATGCGCAAACTGTACAGAAATAATAAGTTTAATAATCCTATATAGGATGTGCAAATTTTTTTTTGGAAGGAGGCAGTGTATTATAATTATCATCAAAAAAGTTACACACACTATTTATTTTGTTGGATCACCGAACCCTAGATCATAACACTGACTCCAGAGTCTTGGACAGTGGCGCCTATGTACAATGGGTACCTAGTTTCATGCACGTCCCCTGATATGCCCATTGCTCCAGAATACGGTAAATATGGACTCATGACATATGATCTTTTTATATCGATCCAGTGCCTCGTCTTTAGATTTCTTAGCAAACCTTTTATTTACATAGTGTGTTTGGGAATGAATATTTTCATTCATGTGTTTATAAGCTTTTTCACCATATACACCTTTCATTCCTGCACATTCCAAACATACACTCAACTCATGCAGATTCCATTCTCCATTTTCTTACCTTCTGACCTCAGTGTGTGAGAACCTGATGCTGTATACATTGATACGGAGTGTTTACCCTGTAATCTCCAGAAAGCAGATTAGAGGATAAAGACCCTGAATACCTTGTTTTGTGGATTTATAGAAACTGGCGAGAACAAGTTTGCTGAAGGCAAAAAGGCAAATCCTCAGGGGAAACAAGGCTTTTTCCACTTCCTGCTGCATTCATGCTGCCTGTTTTTTCATGTGTATGCTTGAGAGCTTGTGTGTTATCTTAATAAACGAGATTCTCAAAGATGTGAAGTTTGAGTTTATACTAATTTCCACCAAATAGTTCAGCACAATAATACGTTTGGCAGTTCTTAACCTAATTTTAGTAATTTCAGCAATCTTCTTAGCGGTTTTATTCGCGAAA
Source organism: Plotosus lineatus (assembly GCA_024760905.1). Lineage (NCBI taxonomy): Eukaryota > Metazoa > Chordata > Actinopteri > Siluriformes > Plotosidae > Plotosus > Plotosus lineatus. The sequence continues at coordinate 70,545,405 of CM045728.1, read as the reverse complement.
TGCACACCAATAATTTGACTCCTCTGAAACAACTTTCTGACATCTTTTCCAAGACCAGAGGATATGTCTTCCAACAAGATAGTCCAACAAATGAGAAGGTACTTTTTTCATCAGTTAAGGTCAAATATCATGCTGTCAGCTCAAAAATATACAGTAAAACCTCGGCTGACGAACGCTTAAGCTCACGAACTTTTCGCCTCAAGAACATTAAATTTGCGAGCATATAGTCTCTGCTGACGAACTAGTTTTCGGCGGACGAATCAAACCACGCGGTCGAACAGCGCCACGGTGGCGGCCACGAGAAGCTGACGCACGCTCACGGCGTCCCAGTTAAATCACCCCTTTCTTTGAATGCGGAAGTGGTTTGTGTTTGCTAGACATTTTGGACCATATTGAGTGTACTTTTGCTATTATGGGACCGAAAAAGACCCCACCACAGGCGGAGATCATTGAAAAACACGAACGAGGTGTGCGTTTGTGTGACTCAGCGTCCCAGTACCAGTACGCTAAGTCTACCATTGCTCCCATCCTTAAGAACAAGGAAGCTATTAAGGGTGCGTGTGTGGCTAAGGGTGTTTCCAAACAGTAGGCGTTTCCAAACTCTCCTTCCAAACAGTAAGTCCCTCCCTCCCTCCTCCTCCCACTCCATTCCATCAAGCCATCAACTACCATCACAAAGGTAAATAAAACGACTTTATTATACAGTACAGTTTATTTCTTTAATTACAATACAATAGCACATTTATTATACATAAAATAAGGTATATTTTTGTGTAGTTTTAAGGCTTATTTAGTAGAAAATTATGTTTTATGGGGACCTGGGAACGGATTATTCTCATTTTAATGGTTTCTTATGGGAAATAAATGTTCGGAAGACGAACTTTTCGCCTTACACACACTTTCTGGGAACCAATTATGTTCGTGAGCAGAGGTATCACTGTATATAACTGCAGTAAAGAGATCCCTCACTTTCCACAGTTAATTGGGACCGAGACCCCCCCCCCAGCGACCGTCAAATTTCTCGAAGTAGGATCAACCCCTCCCCCCCACCCCCGACTGATGTATACGTACATGTCTATGTGAATATAATATCAATAAATACATATTCAACTATATAAATGCTATATATATATAATGTGTATAATGTTTATACAGCGAAGTCCTTTGTTCCTCGCCTTCATCGATCTGACCAAGGCATTCGACTTGGTCAGTCGGTCTGGCCTCTTCATCCTCCTCCATAAGATTGGATGTCCCACCAAGCTCCTGAAGATAGTCGAGTCATTCCACGACAACACGTCTGGCACAGTTCAGCATAACGGAACATCATCAGACCCCTTTCCAATCAAGAGCGGCGTGAAACAAGGGTGTGTCCTGGCCCCGTCACTTTTCGGCATATTTTTCTCTTTGCTCCTGCGCTACGCATTCAGAGAGTCCGAAGATGGCATCTTCCTCCACACACGGAGTGATCGGAACCTCTTTAATCTCGCCCGCCTCAGGGCAAAGACCAAGGTGCGCAAGGTCCTCATCCGGGATATGCTCTTTGCTGACGACGCTGCCCTCACTGCTCACTCTGAAGTGAGGCATGCACAGAGTTTGGACTCACTATCAGCCTCAAGAAAACCAACATCATGGGTCAGGATGTCAGCACAACTCCCACAATCAACATCGGCGATTACACCCTGGAAGTGGTGGACAAGTTCACCTACCTTGGCTCCACCATCTCCAGCAACCTATCCCTGGATGCTGAGCTAAACGTAAGGATAGGCAAAGCAGCAACATCCATGGCCCGCCTAGCAAAGCGTGTGTGGAACAACCCCAGGCTGACCCTAAACACGAAGATGAAGGTGTACCAAGCATGCGTGTTGAGCACGCTTCTATACGGCAGTGAGGCCTGGACCCTATACATGCACCAGGAGCGAAGACTAAACGCCTTTCACCTGCGCAACCTCAGACGACTCCTCGGCATTACCTGGCAGGATCGTGTCTCCAACTCGCGCGTCTTGGCCCAGGCAGGCATGTTAAGCATGTTCGCCATCCTCTCCCAGAAGCGCCTACGCTGGCTCGGACACATATGCAGGATGGATGAATTCCGCATTCCAAAGGACATCCTCTATGGCGAGCTCGCCTCAGGAACACGACCAACAGGACGACCCGCCCTGCGCTACAAGGATGTCTGCAAGAGGGACCTGAAGTCATGCAGCATCAACCCAGTAGATCTCGAGGCAGCGACCTCCGACCGCTCTAGTTGGCGTGGAAAGGTAAAATCCGGTGTGCAGCAGGCCGAGGAGAAGAGAGAGATCCAGCATGAGGAGAAGAAGAACCGCCTGCCCCACGATCCCTACTGCAGAATACACTTGCAGCAAGTGTGGTAGGAGCTGCGTCTCCCGCATTGGCTTATTCAGCCACAGCCGGCGCTGCAGCCTCTCAGCTAATTGATAGACCTGCCTAGGTGCAGACTCCATTGTCTCTAGAGACAGACGGATGCCAAGATAATGTGTATAATAGCAATTAAACATTCAAAAACTATGCATAAGATGTAAATAAAATATAAATACACACACGTACAGATGCGCACCTCACAGAAAAATGTGACTAGTTGGTTCCGGACGGCCGAATGTAAGTTGAAAGTGAACGTAAGTTGTTACAGTGATGTATGACGTGTGACGCTCATACTGTACTATACATCCATAAATACCATTACCGTATCTCATAAAACACCCCAAATCAATTATTATAAACATAACATTATAAAATAATATCAAATATATCAAATAATATCAACATTAATTTCAAATAAACTATATTCAGGCAAAATAATTTCAAATTGATAGATTTTAATCAAATTCATTCATCAAATATCAAATATAACCTTTAACATTCTCTATGATGCAATGTTTCTACTTGTAAATGGTTCCGATGGTCGACGGATGGTCACATGACATGAAGCTGAGCCGACTCACTTCACATGAAGCTTAAAACAGCCAATGAACGCTTACAATATGTGAGGCACTCAATACCGTAAGTAGTGCACTTGCTGAAAGTAGTTTACTTGCTTGAAACAAAGCGCGGGTTATACGGACTTCCGGTATTTTAAGTGCGCAAGGGCGCCGTTGAACTTGTTTAGTACTGATTTGAACTTGTTTAGTACTTGTTTAGATGTGAATCACTAATGTGAATCAGCAGAGCAGAGAGTTCTCTTTCTTGGGTTTTCATTCATTTTACAACTCTCTTTGCTTAACTGAGTATGCATATATATATATATATATATATATATATATATATATATATATATATATATATATATATATATATAAAATAAAACGATAACTGAACTGGGAAGAAGGAGGGACACGTTTGTAAACTATGGACGCACCATCATTACGTCATTACGTGAGCGTACTACATCGGTACGTCGAAACTCAAAATTTGACTTTTTTTTTTTTTAAAAACACCAAAAAAAACGTAAAAGCGAAAAAACGTAAAACGGATGAACGTAAGTCAGGGAGCGTCTGTATAAAGAATAAACAAAGAAAGTGTTTGAGGCCTCAAATAGGCAGAAGCTACAAATTTTACAGGCTGAAATATTTTACTGCATATTCATGAGAGTTCCCATTTATTATTATTATAGAATTATTTTGTTGTTTAGAGTATTGTTATGTGGGAGGACAATCAAAATAACCCAGAATCAAGCACAATTTAAAGTCATGTAGACACCTCATCATTTTTCAAAATATGGTGTTTTAAGTTGGTATCTTCGTTGCTGCTACTACCGCTGCCACTTTTCTGTGAAGGATTTTCAGTAGATTTCAGACAGTGGCTGTGGGGATTTTTGCTCATTTAGCCACAAGAGCATTAGTAAGGTCTTCCACTCATGTTGGTTGCAAAGAACTGGGGCACAGTCAGTGTTCCAGGTCATCCCAAAGGTGTTCGAAAGTGGGGACTGCGGTCAGGTCTCTGTGCAGGGATTTTGAGTTCCTTTAAACGAAACTTGGCAACATTTATCTTCATGGACTTCTCATTGTACACAGGGGATTAAATTATGCCAGAACGGGTTTTGGCTTCTTAATTCAAATGAAAGGAATATAAACATATTTCAGATGGTTGTACCAACTTTGTGGTAAAGTGAGGGAGTTCAGGTCAGAACCGCATATAGCAGTTGTTGTCAGGTGCCTACTTACATTTGGCCGTGTAGTATTCAGTGTCAAGTCAGAGTTTTAAATTATGTGCTGTTGTGACAACAAGTTCAGGACCTTCCTGCTTTAAACATCCATCATTTATTATCTATACTACTTATCTGCCAGGGTCACAGGCAAACCAGAGTCAATCCCTGGGTGGATACACCATGGGCAGGTCACCAGTTTATCAGAAGGCTAACACAAAAACAAACGACCACTCACACTCTGACTTGTGGGCAATACAGAGTAGCTAGATGACATAATTTGCATGTCTTTGTAATGTGGGAAGAAACCAGGCAAAGAAACATACAACATTCGCACAGGAGGGCCAAATCAGCTGCGAAATGACTTCTGTCACTTCTTAAAGGACACCCATCCATCTATATATTATATAAAATGTATATAGAAGTTAATTTTAAAGTGTTCTATGCATGTTAATGTCATACAGGCAACATTTATTAATATATAAATAAATTATACACCTTATAATAATGCAGCCATGAGGCGGGGGGGGCACTAACCAGTGTCTCTCCCCCTTATGCCGGTCCCAAGCCCGGATAAATGCAGAGGGTTGCGACAGGAAGGGCATCCGGCGTAAAACTTCTGCCACATTTAAAAATGCAAATGATCAAAACAAAATTCATACCGGATCGGTCGAGGCCCGGGTTAACAACGACCGCCATCAGTGCTGTCAACCAACAGGGTGCTGATGGAAATTGGACTACTGTTGGTCGAAGACGTCGAAGAAGGAGAGGCGGGAGGCGTGTCCGTAGGCAGAGAGAGAAGAGGAAATGCGTGAGCCTCGGACTGAGAGTAGGGACTTTGAATGTTGGAACTATGCAAGGAAAAGATAGGGAGCTGGCTGACATGATGCAGAGGAGGAAGGTGGACATACTGTGTGTTCAGGAGACAAGGTGGAAAGGTAGAAAGGCTAAAAGCTTAGGAGCAGGGTTTAAACTGTTTTATAATGGTGTGGATGGGAAGAGAAATGGAGTAGGAGTCATCTTGAAGGAGGGGTTTGTCAGGAATGTTCTAGAAGTGAAAAGAGTGTCAGACAGAGTGATGAGTCTCAAGTTAGAAATTGAAGGCGTGATAGTCAATGTTGTTAGTGCTTATGCCCCACAGGCAGGATGTAAGCTAGAAGAGAAGGAGAGATTCTGGAGTGAGTTAGATGAAGTGATGCAGAGTACCCCCAGAGGTGAAAGAGTGGTCATTGGAGCAGACTTCAATGGACATGTTGGTGCAGGCAACAGACCGGACGAGGAAGTGATGGGCAGGTTTGGTATCCAGGACAGGAACACAGAAGGACAGATGTTGATCGATTTTGCAAAAAGGATGGAAATGGCTGTGGTGAATACTTTCTTCCAGAAGAAACAGAAGCATAGGGTGACTTATGAAAGCGGAGGTAAGAGCACACAGGTAGACTACATCTTGTGTAGGCGATGTAATTTGAAGGAAGTCAGTGACTGCAAAGTAGTAGTGGGTGAGAGTGTTGCCAAACAGCATAGGATGGTGGTGTGCAGGATGACACTGATGGTGAGAAAGGTGAAAAAGGCAAAGGTAGAGCAGAAGACAAAGTGGTGGAAGCTGAAAAAGGAAGAGTGTCGTGTTGTCTTCAAGGAGGAGTTGAAACAGGCTTTGGGTAGTCAGGAAGTGCTTCCAGAGGACTGGACAACCACAGCCAATGTGATCAGGGAGACCGGTAGGAGAGTATTTGGTGTGTCCTCTGGAAGGAAAGTAGATAAGGAAACTTGGTGGTGGAATGAGGAAGTGCAGGAGTGTGTACAAAAGAAGAGGTTAGCCAAGAAGAAGTGGGACATTGAGAGGACCGAAGAGAGTAAACAGGAGTACAGGGAGACACAGCGTAAGGCGAAGGTAGCAGTGTCAAAGGCCAAACAGAGGGCGTATGATGACTTGTATGATAGGTTGAACAGTAAGGAGGGAGAAAATGATCTATACAGGTTAGCACAGCAGAGAAATAGAGATGGGAAAGACGTGCAGCAAGTTAGAGTGATAAAGGACAGAGAGGGAAATGTATTGACTGATGACAGAAGTGTGCTGGGAAGATGGAAAGAGTACTTTGAAGAGCTGATGAATGAGGAAAATGAGAGAGAAAAAGAGTAGAAGGGGTGACCGTTGAGGAGCAGGAAGTAGCAAAGATTAGTAAGGGAGAAGTGAGGAGGGCATTGAAGAGGATGAAGAGTGGAAAGGCAGTTGGCCCTGATGACATACCAGTTGAGGTATGGAAGTGTCTAGGGAGGTAGCAGTAGATTTTCTGACAAGAATATTCAACAAGGTCTTAGAAAGTGAGCAGATGCCAGAGGAATGGAGGAGAAGTGTGCTTGTGCCCATTTTTAAGAACAAGGGCGATGTACAGAGTTGTGGCAACTACAGAGGGATAAAGTTGATGAGCCATACAATGAAGCTATGGGAAAGAATAGTGGAAGCAAGACTAAGGGCAGAGGTCAGCATTTGTGAACAACAGTTTGGTTTCATGCCAAGAAAGAGCACCACAGATGCAGTGTTTGCTTTGAGGATGTTAATAGAGAAGTACAGAGAAGGTCAGAAGGAGCTGCATTGTGCCTTTGTGGATCTGGAGAAAGCATATGACAGGGTGCCGAGAGAAGAACTGTGGTATTGTATGAGGAAGTCTGGAGTGACAGAGAAGTATGTTAGAGTGGTGCAGGACATGTATGATAGATGTAAGACAGTGGTGAGGTGTGCTGTCGGTGTGACAGAAGAGTTCAAGGTGGAGGTGGGACTACATCAAGGGTCAGCTCTCAGCCCCTTCTTGTTTGCTATGGTGATGGACAGGCTAACAGATGAGGTTAGACAAGAATCTCCATGGACTATGATGTTTGCAGATGACATTGTGATCTGTAGTGAGAGCAGAGACCAAGTGGAGGAAAATCTAGAGAGGTGGAGGTATGCCCTGGAAAGGAGGGGATTGAAGGTTAGTCTTAGTAAGACAGAATACATGTGTGTGAACGACAAGGACCCAAGAGGAACTTTGAGGTTACAGGGGCAGAGATAAAGAAGGTGGAGGATTTTAAGTACTTAGGCTCAACAATCCAGAGCAATGGAGAGTGTGGAAAAGAGGTGAAGAAGCGCGTGCAGGCAGGTTGGAATGGATGGAGAAAAGTGTCCGGTGTGATGTGTGATAGGAGAGTATCGGCAAGAATGAAGGGAAAAGTGTACAAGACGGTGATGAGGCCAGCAATGTTGTATGGTTTAGAGACAGTGGCCCTGGGGAAAAGACAGGAGTCAGAGTTGGAGGTAGCAGAGATGAAAATGTTGAGGTTCTCTTTGGGAGTAACGAGGATGGATAGGATCAGAAATGAGTACATCAGAGGGACAGCACATGTTAGATGTTTTGGAGACAAAGTCAGAGAGGCTAGATTGAGATGGTTTGGACATGTACAGAGGAGGGATAGTGAGTATATTGGTCGTAGGATGCTGAGGTTGGAACTACCAGGCAAAAGGCCCAGAGGAAGACCAAAGAGAAGATTTATGGATGCAGTGAAGGCGGACATGAAGGTCGTTGGAGTAAGAGTAGAAGATGCAGAGGATAGGGAGAGATGGAGGCAGATCATTTGCTGTGGCGACCCCTGAAGGGAACAGCCGAAAGGAAAAGAAGAAGATACACCTTATAATGACAATGAATATATATATATATATATATATTGTATAACGAACCTTATAAATAACAAATCCAAGGCCACGTCAAGGAGAATCACTGCCAGCACTTTGGTTTGAGGCTCGTCAGCGCCTCCAGAGCCTTTGCTTTAGTACATATCATGTTAGTGTCTAAACTCACAGGCGTTTAACTCTCTTTCCCTCTCTCTCGCTCTCCATATACTGCATGCGCTAGTGAGGGGTGTGGCTGTTACCCACAAGCGAAATCCAGAGAGCGCACCTGAATTCACTCAGCAATCAGCACGCTATAAATAGCTCTACGCTTGACCAGTTTCCATGTTGATACTCTCCCAGTGATTTTGGTTGTTGTGTTTTTCCCTCACCACTACAGTGATTTTTCCTGCACCCCAGTGCTCCCCCTCAGCTCAATAAAAGTCATTGTTTCATGAGGGAGGAAAGGTGTGTTAGATGCTGGGAAATTTAATCTCGACCTTGCTTGAATCTTGCTGGATTCACAGCCAATCAGAGAACACTCAAGTGAAGCAGAAGAACAGAGCATGTTTAGTAGTGTAGTTGAATGTACATGTGATGCTTTAGTGTGCGTGAATTTTGAATAATCTTTAATTTTTTTAATTTCCCGATGGGACACGAAGTAGGAAACGCGAAGTGGCAGGGGATTACTGTATTCAGAAAAAAAGCACACACTAATTTTTCTACATTGGATTTTTTTTCTATGTCTCTTTCACCAAAGTTAGAGCATGGTGTGCAATATAAATAAATAGGTTCACTGGAATGGAGTCTGTCAAAAATAAACAAAGCAATGACATTCCTTGCTATAAGCAGCCATGAGGCCTTCTTCAAGTGAGGAATGGTTCTGGTTCAGTTTTATACACGAGTTGGCCTTGGAGGAGGTGTTCATTTTAGGCAAAGAAGCAGCTGCATCTGATTTTACTTATTTAATAACCTGGTTTCAATATACAAATGGCCAGTGAGTTGGATCAGGTGTATTCCTGCTTTGTAAAAATTAAAACCTGCAGCTACATAATCCATAATAATTTGGACATTCCAACCACAGCATCCATGATTTGAGGTCAGTGGCCCTCTATGATTCTCTATTTTATGACATATCTCTGTGAAATGATGATGGGCTGATTAAATAAAATGTTGTTTTGCTAGGTGCACATAGAGAGTTAACTGACTTTGCATCACAGGTTAAAAGGAGTTTAATCAACATTTTAAAAAACAGCCAATCAACCTGATTGCTGACATTCATGTCACATGACTCTCAGCATACAGTTCCTGCCTGTATTCAGGTCTCACACCTTCACTCAACATCACTCTCTATAAGGTTTTTCTCTTCATAATCTCTTTGCAGTGTTGTTATTGTGCCATTTTGTAAGTGTTTGTACTGTACTGAACAAATGCTAGTGTTGCTATACAATGTATGATCTTGCTATTATGGTTACTAGCCTTACCCGTGACATTTTTTTCATCTGTGCATGAACTTTAAATGATTCTGCCTTGCCTCTGCTATACAGTTTCTCTAACTGTTGGACTGGCTTTTCATTGATTACAAGATTGAGTTGTGTTGGAATGTGGTGGTTTTATAATAAAAGGCCAGCGATGGGCTTTAAATTTGGTACCTGGGCCATCAGTAGGACTTACTGGTCTTAATCCACCTCTTTATACCACCACTATTCATGTCGCAATTATACAAACCATCACTATTATAAAAAAACATAATAGCAATAGCAGAGTGAGAGGTAGTTTTGCATTTCTACTATTAACTATGAACATTACATAACTTTCACGAGTGTATACCAGTGGAAGTTCCTGGGAAAAGTGCTGTTCAGCTAAAAGTAGAAAGTGGTAAACCTCCACTTCCTCAACCTCTCCTTATGAGGTCGAGCTTTTGTGGAAAAAGTCCACCTTGAAAATGGGGTTTTAAGAATGTCCGACAGCAAATTAATTTATTCTCCTCCGTAAGAAATTGAGGACATGAAAAAAAAATTACAACTTAAAAGTACTGCATGCAGATCACCACAGACCATTCAGCTTGTTTTGCTATGACCAACCAGTCAGAGGACGGAAAATTGTTGATGTTCTTGTTAAGCCTGCTACGCGGCTCTGTGAGGTGAATCTGAAATCGAATTGGTTAAAGAAGCAGCCCCATTGCTAATAATAGTTTAAGTGACATTGGCCAGCACTGCTGATTCTGAAGGCCTTGGGCAGATTAGATTGACATGGCAGCACATAGAAGCTGAAATCTGACTGGACAAAAAAAAAAAAAATCCATCATTCACACATACACTGGAAGCATCACCAAGAGATGCACTACGAAACGAAGAGATTAGATTGCTGGGAATAAATTAATGTAATTTAATAGACAAACAGTACAATTTAAGTTGCAAATGTAGGTCAGTCCTTCGGATAGCGTTCTGGGGGGGTGACAACCTTGTGGAGAGTGGGACTCGAACCCCCAACCTTTGGATCAGCAATCCAACATCCTATATACCATTAGGCCACCACTGCCCCTATTTTAGTGAATATATAGCAAAAAATGTAAGTTTCCTGGTCACTACCATTTTTTTCTTTTTTTTAACTCCAGGGTTGGAAAGAATCAATGAACAATCTAATGGTGTGAGCGAAGAAGGTAGAGAACAATCCTTTGGTCCACAAGGATTTTAAACCGTCTCTCCATAACACAGTGCCTATTTAATTCTGCAGCAGGCCTCTAAACATGAGATAGTTCTGTACGCATAATGCCATAAAGTAACAGCAACCAACTCCAACCTTGCACTAAAGTTTCCAGCTGTGACGACAGTCTAGCTAATTGTAGGGTGAATGGGCAGAAGAAGGGTATGTGTAATTTAATTGGAGATTTAAGATGGCATGTGGCAGCATGCAGTCAGAATCTAACAGAGTCCACCAGAAAGCATTCCCTGCAGCTGGGTATAAAAGATATTTATGGACATTGGTGCCGACAGGTGCAAAGAAGGTCAATGGAAGCCATTTACTAAAGAGGAGAGAATGTTTGTTTTCTTAAATTTATTACCTAGGCGTATTGCCTCAACTACTCGAGAGTCAGTCAGACTTGACTGCTTTGGCTTGAGGCTTACCTGAGAGAGCTTGTTTGTGATACCTTACATGGGAGGTCGGTTATTTGAAGATGGATGGCAACATTAATGTCTCATGTCAACTCAAATCAATTACAAGGTGCAGCACTGGGGAGACAGAGATGGTTGTCCTGCTGTCACAGGTGTTATTACAAATGTGGGCAGAAGGGATATCAATCCACAGGTCCTGAGCCATTTCACAGTCTATTTATCAGTATGCACCCTTTTTGAATGCCACCATTGTCAAGTCCGAAATAGCGGGACTTTGCAGTAGAACAGTCACTTTCATTGATAACAGAATATGATTTCTGCTAACAGAATGAGAGCAGTCAATGGGTACTTCTTAAATATGCATTTATATAATTGTTGTAATAAACAATTACACATTCACACACAAAAGTAACAGCTTTCCCCTTAGACTTGGCATAGATACACAGGGAGATTTGCAAAGAAATTAAACTGAAGTGTGACTGTAATTCACACCGGCACAAATCAAATAGACAGTACCCACTCGTACATGCACAGGAACAAAGAAATTCTATGATGCCACTTTATAAAATTGTAAGAGTGACTGGAGATAGGGAGAGGCATCGCAAGCCCAAACAAGGAGGCAAAAAAAGGACAAAATAGGTGACAAGTGTCATTAATCAGAAGTCCACTGGTAGATTTGCTCTACATGCCATCATCTATTCAGTCATTTGGCAGAAGGATGCATAAAATTATTCACATTAAGGTCCTAATATTCACATGGTTAAAGGTGACTGGTTTGAGTATTTCATAAAATTGTAATGTTGAAAATCTTAATTTTATTTTTACACACAAGTCTTTGCAGTTTACAAAGAATGAATTCAGAGGAATGGAAAACATAAAAATAGACCACAGGTGTGCAGCTACTACCGCCAAAAGGACCATTTCATAATATGCCAATATAAAAAAGCATAAGTTTGAAAGCCCCAGCTTCAGAAAGCGGCAAGTAAATGTCTGTAAACCCAATATATAGTTTTGCCTCTGTGACCTTGAAAAGTAGGCCAAGGTCACTCACACACAGACTCATCCTAGCACTCATAGTGGTGAGCCAGTATACCGAGTTTGAAAGCCCAAGTTTGAGTGCACAACCAAATATCCAGAAACCTAATATTACCATATTTTTCAGACAATAAGGCGCACTTAAAAGCCTTCACTCTTCAAAAGGCTGATGTGCACCTTATAATCCGGTGTGCCTTATGTGCTGGTGAGGCCTAATCTCCATCTCACTGACACGCCAAAATCCAAGTGAAGCAGACTAATTCAGAGCTTTCCATCATTCCGGTGGATTAACTAAATAACGTCAACTGCTAGATATCGGTGTCTAGATTTTAAGTTAGAGGGATCCGGGCTTTATGTCCAAATACTGTACTGGGATAAAGCACTGCCACAGATGTTCCACTGAGACCTCAGATTAACCTTCTTGAATTTAAAGTTACACTGATACAACTCCTTAAGAGTAATGACCTCCGTTCTGTAATGAACACAATACTAATGCGCTGTCTCTTTAAGGGGCTGAGAGAAGGTCACGACCAAGGAAGACTTCTAATATTTGTCTCTGTTGATCTGACTCCATGCACGAGGGAATAATGTATAATAAAATATAATAATATAATATAATAATAAAAAATAATAGAGGGATCCGGACTTTATGTCCAACTCACACAACTGTTAAACTCGAAGAATTTGATGGATTTTTGGAAGAGGAATGAACTGAAAAAGTGAGTTTATTATTTTATATTGTTATAACTGAACAATTTTGAGAGCTATTGTGAGGCTTGAATCAAGTTTGACTTATCTAACTTTTGTTTCGCTTAATGCGCCTTATAATCCGATGCACCTTATGTATAGACACTGGTCATTTGTTGATATTGTGCATTATGTTCCGGTGCACCTTATGACCCGGACATACAGTGCACAGTATTGCCTCTGTGACCTGAAACTTATTATACTACTACAGTTGGCCCCCGACTTACGAAACCCCCTGGGTAGAAAAATCCCGGGTTACGAAAAATATTTTCCTAAGTTTTCATCTCCTGGGATACGAAAACAACCCACTCTTACGAAAAGAAATTCAAAATTCAAACGCGCCAATCAAAATTTCACATGATGTGCGAGTTGCTCTCTCATTGGCTGTCTCTCAACATCCCGCCCCGCTGGCCTCCCATTGGCTAGGAGGGATGACACAGAACCAGAAGGAGACCTTAAACCGGAAATACAGTGAGGACCTCTGATCTTTCAAACAGGTACTGTAATTCCGCTTTAAATAAAACATCCCGTCCATGTGTGTCTGTGTGTGTGTGTGTGTGTGTGTGTGTGTGAGAGAGAGAGAGAGAGGGGGGGGGGTGTTAATAAAAAATGTTGAATAAAGGTTTAATTAATAAATATGTTAATAAAATGGTTTAATATGATAATAAAATGTTTAAATTGATTAATAAATAATTTTCTTTTACTTTTAACACGTATTTCATACAAAATTGGTGTACTTTTATCAGTTTTATAGGGTCTTTGGAGCCTTGGAACGAATCAGGCGTTTAACATGTAAAATGCGACCCCTACTGATGAAACACTGACGAAACTCCCGCGTTATGAAAAAGGTGCTGGAACAGATTAATTTCGTAAGTCGGGGGCCGACTGTATACAGTTTTGCCTCTGTGACCTTGAAAATTGGTCAAGATTACTCACACAAACTCATCCTAGAACTCATAGTAGTGCGTTAGCATACCAAGTTTGAAATATCATGAAACTAAACTGGACGGACAGGCAGATGGAACCCATTTCTATCACTCACTAAAGGTGGGCGCTAAACATGGTTATATTTAGATGGTACAAATATTTTTGGAACCTTTCTTTTTTCTTACTTTTTTTTTTTGACATTTTATTATATATTTTCCCTTTTGCAGTGGATAGATCGTACTGATTCATTCATTAATCAACTGGATTATTCCTCAGGTTGAGAGAAGGCTGGTGAATATCTCAGCCAATTGATTGAAAGCGAGGTGCATTATAATCAGCTCATCAGCCTATTGCAGAGCAACACACACACACACACACAGCCATGCACTCTCACACTCACCTAGGGGCCATGTGACATGACCAGTTGGTCCATGTTTTTGGACCATGGGTGGAAATTTTGCCGATGCAAACTTTTGCTCATTCTTCCCATTTCGATATTACTGACAAGCAAAAATTAAAAAAAAAAAAAGTTATTTGAATCGCAGTTGGGGTTGTTTCTCTACTTGAAGAGGGGTGTTTTGGAGGGAAACTACATTACATTGTTTATTTCTAGTGTGGCACGCCTTCTCTCTTTGCCCCATATATATTTATGTGAGGTTTCTTTCTTACTCTCCTTCAAACTAAGTAGTGAACTGTGAGTGTATATTTAGTTTTAAGCAAAGGAAAGCCAAGGTTGAGCTGGAGAAGCTAGTGAGATGGAAATCTATGATGTGATTCACATTTAAAAAAAGTTTTAGGTTGCTATTTATCTACAGTGCCAAGGACAAAAGCACAAATAAAAAAAGCTCACATGCATTCTTACCCTGGGTCTGGTCCATTCTCTGAGCAGTGCAATGCTGACGGCATGACAACCCGCTATCTGCATTTGTTGACCTTGGATAGTATGTTCATTAAGCAAGGCATTTTAATTGAACTCATTTTGTTCAAGGAAACTCCTTTGCTCTTCTAGCATGCTTGAAATATCCAGATGGCTTTTAAAATGCTTTCTGTCACCGCATAGAAACAGTCATTGATTTTTATTCTCTTTAAAACATTCGCCCATCATCTTGCTACATCCAATGTAGAGTTAATTGCATCAAAATATATCAACAAATATTATAATACAATAAATGTGCATGAACATACTTTAACCCAAGAGTCAGAGTCAGTATCTGAGGATTGGTCCGACAGAACCCATGCCTTCGGCCACCACCCAACTCAGACTGCACTCAACCCCTATGGCCCCTCCCACAGGTGGTGGGCCGTGGGAGGTCGGATCCATGTCTCCTTTTTGGGCTGGGCTCAACTGGGCTCCATGGGCAGAAATGTGACCACCAGGTGCTCGCCTTCCTGGTTATACGTGCTCGGGCAAGGGGGCATGTCCTTTTATGTGATTCTATAAGGGTCTTTTCAACCATGCTTCATCTGGACTTTCACCCACGGGGTTTGGAATGAAGTCCCGCCCAAAGTGGAGGTCTTGTGCATGAGTGAAGGAAGGCTGGAGCGGGAGATCGACAGGTGGATTGCTGCTGCCTCTGCTCTAAAGTGGAGCTTGTAACAGTCCGTTGTGGTGAAGAGGGAGCTGAGCTGCGAAGCAAAGCTCTCAATTTACCAGTCGATCTATGTTCCAACCCTCACCTATGGTCATGAGCTTTGGGTAGTCACTCAAAGAACAAAATTGCAGAGAAAAGCGGCTGAAATTAGCTTTCATCGCTAGGTGGTGGGCCTCTCCGTTAGAGATGTCTTGGTGTTCCCCCAGAAGATCTGGAAGAAGTAGCTAGGGAGAAGGACGTGTGGACCTCATTGCTTAGGATGCTGCCCCCACTACTCGACCCTGGATTAAGTGGAAGATGATGATGATATACTTTATGTTTTACATATCCTGTACGTCGACTTTCCCCAGCCATGATTTCCCAGGTGTTACTGTGGCATAGCTGACCCAGTACCAATTACCGCCATCACTATTTTAAATATTCCACTGACCATGCATGCATGCCTGCAGCTTTTTACAGATCATACCATCGAAAGGCACAAGTCTCCCATGTCATTTATAGTAACTAGCCCTATCTTTTTATTTTATTGAGATGTGTAAATCTGGCATTAAGTTTCCTGGTGAGAGTTTTTTGGGTTACTTTGACTAGCTCTTTTTTTGTTGTTGTTTATCTCCTCCTCCATTAAGCATCTACTACTATCATCAGCTCTAAGATTAATCAATGCAACATTCTTCTGTGGAAAAAGGTATTTGTAGAATTTAACAGAAACAGGTATTTTCTTGTAGGCATTTTGCGCACTCACCCACAAGTCTCGGACATCAGCTTGCTGGCGTTATGATCATTTCAGTTGAATTTTTTTTTTCTTTTTTGATGTTTTTTGTACTGCCCTTTTCAGACCCCCTTATAACATTTTAATGGGGTTCAAATCTAAGCCATTCCATAAATCAAGTTCATCTTTTTAAACTTCTCCTTAGAGAATTTCCTAGGGTACTCTGAAACACTATGCTGTTAAAGTATTCACTGGTAGCTCAACTTTAACTTTTGGAAAGACAGTCTACATTTTTTCAAGCACTTCTTGATATGATGCAGAATTCATAGGTGAATAAATAATAATCCTGTTCATATGTGTGTTGTGGTCATGGCCAAACAACTCCATCTTTGGCTTATCTGTCCATTGTACATTATTCCAAAAGATCTCATTTTATGATTAAAAAAAAAGAGATAAACTATATAATCCCGTAAGGGAAATTATTGCCTCTGCATTTAACCCATAAAAAGTGAGGACTCGCATATGTATGGTGAGCACACTTACTTGGAATAGTGGGCTGCCACACACATTAGGGTACCCAGGGAGCAGTTGGGGGCTAGGTGACTAGCTCAAGGGCACTTCAGCCGTGATGGTAAAAGAATGAAAGGTGCAGCTTACTAATCAACCACCACACTTTTTTTTCTGATGGATTGAGAATCGAACCGATGACCTTTCGATCCTAAAGCCACTTCTGACTATTATTCTATAAATGTGATCACTGAGAAATGTCAGTCTTACTCGAATGGTTTTTCAGGACAGCAATGGAAAAAAAAGTCAAACCTGTCCTATCTCTTTCTGATAGTGCATTTATGCACTTTGACATTACTATTTTTAAGAAATTCCTGCTTCCTATAATTATATTTTGGAGTTCTTGAATGTGCCCTAATGGGACAGTTGTAGACTCATGCTTGTAGAAGTGGCTGTGGGACCAAAAGGTCACTTGTTTGATTCCTGAACCATCAAGTAAAATGTATGGTTGCTGAAGTGCCCTTGAGCAAGGTACCTAACCACTAACTGCTTTTTGTGTGTCGCAATGTGTGGCTGCCCACTGTTCCATGTGTGCTCACTCTAGATGGGCTAAATGCAGGGGCAATAATTTCCCTTGCAGGATTAATAGAGTATAGCATAAGAAAAAAAGAAAAAAAATTGTTGAAAGCTGAATATTGTGGGTATGAAAAATTGGCAGATATTTGAAACCTATGCCACTTGAAAAATATTAATCTACCCATCAATTATCTATCACTACATACTACTTATCTGATTTGCCATATCACCCAACCCAAGGTTCGTCCAGCATATATGTATATAGTAGACAACATATCAGTGTAGAAGATGAAAGCACGCAAACATTTCTACATGATCAACATGTGGGAACTGAAGAACTGTTTACAAAATGCATTTGAATATTTAAACATATAATGGTTGTTGAATCACGTTGTGTGAAAGTACTGAATAAGGGATAATATTGTAAAGACATAATCAGGAAGAGGACATGGATATGCTTTCAGAAAGAGTATAGCCATTACCTTGTTTGGGTTACTGGCTGTAATGATCCACACACACTGAGAATTGCTCTCATACTGAATAGGAAAATTTGGAGAGGTGAAAGTTCCAGATGGACCTTGTAGATTTGACCCACATGTCTTTACTGTAAAAAAAAAAAAAAAAAAAAAAAAAAAAAAAGAGAGAGAGAGAGAGAACAGGGTTATTTATTTTATTTCAAGGAAACAATCATTTTCAATTTTGGTGAATATTCCTCGGGTTGTTATTATTATTATTATTATTATTATTAATAATAATAATAATAATAGCATTTATGTAATCTGTAAGTCCTTCATGACTTACAATATTAGCCACAGCTTTACAGTCCAAATCCTAGGAATCTGAATCAGCTTTTAACCAATGCGGTTGGACACAATTGATCATCTTAATAGACACATGCCAATCACAATTTGTTGAACAGATTCACTGTAGTCTTTTTTCTCCCAGAACCAGAGACAGTGACATCTAAAAAGGCTATAAAAAGGATCAGTTTATTCATCCCTTTTTTGGCCCTTTGTACTTTTGGCACATTTATCATTGCCAATGCCAAAGTGACAGGGATTTGATGAAAGACAAGACGGCATTATCTTCTATGGCAGCAGGTTTTCCTATCAGCTTCTGACATCTTGATTGCTTTTGAAATAAACAACTCATTATCTCAGCCAAGTATAGGGAAAGTAGAGGGGCCCTTCAAAATGAGAGGGAAAGATCCCCCACTCTTTTTTTGATCTGAAAGTCATCTGCTTGTCAACGCCTCTCATCAGAGCAGTGTATCCTCTGACAAGCCCCTTTCTATTCTAACATCTTATGTATAGTTTAGTCTCAACTCAATGTTTCAACATAAACTCCTTTTGAGATAAATCCCAGAGTGGAGAAGAAGAGAGAAATAAAGGCTAAAGTTAAGTGTGAAGATTAAATATGCATCTGTACAAAAATGCAGGTGCTACGGGGTATACAGTTGCTTGTTTTAACAAAAAATATCCAGATATATCTGAATACACATGTCTGTCTTCCTTTCGGCTTTTTCTCTTTTACTCAGGAGTCGCCACAGTGAATCATCTGATTCGCACGTTTGATTTGGCAGAGGTTTTTACGTCGGATGCCCTTCCTGTCACAACCCTTTTAGCAAGGGACAGAAACACGCTGACGACTTTGCAGCTACTCTTTACGAAAGTCAGCAATGGTTCTTTTACATGAACCTCTCACCATAGACAGTGAGAGACATGGCCCGCCTTTGATAACCCAGTTAGCTGCACTGGGGGTATATATCTGAATACACATATAAGCAAAAAACGAAACCAACATTTAAATTACATATAAGTAGGTAGAGCAGCTAAAGCATAAAATAGCCGAGAATACATTACCTGTTAATGTTGATGGCTTATCTGAACAACAGCTAATTTATATCAAATAATTAGTTTTTCAACCATGAAAGACCCCAGCCCACACTGCCAAGGCGACTAAAGCTTGGTTGAAGTAGACTGGCATCAAGCTCCTGTTCTGGCTGGGACAGAGTCCAGGTTTGAATCCAATTGAGAACATCTGGGCATATATATATATATATATGACATAAATAAGTTGGATGAAAGTTTAGTAACAACACTGAACTTTGGAAGGCTGTCAAGTATGAGTGAATGAATTTAGGTATTTCCAAGTGCAAGAAACCTTCAGTGAGTGTAAACCAGAGACTTGAAAATCTAAAGAGAAAGAAATTCCATGTTGACTATTTAATAGAATTTGCATACTAATTTAATATATTTATATGTTACTGTTAATAATGAATAACATTTTAAAAGTACAGACATTATGTTTGCCCAGGAGTGTATATATGGATATATGTGGCCAGGGTGCACCATGGAGAGATCACCAGGCCATTGGAAGAAATACCCTAATGGCTATGCAGCTACTCTTTTCGAACAGCAGCAATGGTTCTTTTCAGGCATGAGATTGGCCATGGATGAAATTTTGAAAAATGAAATTTTTCCGACAAAAATGTTCCTAGAGTGTTTTAAAGGCATACAATAGATTCTGTCTTCCTTTCGGCTTTTTCCCTTTCACTCGGGAGTCGCCACAGCGAATCATCTGATTCGCACGTTTTTGATTTGGCAGAGGTTTATACGTTGGATGCCCTTCCTGTCACAACCCTTTTTAGCAAGGGACAGAAACACGCTGACGACTTTGCAGCTACTCTTTACGAAAGTCAGCAATGGTTCTTTTACATGCCTCTCACCATAGACAGTGAGAGACATGGCCCGCCTTTGATAACCCAGTTAGCTGCACTGGGGGGACAGTGACAACCTTGTGGAGAGTGGGACTCGAACCCCCAACCTTTGGATCAGCGATCCAGCGCCCTATACCACTAGACCACCACTGCCCCACATACAATAGATTATATGTATTTATTACAAAAATTCAATCAGCTTACCTTCTAAACTTTCAAGATGAAAAGACCACTCTTAAAATTTGTGTCCTTGAGAAAAACAGTTTATTAACACTAACTTCTATGTTCAATATTCACACTATGTACAAATCTTATTCTTGTTGTTTTACTTCTTAAGCTTAATCTTCTTTGCGAGCGACAGGAGCTTGGCTGTTCTTTCCTTCTTTTTAGCTCTCCGCTGTGCTTTCTCTTCCTGTTCCTTCTGGTGGTCTAACCTTGCTCTTTTTTGCTTGCTAAAATCGTTTTTATGAAATACAATCACTTATTATACACATGTAAGTCGTTTTTGTATTTGAATGAATAAGTTAAGAAAAAAACAAAACGATTCTATAGTATATCCAACTTTGTTTACAATATGGCGGCGCCCATGAAGCGACAGGACTGAAGCAAACACACCTTTGAAATCGCACATGCGTTGCTCTCGCTAGTAAACTGATAATTGAAATAGCACAGTAGTGAGATGATTTCAGTAAATGTGACGGGCTCGAAAGTAGGCGCTTGCTGCAAGCGACACAGAGCTTGTGAGAGAAAGTGCGGCTTATCTGGACTTCCAATCTTTCAAGTGAGCAAGTGATGGTTGAGTACTAAACAAGTATTCAACGCGCACTTGCTCACTTGAAAGATCGGAAGTCCGGATAAGCCATGCATTGTCTCACAAGCTGCATGTGTCACTTGCGGCAAGCGCCTACTTCCGATGGACGTCACAAATCACGAAGAAGACGAGACTTCATTGCGAGAACTTCTTGTTTAACACTAAGCCTCTAATGAAATGTACATGTCCGTCAGAACATCGTATCACACAACTTCATCACGCTCGGAGGGGTGAGAGTTCAACCCTTACCAATATATATATATATATATATATATATATATAAACAGATTTGGAGGTCTGAAAAAGCGGATTTCAGCCAAAAAAAAGCGGAAAAATCTCATGCCTGAGTCTCTTACATGCCTCTGAACACAGACAGTGAGAGTCATGGGCGGTCTTTGATAACCCAGTTGGCTGCACATGAGATCAATTCAGATTAAATGAATAAAATTAATGTTGATAGAATAACTTTTAAAACAATACATTTGTAGATATATAAATTGTTAATTTATTTCGTAGGTCTTCATGTAATAAGCATTATAATCATCAACATTATAATCAATCATGAACGTGAAACAAAGCCTTAAAGGGTGATCCAAGCGCCTTGTTGGGGTAGACTTTGCAATAAGAAACAGCTTAAGTACGTAACATTATCCCTGAAAATTTGGTTTAACACAACACTGATGTTAATTCATAATTTTATCACCATGTCGACTGACAGTAAATGTTCTTTTACATGTTTTTCATCACAGTGAGAGACATGGCTGGCCTTTAATACCCCAGTTGACACTAAATTCTTCAACCAGAAAGTGTGGCTTAATATTTAACGGTGTGGCTCTGAAAGTAGTTCATAATGATCATGCTAGGTTTACATTAATTTGCTCATTCCAATATATTTTTGATTCTATAGTAATATTTCCTTCACAGGGACTTATATGTAGGATAATCCCCATAAAAAAAACAATAAAAAAGAAAAACACAAAAACTTAGAATTAAAGGTGTGATGAAGCTTTCTGTCCTCAGGATACAGGAGCTTATAGTTTTTGGGTAACATGACAAGCTAATTTTTCAACATTGAGAGAGAGAGAGAGAGAGAGAGAGAGAGAGAGAGAGAGAGAGAGAGAGAGAGAGAGAGAGAGAGAGACCGACTGGTGAAGGAATGACTGTTTACTGCTAAGATAATAAAAGCGATACAAGGAACTAATTTAATTAAATCTAATTGACCGAAGTAAATGCAAGAAATAATTTAAAAGCATGGAGTGTCAATTAATATTAATAATAAACCACTTTATTGTTGGCAAACCTTGGTGTTATAGGATGATTAAAATACTATTTACTGTGCAACTACAGGAAAATAAATGATCCATGGGAATTATTTTGATATTAAAACATCGTGTGTTATTCCTTACATCCCACCAAGGTAAAATTATATCCATTCATTCATTTTCTGAGCCACTTTATCCTAATTAGGGTTGCAGGGAGGCAGGTGCCTATCTCAGCCAACTCTGGGCAAGGGTAGAGGACTCCCTGGACAGCTCGCCAGGCCATCGCAGGGCAGACAAAACATGCTTGCAGCTATGCAGCCTACTCTTGTTGAAAGTCAGCGATGGTTGTTTTACACTCCTCTTACCATATACAGTGAGACATACGGCCGGCCTTTGATAACCCAGTTAGCGGCAGTGGGGGGACACTGACAACTTGTTGAGGGTGTGGCTTGAGCCCCAAACTTTGGGATCATTGATGCAGCACCTCACCACCAGGCCACCACTGCCACAGCAAAATTTATCTACAGTCGGCCCCCAATTTACGAAGACCCCTTTGTACGAAATCCCCGGATTACAAAAAACATTTTCTTGAGTTTCCGTCCCCGAAATACGAAACAACCCCTTCTTACGAAAAGAAATTCAAAATTCAAACGCCAATCAAAATTTCACACTACGCGTTGCTCTCTCATTGGCTCTCTCAACATCCCGCCCCACTGGCCTCCCAGGTAGAGACAGAAGGAAGCTTCACTCCTTAGTTTAGTTTTTTAAGTTGTTTAATTCAGTAAATGTTCAATAAATCTGGGCGCATTTGAGCTCATCTAGAATTCTGATCCCTCAAGGAATCAAATTACAGTTGAGTTTGTCAAGCAGGGAATCCGCTTTGAATTCACGTCTTGTGGGCGTGGCCCGCAGTGCACTCACGAGAGAGAGACGGGGAGAGAGAGAGAGAGCGAAAGAGACAGAGAGAGAGAGAGAGAGAGAGAGAGAGCGAGAGAGAGAGAGAAGGAATAACGCTTTGGTTTTTAGTTTTTTTAATTCAGTAAATGTTTAATAAATGTGGGTGCATTTGAGCTCATCTGGAATTCCGATCCCTCAAGGAATCAAATTAAAGTTGAGTTTGTTAAGCAGGGAATGTGCTTTGAATTCCACGTCTTGTGGGCATGGCCCGCACGCGCGGAGAGAAGGAGATAGAGAGAGAGAGAGTGAGAGAGAGAGAGAGAGAGAGAGAGGTGTGTGTGTGTGTGTGTTAATAAAATGTTTAATAATGGTGTAATTAATAAATATGTTAATAAAATGGTTTAATGGTTTAATAAATAATTTTCTTTTACTTTTAACACATATTTCATACAAATTGGTGTACTTTTATCATTTTTAAAGGGTTTATGGGGTATATCCAGTCCAAGCACTGGAGCGTTGGAACGAATTAGGCGTTTAACATGCAAGATGCGACCCCTACTTATGAAATCCCCGCTATACGAAGAGGGCTCTAGAACGGATTAATTTCGTAAATTGGGGGCTGCCTGTATATATATATATATATATATATATATATATATATATATATATATATATATATATATATATATATATATGTGTGTGTGTGTGTGTGTGTGGGTCTGATCATGAAACTGATCCTGAAATGTGTGACACTGACTTTTACATTTTCTGCAGAATGAGAAAAAAAGAGATTTCATCATCTTTACAATTTTAATGTATTATGCCAATATGCATTAAAGCCTGGTAGATGCAGGATAATATTCCTTGGAGAAGCATCCTCATCAAATTATCAGTAGAACAACTCAAAATGTCAGTATGTAACATGGACAGAATGACTAGCCTATTCCCTAATTATCTAATTAGTTACATGATACCAATTGATAGTGCTCGACATGTTCAACTTTTCTTTATCATATTATATATATATATATATATATATATATATATATATATATATATATATATATATATATATATAAAATTTTCTGAGTAGATCCTTCTGTAAGAGAGTGTTCAATACTTTTTCGTAGAGCAAATATAAGTAAAAATAAAAGGACTTTTATTGTCCGTTTATTTTTGCTTATATATATATATACACACACACACACACACACACACACACACACACACACACACACACACACACACATGTGGCAAATGATAATATGCACCCAATAGAATTATGCACGGGGGGTGCCTGGAGAGGATGAATGAACTGATGATGAACTCATAACATCCTTGGGCGGAACTGAAAACTGAAAATATAGATCTAGGCAATTTTCTGCATCATTTCAATCTTCCTAATTAGTTTGTGCAGCCTGTAGCTGCAGGAACAGATACACCCCAATGACATAAACACAGTGATTTAAAGGTCAAGGGACCACCAAGTTAAAGTGCTGAACCGTTTTTGAAGGTTTTCAGAAAAAGTGAGATCCGGGACCATGCACATTTCTCACTAACATGTAGGATCGTAGAACCTGCAGTGATAGGAAACGAATGGGATTTTCCTTTTCAATAGCAGGTGGCCATGTTCTTGGTGCATAAGGACCCCTGATAGAGAAGACAGCTGTCCTACAGCCTCTAGGTTACAAAAGTGATCAAGCAGATAAAAGCCCACTTTAAGGTACATGGGATGCAGTATGTGCAAGCTGTCAATTCATTTCAGAGGGTGGAGAAGTATCATGAGGCAAAACACTGGTGTTCAAGTCTCACTGATGAATCAGAACACAGTTGGAGCAGTTTAATCAAGGTAGCTATCTTGGCTAGAATGTTCACACTGTATGCTAATCTATGAAAATGTGCAGTGTTGATGCTTTTGTGTTTGGTGTGACACAAGCAATCAGAAATGAATTATCAGACAAAAATATCTCTGTGTATATAACCGCAGGCTATTTAAGCTATTCTGCTTATGAAAGGTCTACTGTGCACAAATAGACAACTTCCTTATTTGAAAAAGAATTATAATTTGATTTTATTTTCATTTTTAAATGAGTAATGATTATGCTGAACACGCTAAAATGGGAACGTGAAGCATAGACAGTGTGACTGAAATGTTTCCTCAGACACAAAGACCCTGACACATCAGTGTATTTCAAAATAAGGATAAAAAATTACTGCCACAGTCATCAGGTGTTAGTTATTATATTTTGATACTATCTCCTGGAATTACATAAGTGAACTCATAATTGCTCATTATGCATAACTCCAATTACTACCTCTGCTATTGGTTGGTCCATCATTGTCTTAATTTACACTTTGTTGAATGCATTGCTAATTGTTGATTGGTGATCTGTCCCAAACCTGATTAAAATCAACATCATTTCAAGGCAATTAAAGTCTAATTTTGTGGAATTCTATAAAATAAAATCATTTGTGACTCCCATTGCTGCACAGTCCTTCAAAATATTGTATAAGCCTCATACAGAAATCATTGACAACAGTTACAACTTCTATGTGTAAGCCAGAATTAGTATATGGACGGCCACTTTCTGCATATACTAGTACTGTGTCCACTTTAAGAAAATAAGTAAGATTTTTGGAACAAATCACACAAAACAAGTGCATTTTAAAGCATTGTTCTTCATTATAAAACACCAGTTTGTTCCAAACCAATTTGTCTTGTGAGTTAACCTTGTGCTGCCTCATGTCTCCATCTCCTTTTATTGAGCAAATAAATTGGCATGAAAATCAACTCACATAATAACATGTCTTGCAAGATGAATCCTTAACCATATATCTTCCCATATATTTTCTCATTTTCTTAGTCATGATCTATTAACCTAAACCTGTAACAGTAAAGAAATGGGAACCAGCAGTCTATAAACAGTTCAACAGAAGCTGTTCTCTCTTTCTGCATGTCACCATTTCTCAGCCTGCTTTAGTGAAAGCAGTGACAAGAACTTATGGATGACCAGGGCTGTGTAAAGTTACTTCAGTTTATACAGTATATCTGTGCATCCTACTGACATCTCTGACAGATCAATTAGGGCCTGCTAAATGAATGGCCTTAGCTGGGCACAGCATGACCATTGCCAAGAATCCAAACAGAGATGATCTCTAAAAAGATAGGAGAGATAGCAAACAGCGGATTACTTGAACAACCTAATGTCACTTTTTAGCCTACCAGCAAAAAAACAAACACCTTGCCTCAGCAAAGTTATTGAAAAAAAAATCTAAAAAGAAAGTGAGACTGAAAAATACAGTCGCCCCCTACTTACGAAAGACCCCTGTGTACGAGATCCCCGCGTTACGATGACCGTTTTCCTAAGTTTCCATCCACGGGATACGAAAACAACCCCCGCTTACGAAAAGAAATTCAAAATTCAAATGCGCCAATCAAAATTTCACACGACGCGCGAGTTGCTCTCTCATTGGCTGTCTCTCAACATCCCGCCCCGCTGGCCTCCCAGATAATGACAGAATGAAGCTTAACTCTTTAGTTTTTAGTTTAGTTTTTTAAGTTGTCTAATTCAGTAAATATTTAATAAATGTGGGTGCATTTGAGCTCATCTGGAATTCCGATCCCTCAAGGAATCAAATTAAAGTTGAGTTTGTCAAGCAGGGAATGCGCTTTGAATTCCACGTCTTGTGGGCGTCGCCCGCAGCGCGCACGCGAGAGATAGAGAGAGAGAGAGGTGTGTGTGTGTGTGTGTGTGTGTGTGAGTGTGTGTGTGTGTGTGTGTGTGTGTTAATAAAAAAATGCTTAATAATGGTTTAATTAATAAATATGTCAATAAAATGGTTTAATAGGTTAATAAAATGTTTAAATTGTTCAATAAATAATTTTCTTTTACTTTTAACACATATTTCATACAAAATTGGTGTACGTTTATCCAGTCCAAGGACTGGCGCCTTGGAACGAATTAGAGTTTAACATGCAAGATGCGACCCCTACTTAACTTAATTCTAAGTAGTGTTGCATCGAGGCTGCCCATCTCATCCAATTCTGAGCAAGGGCAGAGTCCACCCTAGACAGCTCAACAAGCTATTACAGATAATATAACTATAATAATTAACATTTATTATTTAAAAAATTATATTCTATTCACCTTCAGGGTCTTTCTTAATATTACTCTGGAATGCAGGTAAACACTTACAGTTGTGTATCTTGATGAATGTCTGTCTGTCTTCCTTTCGGCTTTTTCCCCTTTACTCAGGAGTCGCCACAGCGAATCATCTGATTCGCACATTTGATTTTGGCAGAGGTTTTTACGTTGGATGCCCTTCCTGTCACAACCCTTTTAGCAAGGGAGAGAAACACGCTGACGGCTTTGCAGCCTACTCTTTACGAAAGTCAACAATGGTTCTTTTACATGCCTCACACCATAGACAGTGAGAGACATGGCCCGCCTTTGATAACCGATGAATGTCTAATAAATGTATATTATGTGCATTTGTTTGAAATAATACTTACTATTTTAAGTTTTCTAGCATTGAAATTAAACATTGTGAGGACACTAAACCAACTCAACAATACGAAGAACGTTTTAAATATTTATTTAAAATTAGGAAAAAAACCCAAAATAAAACTGAAGAATCGATGTCATAATTTGGTGTGCTACCTTAATGTTGCTATGCGAACTGAGCAGATTGTATTTCTTTCCTTATATGAGTGAACCCCTCCAATTTTCTAGAAAACATATTACATAGTGTATTACACATCTCCCATTGGCCAGAAACCGAACAAGCTGGACTCAATCAAAACAGAAGAGTGCTTTGTGTTTTAATTTGTTTTCTCTCCACTTTTGTTTATGGTCCTCCATCACTTTGATCACTGTGCTAGAAGGAAAGCATTCAATCAGCAACTCTGAACATTTCAAGAAATCACCATATGCGTAAACACAGCATGAGTGATGAACCCAAAACCGCATCAGTTACACCTCAAAGACCTTCAGAAAAAGCAAATATTTGTTATTACATTAGGGTGATGAAAATTCAGAAAAATTGCTGCTCCATCTGTCTTAAGCTGACAGTTTTTTGTGACCATATGCCAATGCATTGCTTGATGTGGCTAAATGCCTTTGATGAAGACAAAAGGACATCAGTGCTTAATAGTTATTTAATTATTACATTCATTGGAAAGATCTCAGTCTCATTATAAGGTGAACTAAAGCTTTGGAATTCTGAGTAAAGGACTGACTAGCGGGATAAAATTGTATATAACTTAGAGCATTGATGATGCCTTTCCAAATGTGCCAACTGCCAATTTCACAGGCACTACGACACCATACCATCAGATAAACAGGCTTTTGAACTGTGTGCTGATAACAAGACGGATGGTCCCTTTCCTCTTAAACCACAAAATAATTTTCCACTTTGCCTCAGCCATTTGAAATTGCCCGAGAAGAGAGCCAGCATTTCTGGATCATGTTTACAGATGCATTCATTTGTGAATTGCATGGAAAACTGTTTTCACCGACAAAGATTTCTGGAAGTGTTCCTGAGCCATTCAGATATAAATTCTTCAAATCATTTGATGGTATTATGTACTGTTGATGAGATATTCACAATTTGTAATCTTTCATTTGGGAACATCATTCTGAAATTGTTCCAGAATTTGTAGATGGATAAACCTTTGCCGATTTTTACTTCTGAGAGACTTTGCCGCTCTAAAATGATATATTTATGACCAATCATGATATTGACCTTTTTCCAAGTAACCAAATCAGTTGCAAAATGTTTCGTTAGCTATTTATTTTTTAGTACCACTTTCTTTTCCAGCCTTTTGTTGCCCGTCTCAAATTTTATATGTACTGTAATTTTACATAAAATAGTAAAGCCCTGTGATGGCCTGGCATGCTGCCCATGGTGTACTCGGCCCAAAGTCGGCTGAAATGTTTGCCAGACCCCCCCCCCCCTTCCGACCCTAATTATGATCAAGCGATTCAGCAAATGAATGAAAATGAATGAATAAAATAGTTAAATAGTTAATGTGTTATTTTTATTAAAATCTTTCATGGAATCTTATTTTAGTTTATTTTGCAAATTGTAAAATCATTTAAAGCGTCTTTTTAATGAAATATATTAGTAGTTAACAACCCACTCAAGTTCAACCCGAGTCCCACTCTCCACAACATTGTCATTGTTCCTCCAGTGCAGCGAACTGGGTTATCAAAGGCTGGCCGTGTCTCTCACTATCTATGTGAGGTTCATGTAAAAGCACCATTGCTGACTTTCGTAAAGAGGAGCTGCAAAGCCGTCAGTATGTTTCTGTCCCTTGCTAAAAGGGTTGTGTCAGGAAGGGCATCCAATGTTAAAACCTATGCCAAATCAAACATGTGAATCGGATGATTCGCTGTGGCGACCCCTGAAAAAAAAGGGGAAAAGCCCAAAGGAAAAGAGAAAGTTAACAACCATTCGATTTTTCATCATCAGTAACTGCTTTATTTAGATTATGTTTACATTGAACACAGAGCTTATCCAAGGAACAGTGAACATAACGTGAGAACACACCCCGGGTTGGACACTAGTGTATACTCAGTTATCTGCACAGTTCATTAAACACTACACTAAACAAATCCCATTTTTAAGTCACAATAAAGAATTATTAGAAAATCTACCGTAAATAAAGCAATCATGCAATGTGTATTTATATGTCCCTAACAAAATACTCTCAGTACAAAGACATGAGGCATTAGATAAAAACATTGATGAACTCATCAATGGTAAGTCATTTTGGCTTTAAAATTTTAATATTTGCAATGACACCAGAGCTCATTTAAATAAGGAAAAAGGAAACCCCTCTGGTTTGATGGATGTCCTTGTTATAAGAAACAGAAACAAAGTCTCTTTTCTGTTGGAAGAACATCAATTAACACTTGTGACTTATTCTTTGTTGGAGCACTGGTATGAAACCACAGGAGAAAGTATAGCAATGGCTACATTTTCTTGAAATCCAGAAACAAGTACAGTGATACCTCAGCTCACGAACATAATTGGTTCCCAGAAAGTGTGTGTAAGGTGAAAAGTTCGTCTTCCGAACATTTATTTCCCATAAGAAACCATTAAAATGAGAATAATCCGTTCCCAGGTCCCCATAAAACATAATTTTCTACTAAATAAGCCTTAAAACTACACAAAAATATACCTTATTTTATGTATAATAAATGTGCTATTGTATTGTAATTAAAGAAATAAACTGTACTGTATAATAAAGTCGTTTTATTTACCTTTGTGATGGTAGTTGATGGCTTGATGGAATGGAGTGGGAGGAGGAGGGAGGGAGGGACTTACTGTTTGGAAGGCGTGTTTGGAAACGCCTACTGTTTGGAAACACCCTTAGCCACACACGCACCCTTAATAGCTTCCTTGTTCTTAAGGATGGGAGCAATGGTAGACTTAGCGTACTGGTACTGGGACGCTAAGTCACACAAACGCACACCTCGTTCGTGTTTTTCAATGATCTCCGCCTGTGGTGGGGTCTTTTTCGGTCCCATAATAGCAAAAGTACACTCAATATGGTCCAAAATGTCGAGCAAACACAAACCACTTCCGCACTCAAAGAAAGGGGGTGACGAACTGTGACGCCATGAGCGTGCGTCAGCTTCTCGTGGCCGCCACCGTGGCGCTGTTCGACCGCGTGGTTTGGTTCGTCCGCCAAAAACTAGTTCGTCAGCAGAGACTATATGCTCGCAAATTTAATGTTCTTGAGGCGAAAAGTTCGTGAGCTTAAGCGTTCGTCAGCGGAGGTTTTACTGTACATCTACTAAGGACTAAACTGTTAAAAACAAGCAAAGTTTACTGCACCATTGTCTTTTGTGCATATATTTATTTCTGAATTATCCAGCACATTATATTGCCAAGCGTATATGGAAACTTGTCTATCACAACCAAATGCGACTCTTCTCCAAAACAATTGACACAAAGTTTGTGGAACATAACTGTATTATATTTGCTAATACAAATGTTTCCATCCCAGGGCATGGACGGTGACTTCTTCTTTTCCTTTCGGCTTTTCCCTTCAGGGGTCGCCACAGAGAATCATCTGCCTCCATCTCACCCTATCCTTTGCATCTTCTTCTCTTACACCAACGACCTTCATGTCCTCCTTCACCACATCCATGAATCGTCTCTTTGGTAGGGCATGGACGACATGTCTTGCAAATGTTTTCGCTTTCCCTGCTCTGTCACACCCACTTCAAGTAATGAACAGTTGGTAATCCGTGGTTAATTGGGACTGAGATCCCCTACCCCCGCGACTGCCAAATTTCGCGAAGTAGAATCAACCCCCCCCTTGACTGACGTATATGTACATGTATATGTGTATATAATATCAATAAATACATATTCAACGCTATAACTGATTACAATAACAATTAAACATTCAAAAATAATGCATAAGATGTAAATAAAATATAAATACACACACACACACACACACACACACACACACACACACACACACACACACACATACAGACGTGAGTGCGCACAGATGCACATACACGCACTCAGATGCGCACCTCACATAAAAATTTAAGTAGTTTTGAGAAGGGGTTTTGGGGTTTTGCTTTTGTGTGTTTTATTTTTTTTTTGTATAATTGGCCTCGTTTTTGCGGCATTTTCATTAACTTTTTCCCCCCGAGTTCTTCCTTAATTTCCTTATTTTTTAATTCAATGAATATTTAAAAAAACAAATGCGATGCACTGAAGCCGCATGAATTGAAGCGCGAAGTAGCAAGCGATTCCTGTATATACATATATAAGCATGCAAGGCAGGGGGGTCTTGTATGATCAGAGTTGAGAACCTGTCTTCTAATATATAAATTTACCCTTAAAGTTGAACCCCCGCTAAATGCCTCTTCACTGACAGCCCCCCAAATTTCTGTTTTCACCTGTTTCCCCTGTTGTCTTCTTTCTACAAAAATTGATTAACCAATCAAGTGTTTATGCCTGTCTGAGATAGCTTGCATGTTTTTTACTGTGTGCGAGTCTGAGCTATGGTGTATGAGCCTCTATTTATTTGGGTTTTAGTTTTGCTAAGTATAAATAATCTGCTTTTTTTTTTTTAAACTGGTGTCCCAGTTGTGTGGGGTTATGGGCAAGTCCAACTGGGAAGAGACCCCAGGATTGACCCAAAACACACTTGAGGGACTATGTCTCTCGGCTGTTTTGGAAAAGCCGGAGAAAGTGGCTAGAGAGAGAGACATCTCTGCTTAGGCTGTGATGCAATCCCAGATCAAGCTACTGACTGAATGACTGGCTGCCCTTTGTCATGCAAGTCAGTTATGCATAATAGCTAATCAGCTTCAACTCAGCAACGAGCCAAACTTATTGGGTTATCTGTGGTGGTAATCCTTGTTTTATTATGCTACTCTGCTAGGAGCTTCAGGAAAACTCACAGTTGGTATGTTTATCTAACATATTATACAAACTGCTCATAATATTTAACAACCCCCAATCAGAAAAAGTTGGGCCAGTGTGGAAAATAAAAAATAACATAGTAAAGTATAAATTTCCCTTAACTTGTATTTCATTGCAGACTGTATGAACACAAGATAATTTATTTTTTGTCAGGTCAACATCATTTGATTTGGAAACACCCATTCTATTCCACTGTACATACACATCCATTGCAACACATTACAAAAAAAAGCTTTGGCAGGGGCAATTTCGTGGGTAGTAATGAGGTACAATAACTAAATAATTATGCGATTTGTAACTACTGATGTCAACAGGTGATTGTAATCAAGATTTGCTACAAAAGCAACATCCAGGAAAGGCCTCGTCCTTTTGGAGCAAAGATGGGCAGAGTATCACCAATTTGCCACCAAGTACATGAAAAAAAAAAATCACTGATAAAAAAACATTTTTCAAAAGAAAGATACGAAGAGATTTGGGCTTTTCTCCCTCTATGGTACCTAACATAGTGAAAAGATTCAAGGAGACCGGAGAATTAAAGTGCACAAAGGGCAAGGGTGCAAACCTAAGCTGAATGTCTGTGATCTCTGAGCCCTCAGACAGCACTGCATTAAAAATCGTTATCTGCCAATAAATGACACAACTGCGTGGGCTCAGGAGTACTTCAGGAAAATCACGCT
This sequence comes from Plotosus lineatus, assembly GCA_024760905.1. NCBI lineage: Eukaryota > Metazoa > Chordata > Actinopteri > Siluriformes > Plotosidae > Plotosus > Plotosus lineatus. The sequence goes on along the minus strand of CM045728.1, from coordinate 70,512,566 downwards.
AAAGCACAGTATGTAGCCCTACATAAATAGTGTCCAGAAGCGCAATGGAGTTCTCTGGGCTTGGAGGCATCTGGGATGGTCCATTGCACACTGAAAATGTGTATTGTGTTCAGAAGAATCAGTTTTTGAAGTCTTTTTTTTTTTTTGGGAAAAAATGGAAGCTGTGTGCTTCAGACCAAAGAGAAAAAGGACCATCCAGACTGCTACCAGCTACAAGACAAAAAGCTAGGGTCATAGTATGGGCTTCTGTCAATTCCGTCAGCAAAGGTAACTTGCACTTCTGTGATGGCAACATTCATGCTGAGAAGCACATCTCGATTTTGGAGGAACAAATGCTACCTTCTAGGTGACATCTTTTCCATTGATGCTCATGCTTATTTCAGCAAGACAATGCCAAACCGTATAGTGCGCACATAACAAAGGTGTGGCTGCATAAGCAGAGGGTGCGGGTGCTTGACTGGCCTGCCTGCAGCCTTGATTTGTCTCCGATAGCAGTAGAGCAAAATGCATCAACAAAGTCCCCGTACTGTTGCACAGCTAGAGTTGTTTGCGCGTAACCAAGTGACTTCAGTCCCTGAACATGTTTTAAGTGTTGTTAAAAGGAATGGGAACAGTCCAAAGTGTTAAATGCTGTACTGCCCCAATGCTTTCTGAAATTTGTTGCAACCCTGAATGGCAAGAATGGATGTTTATTTACAAAACAAATTATGTTGAGCAGACAAAACATGAATAATTGTGTTAATACAGTCTGCAATGAAATACAAGCTAAGGGAAATTTATACATTACGGCTTTCTTTTTTTTTATTCGCATTTTCCACAGTGTCAATTTTTTTTTCTGATTTGGGGTTGCAAAACCTGACATGTAAGTAAGTGCTAATATCTTAAATATGGTCATATTTAAAAAATTTTTTACAATAGTAATAATAAAATTTGCATTTTTACCAGTTTCAAGCATTATTTTTTTTGTTCGATTAAATTTTTATGAAATGTGATGCATTTATTTTCTAAAGAAGCAAATTTATCTGTCAATATAACAATAAAATAAGTAAAAAGCGCTAGTAATATATTTTATATAAGGTGAATATATAATATGTCTGTCTTCCTTTCGGCTTTTTCCATTTTTACTCGGGAGTCGCCACAGTGAATCATCTGATTCGCATGTTTTGATTTGGCAGAGGTTTTTTATGTTGGATGCCCTTCCTGTCACAACCCTTTTAGCAAGGGACAGAAACACGCTGACGACTTTGCAGCTACTCTTTACGAAAGTCAGCAATGGTTCTTTTACATGCCTCTCACCATAGACAGTGAGGGACATGGCCCACCTTTGATAACCCAGTTAGCTGCACTGGGGGAAAGTGAATATATATACAGTGATATCTCAGCTCACGAACATAATTGGTTCCCAGAAAGTGTGTGTGAGGCGAAAAGTTCGTCTTCCGAACATTTATTTCCCATAAGAAACCATTAAAATGAGAATAATCCGTTCCCAGGTCCCCATAAAACATAATTTTCTACTAAATAAGCCTTAAAACTACACAAAAATATACCTTATTTTATGTATAATAAATGTGCTATTGTATTGTAATTAAAGAAATAAACTGTACTGTATAATAAAGTAGTTTTATTTACCTTTGTGATGGTAGTTGATGGCTTGATGGAATGGAGTGGGGGGAGGAGGAGGGTGGGAGGGACTTACTGTTTGGAAGGAGAGTTTGGAAACGCCCTACTGTTTGGAAACACCCTTAGCCACACACGCACCCCAATAGCTTCCTTGTTCTTAAGGATGGGAGCAATGGTAGACTTAGCGTACTGGTACTGGGACGCTGGAGTCACACAAACGCACACCTCGCTCGTGTTTTCAATGATCTCGCCTGTGGTAGGGCCTTTTCGGTCCCATAATAGCAAAAGTACACTGATATGGTCCAAAAAATGTCTATCAAACACAAACCACTTCCGCATTCAAAGAAAGGGGTGTGACGAACTGTGACGCCGTGAGCGTGCGTCAGCTTCGTGGTTCCGCCACCGTGGCGCTTGTTCGACCGCGTGGTTTTGATTCGTCCGCCGAAAACTAGTTCGTCAGCAGAGACAATATGCTCGCAAATTTAATGTTCTTGAGGCGAAAAGTTCGTGAGCTTAAGCGTTCGTCAGCCGAGGATTTACTGTATAATATATTAAATTATATATTAAGTATATTAAGTGAATATATATATATATATATATATATATATATATATATATATATATATATCAGTGCTTCTTAACCTTGTTGGAGGTACCGAACCCCACCAGTTTCATATGCACATTCACCGAACCCTTCATCAGTGAAAAATAAAAATGTGATTTTTTTTTTTTTTACAAATTCAAGACATAGGTACTGTTGTGTTCTTGTATTCCCATCTCCATGCAGTTTCACAAAGCGTTTCTTTAGTTTTGCCGGTGCGAGACTAGAGTTGCTCAACTTGGCATTGTAAATCATACAGCTAGGACGCTGAGTCCCATCACGTTCCATGATGCATATGAATCCATGTAGTACTTGTTCGTCCAACCAATTTCTTTTTTTGCTCGACATAGTTCGTATGGATTAAAATATTCTGAAAAAGAATCTCACGACTTCACACATTGACTACTGAGCGCGCTAAATTCCCCACGGCACTGATTGGCCAAGCAATGTAATGTGATCATCTGCAGCCAGTGATGGATACAGGGGCTTGTCATCACTAATTGACATGACGAGTCGGTGTGTCTTGACCTCCGTGGGCAGAGGCTCCGCACTGAACCCCTGAGACCGACTCACGAACCCCTAGGGTTCGATCGAGACGGTTAGGAACCACTGAGATATATATGTATATATATATATATATATATATATATATATATATATATATATATATATATATATATATATATATATATATATATATATAGGGTCAGTGGTGGTCTAGTGGTATAGGGCACTGGATCGCTGATCCAAGGTAAGCTGGGGAGTTCGAGTCCCACTCTCCACAAGGTTGTCACTGTCCCCCCAGTGCGGCTAACTGGGTTATCAAAGGCGGGCCATGTCTCTCACTGTCTATGGTGAGAGGCATGTAAAAGAGCCATTGCTGACTTTCAGAAGAGTAGCTGCAAAGTCGTCAGCGTGTTTCTGTCCCTTGCTAAAAGGGTTGTGACAGGAAGGGCATCCGACGTAAAAACCTCTGCCAAATCAAATATGCGAATCAGATGATTCGGCTGTGGCGACTAGTGAAAGGGAAAAGCCGAAAGGAAGACAGAATATATATATATATATATATATATATATATATATATATATATATATATATATATATATATATAGCAAATTAATGGAATATCGGCTGCTGTTGATTCCTTCGTCACATGGTGTGAGCAGCATTATCTGCAGCTTACTGTGACCAAGACCAAGGAACTGATTGTGGATTTTAGGAGATCCAAAACAGCAATCCATATTTCCATCAAGGCCAAGAGGGTGGAAATGGTGGATGATTAAACGTTTTGAGCTTATACTGTCAATAAATTGGTCTGGGTTAAGAACACTTTACAAGAAGCTGTCTCCATTTTTAAGGCGGCTAAGGTTGTTTAAAATCTGCCTTACGCTACTCAGGATGTTCTATGAGTTTGTTGTGGCTAGCGCATGTCCTCTATGCTGTTGCAGGCTGGAGCAGCAGGCTGAGGGTTTCAGACGCAAACAGATTGCACAAACTGATCCGTATGGCCTGCACCGTTGTGGGGATCAAGCTGGACTGTCTGATTGGGCTCTATGACGGTAGTGTTGGAGAGACAAATGTTGTCCAAAATAAATTAAAAAAAATACTGAACAATACCGCCCACCCGTTTCACAAGCTGCTGATAAGGCCCACCTAAATGTTCTACTGAATAACACAGAAAATCATTCCTACCTGCAGACATTCATCTGTACAACTCCTCCATATAGCAACAACATCTACTGTTATACATTTATATTCTATTTATCATATTGATTATACTGTATCACTCATTGGCAGGATTCATTCTCTACCTGTTTATATAGATATTGGTAACCTCTATTTTTTTTTTACTTTTTTAAATTTAAATCTGTATATTCCGTATGCATCTCTCTTTCTCTCTCTCTCTCTCTCTGTGTAATTTTTCTATATTTTTTCTTTAACGAGACTTACCTTTTTCTCATTCTTACTTTGTTATGAGAGGAACTATGTGCATACAGTAAAGGTAACATTTTTTTTTTACACCCGAGCCATAGTGGCTCATCAGGCACGTGCTTTATCCCCAGTTTACGTACCGTGAAGTGACCAGGAGTTCAACTCCTCCTTGATGGGACGTTAGTCCATCGCAGGTTATCTTCCCAGTATATTTTACTGGTAACAATTTATATTGCTGGGATTTGAACACACAACCTCCCGATCATGAGCGCAACACCCTAATCACTTCGCCACTGGCCCCACAATATGTGCACACAGCATTGGAATCAATAAGGTATTCTGATTCTGACTTAACTATTGTTAGAAATTTTAATTCAGCCAGCAAAACGCTCTTTGTCAAAATATTGTACTCTGCCCATCTCCTCTCAATTTTAACACTGTCTTGAAAAAGCACATTTTACAGTGAGCATTTATAACCAATCATATAAAACAATGGGAAAGATTAGTGACACCTGAATGGAGTGCACTGTATGGGGCGTGTGTGTGTGTGTGTGTGTGTGTGTGTGTGTGTGTGTGTGTGTGTGTGTGTGTGTGTGGGAGGGGGAATTACACATTAACGTACTGATGTTCCAAGTTGTTCTTAAGGAATACAGCCACACAAGTTCAAACAACATAACAGTATGAATGAGGCAAACAGTAGAAGACTGTGCCTGAATTGATTCCTGCAAAATTCGATGAGGAATAAAGGAAACAGGTCGTTTTTCCCCTTGAAGCAAAAAACACTTCCTTCCCTGTTTGTTGATGGCAGAATGTCAAAAGTCAAGTGATGGAGAACTAATGGCCTTTTTGATAGAATCATTTAAAGTTGACTGATTTTTACTATCCGCTGAGAAACATACATTAGAACAAATGAGATTCCAAATAGGATGTTATCATGATCATCAAAATGTGAAAGAGCCCATTGTAATGCAGACTCATTTTTCCCCCCCTCTCCATTATTCTCTCCCCTATAACTTGGTTATGATGTTGATTTATGCCTACACTTTCTCATTGCATTTTTAACATTGTGCATCCTATCACACCACATTATATTTCATAGAAACAGGAATGAATCATGATGTGTCATATCACAATGTTGGCTGATCTTTGTCTTTTGATTGATTCACTGGAAACAGGAGATTTGGGGTTGGACATTTAGTGAAAAGAAAAGTGAGGGACTCACCTCTGCAAACAGGTCTGTGGTCGCTCCAGGCAGCAAACACCTCAGCTACTCTTTGACACGTGATGCTCTTGGAGCCCTGCAACACGTAGTCTTCATCACACGTAAACTGGGCTGTGGCACCAATACTTAGGAGAACACAAACACATATGGATTTAACAGCACATTATTAAATTGCAAAATATATCTATCTTTACATCTATAATGGAGCATATAAAATAAAAATTATTTATATTTATATATATATATATATATATATATATATATATATATATATATATATATACATACACACATACATATATATATATATATATATATATATATATATATATATATATATATATATATATATATATATATATATATATATATATATGATTTTCTGAGTAGATCCTTCCGTAGGAGAGTGCTCAATACGTTTTGGTAGAGCAAATAACAATAAAAAATAAAAGGACAGGACAAAGACTTTCTATTGAAACTCCATTCATCACTACAGATCTGTTTCGAGGGGTGGTGAAACCATCCTCTCTCTTCAGGTGATTATAGAAGATTATCTTATATATATACACACACACACACACACACACATATATTGCAGTAAAAAATGAAAAATTAAAAGTGACCCAAAAAAAAAAAAAAAAAAACCCCACAAGCTGAACGTATACTGTACCTACACATGTTAATATGCCATGAATACTTTCTACAGAGATGCACTACACCAACCAGCCATAACATTAAAAAAGTTATGAACACTGAAAAGGGCAGTTGCGGCCTAGTGGTAAAGGTGCCTGATCGCCGATCCTAAGGTTGGGGGTTCAAGACCCACTCTCCACGAGGTTGTCACTGTCCCTCAAGTGCAGCTAACTGGGTTATCAAAGGCCGGCCATGTCTCTCACTGTCTATGGTGAGAGGTTCATGTGAAAGAACAATTTCTGACTTTCGTAAAGAGGAGCTGCATAGCCATCAGCGTGTTTCCACCCTGCAGTGGCCTGGCGAGCTGTCCAGGGTCTGCCCTCGCCCGGAGTCGGCTGGGATGGGCGCCAGCCTCCCCGCAACCCTAATTAGGATTAATGGGTTACAGGAACTGAACTGAACACTGACAGGTAAAGTGAATGACCTTACTTATGTCATAACAGTGGCACCTGCCAAGGACTGGAATCCATTGGACAGAAAATGAACAGTCAGTTCTCAAAGTTTACATGCTGGAAGCAGTAAAAATGGGGAGGTCTAAGGTCAAAGTCACTTTGACAAGGGAAACATGGGAAGAGCTAACGACTAACCAAGTCTATTCATCTACAAAATACAGCAGGTCTTATAATGCCAAATAATTGTGGATAACTGAACTTCATGCCCGTCTTTGGCTTGAGTGTCCTGCACAGAACCCTGACCTCAACTCCACTTAACACCTTCATGGTGAATTGGAGTACTTCCTTCTCACCTGATCACAGTATTGCTTTTGAGATTAAAATAAATAAATCCCTTTAGTCACATTTCAAAACTAAAGGAGAGCCATCTTAAAAGAGAGGAGCCCTCCACAAACCTTTGGCCATATAATGTATTTATGCTAGGAAATGTGTGTGTGTGTGTGTGTGTGTGTGTGTGTGTGTGTGTGTGTGTGTGTGTGTGTGTGTGTGTTGTCCCTGGGAGCTGTTTAGAATGTGCCTTGAGTTTGCAAAAACGTTGGCTGGGATGGGTTCCAGTTTCCTCCTAAATAAGGATAAATTGGCTCAGAAAAATTAAAAGAAAATGATTGATTCATAGGTGTGATTGTGATTTTCTCTTTTAAACTTTGTCTCTTGAAAAATATTAGCTTTGGTCATTTCAAACATTAACTTGCATTTCAGTCCTTTCAACTTATAAATTATTCAAAGAAAGGGAGCTCTTGGGGATTTCACACAAAGTATTATAATCGTATAATATAACATTGCTTGTTCAGTTATTTGTTCATAAAATTAATTAATTCATTCTCGATTAATGGTTCCAAGTGATGGGATAAATATTTGCTGAATTTGAAAGGCCTTCTTAACGCTATTATATACTTTTTTTTTTTTTTTAAGATTTTAATTTCACATGTGCACATTGAATTCCTGATTTTTTTTCTCTGACTGGAAAGGATTCTCAAAATTTAATTTGTGCAATGTATGATTCATTCAAAGAGCTAGACTGTGCTGGGAAGGCCTGCATTAAAATGTGCATATGTTATATCTGCACTTAAAATATCTGCAGTCAGATGCAGTCGAGTGATGATTATAGTAAAAAATAGGAAGTAATGCTTCCACAGGTGACAATTTCCTAAAGTATCAACACAAGCTGCGTCATTGTCATAATTGTAACTGACAACCTGAATTCATTGCTGCCTGATTTCCATATACATACTGCCAACCTCTTTGTCACAGCTTTATTAACATGGTATGGGAATGTGTTTTTAGCAGAACAGGGTGATTTATATTCACTAAGTGTTTGAACACGAGTTGTTGAAGTAATCAGATGATAGCAATATTAATGACAGGTGTCTGTCGTGAAGCGCAACATCAATAATGCAACTGTGCATGTGCTCTCTTTATTCAGGGAGTGCCCTTGAGCGCTCACACTTCATGCTAGTCGACATGACAAAGTAGTGCAGAATAGACAAGCAGAAACTGAATAAACAAACTGAAGTGATCAACCATGTAAGCTGCTGTAGAAAGAAATAATATGGTGCAATATTATGACATCAATAACACTGTTGTTTATACCCATCAATAAAGTACAGTACATTGTTCAGTTCAGTTCATTTTCTGTAACCGCTTCATCCTAATTAGGGTCGCGGGGAGGCTGGTGCCCATCCCAGCCAACTCAGGGCGAGGGCAGAGTACACCCAGGACAGCTCGCCAGGCCATCGCAGGGCGGAAACACGCTGACGGCTTTGCAGCCTACTCTTGTCGAAAGTCAGCAATGGTTCTTTTACATGCCTCTCACCATAGACAGTGAGAGACATTGGCCGGCCTTTGATAACCCAGTTAGCTGCACTGGGGGGCAGTACATTGTTCATTATTTCATTTTCTGAACCACTTAACCCTAATTCAAGTCACAGGGAGGCTGGTGCCCATTTCAGCCGACTTCGGGTGAGGGAAGAGTACACCCTGGACAGCTTGCCAGGCTATTGCAGCAGCATAAACACGCTGATGACTATGCCGCTGCTCTTGACGGAAGTCAGGAATGGTTCTTTTAGATCCCTCTCCCCATAGACATTGAGAGGCGTGGCCGGCCTTTGATAATGAAGTTATGGGAGCAGTGCATTATTTGTGTATAAATGTCTGTCTGCCAGATGGGAAACCTGCCTCACATAAAGTACAAATAACATGTAATTCTGAGAATTTTGTTTGCCGGTAGTGCATATCTTGGAAATATTTGTTCTTCTGCACTCATGGTACACAAGTTGATATCCTAGTAGTAGAGTAGGAAACCAGACTTTGTGATTGTTCATATCCAGGGGGTGTGCATACAGTAATCATTGTTATTCACCTTATCTCTCAGGCTTGGTTATATATACATGCATGTGTGTGTGTGTGTGTGTGTGTGTGTGTGTGTGTGTGTGTGTGTGTGTGTGTGTGTGAGAACAAAGAACATAATGTAATGTAATTGTGCTTTTGAAACAATAAAATCGTACACTGATAGAACTGTAAAATTTAATAAATGTTCTGTTTAAAACTAATAGCTGGAATGTCTACTGACTAAGAGATTAGAGTATCTTAGCAACTAAATTGGAAATGTAAAATCAAGCTTTCCAACTCAAAAAAAAAAAACTTTAATAATTTACAACATGATTATAAAACCTGAACGACATTTAAAAATGTAATTTTGAATGGTTAAAATATCGCTTTCGATATTCATTGTCTATGTATCTGTTCTTTGCATTCTATGGGGTGTATGTGCGACAGAGGGAGCAGGTGTAGTGGTCAGTAGATCAAGCTGAGTGAAGGCTTATTAGTGGCTGGGGAAAGGACACCAAGAATCCAGAGATGATTACCTAAAGTCATTGCCAATGCGCTTGCCGTTTTCAGGCTCCCCTGGGTCTGGACAGGAGTTAGAGGCCTGTTTGATTCCACCCTCGTTCACTGCAATGTCAGAACAAAGCAAACTGTTTTACCATCTGACAAACAGGATTGAACAAACAGTAATAGCTCTACTAAAAAGCATTGAGAGTAGCAAGACTTCAAGCACACTCAAATATAGACACACATATAATGTTTGCCAGCATACCATGCTGATGTGAGTAGGAAAGACCACAAGGAATATAACAAGGAATCTGAAATATTTACTGTTTTACACTTATGTGTTCAGTACTTTTCTTGAATTGGAGCGGATCAATATGTGGTAAAATTTATACTGGTACAAACAATCTGAAAAGCAGATAACAGTTTAAGGACATGGTGAGGTATAGGAGGCAAAAGTGCTTTCAAAACTTGACAAGACTCACGACAAGAGTCAGACCTGTTGAATCTATAATGTTAAAACATGGGCATTAGCTGTAAAAGTGTATGATCTAATACAGTAAACATGAAAATATGAAAAACTGAAAATAAAAACGCCCGGTTTATGTGCCATGCTGAAAGAACAACGAGTGATATAGCTTGATGGCTTTCCATGTGAATCTGAGAACGGAAAGTGACTTCCCATTTTCCTACACAGTGAATTTCGCTCCAAATGCAGGCCATTAACAGAGATACCCAAATACGCACAGTCCCTGGCTATTTAACACACACACACACACACACACACACACACACACACACACACACACACACACACACACACACACCCCAAGCCATTCAAAATTTTCATAAACTACTTCATGTACAGTATATGTAATAGCTGTCACTATTTAGAAATACATAGTACTATGTATATGTACATACACATTCATTGGTATAATAAATTAATCACAACTGGTGTGTTCAAATACAAGTAAGGGCAAAGTTCCATTGCAAAGGTATAAGCCTGAAACCTTAATTATCATTTCAGCTCATACAAAATTCTAAAATTCAGCATGCTACAAGTACTCATGGTTAAAATGAAAGCCTGTTTTAATATGCAAACATAACACCATTTATTCTCGGTGTTTCCAAATACCCATTATTAGGCCAGTTAACTAAAATATACATAAGATCAAGATTAGCAACAATTAGCATGCAATACACACTCTTTTTTTTTTTTTTTACTCGGTTTTATGGCTATATTAAAGGTCTCAAATAAATAAATTAGCTGGTATAAATAATTACAAACTTTCTACAATAATTCTAGTAGTATGCAATTTTAAAGAAAGCTTTATTTTGTCACGTCTATTGCAGACATTGTCACATGACACTTTATTACCACACGGCTCAAATTTGTATTGCACTACATGGCAACGTTTTCTTTCCCCGGGGCATGCACAATCAAAGTGACAAATGAACGCACAATATGCACAGCAGCTATCTTGCATATGCAGAATTAAAAGCGAGTAAAAACCCAGCCTACATGTGCTCTCATTGTGATAACTGATTTAACGCATGAGTTTAGCTATAAACAAGCAGTGGTATATTTGTGCTGTTTTGCCTGTAGAATAAACATACAGGAATGATTATGAAATTTAAATAGAAACTGCCTAATTCATTTCGAATAAATTCACTGTGCAAATACATTCTGGATGAAATATCTGCACTTTTACAAAAATGGTTATCTGGGCGATACATAGGAAAGGCAAACTTCTATGTAATAGTTTTTCCACAGAATTTTAATGGTTCCCTCTTTTCAGTAATTTTATTAGGGTTATTATGTAAGTGGCTGTGTAACTGTCATATCCTTGAAGATTTTTATTTCCTCTGAGAGACAGAGAGAGAGAGAGCGAGAGAGAGAGAGAGCGAGAGAGAGAGAGAGCGAGAGAGAGAGAGAGAGAGAGAGAGAGAGAGAGAGAGCAGAGAACCCTGACCTATCCAAAAATGTGTGAGAAAATATTTTTCCATGCATTCTTGCAGATCTTAATGTGCTTGAATTTGTTTGAATTTTGATTTTGGATTAGACTTTGGGAATCTTGTAAAGTTCTGAGGCTTTCATTTGGGAAATTGGTTTTTGTGATTAATAAAATAACAACAACGCCAACAACAACAACAACGCCAACAACAACAACAACAACAACAATAATAATAATAATAATAATAACTTTTTCAATGTAGTGTTGAAGAAAATCCCATCATAAAGAGTAATTACTGTGTACTTTCTTTTATTTCAAAGAACACCCCATACTAATCCACAATAAAGGAAACTGGGTACCTTCAACAGAGGGCCTTCAGAGTTCAGACAGTTTCTCACTAGCATAAGCTGTTTTTTATTTTATTTTATATATTTTTTGTCTTATTCACTTTAAAAGAGGGTAAAACGAGTGGCCAGTGAGGGAGAAACTGTTTGTTTACAACTCTTAAATTGTGGTAAGGTGACTACTATATTATTACGATACACATTTGGCAATTTGGATGACAAGCATCTTCAATGTTGAGAAAAATGGTGAAAATATCATTTTGAAGCGGCTTTTTTCTATTAACACTTTTTACTCTTTTCTTTCAGAAGTGTGTGAGTGTAATTTTCATTCCTGAGAGAATTTCATTCTTGTTTATGACAATGTGTACAGTCTTATTTTTCCAGTTGTACTATATGCTGTCAGCAGAATGTGTAAAGTTAAATCGTGCCGTCAACGAAAAACGATATCTGTGATATCCACTACCAACTATATATTTATTTGTTTGTTTGTTTTGTAGTGCAAGTGGGACAGCAGATGTACAAATTTAAACATGACTTTTAAAGTTTTCTTGATTTAAAGCCAGTCACAATAATGAACCCGCTAATGAGCTAGATCACTTTAAATGTGTGAGATCTACTCACAGTATCCTCATTTAGTTGATTAAAAAGTTGGCTCTTTACTATTGGGTGTACCAGCACTTATTATAACAGTCTAATTTATTTGGTGAGATGACCAAAGAAATGCACAATGCATCCAACATACTGTATCTCAGGGCATGCCATGGTTATAAACCCTGTCTCAAGTATTCCATATAAGCTCTGGGGTCCAATCTAATGTTCCCCTCATCCACATTTCACTGTGATCCAGTTGCATTTGATTTGGTGGTGATGGAAACATTCACTACATAAACCTGGTGTACACAATGTATCATTACAGGGAAATACAATCCTTATGTTTTACTTAAAACCATAAAGACTTACAAAGTCAAATACCTGATCCTAAGCCTATTGATCATGCATATTGCTTACTGTTAAAGAAATTAATCCGGAAAAAGTTTATTATGTCTGCATAATTAGTCATCTGGAATGCCTCAGATGGAAATTACTTTCAGCTGAATCCTACTTTCAGATCAGTACGTGAATGAATATGGCAATATATAGCATTTAAACAAGAAAAAGAAAAGAGAAAAAGACTGAAGTCTTTAACTCACACTAATTTTCAGAAGCTGACACAAGGTGTGACCATGTTCTTCTCACATTTCCATTTGTTTGCAGCTGGGATATTAAGTACATAATGGAAAAAACAAGAACAATATATTCTGTTTTGGCAACACAGTCGGAATATAACAAATAAGGGAAACATGAGACCTCTAGTTAGAATTCTGCTTAACAAGGAGACCCAGCTGTGTCATTTATCGCCTATGGTCGGAAGTCCACAGGAACTGGCCACATTCCCACTTGCACTGAGTGGCTGGTAGAAATAGCAGCAGAAGCTGCACCAAATTTGCTCCAGTAGATTGCTGTAATCTTTCAAAATATAGGGACACACTTAATAGGCATTAGAATGAGACAGGGCTAAGGTAGATGAAAAAAAGATTCTATTTTCCGCAGAGTGCATTTTGTGGTTGTAGACCTCCATTAATTCATCCAGTCAAAGTTCCAAAGAAGGGGAACTGCTCATCGCCTTCGATTAATGTAGTCACAGTTATATGGTTTCTAGAAATGCCTTGGTGTTACAGGACAAGAGCAAAACAGATAAAGGATTTTACTGTACTGCTTTTTGGAAGTAATTGTGTGTCTACAACATTGCTTGGAGTATAGTGACGTGTCACAAAGTAATGAACAATATTTTTAATATAATAATTACTATTTTTGTATCTAACTCAGTAGTTCTCAAATAGTGGGGCACACCCCCCCTGGTGGGGGCGCGGTGTGATGCTGTGTGGGAAGGGGGGGGGGGGTGTGACTCAAGGAAGATGCTTTTTTTTTTTTGCCGTATTAGAATAAAGTGTAATTCTACATCCACTACAGTAGGTGTCAGTGGCTTCCTGACTGTCAGAGTGTGCCCAGGGGTAAAATAAGAAGTGAAATCATTACACTCACAAAGGAAATTTTTAACAGGTACGGAAAGAGAGACGAAGAGAGACGGTGAGAGAAAAAAAAGTCTCCCGAAAGCTAAGTCGAGGAGGTATGATGAAGCGGATGTAGCACTCGGTTTCACTGTGCTGCGGTGAGAAACAAGAAAAGACTGCCGTGTTTACTGTGTCTGAAGACATTGGCAGAGGACAGCATGAACCCAAATAATTTCAGGCGTCACTTAAAGACATCACACCCTGACCACGGTGATGAACCGCGTGAGTTTTTTCAGCGAAAACATGCCGAATATTGCCAACAACCATCCCACTTTGTGAACGCTACTCCAGCAAACCAGCAAGCTCTGTTAGCATCAGATAAGGTGGAGTACCAACCCGCTCAGTGCAGAAAACCCCACAGCTGAGGAACTGATCCTACCTGCAGCACACATGGTCTCTGTCATGCTGGATGACGTCAGCGCTGTGAAATAAGTCCAGGTCTTAGTTCAGAATTGAGCAGGAGCTCAGAGTTTAGTATTGTGCTTTAAACCCAGCTTCGAGGAAGTAAACCTTCATGGAGGTTTTCTTGGCAAAGATAGTGCAGTGGTTTGCCATTGTCTACTGCACGATGCGAACCTATGGGCAATTTAGAACGGCCAGTTAACCTACTGTGCATGTTTTTGGACTGTGGGAGGAAACCGCAGTACCCGGAGGAAACCCACACAAGCATGGGGAGAACATGCAAACTCCACACAGAAACGCCCAGGCCGGGAATCGAACCCAGGCCTTCTTGCTGTGAGGCGGACGTGCTCATTGTACCATTAATCTGGACTTAATCATTTTGACAATAATATTAATAAAAATACAAATTGTTTTATTCATTTTTTTTTGTAGGTTAAAGTGTTTTATATATTGTGCTCCTGAATTAATATTGCTGATCAGTTTGAATTTACTATTATTTATTGATTTTATTTAATTTTATTTTTCAGTATCAAATGGTTTAAATTGTTGGTCCAAAATGTTTACAGTTTAAATGAGGATACTTTTTTTTTTTATTATTTCAGGCAAATTGATGCATATCTTTTTGTTTAAAGACTAAAAAAAATGTTAATAAAGTTATTCATTGTTGGAAGTTGATCTATATTTCTTCCTTTTTGTATTCATAATGTTAATAAGGATACAGTGTTATGCAGAGGATTACTTATAACAATTTTTGGACAAATAATCTATTTATATTGGGAGGGGCACGAAATGTTTTCCTCTTCCTAGCACGGGAGCGACAGAAAATAATTGAGAAGCATTGATCTAACGGCATGCATAAATTTACAAGGGCTGTAACTGAATACAAATAAATTATTTCATCAAAGCAAAAAAAAAAAGTGTTGTAACTGTTCTGTTTACCAAACAGTTCAAATGCCTCATTAAGTTTCAAAACAGCCCAGTAGAAAATTCAAGTTAACACTATTTATGAATGCAGGTGATGCGGCTGAGATTTTGTAACTGGCAGTGGCATAATTCAAAAACCGTGATGACAGGATTTCAGTTCTATTACAATGTTTATACACAGGGATCCCTCGCTACTTCGCTCTTCAATTCATCGCTTTTTTTTTAAATATTCATTGAATTAAAAAATAAGGAAATCCAGGTAGAATAAGGGGAAAAGTTAAGGAAAATGCTGCAAAACAACGCCAATTTTGAAAAAAAAAAATTCTAAGTGCTTACATCTAAGTACTTGCACACGTGTCTGTATGTGTGTGTGTATTATATTGCATTTTCATCTTATGCACTATTTTTTCTCTTTGGGAGTAACGAGGATGGATAGGATCAGGAATGAGCACATCAGCGGGACAGCACATGTAAGATGTTTTGGAGACACACTCAGAGAGGCTAGATTGAGATGGTTTGGACATGTACAGAGGAGGGATAGTGAGTATATTGGTAGTAGGATGCTGAGGTTGGAACTACCAGGCAGAAGGCCCAGAGGAAGACCAAAGAGACGATTTATGGACGTGGTGAAAGAGGACATGAAGGCAGTTGATGTAAGAGAAGAAGATGCAAAGGATAGGGTGAGATGGAGGCAGATGATTCGCTGTGGCGACCCCTGAAGGGAAAAGCCGAAAGGAAAAGAAGAAGAAGAAGAAGAAGAAGAAGAAGAAGATCTTATGCACTATTTTTTAATGTTTAATTGCTATTATAATCATTTATAGCATTGCATATGTATGTATAGTATTATACACATGAACGTACATGTACGTATACATCAGTCGGGGTGATCCTACTTTGCGGAATTTGGTGGTAGCGGGGGATCTTGGTCCCAATTAACCATGGACAGTGAGGGATCCCTGTATATGCATAATCGAAATGTTTTTAAAAGTCTACACACACTACCAAATATCTATTTTTTGTATAAATACAAACCCAGGTAAGGATATTCAGAATATGGAACAGATTTCGATAATAATGTAATATTGCACTCCAGCATAAACCAAAACTTAGTATACATAAAACAAAGCCTTTGGTGTGTACTGTAACATTATTTATTATAAGAGAGTAGTGAAATTCTCGAACATTCTAAGGTATATCATTTTGCACGCATTTACCTAAGAGGATAAAACAAGGTCAGTGGGCAATGCAAACAAATAAAATAATGACATTTATGTTGCTTTCCACTGTTGAGAAAATGTCCCTTATTGGACACCAGTTCACAAAGCTATGTTCTTTCTGGGCAATAAAAAAGAAAGAGGATAAACAATCTGATGAATCGGGATAAACATATCTGTGTTTATGTAGTCAAATAAAAGCACCATTAAAATAAACATACCGGAGACAAGCTAATGTCAGTACACCATCACCACCATTACTAGGCTTATATTATAAGTAATGAGATGCAAATTTGTGATGATTGGTCTGAATGTGTCCTTTTATACTGTCACAAATGAAAAAGAAATTAAGCACATTCTGTATTCTTGTCATTCTTCCTGCACATGTATTGATTAACTAAAAACAATTTAAACAAATTCATTCTCTAGTTAATACGTGGTCCAAATTAGATGTAATTCATAAATGAGTAGGCAGATTTGCGAAATGCAAGACAAAGATAGATGAATTACATTAATATGAGAATGCATCGGGTGCTCCGGCAGTGCTGCACAACATATTTACTGAGTTTCTTTTGTATACTTATCAGACTTGTAGTAAATTGAATGACAAACCTGTACTTAATGTGTAGAAATACAACCAAGTGTGAGCAGGTAGAAGTTAATAAACAAACAAACAAACAAAACAATACGGTACGAGAATGCAAGATTGTTCAAGAATAGGATAAGTAGTGGGTACAGATTGCTTGAAATTCCTTTGAGAGTGGGCTTTAAAGCAATAGGACTATAAGAAAAGGTATGGTATTCCCTAATGACTGGCCACTTTCAGCAGAACAGATACAAAAATTGTTCACGTAATTACGGATTATGACAAGGTGTATGCGGTATTGACCTTTAAATTCCCCAGCTCTCGGTCTTATTACTTTCATTTTATAGTGCAGATTTCTCATAGCATTTTGATATATTGATACTGAGAATTTAATTGCGGCTTTCACTGCATCTAAAATTTCATGTACACCCACCACACAAAGAATACTTATGACGGTCAGCTTGTGTTGGCTGAGCATTGCCAAACACAAGGAAATATTAAATAAACTGTAGACAAATACCTTTTTAATGAAAGTCTTGATAAAATGAAAAGCATTACTTTAGCAGGAAAAATTCAATCCAATTCAAACTCTATTTAATGAAAAAACAAAAGTCTGGCACTTCTTGATAGGGTTTTCAAAGTAAGCTGTTTTATGTTATAGTCCAACTGGCATTATTAGTCTAGAAATTGTGAAACTGTGAAAAACTATAGTCGCACATTGCTGCTCGAATTGACCTTGCACATGCCTGTACATGACTATTTGAGCCATAGCTGTTTACCAGGAACAGATTAATAAAACAAGCAGAAACAAACACCATCTGCCTTGATATCTCACTCAACAGGCTTCAGTAACTTTATTCCAGGCAAATAAATTGAAATGACAGAAATTTGAACTACGCCTTTTACTGCTGAAATTTACCAACTTAAAGTTTTACAACGTTGCTCACACCACAACCACAAAGTAAAAATAATATATATATATATATATATATATATATATATATATATATATATATATATATATATATATATGTGTGTGTGTGTGTGTGTGTGTGTGTGTGTGTGTGTGTGTATGTATGTATGTATGTATGTATATGTGAATGTATAGAACGTATAGGTCAATAACCTTAAAATAATTGCTAAGATAGAGCAAGACATTTTATGCTCTGATAAACTGTGCCTCTACTGTAACAAAAATTTCATACGTCAGAAAGATGCCTTGCCTTTATGAAAGAATGCCACTTGTGTTTCAAATCAGGTTTGCCAGTTAAAGACCGGCAAACCTGAGCTGCATCACTGCACACTCTTTTGCGTGCACACTGCACACACTGCAAACAAAAGACACCCTTTTGCTTCTTAATATTTTTGCTGATTCATTCTGCAGTCTTGTATCTCTATTCATAACACAAAAGGTACCATTATTCATACAAGGACTTTGCTCTGTAAGCTGATATTTCCCATGAGCCCTGGACAACCTCCAGATGCTAATGTGTTGGACAGTGTGCTGTTGGCGCATGTCACACACTATATGGAACTCCCACTTCTCCTTCTTTCTGGAAACCATCATGAACAGTTGCAGTTCCATTTCTTTTATCTTCATCCCCAGGCTTTGTCACCTAACACAATTCCATTGACTGGTCAACCAAAACAGCTGGTAATGCTGCTCTTCAAGCCTGCAGTCAACCCTTCCTCCAGTGGAGGTCACTGCATCCTCATCCATGTTTAACCCCCAGACCAGTCCACTGTTCTTAATGTATGCCATTTTATCTTATAATTTCTATATTAACATTTCTCCCTCACACTGATCTCCTCTCAAAGCATTCCTACCCAATAGTCTTCAGAACACACTGTCTAGTCTAGAGAGCTACGCCATGAAGATGTGCATTAATGACTCAATTCGTTCTTGGTGTGAAACCACTGGCACTGGTTTCTCCTTAGCAGAAAAAAAAGTCTCACTATTTCTGGGTATTCATTACTGTGTATTAAACATATTCTCCATCAAGAACAAGTGCTGCTTGCTGCTGATTAATGCAATGTTCAAGCACCTCCACCACACCACTTCTCTTTTCTCTCTCTCGGTTTTTCTCTCTCTTATAAAACTAGACACAACATCAAATGATCAGAATATTGCAGGAAGTTGAATGTAAAACTGCCTTCAAATATCCCTACCAAGAACAACTGGTTATGCGATTCATTTTCACCAACAGCCCTGTAATATTTTATGCCCTGGGCAGTAATGTTCTCAGGGAATTTAACAATTTAGCCTGTTTACCAAGAAAACGTTGACATTCTTTTCCCATAACATCCAGGAACACACCTACCACATTTATCAGGTTCTCCAGAGGCCCAAAGAAACATTTTCAATAAAGCAGTAGAGACCTGTAGATATTTTGTCATATACAGTATTATCAAAAGTGGACAAGTGAAGATGGAGCCAAAATAAAAACCTGGAAGTAACAGAGTGGCACAAACCCACAACTGTTAAGCAGTATCGTTAATTCATGGACTTCGCCAAATCTACTGTACCTTTATCAGAAACTTTAGTCAGATGGCAGAGCCCCTTCCTAACTCACCTCTTGTTTGATCTCCTTTTTCTTGATCCCTTAGTTTTGCCAAAATCAAGAGATGCTTCATGTCCACTTTTATCATGCTTCAACCTGACCCAGCTTCCCAGTTCATAGTGAAGTTGAAGGAATCTGACAGGGAGTTAGAGAAGTCATTTTGCAATGCTCTAACCCAGGCCAAAAACCTGATCTCTCTGACTATTTTTTCTGTCATCTGTCCCATGCAATTATGAAGATGGAAACATGGAACCATGTCATTTATGTAAGAAGGGTGCAAACACTTGCCCAAGGGAGCGCAGCAGTTTTTGTCTAGACAAACCATAAGAACCTGGCATACAACTAAGCAACAAAAGGTCTTTTGTAAGTCTCTGTTGAGCAGGATTCTTTGGTAGCTCTAAGCTGTCAGTAATGGCGCTGGTGATAGGAATGCAAAAACAGAAGCTTTCTACCAATATAATACAACATATCTGAGGAGGCAGCTTTCATTCCTGACACCTTCCAAAACCATTGTACAGGATGTGCTTACCTGGTAGGTTGAGGATGTGGTTTAGGAGATCCAAGAAACTCAACTTGACCCAGGTAACAGTTTCCCTCACTTTGTGTCTGACCTGTCCAATCTCAGGTTCTCCAGTGGGGTCACATTGCTTCAACTGTGAGCTAACTACACCCTGTCCCTCTTGAAGGGATATTACTTATGGCCGACCACGGATTACAACAACTGTGATTTATTGTTTGTACCTGCAATAACGATTCCTAGGATCAACCTGACATACTTATTCATTTTATGCCTGTTCTAGACCACCATTTGAATTTCACTGAGTGCGACTTTATCACTTTGTTGCCCCATCACAAGCGAACAGACCATTTCTCCAGAACATTGCACTTTGTAGCCCTTCTCAAACTCCCTACAGCCAATGCCAGTGTTGCCTTCCTGATATACCATCTCATCCACCTTTATTGTGATCCCTTAGACATTGCTTACAACCCAATTAATCTGTCAAGTCTCGAAATCTTTCTGACAACTCAGGAAACTTACTGCCTTCTGACTTCCACATGAAGGCCAATAATGAGATGGACTGAGCCAACCAGGACCTAGAAACAGCACCTCACTCTACCAAAAACCCAAGTTCCTGAAAGACTCAATTTTTGACTCAAATTAACCCTCAACTTCCTGACCAGAATCAAAGCAGCCTATACCTTTTCAAATGCTTCCAAGTTTCGTAATCCCCACTGTCTCCTTCCTATGAAGATGACAGAGTTATCCCAGATACATCCATCCCGAGGTCAAGGAGCTCATTACTGTCACGCAACTGTCAGATTAAAACTAGTCCATGCCCATCCATGCCATTTCCACATATCCTGCCTAAAACTGGCGACATTGTTTTATTACTGTTATAGATTTCCAAAGTCACATAATGCATGCAAGAGGCCTGCTGGATATAAATTTAAAAAAAAGTTTAGATTAAAAAATATAGATGGCATAGTGAGACTAAATATATTAATAAAACAGATGTATTATTTGACAGTGCAGTAATCAATTGGAGAGGCACTTTTTCTAGGTATTGCAATCGTGTTGTGAAACACAGTATGCAGTTTATAGTCAGTTAGCATTAGTTCTTATGTTTGCGATATCTAGATAATTGAAGAAAATATCTCATAATTGTTGCAGGTTCCTTAGATGCACTGTATCAAGATATCTTAAATTATTTGCATGGTTTGTAATTTGCTCTGACTAAATAATAATGTAAATAATGTAATGATACTATCATAATTCAGCAGTTTGTGTTACAGTAAGTCCTCTGTGGGATCAGACCAGACACATTAGCTTTTGCTCTCCCACAAGCTTTGACCACACTTTACCAGTTCACTGGTTGTCCTTCCTTGGAGCAACCTTGGTAGTTACTTACCACTGCATACCAAGAACACTCGTCAAGAACTGCCATTTTGGAGATGAATGGACACAGTTGTATACCCATATAACCCCTCCCCCACACACACACATACACACACACACACACACACACACACACACACACACACACACACACACACACACACACAGCTGTCTTATGCTAATGATTATCATTATGATTTATTTTAGCCCATAAATTACATTTATGCAGTGGTGGGCCATGCATTTGTTACCTGGGCCTTCAGAGGGACTTAACAGACTTAATCCACCTCTTAAAACCACCAATCAGTAATAGTTAAAAAAATATACAACAAGGTGTGGCATTGGAGCGAAGCATTTCGCGCATATCTGCGAGAAATACTGAGCATTAACTTTCACTGTTGGAAGTTCCTAGCATTCAGCCAAAAGTAAAAGAAAAGTAGACCTTACCTCCTCGACCTCTAGCTTTTCTGGAAAAGTCCATCTTGAAAATTTATTTTTTAAGAATGTCGGGCATCAAATCAATTTCTCCTCCAATAGTCATTGTGAGTGTAAAACATTGTAGTGTAAATGTATTACAAATGTATTACAGATAACCACAGACCATTCAACTTGTTTTTTTTCTTACCAACGAATCAGAGGACGGAAAATTGCTGACATTATGTAAGCCTGCAAGCTAATCAGAAATCTGAATTGCTAAAGAAACAACCCCATTGCTAACATAACCAACACAGATATTGGCCAACACTGCTGATTCTAAAGACCCTGGGCAGATCAGATTGACATGTCAGCACAAAGAATCTAAAATCTGATTGGACAAAATAATCTAACATCCACATACATGTATTGGAAGCAGTGCAGCCAAGAGACACACTACAAAATGAAGTTGCTGGGAATAAATTTAAACAATTAATGGAACAAATACTAGAATTTATGTTGTAAATGTAGGCCAGTGCTTCTGATAGCGTTTAGGCCAGCAGAGAAGACTGTTCTGGCCCTCACGGCCCACCACTGCATTTATCCAACCCGTTAAGTTTACAAAATGTGTTAAAACACTTGAAAGTAGCAGATTCCTTTACATTAGCATCATGTTACAATGGCACATATTATATAAATTCATTTTGGACACAATGAAGAGGCCATTCAGAGTCCTTCCATGCTCTCACTTATACAATGACCAACTGTGCATCCCATCATGCAATTATCTATGTGACTGTGGGGAAATCCATTCAAACAAACTGTGTTCAGGCAAGCATACAAAGTGTCAAACACATGCCTGCATGCACCCATATCTAGAGTGTGCAGAAGGTCTGTGCAAACCATGCTACACTGGCAAGGAATCAGGAGCACATTACCTTTCAGTCTCAACAGAACAACAAAGAGGACACTTAAAAATGACAAATTCTGTTTTTTAAACAATTAATACCTTTAGCTTTTTTGGGGGTATTGTAATTCAAACACGCTGTATATGCTACATTACCTCACACTTGAAGTTACATACACAGACTGACACAAACAGTGCTGTTGAGGCTGTGCATACAACGGTCACACAAAACGCTGAACAGTTTCAACCAACATACACACTTTTTCTCTTTCTCTTCCAATTTTTACCTTTTATTGTTAATCTTAAACAGCATCTGTTTAGCATATTAATATGATATTTTAATAAATTCATAGAAAGTACATTCCCATGAGCGTATCTAACATCAGTTAAAGCTGGCTATGGGATAGCAGTAAGCACAGTAATTCAGTACCTGGTTTGAAAACAGAGTGGTCCCAGTAAACATTTACAAAAAAATAGCCTAGGCAGAAGTCAATACAAATAATATTTTCTCTGAGGTATTATACATCTTGCCAAAAACATTGCATATTATATTAATTTCTACTTTACAGCCTTCCACCCTTTCCTGTTACACATGAACACGTGTATGTTTTCATCATCATAGCTGCAATCAGTTAAAAGTTGTCTAAATTATGCGAATAAGACATGCACTTTTTCAGTTCATATAAGGCAGGGGATTAAACTAACAAGTCAGACATAAACTGGTGAAATTCTAAATAAAACAAAACTCTCACATTCTTACATTCACATACATCAGACAAAACATGATGTTATTAAGCTTAAATACTGCCATCACTCAGTACAATAGAATTCTTCTTCTTATTTTCCTTTCGGCTGTTCCCTTCAGGGGTCGCCACAGCGAATCATCTGCCTCCATCTCACCCTATCCTCTGCATCTTCTACTCTTACTCCAACTACCTTCATGTTCTCCTTCACCACATCCATAAATCTTCTCTTTGTTCTTCCTCAAGGCCTTCTGCCCGGTAGTTCCAACCTCAGCATCCTACTACCAATATATTCACTATCCCTCCTCTCTACATGTCCAAACCATCTAGTCTCTCTGACTTTGTCTCCAAAACATCTTACATGTGCTGTCCCTCTGATGTACTCATTCCTGATCCTATCCATCCTTGTAACGCCCAAAGAGAACCTCAACATTTTCATCTCTGTTACCTCCAGCTCTGCCTCCTGTCTTTTTCCCAGTGCCACTGTTTCTAAACCATACAACATTGCTGGCCTCAACACCGTCTTGTACACTTTTCCTTTCATTCCTGCCAATACCTTCCTATCACACCAGACACTTTTCTCCAACCATTCCAACCTGCCTGCACACACTTCTTCACCGCTTTTCCACATTCTCCATTGCTCTGGATTGTTGAGCCTAAGTACTTAAAATCCTCCACCTTCTTTATCTCTGCTCCCTGTAACCTCACCGTTCCTCTTGGGTCCTTGCCGTTCACACACATGTATTCTGTCTTACTGAGGATAACCTTCATTTCGCTCCTTTCCAGGGCATACTGCCATCTCTCTAGATTTTCCTGCACTTGTTCTCTGCTCTCACTACAGATCACAATGCAGCTCCCTCTGACCTTCTCTGTACTTCTCTATTAACATCCTCATAGTAAACACTGCATCTGTGGTGCTCTTTCTTGGCATGAAACCAAACTGTTGTTCACAAAAGCTGACCTCTGCCCTTTGTCTAGCTTCTACTATTCTTTCCCCTAACTCCATTGTATGGCTCATCAACTTTATCCCTCAGTAGTTGCTACAACTCTGCACATCTCTTTTGTTCTTAAAAATGGGCACCAGCACACTTCTCCTCCATTCCTCTGGCATCCTCTCACTCTCTAAGACCTTGTTGAATGTTCTTGTCAGGAAATCTACTGCTCCCTGTCCTAGACACTTCCATACCTCCACCGGTATGTCATCAGGACCAACTGCCTTTCCACTCTTCATCCTCTTCAATGTCCTCCTCACTTCACCCTTACTAATCTTAGTAACTTTCTGGACCTCAACAGTCACCTCTTATACTCTTTTTTTCTCTCTCTCTCATTTTCCTCGTTCATCAGCTCTTCAAAGTACTCTTTCCATCTTCCCAGCACACTTCTGTCATCTGTCAATACATTTCCCACTCTGTCCTTAATCACGCTAACTTGCTGCACGTCCTTCCCATCTCTATTTCTCTGCTGTGCCAACCTGTATAAAGCATTTTCTCCCTCCTTGCTGTAAAACCTATCATACAAGTCATCATACGCCCTCTGTTTGGCCTTTGACACCGCTACCTTTGCCTTATGCTGGGTCTCCCTGTACTCCTGTTTACGCTCTTCGGTCCTCTCAATGTCCCACTTCTTCTTAGCTAACCTCTTCCTTTGTACACCCTACTGCCCTTCCTCATTCCACCAACAAGTCTCCTTGTCTACTTTCTTTCCAGAGGACACACCAAGTACTCTCCTACCTGTCTCCATGATCACATTAACTGCAGTTATCCAGTCATCTGGAAGCACTGTTTCAACTTCTCCTTGAAGACAACAAGACACTCTTCCTTTTTCAGCTTCCACCACTTTGTCTTCTGCTCTGCCTTTGCCTTCTTCACCTTTCTCACCATTCGCTTCATCCTACACATCATCATCCTATGCTGTTTGGCAACACTCTTACCCACTACTACTTTGCAGTCACTGACTTCCTTCAAATTACATCATCTACACAAGATGTAGCCTACCCGTGTGCTCCTACTCCCGCTTTTATAAGTCACCCTATGCTCCTGTCTCTTCTGGAAGAAAGTATTCACCACGGCCATTTCCATCCTTCCTGCAAAATCTATCAACATCTGTCCTTCTGTGTTCCTGTCCTGGATACCACACCAGCCCATGACTTCCTCGTCCCCTCTATTGTCTGCACCAAAAAAGAATGAATGAAAAAAAAGAATGGGTGTCTAAAATATATAGTATGGTGTGATTGGTACTAGAGCCTATAGACCTGGCAGTTATCTAGAAAGGCAACATCAATGCTGAAAGGTACAGATGCTTTCTTTTTAGTGAATCCTTGCATGTTTCATTTAGCAAGACAATGCTAAACTGCTGACTGTATCTATTACAATTTGGCTTCATAGTAAACTGGCCTACCTACTGCCCAGAATTTACATCAATTTAATACATTTAGCTAATCTTCTATTCACAGGGATGCTACAAAAAGGAAACATGACACTGTCCCACATTTTTGATGTGTTGCTGCCATCGAATTCAAAATTACCTTATTTTATCATGAAACTAGATTTTCTCAGTTGAAATAATTGATCGACTACCTATGTTTTATTGTGAATAAAATTTGGGTTGATGATATCTGCAAATAATCCTTACATACTACTTTTACACTTTCCACAGTGTTTCTTGTTTGTTTTGATTCTTAAATTGTAGTTGTAATTCAAAACTTATTAGAAATTTGAGAGCCAGGTGCTCTGAGTCTCGAGGCAGCCGGGGTTGGGGTGGGGGTGGGGGGCAGTGTTCTTTCTCACGCCGGTCCCAAGCCTGGATAAATGCAGAGGGTTGTGTTAGGAAGTGCATCCAACATAAAACCTTTCCAAAATAAACATGTGAATCATTAATATGACTTCAAAACCGGATCGGTCGAGGCCCGGGTTAACAACGACCGACATTCTTGCTGTTAACCAACAGGGTGCTGGTGGAAACTGGACTACTGTTGGCTGAAGAAGGAGAGGCAGGAGGCGTGTACACAGGCGGAAAGTTGAAGAAGAAAGGCATGAGTCTAGAACTGAGAGCAGGGACTTTGAATGTTGGAAGTATGACAGGAAAAGATAGAGAGCTGGCTGACATGATGCAGAAGAGGAAGGTAGACATACTGTGTATTCAGGAGACCGGGTGGAAAGTCAGCAAGGCTAGAAGCTTAGGAGCAGGGTTTAAGCTGTTTTATCATGGTGTGGATGGAAAGAGAAATGGAGTAGGAGTCATCTTGAAAGAGGGGTTGGTCAGGAATGTTCTAGAAGTGAAAAGAGTGTCAGACAGAGTGATGAGACTCAAGTTAGGAAGTGAAGGTGTGATCTTCAATGTTGTTAGTGCGTATGCCCAACAGGCAGGATGTGAGCGAGAAGAGAAGGAGAGATTCTGGAGGGAGTTAGATGAAGTGATGCAGAGTACCCCCAGAGGTGGTCATTGGTGCAGGAAGTGATGGGCTGGTTTGGTATCCAAGAGAGGAACACAGAAGGACAGATGTTGATAGATTTTTCAAAAAGGATGGAAATGGTTTGGTGAACACTTTCTTCCAGAAGAGACAGGAGCATAGGGTGACTTATAAAAGCGGAGGTAGGAGCACACAGGTAGACTATATCTTGTGTAGACAATGTAATTTGAAGGAAGTGACTGCAAAGTAGTAGTGGGTGAGAGTGTTGCCAGGCACTGTGTTCCTGTATGAGGAAGTCTGGAGCGGCAGGAAAGTATGTTAGAGTGGTGCAGGGAATGTATAAATGATGTAAGACAGACGAGGTTAGGCAAGAATCTCCATGGACTATGATGTCTGCAATGTGATGTGTGATAGGAAGGTATCGGCAAGAATGAAAGGCAAAGTGTACAAAACAATGATGAGGCCAGCGATGTTGTAGGTTAGAAACACTGGCACTGAGGGAAAGGTAGGAGGCAGAGCTGAAGGTAGCGGAGATGAAAATGTTGAGATTCTCTTTGGGAGTAACGAGGATGGATAGGATCAGGAATGAGTACATGAGAGGGACAGCACATCTAAGATGTTTTACAGACAAAGTCAGAGAGGCTAGATTGAGATAGTTTGGACATCTACAGAGGAGAGATAGTGAACATATTGGCAGTTGGATGCTGAGGTTGGAACTACCAGACAGAAGGCCTAGACGAAGACCTAAGAGGAGATTTTTGGATGTGATGAAGGACGACATGAAGGTAGTTGGTGTAAGAGAAGAAGATGCAGAGGATAGGGTGAGATAGAGGCAGATAATTCGCAGTGGTGACTTCTGAAGGGAACAGCCGAAAGGAAAAAAAGAAGAAGGAGGTGCTCTGAGTGTCAAAGTAAAAATCTTTTTTGCAAAGTGCTGGCAAAATGTACTTGTGGTCATAAAAAAGTTAGTGATGGATTACTGGTCAGAATAAAGTGCTTGTGTAACTTCAGTTACTTGTATGATATTGCACTAACTGAGCACGATAAACCATTTTTATTCCTGGCAAAAGACATTGCCTTCCATTGCTGTCGATGACTTTAGAGAGCAATAACATGCGAGCCATTCAAATTACAACTGCTATCACAAGTTCAAATGTGGACAGAATTGAATGTAACATGATGTGAGTTCTTGTTTAAATGTCCTTGTCTCTACTTGATTTGTTGCCAGCATGGCTTAAAAAGAGGGTTCAACTTTAGGTCGGTCTAAGTTACAGCTATCCACAGTTCAACATAAAGTGACACAGTGTGACCATGAAGGTATTATTTACCTCATCTCATATTGAACTTCCCAAACATTATAAGTTTATTCAGGTTTATGTCATAACTTTAACTGTCTGGCTATAGGAGAAATTGTAAAACTACAGAAAGTACTAAAGAAACAGTTGTTTCTTCCAGTTTAATATAATCCAGGTGTTACTCAGGTTAGAAAGAGTAACATTCATTCCTTCATTTATTTGACAAAACAGTTAATGCTACCAGGCCTATGCAGACACTGGAATCTATGTCAGCCAACTCTGGACAAAAATGGAGTAACCCTGAACAGCTCGCTAGTCCATTGCGAGGCTAAAACCTATACAACCATTCAGACACACTGGAACAGCCAATTGGCCTACTTTGTGCAGTGGTGGCTTCGTGGTTAATGGGATGGATTACTAATCCGAAGGTCAGTGGTTCAATCCCCACGCTAACCACTGTTGGGCCCTTGAGCAAGGCCCTTCACCCTTGATTCCTCAAGTTGTATAAAAATGATCATTGTAAGTCTCTCTGGATAAGAGCATCTGCCAAATGTTGTAAATGTAATATGCATATTCTTGAACTAATGATAACTAAAGCCACAAATGAGAAAAAAGAGAAATAACTACTTTTTTTTAACGAAACAAAGTGAATGTTATGTTTACTGATAGGATCTACATATTTCTAGGGGATTACAGCAGAATTTAATATTTCTTTAAAATAATGTCATTATAAAAATAGAGGCACTAAAAGTCCACTGGAATACAAGATGAGAGCAGAAGCGCAAATTGAAAACTTATGTCAATTTTCCTGAAAGAATCACCTGCCATATAATATTTAGGGATGCCAAGCAATTAAAAACAATCTCATGGTCTTGTATTCATTCACACATATGCTGGACTGCTTAATCCTAATTGTTGGAACGCTGGAGTCCATCTCAGCTGACTATGGACGAAGGCAGGGTACATCCTGAACAGCTCACCTGTCCATCATAGAGCCAACGGCAACAGATGGAGCCAACGCCAACACACACACACACACACACACACACACACACACACACACACACACACACATACACACACACAACTATTCACACTGATACTCGCACCTAAAACAATTTTGAACAGACAATTAGCCTAATATGAGTGAGTTTGAACAGTGGGAAGAAACCGAAGAACCAGAAGAAGCCCACATAAGCACGGGGAGAACAAGCAAACTCCACACTGAATTGACCTCGCCGAGACTAGGAGGCAAACGCAGGATCTTCCAAGTGTAACAGAGATGTGTCAACCACCGCACCATCATGGTTCAGTATTTGGGTGCGAGTGAGCGGGGGGGGCATCACTGCCTCTTGGTTATAGAGGAAGCATATGATGAGAGAAGTAAGAAAAGACATGGCAGTATTCTGTAAAGTTTTGAAATTAGATATCACCCTTCATATTACAGTAATTATGATTGATAACATAATTATACACATTGTTTGTATTTTCATCTGGTTTCACCCAAATAAGGATGGATTTCCCTTTTGATTCTGGTTCTCCTAACGGTTTCCTTCTTGTGTCGACAGAGGGAGTTTTACCATACCGTCAATGCCATGATCTTGCTCATGGGGAAGTGCAGGGTTTGTAGAAGAAATATTTAATTTCTTTATCAAATTTATTTTTACTCTGTCAAGCTGCTTTGTGACAATGTCAATTGTTAAACGTGTTGTGCCTGATGCTACATACGATGAAAACACCATGTCTATGGTTTTCACTGATGTAATAGTTGTCAAAACATAACATTTACTTCACAGGGTTCCAAAGTTCAGAATGTCGACAAGCTCCTTTTTCTCCCAGGAACAGGTACTTCAACCCAGGATGTCAGTAGTGTTGTATCCATTGCTGTTTATTTGTGCGGTGATAAAGTAAGCACCAAAGGAATTCTTTCTATTATAGCAGTGGATTGTTTAAAGGTCACTGTGTCTCTTTGCTCAATATTTCTAACACAGGTCATGGGATCATCTATGACTTTTTAAGTAGCAAACATTTATACAAAATATAAAATATAAATATATTTTCCTGGGGCAGTCGTCGCCTGGTGGTAAGGTGCTGGTTTACTGATCCCAAGATTGGGGGTTCAAGTCCCAATATCAACAGGTTGTTACTACTGTCCCCGTGCTGTAGCTAACTGGGTTGTCAAAGGTCAACCATGTTTCTCACTGTCTGTGGTGAGAGGCATGTAAAAGAACCATTGCTGGCTTTTATAAAGAGTAGGTCGCAAAGCCGTCAGCATGTTTCTGCCCCTTGCTAAAGGGTTGTGTCAGGAAGGGCATCCGACGTCAGTATGATTCTGCTCTGCGATGATATTTTTTTGCAATTCTAAATATGGGAACAGATGTACTACTCACTCATTCACACTTAATCCTATTAGGGTCATGGGGATGGTGGAGCCTATCTCAGCCAATACTGGTCAAAGGTGGGGTACACTTGAGCAATTTACCAGACCATCGTAGGGCCAACATACACACAACCATTTACATTCACGCTCACATGGAAGAGCAATTTGGAACAACCA
Organism: Plotosus lineatus; assembly: GCA_024760905.1. NCBI lineage: Eukaryota > Metazoa > Chordata > Actinopteri > Siluriformes > Plotosidae > Plotosus > Plotosus lineatus. The sequence continues at coordinate 70,481,894 of CM045728.1, read as the reverse complement.
ATTAGCCCACCGTGTATGCAAGCACAGGAGAAAATAAAAGTCCACACAGGCGAACGTGCACCATGCCACCCACAGATGTATTATACGTATGAATAACAGTCTGCACGATTAGCTGATAGCAATAACACAAGTCATCTAGAACAGTCTGAGTAGATGGACAGTGAATAGTTTCCTAAGGTACAAATTGGAAGGTGTCATTTTATGACCGACACTGACTCCTCTGACCTGAGAGTAAAATCAAAATTCCAGGTGAAGCAGTTTAGTATACAAATAAATACAATGATAATCTTTAAATAATGTCATTATTGCTATTATTCGCTCGTCATGCGTTAAGAAAAAAAGTTTCAGAAATCAGTCTCACTTCATTATAGATGAGTGTACACACATATAGGCTTAACTTTTTTTTTTTTTTTTTATCTCCACACACAAAAGTACAGCATGCTTGTAAAGGAAGTCTTCTTTGAAATATTAAATTTTTAACAACTGTATGCGAAGCATGAACAATGAATTGTCATTCATAAAGTGAGATATGACTTATGTGGTACAATAAAAACAATGGCACATCCAGGATTGTGTTTTTTTCAGCGCTAATGAGATCGTATAGACCCAGCTGCAGTAACAATCTAGAGTGGATGCAAGACCATAGCTGGGAAGTGATGTTATTATAGATCTACCTACAGTAAGGTCTACAGAAAAGTCAGCAGAAAGTGGCAGTAAGGCCTCATATGAATAATTTATTTATTTACAACATGGTCTGACCCTGCAATGGAGAGGACTGCTGTTCAGGGTGTACTCTGCTTTCGACCAGACTCATCTGGGATTGGATCCAGCTTCCCCACAACCCTAAACAGGATAAGCAGTCCAGATAATGAATGCATGGATTACTATATGCTCTCCACACGCACTTCAATGATCAGTGCACTTTCTCAAAGCCTGTGTCATGATTTCAAGCATGTTTTTCTCAGCATTTTCAGACCAACATACTTACTCAACATATTCCCAATAGCTGTGGACTTTTAGACACCCTGGGGAAATATATAAGACATTGTCTCTGTTTCCCTTGTACCTCTGTAGCATCTTTATTTGTTTCCTTAATGACAATGTCACTTCATTTACTGAAACATTTTATGGCGACAATTTCCCTCCTTTAGATGGAGTCATTGATTAAGAATGTTTATAGTGGAATTTATCAAGGCTTCCATTGACTTCAGGAACTCATTAGCTTTGGACAGCTTACAATGATTGTCTTCTGATTATTCACTGAATCTGATAAATCACCAGAATTATTTGTGCGTTTGTAAAATATATTTGTTCATGAATTCTTTAAGCGTAAGCCTTTTGGGCATATATTTAATGTCATTGCATAACAAAGGTAAAGTCTGTTGGGCTTTTTACACCCGAGCCTAGTGGCTCATCAGGCCGGCGCTTATCCCCGGTTTAGAGGCACACTTGTGGTTAAGACCTTGCCCAGGAGTCTTAGCACAATGGGGGTCTAACTGGGATTCGAACCCACAACCTCCTGATCATGAGCCCAGCACCCTAACCACTACACCACTGGCCCCACTGTATTGCATAAAAAAGACGGCTCTGTAAAAGTGAGTTTCAAATCATTATGTATGGTGATGACTTTTAAAGAGTAACAATGAACAGTTCATTTGGCTTTGATGTCCAGCATTCCTTTTTTTTTTTTTTTTTTTTTAGCATTTCACATGAATTAATAAATGTCTCAATTGAATGTGTGTGGTAAAACACCGACTGTATTAACATTTAGAATTTAAAAAGCAGATCACAATTAATCTGTCTTTACAATTAATCTGTCTTCTCTTGGTGGCGTAGTGGTTAGAGTGCTGGGCTCATAATCAGGAGGTTGTGAGATCAAATCCCAGTTAGACCCTCACTGTGATAAGACCCCTGGGCAAGGTCTTAACTACAAGTATACTCTGTTCACCCAGTAGTATAAATGGGTAGCAGTAAAAATATACTGGGAAGGTAACCTGTGATTGACGAGTGTCCCATCCAGGAGGAGTTGAACTCCTGGTCGCTTCACGGTATGGAAACCGGGGATAAGCACCGGCCTGATGAGCCACTTGGCTCGGGTGTAAAAAGCCCAAAGGACTTTACCTTACATTCCACAAATCACTTGAGAGAATCGTACTGCCACAGCCTGTTGACTTTGATAAGTAGTTCCAGCTTATCATCAATCCCTGCAAAGATGTTAGATCCGAACCATCTCAGAATAAAGGCAATCTGACCAGTGAGCCTTGTTTTGGTCCACATAAAATGCACCTGATTATAATGGGATGGAATTTCTTAATGCTTGCATCAAGATTGCAGTTGTAAAATATTTATTATTATTCCAGCTTTTTATGAATTCTTGTAAGAATCTATTAGGCATGGGCAAAATGAGTGTTTATGTGAAAAGTATCAATTATTTACTTTAAGGAAAATTCATAATGTTGGGGGAAAATGCAATTCAAAGCTGAGGATAGACAGTGTAATTGTCCTACATTTATTTACTAAAGAATGAGTTGAATACATGAAGATGTATCCCGATATCAGTGCTTCTCAAATAGTGGGGCGTGCCCCTCTTGGGTATGATGCTGGGGGGGGGGGTTGCAATGCGGGGGGGAGAGTATGTCCCTGGGGAACATGTTTTCTGGAATTGTGTATGAGAATTAAGTGTAATTGCACCTCCGCTCCACTAGTTAGCAGTGGCGCTCTCATGGTCGCGCTATGGTGTAGCGGTTTTTCGCACGAGCAAACAATATTAAGTGCAGTAAACAACCCCTCAAGAAACAACACGGAAAAATTTTTAAATTTCAGACACATCGGTGCACTTTAAGCGTATGTATTTACAGCCTTGTCTGTCTTTTTTTTTTTTTTTTGTCTGTTATGTCTGTAGTTGTTATGGATTATGTTTGTAATCATTTATTTTCATGTGTGCTGTCTTTGTTGTATGATGTGTGTTGTTTATGTCCTTTGTAACTTTTGTTAGAGCTGAGTGCTGTACCGACAGCAAATTCCACCAACTTGGTTGTGTGGTCATTAATAAATGATTCTGATTCTAAGTCTTTTCAATTACAGATTTAAAAACAATGTTAATGAAGTTTTCTTTATTGTAACAAACTATATTTCTTTCTTTTTTTGTTTTTAATGTTCATAAATATACAACGCTATGCAGAAGAGTACTAATAACAATTTTATAGAGAAATAATACTATTTATAGTCGCTCGCAGGGCGGTGAGAGGGGGGGGGGTGAAATGTTTTTTTCTTCGGGGGGGGGGGCATAAAATAATTGAGAAGCACTGCCCTCGTTGGATCATAACTAGTTATCTGTTTCTTTCTATATTTAAATTTGTATACAGTGTGCATTATTTTACCGGTTAAGGAAATGCTATTACACTATTAGCAGTACAATGTGTAAAATCTATATAAATTAAATTAGGAATTTCTGCTCTAGAAACATGACATCACCAGTGCACAAAATGTGAACAATAGTCATTTTGCAAAACACACACAATCTGAAATCAACTACTGGTATTACAATTATTTTTGCACGATTGAAAAAAACGTATATGTATCTCATAATGATTTCTTCTGTACTGATTCATGAATAAAGCGGATAAATCAAGAGAAAACTGAAGAATGTAACCATAGTGCACTTCATTAATAACTGCAGAAGTACCGTAGTTCAAATTAGTTTGCATCCTTGTACTGCTCGGTGTTGCTATGGGAACGATAAACATGATCTATCCCTCAAAACATCAAAGCCCCATTAAAACAAGTCTCTTCACAGTATATATAAGCACATACATAGATACAGTGAACATTCTTTTCTCTTTTCCTTTTCATTGCCATCTGAAGGAAATATATTAAAGGCAATAATTTATTGACTAAATGTATAAAAAGTGTTCATTGCCATGAACTATAATATATAAGTTTGAACTTACCATTTTTCCCAGTGCATTTTTCTGCTTAAATGTGTGCTACAGTACATTGAGATTTTAAATGAATGTATTTTTTCCCCTTGTAATAGCTACAAACTGTCTGGCATTCCGATCAGTTAAAATGCCGTGCTATCTGTTTTTTCCTTCAAATTTAACCCGATGCTTTTTTTTTTTTTTTTACTTACCTGTCTGATTCCTAATAATTCTTTAGCATTCACTAGGTTCTTTTTGAACAAGTTAATTTCGAGCGACACATTGCCAGTGCTAATTCTAATGCATCATTCTATTCATACAAACACAAGCTGCTGGTTTGAAGATGGCAAGAGAGACTGTTCATGCAAACAACATTAGCACGTTACGAAGCCCAAACAAAGCAATGACAAAAATGAATTAAAACAAAAAAGCATGAACCACACCAACAACACAACACAAAAATGCAAAACAAAGTGAAAAAGGGAGCATACGACAAATTTACCATAAAAGAGTAACAAAGGGTGGACTCACAGATTGAAAACTTGTTGTTGTTGTCTTTGCCAGGAAATAATTTTACTCCTCTAGATTTAAAATCTACGGACCTTTTCACTAGTTCAAGAGGAAATAAAACAAAACAAACAAAAATGTAAAAATTAGGTGAAACAGATCACAAATCAATTGTTTATAATTAAGGAAATGTCATCAAGCTTATGCAAAGTGAGAGAAAACAACAAACAAAGAAACAAACAAAAAACCCCAAAAAACCCCAAAAAGCTAAATCTGCAGTAATTCCCCAATGTGCTGTGCAAATCAAAGCAAGAGTGTGTTGAAATGATATAGGAGGGAGAGAGAAGATTAATAAAGAAGCAGCAGGACAGAACTTCTGTTCATTTCTCAACCTTGAAATTGATGGAGGGTTTTCAAATTGTATGCCCACATCATCTTATGGATTAGACATCATCTCAGGCATCTACATGGTCATTAGGGCCATAATTCACCTGTGAAAGTTATGTTACTGGTAAAATAAATAAATAAATAAATAAATAAAGCAGCCCTTTTGTCAGCCTTTGATGCTTTCTGTCTCACTCAGAAACTCTAACACAAACAATGCACAGCAAGACTTCTGTTTTAGGTGAGCCAGTGAACACACCCATCATCTCAGAGGTTAGCCAGAAATCCTGATAGAAATGTAAAACATACTACTTCTACTACTACTACTACTACTAATAATAATAATAATCAGAGCACCTGAAAACATTCACATTTTCAGAAATGCTTTCTCTTTCAGGAATGATGCATGTAATGAAATTATACAGCACATATATAAAATACACTGATTAAAACGAATGTAAACTGACATTTGTTGCAACAAATGTCATCACATTTTTATGCAAACTGTAAATGGCACCCAACCCAGTGAAATGGCATTGAGGCAAATATATGAATAACCCAAAGAGCATCAAAGGGACAAACATTCAAGTTACAGTTTAAGATATATTGTGTCTGACACATGGTTCAGATTTGCTGAATTATCAATTGCCGTATGATTAAAATGATTTATTGTACAATCAATGCCTCTGAAACAAAACCTGGAATGTATCTTCAATGTGGGTCCCTTAAACTCAATGGCAAATAAAGTCAATAAGATAAAGCCAATCTTTTCAATCTTTACATATGAGAGTGCAAGAAGGGAATAAGAAAGAAGGGAGAAGTCACCTCAAAAGAAAAATGGAGATAGGAATACGAAATCAGATGTTTGCTCACCCTTACATAGTGATATTTGTCACTTCAAATGCATCGATTACAAAACTAGCAAATTGTGATATATATATATATATATATAATAAACAAACACATAAACAATACATCAGGCTCATGTCTGAATACTCAACCAAACCAGGAGTACCCAGAACTTCATATTTGATTCAGTCCTGATATTAGGCTGCTTTTGTTCAACTGAAAATGAATTCATCCCCCCACACCCCTAAACCTCATTTATCTGCTCACTCATGCATCATTGTGGTGTTTGGCAACTACAATGCATATTCCTAAGTGATTACGTTCTTGTTATTCTTTGTTTTTGACATTTTGCTTCTCTTCTTCAGTTTAAATTTCATTGCCCTGCATTGCTCTGTTTACATAATGTTCAATGTTTCACTGACTCAAACTTAGATTAATCTGCCTTCACCACCTGGCAACTACTGTTGTAAATAAGGATTGCTTTGCTTTCCATGATTATTCAGTGAAAAATATACATACAGTGGGAGGCACTGTGGGCCAGGTAGGTAGGTTAGCAGTGGCACTGTGTGGTGTTTGCATGTTCTCCCTATAATTGTATGGGTTTCCTCTGGGAGCCCCAATTTCCTTCCACAGTCCAAAGCCATGCTGTCTTACATTAAATTGGCTACTTTAAATCATATTTTTTTTTTTTTTTTCAAATTTTTCAAACTGCACTGGGTGTACCCCACTTCTCATCCAATGTCAGTTCGGACCGGATCCAGCCTCACCTGCGACTCTGACAGGATAAACTGTATACATAATGGATGGATGGATATTCAAACAGTGAAGAATATCCTGTACAGTCATATAATTAAATATCCAGTCCACTTGCCAATTGTTTAACGGTGTATCTCTAACATATACAATTTTATTTTAAAAGCTACAACACATATTCACCTACTGTGCTGTGCTTGTTGTGGATGAGGGTCATGACTGTTTCCCAAAGATTGTGCAGTATTATAACATACTAGATTCGCAGAGTTAATATTTCTCCAAAACTACTAAACATTCCTTCCTCCACATCAGACACCATGCTGATTTCTTCTGGTTATGGACAACTGAAGCGGTAATCAATAACTGAACTACCAACAGTAAGAACAGACACCCAGCAGTGAGACTTTCTGGCATATATTGTAATGTTTTTAAAACACTTCAAACTCAAAACATTTAATAATAAGATTCAGTTTAATAAATGTGCAGTCCTGTATTTCCTGGTATGGCAGCCATTTTGAACAGAACAGTAATCAACTGTGAAGAAAACCCTGAAATAAGGGAGACAACCCTGTCTGTCTTCCTTTCGGCTTTTTCCCTTTCACTCGGGAGTCGCCACAGCGAATCATCTGATTCGCACATTTGATTTGGCAAAGGTTTTTACGTCGGATGCCCTTCCTGTCACAACCCTTTTAGCAAGGGACAGAAACACGCTGAGGACTTTGCAGCTACTCTTTACGAAAGTCAGCAATGGTTCTTTTACATGCCTCTCACCATAGACAGTGAGAGACATGGCCCGCCTTTGATAACCCAGTTAGCCGCACTGGGGGTGACAGTGACAACCTTGTGGAGAGTGGGACTTGAACCCCCAACCTTTAGATCAGCGATCCAGCGCCCTATACCACTAGACCACCACTGCCCCAAATAAGGGAGACAACCCTAATTACCTCAATGTTGGTTCTCATAATTCAGCCCATAGCACATTATCCTGTTGATAATACTGCTTTGTTTATTCACGCTATGGATGAAATATCTTCCAAAAGCCATCAACTGAATATAAACTGATATCAACTATATCTAAATTCATAGCTGTAACCATATTAACATTGCTCTCAGCAAAATGAGAAGCATATGCCCATAAAATGACATTACATAACAATGGTGAAAGCTTTCAAGTTTCATTTTAACTCTTAAAGCTTAAAGGGAAACTATCAAATAATTGAGAAACTCTGCTTAAAGCAGCCAGGCAATGAGATGTGCTTAAGAATTCACAGTTCAAAGCTACCAGATCTAGTTGTCAATCAAATCGACCCGTGATTCAAGCTCTGGTTTATAAATATCATGGAATGAGGTCTATTAAACACAACAGTTCACCAGTCACACTTATACATCTGCTAATTCATGTAATTATCCACAAGCCAGTCATGTGCAGAGCAATGCATAAACTCCATTAAGTCTCAAATAATATTCACATAAGACCTTGGAATGTCGAGGTGATCACAGTGATTTTACCTGTTGATTTACTGTTGGTGCCAGAAGTGCTGGTTTAAGGCGTTTAGAAACTGTTTACCACCCAGAACTGTCATACTCTTTCAGTTTAATTAGAACCGTGTGAAGTAAACAAAAAAATTCCGTGCGCATCAGTTCTGTCGAGTAGAAACACTTTCCAAACCAAATTATAGACTGGTTTCAGCTGACAGGAAGGCTATGATAACCCTGAAAACTACTCTTCTCTTATTCTTTCCTCGAGAAGAAAAAAAGTTTCAACACTTTTCAAGATCCATACGACAAAGAATTGAGGTTGTGCTGAGAGGGATCCAACCCAGTACGAGTGTGTTTTCCATAATAAGGTCTTCTATTCTTTCCAAGCAAAATGGCTCTTGATGGTTTAAAAAAAATAATAATAATAACAATTCATTCATTCATTCATTCATTTTCTGTAACTGCTTAATCCAAATTAGAGTTGTGGGGAGGCTGGCGCCCATCTCAGCCAACTCTAGGCAAGACCAGAGTACACCCTGGACAGCATGCCAGACCACAACAGGGCAGAAACATGCTGACGGCTATGCAACCTACTCTTGACGAAAGTCAGCAATGGTTCTTTTACATGCCTCACACGATAGATAGTGAGAGACATGGCCGGCCTTTGATAACCCAGCTAGCTGCATTGGACAGGAAAATACATTTAATAATAATAATAATAATAATAATAATAATAATAATAATAATAATAATATCATCAATGATGATGATGATGATGATGATGATGATCCTCTGTGGAGACTGTATCGGTCCATTCTGGTGAAGAGGGAGCTGAGCTGCAAAGCAAAGCTCTCAATTTACCAGTCAATCTACACCTCACCTATGGTCACGAACCCTGGGTAGTGACCGAAAGAACAAGAACACGGTTACAAGTGGCTGAAATGAGCTTCCTTCACTGGGTGGCAAGGCTCTCGCTTAAAGATAGGTTGAGAAGCTCTGCCATCCGGGGACAGCTTGGAGAAGAACTGCTGCTCCTCTGCATTGGGAGGGGTCAGCTGAGGTGGCTTGGGCATGTGGTTAGAATGCCTCCCAAGTGCCTCCATGGTGTGGTGTTTCGGGCATGTATAACCAAGAAGCGACCCCGGGGTCGACCTAGAACACGCTGGAGGGATTGTGTCTCTTGGCTGGTCTGGGAACGTCTTGGTGCAACCCCCCCTTCCCCGGAGGAGCTGGAGGAAGTGGCTGGGAAAAGGGATGTCTGGATCTCACTGATTAGGCTGCTGCCCTCACAACCCAACTCCGGATTAAGCAGAGGAAGATGATGATGATAAGATATTGGGAAACATTTAGAATAAATAAATAAATAAATAAATGCTTCATCAATACCATACCCAACGCACAGTAGTTTAATGAACAATCTTACATTATGGTCAATTGCCACAATAATAAAAACAATAACAGGACATTCTTGGAAACTCTACATATGATGAGCACATGATCTCAATTTCTCTGTATATAGTAAAGACAGACAGAAAGAAAGAAAGAAAGAAAGAAAGAAAGAAAGAAAATGTTTCAGGCTTGCAGAAAATGATTTATATTGATAATATTTATATGATATTACAAATTTAATTCAATCATTTTTTTTAATTTTTTGATTGCATACTATTTAAAAGTTGTGTCTTCCAAAAATTGGTATATACTGTATTGTGTAATCTGCACTGGCAGACATTTTAACACTTTTGTAAAGAAATATCCTGAAAAGCCAAACCAAAAATTAAATATTATTATTATTATTATTGTAGAATTCCATTTTCCACAATATCCCCGTTTTGTTGGATAAATAGTGATAAATTTAGTTTATTCCTCAATTTGAGTAAGTTTAATTATGCTTGGCAAGTTCCGCAATATTCCCATCATAATCCTACAAATTAATATGTGTACATTACCATAATTCCAGAACAGTTTGTTTACAACTGACTATAGCTATCTTGTATCTATTTAAAGTAGGGCAGCACAGTGGTGTCGTGGCTTCGCCCGTCCGCCTCACAACAAGGCGGCTTGGGTCCGATTTCCAGCTCAGGTATTTCTGTGTGGAGTCTACATATTCTCCTCGTGGTGCATGGGTTTCCTCCAGGAATTCTGGTTTCCTGCCATAGTCCAAAGACATGTAGATGAATTAAATTGCTGCATTAATTTACCCATAGACGCGAGTCTTACTTTTCAAATTGCACTGGGTTTTCTCTACCTGTCCAGGATGTACTCTGCCCTTCCTGCGAGTCGGCTGAGATGGGTACCAGCCTTTGCATGACCCTAATTAGGATTAAGCGGTTCAGAAAATGGATCAATATCTTCTTCTTCTTTTCCTTTTCCTTTTCCCTTCAGGGGTCGCCACAGCGAATCATCTGCCTCCATCTCATCCTATCCTTTGCATCTTCTTCTCTTATACCAGCTACCTTCATGTCCCGCTTCACTACTTCCATGAATCGTCTCTTTGGTCTTCCTCTAGGCCTTCTGCCTGGTAGTTCCAACCTCAGCATCCTACTACCAATATACTCACTATCCCTCCTCTGTACATGTCCAAACCATCTCAATCTAGCCTCTCTTACTTTGTCTCCAAAACGTCTTACATGTGCTGTCCCTCTGATGTGCTCCTGATCCTATCCATCCTCGTTACTCCCAAACAGAACCTCAACATTTTCATCTCTGCGACCTCCAGCTCTGCCTCCAGTCTTTTCCCCAGGGCCACTGTTTCTAAACCATACAACATCACTGGCCTTACCACCATCTTGTCCACTTTTCCTTTCATTCTTGCCAACATCCTCCTATCACACATCACTCCGGACACTTTTCTCCAACCATTCCAACCTGCCTGCACACGCTTCTTCACTTCTTTTCCACACTCTCCACTTCTCTGGATTGTTGACCCCAAGTACTTAAAATCCCCCACCTTCCTGATCTCTTCTCCCTGTAACCTCACCGTTCCTGTTGGGTGCTTGTCATTCACACACATGTATTCTGTTTTAGTGAGGATAACTTTCATTCCCCTCCTTTCCAGGGCATACCTCCACCTCTCTAGATTTTCCTGCACTTGTTCTCTGCTCTCACTACAGATCACAATGTCATCTGCAAACATCATAGTACATGGAGATTCTTGTCTAACCTCGTCTGTCAGCCTGTCCATCACCATAGCAAACAAGAAGGGGCTCAGAGCTGACCCTTGATGCAGTCCCACCTCCACCTTGAACTTTTCTGTCACACCGACAGCACACCCACCACTGTCTTAAATCTCTTATACATGTCCTGCACCACTCTAAGATACTTCTCTGCCACTCCAGACTTCCTCATACAATACCACAGTTCCGCTCTCAGCGCCCTGTCATATGCTTTCTAGAAAATGGATGAATATATATATATATATATACTAGTCCTTCTCAAAAAATTAGCATATTGTGATAAAGTTCATTATTTTCTGTAATGTACTGATAAAAATTAAACTTTCATATATTTTAGATTCATTGCACCCCAACTGAAATATTTCAGGTCTTTTATTGTTTTAATACTGATGATTTTGGCATACAGCTCATGAAAACCCAAAATTCCTATCTCAAAAAATTAGCATATCTTGAAAAAGTAGTCTAAACCAGTGATTAACCTAATCATCTGAATCAACCAATTAACTCTAAACACCTGCAAAAGATTCCTGAGGCTTTTAAAAACTCCCAGCCTGGTTCATTACTCAAAACCACAATCATGGGTAAGACTGCCGACCTGATTGCTGTCCAGAAGGCCATCATTGACACCCTCAAGCAAGAGGGTAAGACACAGAAAGAAATCTCTGAGCGAATAGGCTGTTCTTAGAGTGCTCTATCAACAACAGTCAAAAACAATAAAAGACCTGAAATATTTCAGTTGGTGTGCAATGAATCTAATCTATATGAAAGTTTAATTTTTATCAGTACATTACAGAAAATAATGAACTTTATCACAATATGCTAATTTTTTGAGAAGGACTAGTGTATATATATATATATATATATATATATATATATAAAATTATATATAACAATTTTGTGTTAACATTGTGTTGAAATAACAGCAGTGTGTTTAAAAAAGTGAATAAAGCTCAAAATCCTTATAATAGTTCTTATTTAGATACTGAATTGGGAACACAACACATTCTATTCCAAATCAAAACATGAAGAAAAGTGAATATATTACATTGTTCAATAAAATAGCAGTGTCTATATTCTTCTTTACAAACTCAAACATTCACTGTATAAACTGAAAAATGTTGTAAGATTTTGCTTTCCTTTGAATCACTGAAATAATATTTAGTTGTATAATCATTGTTTATGAAAGCTGCTGTGCATGTGTGCTGCATGGAGTCAACCAACTCCTGGCACCTGTGAGCAGGTTTTCCAGCCCAGGATGATTGTACTACAGTCCACAGTTATTCTGTATTTCTTGGTTTTGCCTCAGAAACCGCATTTTTTAATGTCACAACTTTTCTATTGGATTAATGTCCAGGATTGGGCCACTGCTCCATAATGTCAATGTTGTTGGTCTGGAACCAAGATATTGCCCATTTACTGGTGTGTTTGAGGTCGTTGCCTTCTTGGAAAACCCATTTCAAAGGCATTTCCTCTTCAGGATAAGGCAGCATGAACGCTTCAAGTATTCTGATGTATTCAAACTGATCCAGGATACTTGTTATGCGATAAATAGGCCCGAGACCATAGTATGAGAAACATCCCCACATCATTTGTGCTTGTGCCACCAGGCTTTGCTGTCTTCACAGTGTACTGGGGCTTTAATTTAGTGTTTGAAGGGTAATCTGACAACGGTCTCTGGCCACTAGACCCAAAAAGAACAATATAACTTTCAGCAGTCCACAAAATGTTGTGCCATTTCTCTTTAGGCCAATCAGAGTGCCGTTTGGCAAATTGTAACCTTTGGGTTTCAACAGTGGGACTTTGCACTTGCTTCTTGCTGATAGCTTGGCTTCACCACAGCATCTTCTAATTGTAATAGGACTCACAGGTAACTTTAGACCTTCTTTGATCTTCCTGTAGCTGATTGTTAGCCGAGTCCTTGCCATTTGGCGCTTTCTTCCATGTCTTGTAGGTTTTCAAAAGCATTTGGAATCATTTTAGCTGTGCTGCCTCTCATTTTCTATACATCTTTATATGTTTCCCCTCTCCAACCAAACTACCAAGATGGCGCACCCTAGAGGGCGATGTCGCGGAGTTCTCAGAGTCAAGTTGTTTCTTTGTTTGTTTGATTTTTGTTTTGTTTATTTTTTGCACTATGATCGTCTATGACCGGGTGACCCTACTACAGCTATGAGAGTGCAGTCCTTTTGGACATTTAGAACTGAGCATGCTCAACTCCTATCCTGAGCTAGTATGCTCTGGTAGCTCAATGCTAGCTGCACCCTGGATAACAATAAGCCCAGACGGAGACGCAGGTGGGCAGGGGCCGAACGACGACTCCGGCGCTTAGTTAGCAGTGGAAGGTTAGCACTCCTACTACATATTGCTTGCAAATGTTCAGTCTCTGCAAAACAAGATGGACGAGCTTCCTGCTCGGATTGCAACACAGAGGGATCTACAGGACTGCTCGATGTTGTGTTTCTACGAAACATGGCTCGAGGAGAGTACACCCGACGAGGTGATTACACCAGCCAGCTACACGGCCTTCAGGGAGAACCAGAGCACAGCGAATAGTGGCAAGGCCCATGGGATCCTCGTTAAATAAGACTGGTGTACTGACTGTAGATTATCTCTAAATCTTGCTCTTAGAATGTGGAACATCTAACTTTGAAATTACGGCCCTTTTGTTTACCCAGAGAATTGTTCATTATTTTTACCCAAACAAAATAATGACATAGTACAATATAATTAAAAATAGAATTATAATCTAATTATAATATGATATAATATAATTGAATTCAATTTAATGTATTGTTGTTGTATCTACTGATTATTTATTTATTGTCTTATTATTATCATTTTATTTTTATTACTTTTATTATTATTATATTGTTTACTGGGCCTGTGTAAGGTCCTTTTTATATATAGAATTTTTATGTATTTATTTTATAGATGTATGTGTTTTTGCTGATTTGAGAATTCCTTCCTGTTTTTTAACTTGACTCTTTGAACGGCTGCACAAAAATTCCTGTGTGTGTAAAAGCACAAAGGGCAAATAAAGATCTTGAATCCAACCAATTTTTTAGTCAAGGTAGGCTGTTCTTCTGAACAATCTAGAATGACCCATTTTCCTCAGGATTTCAGAGAGAAATGCTCTATAACCAGCATGTACAACATTTGCTGCCTTCATTCCTTAAATAAGGACAATAATTGGCACCTGTTTTTCAAAGAATGAATGGCGTCACTAATTGAACTCCACACTGCTATTATTTTGAATTCATCCCTTTTCAATTCGTGACTCAATAACAAAGAATCAGTAGCATGCATGTCATGACTGCTGGGTCTGTTGGATTCTATTATACACCTGCTAATAAATTATTCACCATGTAAAAATACCATTTCTATCAAAAACAGTGATTGATCATGCAAGTGATGTCTGACTGCTATTATTTTTTAACACAACTGTCTAAAAATGCAGACTTCTTTGAGGAGATTGTGGTTGGAGGTTCAATTAATAGGGACCAATAAATTAATAATAATAATAAGATTAATAATAATAGTAATAATAAAAACACCCCAGAATACACTTCCTAAACATGTAAATTTATTTATTTATTCAGTTTTCTTTTAGCAGGGTAGCCCTTTCAGCTCACTCGGAACTGCTCTGCCAAGGGGCCCTGCATCACGTGCAATTTTTTGCCATTGCCTTCTGCACGATGCGAACCTACGGGCAATTTAGAACTGCCAATTAACCCACTGGGCATGTCTTTGGACTGTGGGAGGAAACCGGAACACCCGGAGGAAACCCACACAAGCACGGGGAGAACATGCAAACTCCACACAGAAACACCCAAGCCGGGAATCGAACCCAGGCCTTCTTGCTGTGAGGCAGACGTGCTAACCACTACGCCACCATGCCACCAAAGTGATTTTCATTTGCAAACATTTTTTTGGAAGTTGGAGAATAGAGGATTTATAGTGATCAGAAATTGTAGTAAGACACACTTTCCATTTGTCCTTTTCTATGATATCTTACCATGAGTTTGGCCTGACAATGCAGTAGCACGTGGCAATATGTCAAGCAGAATGTGGCCTAATTGTTCCTGAAGATGGTTCCAAACTTTCAAAGGCAGACATGCATCTCATATTTTTCTAGTCTGATGTTCATCTAGTATCTGAGACACTTGTGTGCTAAATTTAGCAATATCAAAATAATTGTAATGTTCTTACATATAAAAAGAAGCATAAGAGCAGGTTGAAATTTGACAGTGGTATTTAAAATCCAGCCTAATGACCTAATAATTAAACAGCACACTTGAAATGAAACAGTAAGAAGATGTGATAAATTGAGAGAGATCAATAAGAACATCACTACTCTCAAGCCTGTGTGGAGCATTACTTCATTTAAAAGCTTCTGTTAAGTCAGCCTTAAGTGAATTCTCGGATAAATCTTTTTAGTCCAACTCATCTGCGGCACTCAAGCGCTAATGGCAGCTATTAGGGTTTCAGATATGCTTTACCCCGTGGGGTGTTTATGCTTAATATGTAGCATATCGAAGATGAAGGCTAACTTATTTTTAAATTATGGATGACGAGTGAACCTTGCTTTTTTTTTTTAATAGAAGCTGTTTATGCTGTGAGAGAGTGTCACTGACTTCAGTCTCCATAAGAATGAAAACAGTTGTATACAGTGGGTGGGTTTTGTAACACACACATCATACCCTAGTTGACTCATTATTCACAATTCCGAACATCAAAAAACAGTAATACATTTTAGATTCGTACAGCTGATATATTGTGGTTATTTATGAATAAATTATCTATGATTTTATTGATGTATTTCTTATTATAAAAATTATATTTAAAAACAAACAAGCAAACAAATAACAATGACCTATTAATATCAAAGCAGATGTAAATCTGTTTTGATGCTGAAGACAAAAGTGCCAAAGGCAAAAGTCCTAAAACGGTACACAGGGATCCCTCGTTACTTTGCGCTTCAATTGATGCGGCTTCAGTGCATCGCGTTTTTTTTAATATAATATTTAAATTTAAATTATATTATTTATATTTTTATATAATATTTATATAAAAATAAGCAAATTAAGAAAGAATAGGGGGGGAAGTTAAGGAAAATGCCATTCTGTGATTTCCCTTACAGTAGCATTCCTGTTTGTGGTGCAGTGCCGTTTAAGCACCCGAAAATCACGGGCATCCAGTATGTTTTTTTGCCCTTGACCCTTACGCACAGAGATTGGTCCAGATTCTCTGAATTTTTGGATGATGTTATGCACTGTAGATGATGATAACTTCAAACTCTTTGCAATTTTTCGCTGGGAAACACCTTTCTGATATTGCTCCACTATCTTTCTGTGTATCATTTGGGGAGTTGGTGATCCTCTACTAATCCGCGCTTATGAGAGACACTGCCACTCTGAGAAGCTCTTTTTATACTAAGTCATGTTGTCAATGGAGCTCATTAGTGGTAATTGGTCTTTCAGCTGTTCATTATAAGTGCAATTGACTTTTCCAGCCTCTTATTGCTACCTGTCCCAACTTTTTTGAGATTTGTTGACATGACATTTAAAATCAACATATTTTTTCTTAAAATGATATATTTTCTCAGTTTCAACTTTTGACCTGTCATCTATGTTCTCTTCAGAATTAAATATTTAAATTTGGCACTTCCATATCATCACATTCAGTTTTTATTCACAATTTGTATAGTGCCCCAACCTTTTTGGAATCGGGTTTGTTATAATAATAATAATAATTATTATTATTATTATTATTATTATTATTATTATTATAATGCACATTAGAAATTAATGTAATTGCTATTTCCACTCCTGTATTTTAGTGAGTTCGCTGGAGTTAACTTTTTTAATTCAGTCTGTCCGCCCAGTGCAGTACCTTATTTTTGTGGCAAAATTTTAGTCTGTGGTCCAGGACATGAAGCACATTGTGTGTTTACTGGGGATAGGCTAGTTTTTGTTTTATTTTTTTCCCCCCAAGATATGTCCACTTTACATTATTCTACTTTTTTGTTTTACACTGGTGTCATTACTAAGTAAACCATATACCGTATTCAACGTGATAAGCGCCCAGGGTGCTTTAAAAATAGGAGTGGGTGGGCGCTTATTAAAATGTTACCAGTGGAGTGGAACGGTAAGTGCTTCCACCATCAAGGTGTAAAACATGAATGATACCAGAACAATAAAAGAGTTTTACTGGTATTTTTGTTATTCATTTTGTGGTATCAACCAAACTACTTCCATGAAAGCTGAAAATAAACAGAAAACAGCATGAATTTTTAATAAAAGACCCCTTACTTTTCCCTCCCAGTGCTGTTCCTTTAAACATTTTCCTGGAAGTAAAATCAGGCCAATCAACGTGAATGTCAACTTTAGCACATGGCACGTTGAACCAATCAACATGAACATAAACAAAAGCACATGGCAAGGGATGTCTTTAAATTTAAAGATTTGGGGGGTGGGTGGCATTTGCTGCTTATTGGAGCTGGGCGCTTATTACGTCGAATACAGTAACTTAGTATGCATTGTGATGTTTGGGACAATTGAATCCAAATCTGCACTCACAATAAAAAGATTAATCAGTGTAACCAATGTAATCAAGTAGTTGGCAATAGTATTTTTCAATCTGCAAGAACAAATTCTTCATAATCTGTAAAATATGCTTTCAAATTAAGAAGTTTTCAGATAAAGGGAGAAAAGCACCGAGTCATCAGAATTTAAGAGATATTTGTGGTTTTTTTGTTAAGCTTTATAATATGGATTATATTGAAAAAAACCAAAACCCAGAAAATGAAGGACTGTTGCAGCAGCCACAATGACTCCGGAGATTCATGAAATGAACCAATATCACTTTAATCCATTGGTGGCAGGTATTAATGTAATATTTGACTGATGAGAATGCTTTTTGATAAACACATCAAGACCATCTAATGTAATTGTATTTTTTTCTCACTTTGACAATTTATAAATAACGAAGTCTGAATTATAAATTATTCAAAACCAGAATTGCAACATAAATGTAATAGTCTAACGATCTATACCCTACATATTGCACTCCGATTAAACTTGTTATATTGTTTTCACAAATATTCAAATTTTCATTTCTGCCTTTCATTTCTGCTTTTCAACTGTGTATAAAATAGATTATCACTCTCATTCTATAAAAATGAAGCCATAAACCCTTAGAAAGGTTGTCTAATTGGCAGCATGAGTGTGAACTGGGATTTTCTCCTTCATGAGTGTGCACACTAAAGCCGAGAGGTGTATTCACTCCTGTGTAAATCATACGAGAGGTGCATTCACTCCTGTGTAAATCATAGGAGAGGTGTATTCACTCCTGTGTAAATCATACCTTTCTCCAGTAGAAATTCATACAAGAAATATGCAGACATTTAAAAATTATTTCATTGAGAGTTTACACAGTTTCAGTCGGCGACATTTCATTAATACTTTCATTGATTCATTCATCAATTTCCTGTAATGTTCACTAGCCCAGGACTCAAATAATGTGTACACTAGTTGCTTTCAAGCTCCCAGTTTTATCGTTATTTTACAGGTTTCTAATGCTTTACTTGAATAAACTGATCAAGAAATGTTTATCTACAATGCAGCAGTAATTTAGAAATTATATCAGATAAGCAGGTCGATGTAAAGGCCTTGTGATCACTGAGCAAAAATTGTGATGGGTTAAAGTTAAGAAATTTAAGTAAAAAAGTAAAAAAAAATCACAGTGGACGACAGGCTTTTGTTTTTACTCGACCTCGTGGTATTTTAAATACAAATGAATGCTAATTAACTTGGATTAATTAACCCAGGACTCTTAATCAGTGCATTGTCATTATTCAAATGCCAATATGAATTTCTGCTATGAGCATTAAGGAGTACCTAATGATTCCATAATGCAAGAGAGTGCAATCATCTTATCACATTACTCTACGTCTATTAGGTATGACACAAAGTTTAAAATTAATCTGAATTAGTTAATCATCTATTATCTTAACAAATTCATTGTGATTAGAGTTTCTTTAGGATAATAAAACTTTGTACAATCCGATAATGAAAAAAAAAAAAAGAAAGAAAAACTTTGAGGACATCGCTAAGGCTACCAAACAATAAATGATTCATCTTAGGAACATACCAAATGGTGTATGAATTAAAAATAAATAAATAAATAAAATATTTATACACATGCGCGCGCACACACACACACACACACACACATTTATATATATATAGCGTAGGCCTCCGTCAGTCCCGAAGGACTATGGCTGCGCTCTGGCCAGTATCCCGACTGGTGATACTCCCCAGTGCACAGAGCCTGGGTAGGGAGTAATGAGGGACAGGCTGTTACCCAAGCAGCAAGTCCCCCCCTGTCTCGGCGCCACCGGAAGGATCCAATGGAAAGGCAAGTGCCGATACGACTGGGTTCCAGTGCCGCTGCAGGAGAGAAACTAACGGTCAATTTCGAACGGCCAATTAACCTACAGTGCACGTCTTTGGATTGTGGGGGGAAACCGGAGCACCCGAAGGAAACCCGCACAAGCACGGGGAGAACATGCAAACTCCACACAGAAACGCCCAGGCCGGGAATCGAACCCGGGCCTTCTTGCTGTGAGGCGGACGTGCTAACCACTACGCCACCGTGCCGCCGCCGCACGCACGCACGCACGCACGCACGCACACACACACAGTGGGACCAATTAGTATTGGGCATGGTAAAAATGTGCAAGTTCACCCATTTAAAAAGATAAGACAGGTTTGTAATTTTCATCATAGGTGCATATCAAGCGTGAGAAAACAGAATGTAAAAAAAAAACAAAAAAAATCCAGGAAATCACAATGAATGATTTTTAAACAATTTATTTGTGAAAATGGGAGGCCAGTAAGTATTAGGCAGCTAGCAAAAGTTACTTTTAATACTTTGTAATGTAGCCTTGGTTGGCAATGACAGAGGTCAAACGGTTCCTGTAGTTCTTGACCAGCTCTACACACACTATAGTTGGTATTTTGTCCCACTCCTCTGCACAGATCTTCTCTAGAGCTGTGATTTTTGAGGGCTGTCGCTTGGCAACTCGAAGTTTTAACTCCCTCCACAGGTTTTTGATTGGGTCCAGAACCTTGATATGCTTTTTATGGAGCCACTCCTTGGTTTTCTTGGCTGTGTGCTTTGGATCGTTATCATGCTGGAAGACCCAGCCATGTTTCATCTTTAATGCTCTGACCGAGGGAAGGAGGTTTTTACCCAAAATGTTACAATACATGGCTCCATTCATGTTGCCATTGATACGGTGCAGTCTTCCTGTCCCTTTTGCAGAAAAGCATCCCCAAAGCATGATGTGTCCACCCCCATGCTTCACAGTAGGTATGGTGTTCTTGGGATGCAACTCAGCGTTCTTCTTCCTCCAAACACGGCGAGTGCTGTTGAAACCAAAAAGTTCAATTTTGGTCTCATCTGACCACATCACATTCTCCCAATCCTCCTCTACATCGTCCAGATGGTGTTTAGCATATTTCAGACGGGCCTTTACATGTGTTTTGTTTAGTAGAGGAACCTTTCGGGCAATGCAGGATTTCATCTAATGACAACGTAGTGTTTTAGTTATCGTCATCTTTGTGACGGTGGTTCCTGCCGTCTTCAAATCATTGACCAGTTCCTGCCGTGTAGTTCTGGGCTGATTACTCACTGTTCCCAGGATCCTTTGAACCCCACGAGGTGAGATCTTGCATGGAGCGCCACTCCTAGGGAGGTTGCCAGTGATGTTATACTTCTTCCATTTTCTAATCATGTTTCCAACTGTTGATCTTTTCTCACAAAGTTGTTTACCAATTGCAGTTTGACTCATCCCAGCTTTGTGCAGTTGTACAATTTTATCTCTGGTGTCTCAGGGAAGCTCTCTGGTCTTGGTCATGGTGAAGACTGCAGTCTGACAGTTTGAAGGTGTGTGCAGGTGTCTCTTATGCATCGAATCAGTTCAAACAGGAGTCATTTATATGCTAACGAGTGGGGGCCGAAATAATGTTTGTTTTCTAGCTGCCCAATACTTATTGGCCTCCCATTTTCACAAATAAATTGTTTAAAAATCATACAATGTGATTTCCTGGATTTTTTTTTACATTCTGTCTCTCAAGCTTGATGTGTACCTATGATGAAAATTACAAACCTGTCTTATCTTTTTAAGTGGGTGAACTTGCACATTTTTACCTTGCCCAATAGTTATTGGCCTCACTGTGTGTTTATATATATATATATATATATATATATATATATATATAGACAGATAGATCGACAGATAGATAGATAGATAGATAGATAGATAGATAGATAGATAGATAGATAGATAGACAGATAGACAGACAGACAGACACAGACAGACAGACAGACAGATATCTATGCATTTTTCTTCTCCTTTTTCCTAAAGCAAATAAATGGCATCTGCCAACTAAAATTAAAATGGACAGGTTGTCAATCAGCATAAGTAATCATCAAGGTAAAGATATACCAACAGCAATGTAAAGTCAGTGTGACTCTGTGAGTATTAGAAGCTTATACAATCTGATAGATGAACAAATCTTCACCCTTCACAATCCCTGTCTCTGTAAACCTGCAAAATCTTCCAGTAAAAGATGATCTCGAATATAGAAATTTCCACCAGAACCAATCAGGGAGTACAGAAAGTAACATTAAAAAGTAAAAGTATGGCACTGCATAGGACATCTTCTCAGGTAAAACAGCAACGATAACACCAAGACTGTGAGAATATGGCTACCTGAAGGAAAACAGAAAAGAGAACACCCATAGACACTTGGTACAGAATAGTGGAAAGTGAAATTAAAGAGATGGGAGATTTAGAAAAGATTGAAAAGCTAATAAAAAACAGGCAGCTTTATGTGTTGATGATAGGCATGGAAAAAATAAGAACATGTTTGCTCTGCATGTGTCTTTGTCATGTCTCTTTTCTCATACATTGTTATAAGATTATTTTGACCATTGGACTTGTTTCATTTTCTATTATGCTTATTCTTATTAAATATTGTTTAATATATATAATTGTAATAGTAATACTTACCCACTGGATAAACCATACACTAGTCAATATTAAACAATTCTAAACAATATACGGTAATGTAAAAGTTAATGTTACTATACGTTCAACATGACATAAAACAAACCCACCAGTTCTCTCACATGTTTAGTTTGAACACGTTCATATACATATGAAATGCTTTATATACTAATTAGAAAATAATGACCTATAACACTGCAACAATGGAATAAGGTACTGTAATTGAATGAACAGAACTCAAGCTAAATTTTTTAAATTAACTTACATGACTAATTTTATGCATGTATTAGCACTAATGGAGTTATAGTTGAAGGATATTCTTCTGACACTTGCCTTTTTTTTTTTTTTGACAGAAACATGGTGGAGTCCAGTCAAATTAATTACTCCCTTTGGGCATAAGTAAATTTTAACTGAAAAAGCTGATACATGCTCATCAAAGAATCAATGAGATGGTGCCAGGAGTGACAACCTAAGAAAGATTTTATTTGCTTTGGCAGACGACACCAAGCTATAGAACAAAACATTTTAAGATCAATGGGGACGGCGCAAAGAGGCCCTAATAAAGAAAAGCAAAAAAGTTCACTATCTGTACTTCTATGGGCCATCTTTGGTTGATATTTTCCACTGCATAGCAGGAACATCACACATGTCCTGCTATCTTTGTAGATGAATAGACTCAGCCAGAGATGGGAGCCAGCCTCCCCACTACCATAATTAGGATTAAGCGGTTCAGAAAATGAATGAATGAATAGACTTAGCCATTTAGCCATAAGCATGTGTTCCTTGTCGAAGTCACTCAGATTCATACACTTTCTGATTTCTCCTGCTTCAGCACATCAACACATATAAACTTTGAGAACTTACTGTTTACTTTTTGCATAATATATTATACTCTTTGGCAGGTGCCACTGTAATAAGATCTTCTTTTCCTTTCGGCTGTCCCCTTCAATGGTCACCACAGCGAATCATGTGTCTCCATCGCATAGTATCCTCTGCATCTTCTTCTTTTACACCAACTACCTTCATGTCCTCCTTCACCACATCCATAAATATTCTCTTTGGTCTTCCTCTAAGCCTTCTGCCTGGTAGTTCCAACCTCAGCATCCTACTACCAATATACTCACTATTCCTCCTCTGTACATGTCCAAACCATCTCAATCTAGCCTCTCTGACTTTGTCTCCAAAACCTCTTACATGTGCTGTCCCTCTGATGAACTCATTCCTGATCATCTTCGTCCTCGTTACTCCCACAGAGAACCTTCACATTTTCATCTCTGGTGCCACTGTAATAAGATAATCATTGCTATTCACTTCACCTTTCAGTGGTCATTATGCTTTCAAACTTATGGCTGGTTGGTGTATATACAGTATAATTCATTCATTTGCTGAACTGCTTACTAGGGTCATCCTGAGGTGAGGCAATGGCAGGGTGCACCCTGAACAGCTCACCAGACCACTGAGGTTGAAAGCACAAAAACATTCATGCTCTTGTGCAATTTGGAACAGTCAATTAGTCCAGTGTGCTTGTCTTTGGACTGTGGTAGGAATCCGGAGTACCCAGAGGAAATTCAGGCAAAACGAACACATGCAAACTCCACACAGAAATCCCCTTGCCAAGGCTAAGACTCGAACCAAGGACTTTCTTGCTGTGAGGCAGAACGCTAACAACTATACCACTGTGTTGGCCTGTAAAGTACAGTCTATATACTAAATGCTGGGGTACTTTAAACCTGACTTATTTTCATAAGAAAACACTTTTCTTTAGTTCATGCAATTAGATTCTTTCCAGAAACAGCAGCACATTTTTCCTAAAAACCTGCATCAAAACTTTCCAAGTTCCATTTCAGATTATTCTTAGGAATTATGTATATCAAATTATACCATTTCAACTGATCTTCAACATATTTTAGTATGTAAGGGTTGGCAAACACTTTCATATTCCACTCAAAATAGATCTGGACAGATCAAGGATTGATTTAGATAAATTTATGGTAAATGTGTGCTCAATGTTGGTCACAAACAATACATAGTCAGAAACACCAGACAAATTATGGCTTTGATGACCTGCTGTAAAATGTTCGCAGCTTTTTATGAACGAAGAAAAAACAAGAGACAGCTATTTCCAAAGGGTAATTTCTTGTTGAATTGTTTACAAACAGGCAGTTGTATTTATTCTGATTACCTTCAGGAAATCTATTTTTATGAAAAAAAAGCAAAAATTGAAATATCTGTCTCTTACTGGATTAAGAAGAGGGACTTAAGTTGGCTAAATTGGGCAAAAAAAAAAAAAAAAAAATGACACAAAGAGAGGAAATAATTTACATCAAATGACAAACATTAAAACATCTGCGGTTGTGCTTAAAGGGACGGGACACTGCCTGTTCTCTAACACCAAAGACCTAGCTCAAGTGATCGGATTGGATAGTTTCAAAAACAGGGATATTTCAAGTGATTAAAATGTCAGCTTACCTTGATAATGGGCACTAAAGCCTCTGTATCGATGGTTGCTGTCAGTTACAAAGTGTAGCCTCAGCCAGTTCTTGTTGCTGACAATAGGAGATGGCATATTCATTCCAGATAACCTGCAGGAAACAAAGCAAAGAAATCTTTAGGCTTGTTAGAGAAAGCAACTCATCAGCAAAAAACAAAACAAACCCCAAAAAAAAGGACTAACCATTTAACCCTTTCAAACCCACTTACTGTAGCACATTTTTGCTGTGCTGAAAAGAACAGGCTTTTCTCAACCTTTTCTCAACCTCATTAAAGTTGAACAGATAGAGAGACACGATATGTTCATATCGAGTACATGTACAGTAAATGCATGTGTGTGTAAAATGTGCCAGGTGTTCAAACTCCAGACCCTGCTGAGTGCAAACATCCCAGGAGGTTGACAGTATCTGAAATACTTCAACCACCACTCACTCATCATTCATTCATTTTCTGAACTGCTTAATCCTAATTCAAATTGCAGAGAGGCTAGCGGCCATCTCAGCCAACTCTGGGCGAGGGCAGAGTACACCCTGGACAGCTTGCCATGCCATCACCTGGCAGAAAAAAAACACGATGACGGCTATACAGCATACGCTTGATGAAAGTCATCAATGGTTCTCGTACATGTTTCTCATCATAGACCGTGATAGACATGACCGGCCTTTGATAACCCAGTTAGCTGCACTGGGGGACAGCAATGACAACCCACTGATAGTGGAGCTTGAATCGCGACCTTGGGATTAGTAATTCCAACCACCATATTAAAATTAAATTGAAATAAATTCGACATTTCCCCAAGTTTGATGTGTGATGTGAACAATACCTGAATCTCTTGACCTTTCCTGCATGATATCACGCATTCTGCTGCTTCCACATTTCTAATGATTATATAACTGCCTAGATGTCAAGCTGTTATTTTATGGGGATGTGTTGAGCTTGGGACTCCAATCCAGGAACTTGTTGTAAATCCAGGACTTCTTGATTTGAGGCAAACAAGCCAACAACATCACTCCGCTTTGCCACATTCTAAAATCTCGTATAAATCTTCAAGTGGAATAGCAAATATAACAACAAAGGGGAAGTACATCCGGAATAGGATGCATACAAAGAACTAATGGGTTGGAATGGTCCGGATTTCGACAACCTTTGGTTAAGTAGAGGATCTTTTGAGTGAACGGTGTTCATACATTTAGTAAAGTTCCAGACAACCCATGTTAGTGTGTATTGATGCTGTTCTGCTGTTCATGGTGGGCCAACACTTTACTAATACACCTGATGTTGGTTTCTTTTAATTTGTCACCTGTCTGTACATGTGACCCATGTATTTCTCAATGTGACAAGTGTGCAGATGATTGATCACAGGCTTGTGACAAAGGACAGAGGTCATTCTGATTCCTTCTCTTCATCATTCATCCTTTTTTCTTACCCCACTTTCCACTTCCTGCTACATTCATTCAGCATTATTGATGTCTGACAAAAGATGTCATTAAAAGCACATGAGCACATGAATCATTCTTTAATAGCCTCCACAGTCTGGAGGTCTAGCATATCATTACTGTTATCACTCCAGTAGTGGAAGTACAAACACCAGCAACAGAATGTCCAATTGCAGTGTGGGAGCAGATGGGACGATGTAGTAGAGTGATATGAAGGATTTACTACGATAATGAATCTTCTTCTTTTCCTTTCGGCTTTTTTCCCTTTTTCAGGGGTCGCCACAGCAAATCATCTGATTTGCACATTTGATTTGGCATAGGTTTTTACGTCGGCTGCCCTTCCTGACACAACCCTCAAGCAAGGGACAGAAACACGCTGACGGCTTTGCAGCTACTCTTTACGAAAGTCAGCAATGGTTCTTTTACATGAACCTCTCACCATAGACAGTGAGAGACAGTCGGCCTTTGATTACCCAGTTAGCTGTATTGGGGGGACAGTGAAAATCTTGTGGAGAGTGGGACTCGAACCACCAACCCTAAGAGCAGCGATCCAGCGCCCTTTACCACCAGGCCACCACTGCCCACTGCTCTGCTGAATGTTTGGACATAATGTGAGTCAGAGAGTGGAGCACTCTGCAGAAGGACCCCAATAAAACTCCAATAAAAAGACATTGTGTTGTTGATTATACATTCTAATTTTGCATTCTCACAGCTGGTACTAATTGGACTGGCCAGCTTCAACTGCTAGTCAGGTTGCACAGCCCACATAAGGTGTAAAAGTTATCTGTGCGTCACATAATGAGTAATGTGATAAGTTCACATCGCCATATCATCTACCATTTTTACATCTGCAAAGCTTTAACTGGCTAACCTTTCTGGTGTGAATGCCAGAGAATAGTTTAATTGTACATGCCAAAGCTGATATGGACGGTACTGAAAAGTCCATATCTTTTTCAGCACTTTTTCATTTGGTGACATCCACAGAGACTGGGACAAACAATTGTTTAAGTATATTCTACATGGGAACACTGGCAAAAAAAGGACACAAGAACAGGATTCATATGTTTTATCATTCATTCATTTTCTGAACCGCTTAATCCTAATTAGGATTGCGGGGAAGATGGTGCCTATATCAGCCGAATGCCATGAACAGGTCACCATGCAATCGCAGGACAGACAGGGATCCCTCACTACTTTGCGCTTCAATTCATGCGGCTTCAGTGCATCACATTTTTTTTTTTTAAATATTCATCAAATTAAAAAAATAAGGAAATTAAGGAAGAATAGCGGGAAAAAAGTTAAGGAAAATGCTGCAAGACAAAACCAATTATGCAAAAAAAATAAAATAAATAAATAAAAAAAAACCAAAAAACACACAAACAAACAAAAATAAAACCCAAACAAAAACAAAAAACAACTGAAAACCCCAATCAAAACTACTTACATTTTTATCATTTTTATGTGAGCTGTGCATCTGTGTGCACGTGTCTGTATGTGTGTGCATTTATATTTTATTTACATCTTATGCATTATTTTTGAATGTTTAATTGTTATTAAAAGCATTTAAAGCATTGAATATGTACTTATTGATATTAAATACATATATATGTCAGTTGGGGGGGGGGGGGCATCCTACTTCACGGAATTTGGTTGTCATGGGGGGGATGTTGGATAAATGTGTCGTTACTGATGAACATTATAGACCAGTGGTTCTTAACCTTGTTGGAGGTACCGAACCCCACCAGTTTCATATGCACATTCACCGAACCCTTCATCAGTGAAAAATAAAAATATGATTTTTTTACAAATCAAGACACAGGTACTGTTGTGTTCTTGTATTCCCGTCTCCATGCAGTTTCACGAAGTGTTCCTTTAGTTTTGCCGGTGCGAGGCTAGAGTTGCTCAACTTGGCATTGCAAATCATTCAGATAGGATGCTGAGTCCCATCACGTTCCATGATGCATGTGAATCCATGTTGTACATATTTGTCCGACCACTTTCTTTTTTTGCTCGACATAGTATGGATTAAAATATTCCGAAAAAAATCTCACGACTTCCCACACATTGACTACTGAGCGTGCTAAATTCCCCGCGGCACTGATTGGCCAAGCAATGTAATGTGATCATCTGCAGCCAGTGATGGCCAAGTGGGACGTGTCATCACTAATTGACATGATGAGTCGGGTGTGTCTTGACCTCCGTGGCAGAGACTCCGCCGAACCCCTGAGACCGACTCACCGAACCCCTAGGGTTCGATCGAACCCAGGTTAGGAACCACTGTTATAGACATTCCCCAGTGGCAGGGGGGTCTTGAAATACCGTGTGAACTCACTTTTACAGGCAGTGCACGCCTCATTTTATCGTTACAGAGACTGATTGAATAAAATTATTAAGTTTGATCTACGATTTGCTCACAGTACACATAGGCGGTTATTAGACGTAACATCAAAAACATGAGGGGCGGGGGGGGGGGTGTTATTGGAGCAGGGCGCTTATTACGTCGAATACGGCATATTCGATAGATGGATGGTAGTAATTAGTTAATTAGTGTTACCTGTTTTAATGTTGGCATTACAAGAAAACATAACAAAACTTATTTATTTGCAAATCTAAATAAACAACAATGCCATTTGGGACAGAAACTTCACTCTGTGAAGACACACCGGCAATTACAAGTTCTGCACCTAAGCAAGCGCAGAATCCTTCCTGGGAGCAGTCTCAAGTATCTGAGTGCGGAGTCTCCCCATTCCGTGTGGTAATGGCTAATTATTGTATTGCATACACATTGGCTTATATTTATTATCTTGAAATACACTACATGGTAAATAATTTATCTGAACTTGTCCAAAGGGAAGAGTCATACAGCAGAAAAGATGCATTTAAGGTCCATTCGGAAACATTGCATCAAAGTTTTTTGATACATCCTAACTGAACACCAGGATATGTATTACCATAACATGAACGTAAAGGGTTAGGGCTCCAATGAGGAAATAAAAACAAATGTGTTTTCAACTTCCACATAATGTAAAAAAAAATAAAAAAATAAAATAATAATCCATATTTGGTTCCTTTTTGCAAGACCTTCACATTACCTACAAAACATAACAATGCTTTTACATGCCTTGTTGCTTTTTTGCCCATATTCATAGAAATTCTGATGAGACATTTCAGTGGTATAAAAGCTTCCAAATGCAGCTGATATAAATACAAGACCCAATTTAGGAGTTCTGTTAGGGAGCGGTAATAATCATTTTAATGAAATGACTTGTAATTTTGCTGGAACATAAATCCACATAAGCCGGAAATTGAGGCCACACACAGAGATGTAACTTGAGCATCTCACACTCCCACCCTCTGTTCTGCAATCATTCAAACCAAGAAGTAAATAATTTTTAATCTAATGCATACAGGGAGCGTGGGTGTGTTTGTGCTTGTTCCGGTATTTGTTGTAAACAGTACAGAATGTGTATTTTAGCAGGCAGCTGACATGGTCCAGTGCCTGGCAAAACATTCGTCTTTAAGATGTTATTGCTCACATCTGAATTTACATTTAGCAGATGTCCCTATTTAGAGCAACATACTAAATAAAAGGTGCTTTGTCGCATCAATCAAAAATCCCATTGCTACTTTAAAACTATTTAGTACTGTACAACTTATGACTGTTCTGAATCATAAAAAAGTTGGGTTTTGAGATTTAATGCACTAATGATTGGGAGGTTGTGTGTTCAAATCCCAGTTCGACCCCCACTGTGCTAAGATCCCTGGGCACAGTCTTAAGCACAAGTGTGCCTCTGTTCACCCAGCAGTATAACTGGGTACCAGTAAAAATATACTGGGAATGTAATCTGCGATTGACTAGCGTCCCATCTAGGAGGACTTGCACTTCTTCTGCTATTTTTGGTAAGTAATATTGTACATCAATTCTTTATTCTTTTACTATAGATTTAATTTTAATTTAATTTACATGTATTTGTGGGAAGTTCCTAATACATTGGCAAAATTGATTTTCCAGCACCTGCTTCGTCCCAAAGGTACCTGATAATTATAACCAGTCTGTATTGCACTTCCTGAGATGCCTTTCTGATGATCACAGTTGTAAAGAGCTCTAACATGTTTAAATGAAATTTTCATGTTAGCTAAAAAAAAAAAAAAAAAAAAAAAAAAAAAATAGCTGATCTCGTTTAACTTCTCTGAGATGACTATATATAACCCATCTACTCTGCACTCAGATACATTACACTTTAATATAGGCCAGTCTACAAAGTCGTTCCCTTCTTTTCTTTCTTTTATTGTTTATTAATTTATACTATTTATGTATCTATTTATTTATTTACTTATATAATATATATGTATGTGTGTATGTTTGTATATGTATCTATTTTTGCACCCACTACTGATGGTACCTCAAGAGCCTGTAACAGTGAATTTCTCCATTGTGAGATTAATAAAGCTGTATCTTATCTTATCTTATCTTATATTTCACACCATTCTCTATAAGTCTACAGACTGGTGCAATTGCAAAGTGCATTGAACAAATGAACACAGGGTTAATTGTGGGATCCCAGGGGAGACTTTTGAAGTCAGAGAACAAACAGTGAGCAAAAGTTCTCAACTTTATATATTATATGCTCATTTTGCATGAATTCAGTAAATGATTTATCTCTAAAAGTCTCAATGGGATACTTCTTATGAAGCCATGTTAGAACAAGAGTCAACACTGGTCAACAACCATGATCAAACTCTTACTACTTTTCTGGCAAGGAACTGCCGATCTTACACCTAAACAACAGCAGACCTTGTTCACAAGAGGCTTTAAGTTTACATTTCCTGACTCCCAATAATAAATACTGTAATATTACAAATAAAAAAAGAATAGATTTATAGTTTTATATTATATTACATAAAAAAGCAAAGAACCCCCAACACACACACACAGACACACACACACACACACACACACACACACACACACACACACACACACAAACAAGCAAACAAACAAAGAAAACATGATCTGCAACCCAGTTGCAGTTTTAGTCAACATTTTGCATTAGTATACATTCTTTTCGTCATTTGCCAAATGGCTTAATCCCAGTAAGCGTGCGGGGTGGGTGGAGCCCATCTCAGCCAACCCTGGTAGAGGTACATTGTTCAAATGGTTTGCCATTCCATTTTAGAGTCAACATCTAATTAACCTAATGTGAACAAATTGGTGAACAGGAACGGAAAAATATTAAACAGAGCCTGCTGCTTGTTCCTATGAAACAAATGAAGAAATGAGAAAACCCATTCCCTCTCACTGGCCTGGCATTCCTGCTATAGCCCCCTACTATTTTCTGGAATGTAAATTATGCAACCTGTCACAGAATAAAAATGGACACAAAAGACAGAAACTATAGTACTGGATGACTGCACAGACTTTCTGATGAGACACAGATAAGAGACACCTTCATAAAATAGGTGAATATAAGAAGACAATAAGGTTGGAATCAATAAGTGTAATACACGAATATTAACAAAAGAGAAAGACAGACATACATGCATGAGTCGGACAGATAGAACCAGGGAGGGAAGGGGTTATATTTACGATAATATTTCTGTCTTTCAGCATTGTAAAACGCCTTCAAGGTCTCTACAATAAGTGTCAGGAAATAGATAGTGACAGCAACAGTTAAGAATGAACAGACAGCAAGCTGCTACATGACAGCAATGTCACTACAATAGCTTCAACAAATCTCTGCTCATAATATTTAACATGCCTCTTGCCTCGGGGAAAGAAGAAGCACAGATTAAATATAATGTTCCACTTTATCAATAAAGTTGCATATTAAATACAAAACAGCTATTAGCTGAGAGTCTGAGGCAGAATGTCGTTCACTCGCTCTTTCACAAGTTACACACCTCTCGGACAAAAAAAAAAAAAAAGGAGATCACTACAAAATGACTTGGTCACCCGCTTCTACTATGCATTTTATCTACGCATGTGTGTGAATGAGAAGGACCCAGGAGGAACGGTGATGTTACAGGGAGCAGAGATAGCCAAGGTGGAGGATTTTAAGTACTTAGGCTCAACAATCCAGAGCAATGGCGAGTGTGGAAAAGAGGTGAAGAAGCGTGTGCAGGCAGGCTGGAATGGTTGGAGAAAAGTGTCCGGTGTGATGTGCGATAGGAGGGTATCAGCAAGAATGAAGGGAAAAGTGTACAAGACAGTGTTGAGGCCAGCGATGTTGTATGGTTTAGAAACAGTGGCGCTGAGGAAAAGACAGGAGTCCGAGTTGGAGGTAGCGGAGATGAAAATGTTGAGGTTCTCTCTGGGAGTAACGAGGATGGATAGGATCAGAAATGAGTATATCAGAGGGACAGCACATGTAAGATGTTTTGGAGACAAAGTCAGAGAGGCTAGATTGAGATGGTTTGGACATGTACAGAGGAGGGATAGTGAGTATATCGGCAGTAGGATGCTGAGGTTGGAACTACCAGGCAGAAGGCCTCGAGGAAGACCAAAGAAGAGATTTATGGATGTGGTGAAGGAAGACATGAAGGTCGTTGGAGTCAGAAAAGAAGATGCGGAGGACAGGGTGAGGTGGAGGCGGATGATTTGCTGTGGCGACCCCTGAAGGGAGCAGCCGAAAGTAAAAGAAGAAGAAAGGACTATGAACATTTTTTTTTCTATTAGAAAAAAACTTGTCTTGAATTCCAGCGGCTGAATTGCAGTAATGCAAATAAAAAAGAGAAATGTAAAAGGCTGATGTTTGTACTTTTAATAGCTATTAATTGTCCAAATCATTTCCACAACATGAGTCACCATTCAATTGCTTTAATCGATCTTTACACAAAAAGGAGTGAATGATTATTAGCCACTGCCGGCCTTTGGAATGTTTTTAATTAACAAAACAGCTGATTATTAGGGCACTAACTGATAAAAGTAGCAATGCGTACATGAACAGACATTCAGGTTTGGAAGTGAACACATGCAAAGGAGCACACACACACACTTTGACACTCATGCTGAAACTTCATCAACCTCCTGTATATCCGAGCACCTGTGGGAGGGGGAGAAGAAGCAAACAGAGAGAAAGGGAGAGCATAGCAAAAAGGCAGGCAAGCCCTGCAGAGTGGCGTCACACTGCCGGTCGCCTCATCAATCATGGGTGACTGTGGCCCAGACGGATGGGAGGCTGCTGGGAAAGAACGTGTGTCTCTCCATCAAACTGATGTTTTGAAAGTAAGTAATCAGTGTTCTCTACGGGCACTCCTTCTGTGGCAAAGCACCCCTCATCCACCATTCTCTTGCATTTTTCCTCCCACTTTCAATCTTCCCTTCTCCTTACACTTTGTTCCATGGAGTCAAGGCCTCTCCGCCCCACTGCATTCTAAAAGTCATATTTCATCCAGCTCAGCACAAAGGAAGAGACACTGCACTGTCTAAACTCTGCGCAGGGTCATGATGGAAGAAGGAAATAATGATGAAATGGAAGGTAAGAATTAACACAAAACAGCAACATATAGAGCCATGCATAGAAATTGACTTTGCAGAAACCTATTATGTAATGAAAATGTATTTTATAGTTGTGGTTAAGTACCAGGCACATGCATTATAGGCTATAATTAACACACTAGCTGGACATAACTGATTAGACGGTGTGGGAATAATACGCCTTCTGATAAATATGCTCTCCAATAGTAAGTTAGTGTGCATGGGGAGACAGTAGTGTTATAGTGCTCGAGACAATTCCTGGTAAGACCACATTTTTAAGAATAGACTGCATTTTAACTCGTTCTTGACTTGAGCTAGAATTCTATTGTAAGATAGACATCCTTTTTTACGTTGTTAGGATTGCGAATAAAACCTCGCCCTCATGTGCAATCAGTAATTTATATTCCATTTTTAATAATGTCACTGGGCCGCCTTCTCCAAGCTAAGGTGAGAAGACAAGGGAGAAAGAAAGGCACCACCTATAGAAGCTTTTAGAATTTGATTATTCAGCACATTTACACAATTTTTTGGAAAAGGGGAAAAAAAAAAACACGTGGGACAGTGCAATATCCATAAAGCAACTTGAAGTGAGACAGCTGGGACTAGGTCAAACTTTTATTATCGACTTGAAAGAAAACATCTCCTGCAAGCCTGCTAACCTTCCAAATGACTTTATACTTAAAATAAATATATTTTATTATGTGAATAATACACCAGTGCTTCTGTTCTTCTAAAGTTTCTACAGATTTTATATTGATCATACATGTTAATGCCGAGTGTATATGATGCAGGAGCACCACCTTGGGTCTGTAATTTTTCATTTATTTATTTTTTTATGCCTAAAAAAAACTGCATTGGGGGCCATTTGTCGCAATGTCAGAAGTCAACAGTTATCAGAAAATACCCACCGTAAGCAACATATCGAAAACATAGCAAGGCATCCTGACAATATTATCAAAGGCATGGGCAACCAGTCTTGTACAATTTCCAACTGTTCCACAATTACTAGCCTACCTTGAGATGTGAAAAGGATAAAGTCACCAGTTGAAAGTGCACAAACCATGTACATGCTGAAACCAACACTAAAAGCAAACAACAAGAATTCTGATGTCATGGCCCATTGAACAGACGTTGCCTTAGTTTGCATGCAAGATGCAGCCATTTACATTTTTAAAGCAATTTCCATAATCTCCTACATTATTAAAAAGCATGGTTTTGTACATTAAAGGTGTTTGTTTGCTGCATAATATATTTTCTTGTTTTATGGCTACCATTTTATATGTACAAGAGCTGCCTTTCAGTGCTGCACATGCACAAGTTTATTTTCACACACCAAATTCTAAAATTATTTTGGCCTTGATAATTTATAAGCAGAACAAAACTCTGCAGAGATAATGAATCACGCACGTAGCTTTTTTTACAGAAAGACCTGGGGCCAACAGACAACCTTTTTGTGTTACTTTATTTAAAGCAATGTCTATATAGTAACGTTCAAATCTCACACTGCCAAAGATTTAAACTATTAATGAATAAATTTCAGGAGAAAAATCAAAATACACAAACTGCATGCAGCAGAAGTTATGGGGTCGTGGTCATCTTGGTTAACATTAACAGTTGGGAGCTCATTAATATTAATAAAGGAACTCCAGGTCACGCAGAGGTGTGTCTGTGAGCAGTCTCGCATTGGCTGAGCACCAAGTACTGCTCATAAATATTCAGAATATCCTGAATAACAATGTCTAGCAAACAGCGGCAAAATATTAAGCACCCAATCTGCGCCTAACATAAGCTAGGTTAGTAGGATGTTAAGTCACATGAAGGCCGGAACCCAAACCTATGGAAATATTTTCTGAAAACTTAATTCTCTCTTCACTTTAAAGCATTAAAATCCTCCTTTATGACATCCATCTTATTCATGTACTGATTTTAATTCTACCTACAATTCACTGAGTGTTAAGATCTTATAATATCAGAGCAGAAACTTTGGGCACCTCAATTCTGCAAAAATGTGCAGAGATTGGCTGAGCCCCAGAGCCTCCATTTTGTGTATCAGAGGGCTGAACAAGTCAGTGGGAAGAACTCTAATATGGTACACCACAGAATAAATGAGCCCACGGCACCAGCTAATGACCTCACAATGCTTTTACTCAGACACATATTTCACCTGCAGCTTTGTGCCCAACACCCAGCAAAAGCCATTTCAATGACGCATTTATTTACACTGAGCGATGGACTCCTGCAAATGTCACTTGACTCGCCCTGTAACATACTCTCTTAAATCTGCTGATTTTGTGGCATTTCAGACTGACACTGCACTCCTTTTTTCACAGAGTGCAACAGAAACTAGATATACATGATAAGCTTGAGCGATTCTATAGAAGAAACTACACAAATGAAAACTCAGCACCATTACAACTCTGAATAAAGTATGCTTTCATTGAAATGGGAATTAGGATGCTCAGAGTCCTGTGGTGAAAAAAAAAAAAAAAATCATAAAAAATAAAGCATCAGAATCTTGGTGATGGCATGGTATCTGATGGTTAGCATTGTTACCTCACAGCAAGAACATTCCAAGTTAAAACCTCTTGGCCAACTGGGACCTTTCTGTGTGAAGTCTACATGTTCTCCTTGTGCCTTGTTTCCTCCATTTCCTTTTTTATTCCGCAAAGACATACACATTATGCCAACTCGCTAAATGGCCCATAGGTGTGAATGTGAGTGTGAAATGCTGTTTTTCTCAATGTTAACAGTGCAATAAACTGTGCCCAGCTCAGGGAATAACCCCTCCTGGCCAAAGTCAGCTGGAATTGCATCAAGCTTCCTCCATGGCTCCGATGAATAAGTGGTATAAATAAAGGATAAATAGAACATAATAATTTCTATGGAACTGGTATATGCTGTATGCATTAATCAATTACACACCTGAGTGACCAGGCATAATTGGACAATGAGCACAGATCAGTACATCTGCAGGGCAAGGGACCGATTTCACTCAGTGGGAGAAATTTTAGTTTTGATAATTCATTCGTCATTAAACTTAAAGGCTAATAACTCTCAAAATACAGGCCTTGCTATTTTTCACGTAAATGAGCATCTAAATATGCCCTAAAGGTACCAATGCAGATGGAATATGAGACCAAAGACAAGTGGTAGTGCTATTTGGAGTAAATAACGAATAACCGAGTATTCAGCAGTGTTGTTAAGAATACATAATCAATGTTTAAAGGAAATAACAAATGGTCAGCAGTGGTGGTTAGACTCAGTCAAGATTAGCACGAACACTTAGTTTTGCTTAAAATAAATACCCATAAGTCACAAATGCTGTCAAGAATAAGTCACATTTACAAATTATTGAAAACATTTGATTTTTATGTCATTTCATTTTAATATTATTAGGTTGTTGTTGTTGTTTTTTAATGAATTATTGGCTCTGAAATAGTCTGGCAAGCTGCTCTGTGAACCTCATCTTCGCCCAGAGTTAGCAACAAGTCTCCCTGTGACCCTGATTAGGATCAGGCAGCTTAGAAAATGAATGAATAAATGAATGACATTATGATGCATCGCGGAGAAATGGTATAGTAATAGTTGACCACTGTGTAATATTTTTCAGGCTTTATTTGTGAATGAGATAGAGGGTTGGTTGGTGACTAATCTCTGAAGGGGGATATTAAATATCCCCTCCTTGAATCGCCACCTTATCATGGTGGTGGGGTTTGCATGTCCTAATTATCCTAGGAGCTATGCTGTCGGGGGCATTATGCACCTGGTAGGGTCACCCAAAGAAAGCAGGTCCTAAGTGAAGGTCCAGATAAAGTGCGGTTCCTAAGACCTCGATGCTGAAGAAAGAAAAAAAAATCAAGGACACAGTTTCCCTTGCACGGATGTGGGTGGGTGACCGGGGTCCACCCGGAGCCAGGCCTGGGGGTCGGGCTCGAAAGCGAATGCCTGGTTGTCGGGCTTCTGCTCATGGAGTCTGGCCGGGCCCAGCTGAAAAGGAGACATGGGCCCACCCTCCCATGGACCCACCACCTGTGGGAGGGGCTATAAGGGTCAGGTGCAGTGTGAGTTGGGTGGCAGCTGAAGGCATGGGTTCTATCGGACCGATCCTTGGCTACTGACTCGAACTCCTGGGACATGGAATGTCACCTCTCTGGTGGGGAACGAGGCTGAGCTGGGTCGTGAGGTAGAGAGATACAGACTAGATATAGTCAGACCAACCTCAAGCATAGTTTGGGCAGGAAACAAACATCTCAAGAGGGGCAGGACCTTATTCCATTCTGGAGTTGCTCATGGGGAGAGGTGGCAAGCCGGAGTGGGCATGTTGTGCCACATGTTGTGGTTCTCCCCGGTCGACAAAATGGTAGCTTCCCTCTGCCTTTGTGTGGGGGGACAGGTCCTGAATGCAAAGCACCAAATGACAGTTCAGAGTACCCACCCTTCTTGGGGTCTTTAGGGTGTGTGTTGGAGAATGCTCCTCTGGGAGACTCACTCGTTGTCCTGGGAGACTTCAACGCCCATACGGGCAATGAATGTGTGACTTGTAAGCGTGTGACCGGTAGGTACGGCCTCTCCAGTCTGAACCCGAATAGTGTTTTGTTGTCAGACTTCTGTGCTCGTCACAGTTTGTCCATCATAAACACCATGTCTGAACATAAAGGTGTCCATAAGTGCATCGTGTTACCGTACTTGCGGACACATGTTGTGGACACTTTGGTAAAGAGGGGATCTGAGCTGCCAGCCGATCACCACTTGGTGATGAGCTGGCTCCAATGGCGAGGGAGGCAGCCCTCCAGACTTGGCAGCCCCAAGCAGGTAGTTATATTCCACTGGGACCATTTGGTGGAGTCTCCTGTCAGAGAGGCCTTTAACTCCCACCTCCAGCCAAGTTACAATCATGTTCCGAAGGAGGCGGGTGACATGGAATTTGAATGGGCCATGTTTCGTGCCTCCGTTGCTGAGGTGGCAGCCCATAGCTGTGGCTGAAAGCTCATTGGTGCCTGTCGTAGTGGTAACCCCAGAACCTGGTGGTGTACATCTGCAGTGAAGAGGGCTGTTCAGCTGAAAAAGGAGGCCTATCAGGTTTTATTGGCCTGTGGAACTCCTGAGGCAGCAGACAGGTATCAGCAGGCCAAACATGCTGCAGCCCGAGCTGTCGCCGATGCAAAATCTCGATCGTGAGAAAAGTTTGGTGAAGGCCTGGAAAGCCTCAAACAGGTTCTGGACCACCATCCGATGTCTAAGGAGGGGGGAGCAGTTCTCCACAAATACTGTCAACAGTGGAAGTTGGGAGTTGCTCACCTTGATTGGGGATGTTGTTGGGAGATGGAAGGAATACTTCAAGGACCTCCTTAATCCCACCAACATGCCCTCTGTGGAGAAAGAAGACCCTGGGGGTTTAAGTGGGGTCCGCCCATCACTGGAGCTGAGGTCACTGAGGTAGTCAAAAAGCTCCTCAGTGTTCGGGCTCCGGGGGTGGATAAGATCCGCCCTGAATATCTCAGGGCTCTGGATGTTAAAAGACTGTCCTGGTTGACATGTAACATTGCTTGGTCATTGAGGGCCATACCACTGGATTGGCAAAATGGTTGGTCATCCCCTTTTTAAAAAGTGGGACCGAAGGGTGTGTTCTAACTCTATATGCTCTACAGGATCTTGGAGGGGGCATGGGAGTTTGCCCAATCTGTCCACATGTGTTTTGTGAATTTTGAGAAGACTTTCAACCATGTCCCTCGAGCTATTTTTTGGGGTATGCTCCGGGAGTATGATGTTCCGAGCCCATTGCTAGGGGCCATTTGGTCGTTGTATCAGTGGAGCCAGAGTTTGGTCCATATTGGGAACAATAGGTCGAATTTGTTTCCGGTAAAAGTTGGAGTCCGCCAAGGCTGTCCTTTGTCACCGATTCTGTTCATAATTTTTATGAACAGAATTTCTAGGCACAGCTGAGGCGTTGAGGGGTTCTGGTTTGGTGGCTATCGGATCCCCTCTCTGCTTTTTGCGGATGGCATTGTCCTTTTGGCTTCATCCAGCCGGGACCTCCAGCTCTCATTGGAGCGATTTGCAGGCGAGTTCCAAGCGGCCCAGATGAAAATCAGCACCTCCAAATCTAAGGCCATGGTTCTCAATCAGAAAAGGATGGAATGCGCCGTCCGGGTCTGGAATGAGAAACTCCCCAAAGTGGAGGAGTTCAAGTATCTCAGGGTCTTGTTCACAAGTGAGCGAAGGATGGAGTGGGAGATCGACCGGTAGAGCGATGCAGCCTCTGCTGTAAAATGGAGTCTGTACTGGTCCGTTGTGGTGAAGAGAAAGCTGAGCCACACGGCAAAGCTCTCAATTTACCAGTCGATCTATGTTCTAACCCTCACCTATGGTTATGAATCGTAGAAAGCGTAGTGACCGAAAGAACAAGATCAATGATACAGGCGGCTGAAATGAGCTTCCTTTGCCGGGTAGTGGGGCTCTCCCTTGGATATAAGGTGAGAAGCTCAGCCGTTCAGGAAGAGCTCAGAGTAGAACCATTGCTACTCTGCACTGAGAGGAGCCAGTTGAGGTGGCTCGGGCATCTAGACAGAATGCCCCGGGACTCCTCCCCAGTGAGGTGTTTTGGGCATATCCAACCGGGGAAAAGACCCCGGGGTCGATCGGTGTGACTATGTCTCTCGGCTTGTCTGGGAACGCCTCGGTGTACCCCCGGAAGAGGTGGAGGAAGTGGCTGGGGTGAGGGACGTCTGGACCTCATTGCTTAGGCTGCTACCCCTCGACCCGACTCCGGATTAAGCGGAAGAAGATGAGATGAGATAGGTCATGACAAAAACAAACGCACTGCTATAGCAATGACAACAAAAAATTATATTTTTACAAAAAGGCATGGTATCAGAATGGTTAGCATTATTAACCATTCTGAATGCAGCCGTGGGGGGGGGGGGGGGGGGGGCACAAACCAGTGTCTCTCCCTCACGCCGGTCCCAAGCCCGGATAAATGCAGAGGGTTGCGTCAGGAAGGGCATCCGGCGTAAAACAAATGCCAAATAAACTATGCGAATCACAAGAAAGAATCACATACCGGATCGGTCAAGGCCCGGGTTAACAACGACCGCCATCAGTGCCGTCAACCAACAGGGTGCTGATGGAAATTGGACTACTGTTGGTCGAAGACGTCGAAGAAGGAGAGGCGGGAGGCGTGTCCGTTGCCAGAGAGAGAAGAGAAAAGGCATGAGTCTAGGACTGAAAGTAGGGACTTTGAATATTGGAACTATGACAGGAAAAGGTGGAGAGCTGGCTGGCATGATGCAGAGGAGGAAGGTGGACATACTGTGTGTTCAGGAGACCAGGTGGAAAGGTCGCAAGGCTTGAAGCATAGGAGCAGGGTTTAAGCTGTTTTATCACGGTGTGGATGGGAAGAGAAATGGAGTCGGAGTCATCTTGAAGGAGGAGTTTGCCAGGAATGTTCTAGAAGTGAAAAGAGTGTCAGACAGAGTGATGAGTCTCAAGTTAGAAATTGAAGGTGTGATGTTCAATGTTGTTAGTGCTTATGCCCCACAGACAGGATGTGAGCGAGAAGAGAAGGAGAGATTCTGGAGGGAGTTAGATGAAGTGATGCAGAGTACCCCCAGAGGTGAAAGAGTGGTCATTGGGGCAGACTTCAATGGACATGTTGGTGCAGGAAACAGAGGGGACGAGGAAGTGATGGGTAGGTTTGGTATCCAGGACAGGAACGCAGAAGGACAGATGTTGGTAGATTTTGCAAAAATGATGGAAATGGCTGTGGTGAATACGTTCTTCCAGAAGAGAGAGGAGCATAGGGTGACTTATAAAAGTGGAGGTAGGAGCACACAGGTAGACTACATCTTGTGCAGGCGATGTAATTTAAAGGAAGTCAGTGACTGCAAAGTAGTAGCGGGTGAGAGTGTTGCCAAACAGCATAGGATGGTGGTGTGCAGGATGATGCTGATGGTGAGGAAGGTGAAGAAGGCCAAGGCAGAGCAGAAGACAAAGTGGTGGAAGTTGAAAAAGGAAGAGTGTCGGGTTGTCTTCAAGGAGGAGTTGAAACAGGCTTTGGGTGGTCAGGAAGTGCTTCCAGATGACTGGACAACTACAGCGAATGTGATCAGGGAGACACAGCGTAAGGCAAAGGTAGCAGTGTCAAAGGCCAAACAGAGCGTGTTTGATGACTTGTATGCTCGGTTGGAAAGTAAGGAGGGAGAAAATGATTTATACAGGTTGGCACAGCAGAAAAATAGAGATGGGAAGGACGTGCAGCAAGTTAGATTGATAAAGGACAGAGAGGGAAATGTATTGACTGATGACAGAAGTGTGCTGGGAAGATGGAAAGAGTACGTTGAAGAGCTGATGAATGAGGAAAATGAGAGAGAAAAAAGAGTAGAAGAGGTGACTGTTGAGGACCAGGAAGTAGCAAAGATTAGTAAGGGTGAAGTGAGGAGGACATTGAAGAGGATGAAGAATGGAAAGGCAGTTGGTCCTGATGACATGCCGGTGGAGGTATGGAAGTGTCTAGGAGAGGTAGCAGTAGATTTTCTGACAAGAACATTTAACAAGGTCTTAGAGAGTGAGAGGATGCCAGAGAAATGGAGGAGAAGTGTGCTGGTGCCCATTTTTAAGAACAAGGGAGACATGCAGAGTTGTGGCAACTACAGAGGGATAAAGTTGATGAGCCATACGATGAAGTTATGGGAAAGAATAGTGGAAGCTAGACTAAGGGCAGAAGTCAGCATTTGTGAACAACAGTTTGGTTTCATGCCCAGAAAGAGCACCACAGATGCAGTGTTTGCCTTGAGGATGTTAATGGAGAGGTACAGAGAAGGTCAGACGGAGCTGCATTGTGCCTTTGTGGATCTGGAGAAAGCATATGACAGGGTGCCGAGAGAAGAACTGTGGTATTGCATGAGGAAGTCTGGAGTGGCAGAGAAGTATGTTACAGTGGTGCAGGACATGTATGAGAGATGTAAGACAGTGGTGAGGTGTGCTGTCGGTGTGACAGAAGAGTTCAAGGTGGAGGTGGGACTGCATCAAGGGTCAGCTCTCAGCCCCTTCTTGTTTGCTATGGTGATGGACAGGCTGACAGACGAGGTTAGACAAGATTCCCCATGGACTATGATGTTTGCAGATGACATTGTGATCTGTAGTGAGAGCAGAGAACAAGTGCAGGAAAATCTAGAGAGGTGGAGGTATGCCCTGGAAAGGAGGGGAATGAAGATTAGCCTCAGTAAGACAGAATACATGTGCATGAATGACAAGGACCAAAGAGGAACGGTGAGATTACAGGGAGCAGAGATAAGAAAGGTGGAGGATTTTAAGTACTTAGGCTCAACAATCCAGAGCAATGGAGAGTGTGGAAAAGAGGTGAAGAAGCGTGTGCAGGCAGGTTGGAATGGTTGGAGAAAAGTGTCCGGTGTGATGTGTGATAGGAGGGTATCGGCAAAAATGAAAGGAAAAGTGTACAAGACGGTGTTGAGGCCAACGATGCTGTATGGGTTAGAAACAGTGGCCCTGGGGAAAAGACAGGAGGCAGAGTTGGAGGTAGCAAACACTGACAGGTGAAGTGAATAACATTGATTTTCTTGAACAACCAATTATCATGGTTGATGATTCGGAGCACATCATATCAAATTCAGAGTGAAACTACTTCCATGTTATATACAGTGCTGGCAGACAAGCCAAAATGCTAGTTGCATATGCAAATATGGTTCTAAAGACCATAGAGAACCACGGTGTATGAATCACTGATTCCTTTTTGTGCATATGAAAACAAAAACTGAGACATTCTAGCAAAGATACAAATTTATAACATAACATTTAAGCAAAGACTCCAATGAAGAACGACACATCTCAACCTGGAGATTTAAGATGTAGTTTTACACGCATCACCATCATTAATCAAGCATCACTTAGCACAGACTGTAAAAGTGTGTGCATCATCTAAACATATATTATGTGTAAATGCCAAACAAGCTTTGATTAATGAATTATATGTCCCATGTTAATGCATTTGAAAAGAACAAAATGGACAGAGATTATCTGAATAATTGAAATTGAATATTTCTAAAATACCTGAACAAAAATTGGCTAAGATGTTCAATTAATCATGTGCACTGTTGAAAGAAAGCAATATGCACCAACAAAGAAACAAACAAAAACAGTTTGTTGCCGAAGAACATGAAACTAAAAATCTTCATAATCTCTTTTCGTTGTCATATACATTAGAAATGTAAGCGTTTAAGGACATAAAACATAAAACACGTACGGTTTAAAGTACATGCGATGAAAGACCACTTTCAGACTCCCAAAGCAAAGCTAATCAAAAACACATTTCCCAGTTAGTTTTAACATCCTAGGACACGAATAACATCCCTTCCAAGCCATACTTCCTTACACCCCCATTTCACTGGACTACGGCATGCAAGGATCGTGTAGCGTAAAGGCATGGAACACAGTCTACTTCAACATTTTTACATGGAAAATGGGTGAAAATCCTACGAAAAAATTGGAAATTCTGACACTCTCGGAACGTTCACAGCATGTGCGATACGGGTACGGCAAAGTACGCCAAAGTGACCCCACGGAACACTCACGGAATTTTTTTCCATGAACGTGCATTTGAACATGTTCAAAAGCACATTCACGGAATATTTTGAGCTGCCGAAAGCATACAGAAGTAGACAAAGACTTGAGGAATAACTACGGAATCACACAGAATGACACGGAAGATGAGGGAATAATTGCGGAAAGTTTGCGGATGACATTTTTGCTTCCGTAAGTCTGCCGTGCTCAAGTGAAATGGGGGTATTATTTTTAATCAGCCAGTTATACCATGTGTCATTTAGTAGGTGTTCAACAGTTCACAACATTTCATTGAGCCATTCAGTTCATTTCCCTATAGCTCGTATGACATGTATTTGTTAACCAGAGGTACTGTATGAGACGTCTGTGATTTTCCTACAATTCCTGATACTTTTTGGAAGAGGAGAATTGTTGCTTCCCCCTCATTCATCCTCATCTCCAGGAGCATTCTTTATTGTCAGGCTAATACTTTTCCTTTTCTTCTCCAGCTCATATTGATATTCAGCGCACTGACAGGCGCATACAGAGCACTGGAGACTAATAGAATTTCCCTGGACCCAATCAGTACTCTGTATGCAAATATGATCTCTAGAAGACAACCTAAAGGTACAAATCTCATTCTCTGAGTGTGAGAATGCTAGACAATGGTAGTGAAATAGAAAAAAGGCACATTAATAGAGGCACTGCTGTCTTTCATATCTGCTGTGTGTGAACAGTTTGGATTCAGTGCTTTTAGTATTAGGACCATAACAATGCATAGCTTTGCCATTGTCTGCTAATGAGAT
Source organism: Plotosus lineatus (assembly GCA_024760905.1). Lineage (NCBI taxonomy): Eukaryota > Metazoa > Chordata > Actinopteri > Siluriformes > Plotosidae > Plotosus > Plotosus lineatus. The sequence goes on along the minus strand of CM045728.1, from coordinate 70,436,989 downwards.
TGAACACTTCTGACAACTTGTATTTAAGTAACCATTAACTGACTGCATACTCATGTGAAGGAGGTAAAAAAAAAAAAAAAAATCTCTTATTCAAAATTTCCAAAGTAACATTGCAGAGTGGGCAGTGGTGGCCTAGTGGTATAGGTTGCTGGATCGCTGATCCTAAGGTTGGGGGTTTGAGTCCCACTCTCCACAAGGTTGTACTGTCCCCACAGTGCAGCTAACTGGGTTATCAAAAGTCGGCCATGTCTCTCACTGTCTATGGTGAGAGGTTCATGTAAAAGAACCTTTGCTGACTTTTGGAAAGAGTAGCTGCATAGCCATCAGCGTGTTTCCGCCCTGTGATGGCCTGGCTAACTGTCCAGGGTGTACTCTGCCCTCGCCCGGAGTAGGCTGGGATGGGCGCCGTAATTAGAATTGCGCGGTTACCGAAAATGAACTGATGGACATTGCAGAGTTTAAAATATAAAAAATATATATATTTAAAATTGAACACAGAAGTATGTTCATTGTTTATTTAATATACAGAATGCAGGGTACATAAACTAAAGAAAAACTTGAATTTTAATGTTTTTAATTCCCTTGACTGCATACAGTAAAAAGAGGGCATTTGTATGAATGGAAATGTTTACCTGTCTTCAGGCATTCACTGCTTATTGCTGAAAGTGTAATGTCTTTTTATTCATCTTTTTTTCCTTTAAATATAAAGATACCAAATCTTTCCACATAGGCCAAACAAATTGCTTTCTCACTGGCCTCGGCTAGTTACATTTTCATTCACAGCAAATCATCAAGAAAATCCCCTCATTAGTCAAGTTGTCTATTTAATTGATAAGTTGTATGCAAAAACTTGTTCTGATGTCACACATTTAATGCTGCGTTCAAGTTTTTAATCTGAAGATCAAATATACCAGATGGTGAAGTAGTAAATAAGACTATACTCCATTTGCCAGGAAAATGCACTTATTGACAAGTGCTGAACCGACCAAAATATAAACAATTACTTTTTAGCCAGTTCATCAGAAACAATATTCCCTATACAATGGTACCTCACCTTACGAAATTAATCCGTTCCAGAGCCTTTTTCTTAACCTGGATTTTTCGTAAATTGAACTGCATTTTACATGTAAAACGTGTGATTTGTTCCAAGGGCCCCAATACTACTACTAAACCCTTTAGAAATTAAAAAAGCATACCATTTAAGACCTCCTTCTGCTTCAATATCATACTGATGGTAGACGGCTTGGCCATATTCCTTCGATATCACTCAGCCACATGCCACGAGCTCGTTTCTTCTTTTCACTCACACCGGAAATCACACACCCGCGCTTGTGTGTGTGTGTGTGTGTGTGTGTGTGTGCGCACGTGTGTGTTGATCATGTCTTCTTAGTAGAGTTATAATTATACAATTTATTGAAGGTTAAAAGCCTGAGTCAAAAAATAAAGAAACAAAAGTACCTCTGTCCTTTACACGGAAAGGATTATGGGAGATGCAGCTCCATAACAGCCAATGTACGAAGACCCCTTTGTACGTAATCCCCAGATTACGAAAAACATTTTCTTGAGTTTCCGTCCCCGAAATATGAAAAAAAACCCTTCTTACGAAAAGAAATTCAAAATTCAAATGCGTCAATCAAAATTTCACAGTGAGTTGCTCTCATTGGCTGTCTCTCAACATCCCGCCCCGCTGGCCTCCCAGATAGAGACAGAAGGAAGCTTCACGCTTTAGTTTTTAGTTTAATTTTTTAAGTTGTTTTAATTCAGTAAATGTTTAATATTTTTAATGAACCATTTTTTTATTAACCAAACCAAACAATATTAAACATTATTAAATATTTGTGACACACTCCGCCAAGTGCAGGAGCTTTTGGGGTGGAACGTGGCTTGTCCGGACTTCCGATCTGTCAAGCAGGCAAGTGCGCTTTAAACACTTGTTTAGTACTCAACATTCACTCCTTTGCATGAGGGATCGGAGCTCTGGATGAGCCGTGCCCCGTCTTGGGGGCTCCGGTGTCAGTGGCGACGTCGCCCACACTCGGCAAGCCACAAATGTGGCGCGTTACGTGCCACGCTCCGGCGAAGACGCTGGAGCGTTTGAGAAGTGGCGCGGCTTAACCGGACCTCCGATCTGTCAAGCAGGTAAGTGCGCTTTGAATACTTGTTTAATACTCAATATTCACCTGTTCGCTTGAGGGATTGGCCATCCGGATGAGCCGCGTTTTGCCCACATTCGGCGGAGCGTGCCAGATTTATTAAACATTTACTGAATTAAATAACTTAAAAAAATAAAAAATAAGCTGCAAAGAGCACTTTAAAAAAAAAAACAAGCCAACAGTACATCTCTCCTTTATGCGTGTGACAAACAAGCATTATCGGTACAGTACTATGGTGCTTAAGCTCCCTCCTGGCCAATGGGAGGCCAATAGGAGGCCAATGCGGCAGGATGTTGGGAAACAGCCAATGAGAGAGCAACTCGCGCATTGTTTGAATGGTGCGTTTTAATGTTTGAATGGCGCGTTTGGCGCTTTTCATAAGAAGTTGTTTCATATACAGAGGACAAACATTTAGGAAAATGCTTTTTGCGACCTGGATTTTTCGTATTCAGAGGTTTTCGTAAGTAGAGGGCCGACTGTAAATGAAATATTTTATCATCAATGTATTAATGCAAGTTTAAAAGGTCATAGGCTTAAGTAAAGGGATTGTGTGAGACTTGGATAGGAAACTGGAAACAGGTTACAAAGAGAAACTTGTAGCTACGTTCTGCTTTTCACATCATTCTAAAATATTTCTCTGAAAGGATTTCTATGTTGGCAAGTAACACTTTTGTGAGAAAATCGTTGTGAACTTGCCCAAGAATGGACATTTGCTTAACATTTTAGGAATATGCTCTAGTTTTATCTACCCTTGCTTAGCACAGGATTTGTTTTAGACTAAGAGTGAGAATTGGGAAAATGATCAAGCAGGATAAACACAGGATAAATGTTCAAATGTCATTCATCCTTAATTTAGTAATTCTTTTCATGAAGAAAATTCAATTCATAAGAAATAACAAATCAATGATGGTGATAAAATCAACTGATCAATCAATCTATCTAGTTGAGTGATTTAAGGCATTTGAATAATATCCCTGAATTTCAGCCATAGTTTTGGTGTAGGCCATGCCCATTTCAATGTACGCTTATTCTTAAACATTTCGATACTATAAATTATTCACCTAATGGTGATTTAAATCTCTGAATGTCTTCAGTTTTGTATCTAGTTCCGTTTTACCAGGTGATTTTTGATGTTCTGATACCTGGGCAGCTCTGTATACTATCATCTCTATACTCACTATAAATTATGACCAATTCATTGCAAAGCCCCAGGTGGCGCTGTCTAAATTACCATTCGACAGCAGCAAACATCCTTGCTCCTTAATGTCATCTTCTGGATCAGAGCATCTCTCTTCCACAATCAATAGCCATAGAACATTGCCAAACATATCTTAATTCCATGCAAGGCCTACTGTAGAGTTGATGAACAGCAGCTGTTTACTTTGTTGTTCAGCCTGCTACTATGATGCGCTGGAAGATTGAAGAGTTATGCGCTCTGACAACACTGTTGGTTCATTTATAACATTTTCACATCTTGTGGTCTCACAAGACATGTCTTTTTCCTGACGTTTATCTCTGACTGTGGAGAATTATATTTATTCCTGTGTGATAGGGCCTGATAAACTAAATTCTGTTTTCTCTATTTGTCAGCATTTTGAATTGTATTATAAATTCTAAGAATTATTTAAGAGTGTCAATTTGTTGTATGTGAGTTATATAGAAATTGAAAACACCATATATATATATATATATATAAAGTGATACCTCAGCTCACGAACATAATTGGTTCCCAGAAAGTGTGTGTAAGGCGAAAAGTTCGTCTTCCGAACATTTATTTCCCATAAGAAACCATTAAAATGAAAATAATCTGTTCCCAGGTCCCCATAAAACATAATTTTCTACTAAATAAGCCTTAAAACTACACAAAAACATACCTTATTTTATGTATAATAAATGTGCTATTGTATTGTAATTAAAGAAATAAACTGTACTGTATAATAAAGTCGTTTTATTTACCTTTGTGATGGTAGTTGATGGCTTGATGGAATGGAGTGGGAAGAGGAGGGAGGGAGGGACTTACTGTTTGGAAGAAGTGTTTGGAAACGCCTACTGTTTGGAAACACCCTTAGCCACACACGCACCCTTAATAGCTTCCTTGTTCCGTGTACTGGTACTGGGACGCTAAGTCACACAAACGCACACCTCGTTCGTGTTTTTCAATGATCTCCGCCTGTGGTGGGGTCTTTTTCGGTCCCATAATAGCAAAAGTACACTCAATATGGTCCAAAATGTCTATCAAACACAAACCACTTCCGCACTCAAAGAAAGGGGGTGACAAACTGTGACGCCGTGAGCGTGCGTCAACTTCTCGTGGCCGCCACCGTGGCGCTGTCCGACCGCGTGGTTTGGTTCGTCCGCCGAAAACTAGTTCGTTAGCAGAGACTATATGCTCGCAAATTTAATGTTCTTGAGGCGAAAAGTTCGTGATCTTAAGCGTTCGTCAGCGGAGGTTTTACTGTATATACATATATTATATTATATATATATATATATATATATATATATATATATATATATATATATATGTTATATAATATAAAAATAAAAGGACAGGACAAAGACTTTCTATTGAAACCCCATTTATCACTACAGATCTGTTTTTTATAGAATTCTTCTATAATCACCTGAAGAGAGAGGATGGTTTCACCACCCCTCGAAACAGATCTGTTGTGATAAATGGAGTTTCAATAGAAAGTATTTGTCCTGTCCTTTTATTTTTGTTATTTGCTCTACCAAAAAGTATTGAGCACTCTCCTACGGAAGGATCTACTCAGAAAATCCTCTATTATATAATATATATATAATATTTATATATATATTTATATATTTATATATATATATATATATATAAATATAAATATATATATAAATATATATATATATATATATATATATATATATATATATATATATATATATATATATATATATATATATAAATGTATATATATAAATATAAATATATATATATATATATGTATATACATATATCCCCCAAGCCTACAATTCTTCCCTGGGTGATGTTTCAGAATTGTATGGTCAGCAGGATGCAGAAAATTGATCTGTATCTACAGGCTTTTCCTTTTACTTTAATCTTGTTTATAATTCCCTATCTGTGTATCACGAGCATATCTACTGATGCCTACACAGCCAAAAACAAACAAACAAACCAACATTCACTTTAATGAAATGTAAAGTTCAACTGATCACACTTGCATGTGTTGTGATTGTTGTGATGTGCAGTGAGTAATGTCTTAACCGTGATGTCAAAACGGTTTGTCAGCCTATTGTTTTTAAAAGTTGCAATAAATAATAAATACCATCCCCCAATCCAGTCTGAAAGTCTTGGGTAACAAGAAAATAATGTGAAGTAATTTTGACTTTTATTGTGAATTCCAGTGGTAAAGTTATAGTGCCAATTTATTGTATAGTCCATCTCTCTCTCCCTCGCTCTCTCTCTCTATCTCTCTCTCTCTCTCTCTCTCTCTCTCCCTCTCAGCTAAAGGTTTGCGAGCCAGCCTCTTCACTATTTGTTTAGGTCTGATTGGATGAAAAGGAAATGGAAGTATATGCTTCGAATTTATTTTATATGTTCAAGAACTAGACATTTTCACCAAATTTGCCTTTAATGGCTACCTGCAAGAAGCACGCCTTTGGTGGGTGTGACCTGATGCAAGTGTCTGAAAGCACATTGTCCCCATTGTGAGAAAGCCGGAAGTGCCTCTAGTAACTGAGAATGCTACTCTGCTAACACTAGTTCTACAGTCAAGAGTAATTGCATAAACATCAAAAGGAAAAAAACAAAACAAAAAACAAACAAACAAAAAACCCCAGCAAATAACGTATTTGATGGTGAGAAACTTATTTTATTTTGAACAATTAGACAGTTTTGCCCACTAAACCCGAATTATAGGCTTGCCATGAAGAAAAACGGCTCCAGCAAACCCCCATTCATAACATGATGGGTTTTTTTTTTTTCTGGAGTCTGAATACAATAATAAAACATGCTGCACTTCTTAAAATCCAGGGAATAGAAAGTACACGTTATTTGACAATCTCTGATCAGATATAACTAAGCTTGCTGGACTTACCTCTCAGATTCTATGACCTCGTATCGATCATTCATTTTCTTAACCGCTTAATCTCTGGGAGAGGGCACATACACACTATGCAGCCTGCCCTTGACAAAAGTCAGCAATTGTTCCAACAGTGGTCCTTGACAGTGAGAGACATGGCCGGTCTTTGATAAATCAGTCAGCTGTATTAAGGGGTACAACCTGTTAATAGTGGCGCTTGAATCACCAACCTTGGGATCAGTAGTCCAGCACCCTGCTTAATGTACACATGTATTAATACTCCACAAAAGACATTTGAGAGTGGTGTTTTGGTTGTTGTTGGTTTTTTTTGTTGCTTTTCTGTTTTTGTTTTGTTTTGGGTTTTTTTTGTAAAAAAAAAAAAAAAAAAATTCTCAGTCAACAATTTGGGAAGAAATTATGATTTAATCTAAAAAGAAGTTGGAAGATTGGGGCTAGGAAGCAAAAGATTCAGAAAAGTTTTAAATTATTAAGCACCTTTCTTCTGATTGCCAGGCAGCCTAGATCAACACACAACCGCATGATTTCATATGAGGTCATAATCATGAAAAAATGGATCTAGTGTATTCTATAGAGTCAAGGTCTCAATAAATTGTTTGATATTTTGTCCTGCAATAGGAATCTATAAATTCACATTTAAAGGGGCTTTAAAATAAATTTAGGAACATTACTGATTATGAACATAAATGCGGCCGTGAGGGGGCACAAACCAGTGTCTTTCCCTCATGCCGGTCCCAAGCCCGGATAAATGCAGAGGGTTGCGTCAGGAAGGGCATCCGGCGTAAAACAAATGCCAAATAAACTATGCGAATCACAAGAAAGAATGACATACCGGATCAATCGAGGCCCGGGTTAACAACGACCGCCATCAGTGCCGTCAACCAACAGGGTGATGGAAATTGGACTACTGTTGGTCAAAGACGTCGAAGAAGGAGAGGTGGGAGGCGTGTCCGTTGCCAGAGAGAGAAGAGGAAAGGCATGAGTCTAGGACTGAAAGTAGGGACTTTGAACGTTGGAACTATGGCAGGAAAAGGTAGAGAGCTGGCTGACATGATGCAGAGGAGGAAGGTGGACTGTGTGTTCAGGAGACCAGGTGGAAAGGTAACAAGGCTTGAAGCATAGGAGCAGGGTTTAAGCTGTTTTATCATGGTGTGGATGGGAAGAGAAATGGGGTCGGAGTCATCTTGAAGGAGGAGTTTGTCAGGAATGTTCTAGAAGTGAAAAGAGTGTCTCAGACAGAGTGATGAGTCTCAAGTTAGAAATTGAAGGTGTGATGGTCAATGTTGTTAGTGCTTATGCCCCACAGACAGGATGTGAGCGAGAAGAGAAGGAGAGATTCTGGAGTGAGTTAGATGAAGAGATGCAGTGTACCCCTAGAGGTGAAAGAGTGGTCATTGGGGCAGACTTCAATGGACATGTTGGTGCAGGAAACAGAGGGGACGAGGAAGTGATGGGTAGGTTTGGTATCCAGGACAGGAACACAGAAGGACAGATGTTGGTAGATTTTGCAAAAAGGATGGAAATGGCTATGGTGAATACTTTCTTCCAGAAGAGAGAGGAGCATAGGGTGACTTATAAAAGTGGAGGTAGGAGCACACAGGTAGACTACATCTTGTGCAGGCGATGTAATTTAAAGGAAGTCAGTGACTGCAAAGTAGTAGCGGGTGAGAGTGTTGCCAAACAGCATAGGATGTTGGTGTGCAGGATGATGTTGATGGTGAGGAAGGTGAAGAAGGCAAAGGCAGAGCAGAAGACAAAGTGGTGGAAGTTGAAAAAGGAAGAGTGTCGGGTTGTCTTCAAGGAGGAGTTTAAACAGGCTTTGGGTGGTCAGGAAGTGCTTCCAGATGACTGGACAACTACAGCTAATGTGATCCGGGAGAATCCTTGGTGTGTCATCTGGAAGGAAAGTAGATAAGGAGACTTGGTGGTGGAATGAGGAAGTGCAGGAGTGTGTACAAAGAAAGAGGTTAGCTAAGAAGAAGTGGGACATTGAGAAAACCGAAGAGAGTAAACAAGAGTACAGGGAGACACAGCGTAAGGCAAAGGTAGCAGTGTCAAAGGCCAAACAGAGCGTGTTTGATGACTTGTATGCTCGGTTGGAACGTAAAGAGGGAGAAAATGATTTATACAGGTTGGCACAGAAGAGAAATAGAGATGGGAAGGATGTGCAGCAAGTTAGATTGATAAAGCACAGAGAGGGAAATGTATTGACTGATGACACAAGTGTGCTGGGAAGATGGAAAGAGTACTTTGAAGAGCTGATGAATGAGGAAAATGAGAGAGAAAAAAGAGTAGAAGAGGTGACTGTTGAGGACCAGGAAGTAGCAAAGATTAGTAAGGGTGAAGTGAGGAGGGCATTGAAGAGGATGAAGAATGGAAAGGCAGTTGGTCCTGATGACATACCGGTGGAGGTATGGAAGTGTCTAGGAGAGGTAGCAGTAGATTTTCTGACAAGAACATTCAACAAGGTCTTAGAGAGTGAGAGGATGCCAGAGGAATGGAAGAGAAGTGTGCTGGTGCCCATTTTTAAGAACAAGGGAGACGTGCAGAGTTGTGGCAACTACAGAGGGATAAAGTTGATGAGCCATACGATGAAGTTATGGGAAAGAATAGTGGAAGCTAGACTAAGGGCAGAGGTCAGCATTTGTGAACAACAGTTTGGTTTCATGCCAAGAAAGAGCACCACAGATGCAGTGTTTGCCTTGAGGATGTTAATGGAGAGGTACAGAGAAGGTCAGAGGGAGCTGCATTGTGCCTTTGTGGATCTGGAGAAAGCATATGACAGGGTGCCGAGAGAAGAACTGTGGTATTGCAAAGGAAGTCTGGAGTGGCAGAGAAGTATGTTACAGTGGTGCAGGACATGTATGAGAGATGTAAGACAGTGGTGAGGTGTGCTGTCGGTGTGACACAAGAGTTCAAGGTGGAGGTGGGACTGCATCAAGGGTCAGCTCTCAGCCCCTTCTTGTTTGCTATGGTGATGGACAGGCTGACAGACGAGGTTAGGCAAGATTTCCCATGGACTATGATGTTTGCAGATGACCTTGTGATCTGTAGTGAGAGCAGAGAACAAGTGCAGGAAAATCTAGAGAGGTGGAGGTATGCCCTGGAAAGGAGGAGAATGAAGATTAGCCTCAGTAAGACAGAATACATGTGCATGAATGACAAGGACCCAAGAAGAACAGTGAGATTACAGGGAGCAGAGATAAGAAAGGTGGAGGATTTTAAGTACTTAGGCTCAACAATCCAGAGCAATGGAGAGTGTGGAAAAGAGGTGAAGAAGCGTGTGCAAGCAGGTTGGAATGGTTGGAGAAAAGTGTCCGGTGTGATGTGTGATAGGAGGGTATCGGCAAGAATGAAAGGAAAAGTGTACAAGACGGTGTTGAGGCCAACGATGTTGTATGAGTTAGAAACAGTGGCCCTGGGGAAAAGACAGGAGGCAGAGCTGGAGGTAGCAGAGATGAAAATGTTGAGGTTCTCTTTGGGAGTAACGAGGATGGATAGGATTAGGAATGAGCACATCAGAGGGACAGCACATGTAAGATGTTTTGGAGACAAAGTCAGAGAGGCTAGATTGAGATGGTTTGGACATGTACAGAGGAGGGATAGTGAGTATATTGGTAATAGGATGCTGAGGCTGGAACTACCAGGCAAAAGGCCTAGAAGAAGACCAAAGAGACGATTCATGGATGTGGTGAAGGAGGACATGAAGGTCGTTGGTGTAAGAGAAGAAGATGCAAAGGATAGGGTGAGATGGAGGCAGATGATTCGCTGTGGCGACCCCTGAAGGGAAAAGCCAAAAGGAAAAGAAGAAGACTGATTATGAACATAATATGTTACTACAAAGAAAGAATCTGGTTTGCTGATCAGAAGGTTGAAAGTTGAAACCTCACTTGTTACCAAACTGCCGTTGTTGAGCAGTTGAGCAAGGCCCTGAAACATCAAATACAGTACTTAGCTGTATAAAAAAAGTTAAGTCACTTCAGATAAGGGCACCAGCCAAAATGCCATAACTATAAATGTGAAGGCATACAGCATGAAGCAGCATAAAATGCAAATTTAAAAAGTCAAACAAATAAATCAGACATTAATTTTAAGCATGTACCCAGGGCTTAAATTGGGCAAGAAGACAGGTGAGCCCCAGCACTTTTCCTTTATGTGAAAAAAGTCTAACCTATAGTATTGCTTCGTGGCAATAATAATCATGACAATGATGATGAGTGCGCAATATAATTTTATCGAGAAACAGTTAGAAAATCATAAAAGAGTGTTTTTTTTTGTGCAAAGTTAATTTAAAATGCTGTTTCATGCTCAATAAAGCAAATAGCATTGCTTCAAACTTGTTACATTCAATATATATATATCAGGATACCTCACTTCCCGTTGTTAATTCGGATCGACCCCACGCGACCATTGAAATTCGTTAAGTAGGGTCTCTCCCCACCCCCAACCCTGATTGTATCTTCTCATGCAATACCATCTGTATGTGTGTGTATTTATATTTTATTTACATCTTGTTATTTTTTTTTTATATTTAATTGTTATTATAAGCATTTAAAGCATTGAATATGTATTTATTGCTATTATGTATACATATACATGTACGTATACGGCAGTCGGAGGGGGGGGGGTGTTGACTTTGCAGCCTACTCTTTACGAAAGTCAGCAATGGTTCTTTTACATGGATTGGATACATTGGATCAGCGATCCAGCGCCCTATACCAATAGACCACCACTGCCCCTATATATATTTTTGTTTGTTTGTTTGTTTGTTTTTTTCCCCTTTTTGCTGCAAGTGAATTGAGAGGAATAGAAAGGAAACCATGAATGACAATGAAGGTCCCCAAATGTAGGCCGTTGGGAAAATAACATGAAATTACATTTCTATTCATCATTCCCAAGATCTGCTCTCTAACAGAGCCTATGTGGAGTGTCACCAAATGCAAAGCCTTCGTGCAAACACTGGGGTATTATTACTGATGCACAAAATATAGCTACAAAAAAACATAGATACCCGTCTCTAGTGGAGAGATCGTATTCAGCAGGTAAACTTTGCAAAATCTCACTTTCTAACATCCAAGACCTGCTGTCCATCACAGTTATCACTGTCACAGACTGCTAACTCCCACTGACACATGTGTGCCCCAAAATGTACATGCACACATATCCCCCTTTGGAGGAGGGGTGGATGAACAAAACACACATTTATTCTTAAATGTGCAGTTTTCAAATGGGGACATTACTGAATTCATTTTTAGCACATTATGCAGAATGAATATGATGTCCAAGAGCAAATTATCATTCCCAAGAAGGACATCAACACAACCTATTCCCAGTACAAACAAATGCAATTCCTTTGTAGCTTAGATATTTATAGCTTAGAGGTTTCTACATACAAGGTAAAAGATGCAAATAATTTTATTTTATATGACTTCAATTCCATTATTTTTAATAATATTGAGACTCAAAACGAAGGGAGCAAATCATTTTGAAGTTGACACCAAATATTGCAATTATAGGCATTTGGATAATGTAGACACTCAATCGTAAGTGTTTTAAGAGTCTGAGCAATATAAGCAATATAGTTCTTTTTTAAATCCAAATAGCTGTTTAATACTGGAGACTTAAATTGAAATTGTTCTTGCAACTGCTCTTTAACATTTACAGGATTCGACTGGCACTCTCATCGAGAACAACTTACAGTTATCCTTTTTTCATACAACTGATCAATTGAAAGTTAAGGACCTTGCTCAAGGGCCCAACAGTGGTGACAATAGGGACTGAACGACTGACCTTCAGATTAGCAACTAATTGCCTTATCCACAAAGTTATCACTGCTCTTTTATAGTCTACGTGTATCCAGCCTCCCTCATTTTCTTCCTAATTCATTCATTCATTCATGTTCTGAACTGAATGCTAATTAGGGTTGCAGGAAGGCTGGCCCCCATCACAGCCAACTCTGAGCAAGGGCAGGATACACCCTGGACAGCTCACCAGGCCACCACAGGGCCAACACTCACACAACATCTCTCTCTCACACACACACACACACACACATTTTATATATATATATATATATATATATATATATATATATATATATATATATATATATATATATATATATATATATATATAAAACACAATACTCACTGTCAGATCTAAGGGTGATTTCATGTTTTTGGACTGTGAGAGGAAACCAACACAAGCATAGGGTGAACATCCACACAAGCAAACTCCACACTGGCATTAAACCCAGGACCTTCTTGCTGTGAGGCAGACGTACTAACTGCGCCGCCTCTCCCTAATTTGGTCAGATCCAATTCCCACACATCAAGTATTGCTTTCCCTAGAAGACAACCCCCATGAACCAGGGAGGGGCATAAGTGTGACATGCAATGCTAGCCACCTGCCTCTTTTCGAACTGCTCTGCATGCATATTTGGTTGTGGCCTAACACACTCAAATTCAAAATGCTGAACACTCACAGTTTGTCACTGCCAAATACAGCAAGAGACATCATCTTTATTACACCTGATAGAAAAAAAAAAAAAAAACACAATCATTAAATCTTATTTTCTTATTTTCTGGAGTCAAAGAAGCTAGATTGAGATGGTTTGGACATGTACAGAGGAGGGATAGTGAGTATATTGGTAGTAGGATGCTGAGGTTGGAACTACCAGGCAGAAGGCCTAGAGGAAGACCAAAGAGAAGATTTATGGATGTGGTGAAGGAGGACATGAAGGTAGTTGGTGTAAGAGAAGAAGGTGCAGAGGATAGGGTGAGATGGAGGCAGATGATTCGCTGTGGCGACCCCTGAAGGGAGCAGCCGAAAGGAAAAGAAAAAGAATTCAATCTTATTTTCTGCAAAGACTCTGAATGATGATAAAAATTCACATTTTACTCAATGACTGGGCGTGGTTAATATTTCTGTTTAATATGTACTAAATGGCAAATGTGTAGGCTCAAAAATGCATTTAACTATACAATGCTAGCTCAGCTGATCTGTCTGTGGCATTGTTAAACTATGTAAAGTACTACAAACATCTCATTTTGGTTTGCTTTTTGTTATAGGGACAGCTGTGGCCAAATGGTTAAAGCTTGCTAATGGTAAGTGGATTTGGGACCGAAAGGTCACTGTTTCAATTCCAAAACCAACAGGAAAAATGCAGCAACATAATAATAATAATAATAATAATAATAATAATAATAATAATAATAATAATACCAGTGCACTTAACAAATCATAATATTTTAATAACAAAACAGTTTTATCCAAAAGTGGATTGAACAAAACATCGCCTTTAAAATAAGGCCATGGGCTATTATATGCCATGTTATCACAATTTCTTGCAGATATAGAAGAAAGAGATTCCTGTAGGCCTTCAATTGAATCACACTGTTAAAGGACATTGTTAAGAAAAAAAAAAGAAAAGAAAAGATAGCAGGGTACAGACTTCAGTACTTCAGACTCTCATATATGCTTTTTCATATGTAGTCTTCATCTCAGTGACTTTCTGTTATGTCTTGCAGTGATTTTGGCTTGAAAAAAAATCTCAAAGCTCTTTCACAAGTTTGGGGACTTTGTGGTACGCTTTGTTGCCAGTGGGCAAGGAAGTAATCAGAAAAAGAAGTCAACGAGCTGATGTTAGCCTTTCAGCCACGGGACAATACTTAGAGAATGTGAATTTCATGGACACAGACAGAAAAATCACTGCTTAGATTTTAATCAGCAGAATTCTTTATTATTTCCCCATGAATCACATTTCAATATATGAATCAGTATTTGTGGAATCAAATATCACAGTAAATTAATAATCCAATATTTAATTTAATTTACTTTTGCCTGGAGGTTGGACATATTGAGAATCATCTACAATTGTATTTGATTCTGCTCTGGGAGAGTCATATCCCCAGCAGTTTAGGTTTTGTTATACAAACCAAATAGACCTAGCTTTAATAAGATGGAGGATCGAGAAGCATATGGTCTATCAGCCAACAAATAACTGTGTGTGGGTCTATTAATTATATGATCTGAAGATACTTCTCTTAATGCTTAAATCATGAGATTACCAGAATGAATTTCTCATGTTTAACAAAAAGTGCAACATTAAATGAAAAAGGATTTTTTGGGACAGTATTAAGAATATGAAAGAAAACAAAAAAACAAACAAAACAAACAAATAAACAAAAAAACAACAACAGAAGTAGGGATTTCTAAATGTACTTTAAGCTGAAGTTCATTGCAGATAATCGTAAACAATCTGGGAAACAATAGAATAAGTATATGATAATAATAATAAGTATATATATATATATATATATATATACACCATACTTACAAAGAACTGTATATTGTTTAAAAAAAATCCTTTAAAATATTCTGGACTGAGAATTTGATATTGGATCATCTTCAAGTTCCACTGGAGTCTTACTTATTTCAATTCCAATCTCTCTTCTGGTAGTAATTACACGAAAAGCTCCACATAATTTATCATTATAATAACATAATTCTAATTAAATTTTCATAAACATACAAACTGGAAGCAGATTATAACCTTCTGGGCAGAAGTAAAAAAGTTGGGTCAGGATCAATTTTGGGCAAGTAATGAAGTAAGACAATGTTGTGATTTGAAAGCAGTGATCCCAAGAGTTGATTGTTATCATGATTTTGTAAAAAGGTAGTATCAGGAAAAGACCTAGCCTTTAAGAAGAAAAGGTCTTTGCTAAGAAATGAAAAAGAAAATTACTGAAAATTTTGAAAACAATTTTCCTCAAAAAAAGGTAGGAATGGATTTGGATAATTTATTCTATAAGGATGCAGGTATGCATGATTAAGTACTTGGGCTCAACAATCCAGAGCAATGGAGAGTGTGGAAAAGAGGTGAAGAAGCGTGTGCAGGCAGGTTGGAACGGTTGGAGAAAAGTGTCCGGTGTGATGTGTGATAGGAAGGTATCGGCAAGAATGAAAGGAAAAGTGTACAAGACGGTGTTGAGGCCAGCGATGTTGTATGGTTTAGAAACAGTGGCCCTGAGGAAAAGACAGGAGGCAGAGCTGGAGGTAGCAGAGATGAAAATGTTGAGGTTCTCTTTGGGAGTAACGAGGATGGATAGGATCAGGAATGAGTACATCAGTGGGACAGCACATGTTAGATGTTTTGGAGACAAAGTCAGAGAGGCTAGATTGAGATGGTTTGGACATGTACAGAGGAGGGAAAGCGAATATATTGATAGCAGGATGCTGAGGTTGGAACTACCAGTCAGAAGGCCTAGAGGAAGAACAAAGAGACGATTTATGGATGTGGCGAATGAGGACATGAAGGTCGTTGGAGTAAGAGCAGAAGATGCAGAGGACAGGGTGAGATGGAGGCAGATGATCCGCTGTGGCGACCCCTGAAGGGAACAGCCGAAAGGAAAATAAGAAAAAGATTCTATAAGGATGCATAGTGTCATTAAATGGTTAAAGGAATCGAAAAGACGCAAGTATTGGCAGAACACCGGTTATTTCTAATTCCTCTGAGAACCATCATTTGTCTATAGCTGAACATTCATATGTAATCGTCTCAGCTTGGGATTACTTTGGTAAAGCTTTGTGAAGCACTAAAACGCAGAGTTGCTTTCACATATGCCAGTTTAAACACCCCTGTGAATAAGGAAAGCCTTATGGTAACTGTGTCTAAAGGTGGCATTGACTTCTCTGGGCTGTGACGCATTAGGTAGAGTATCATACTTTGAAAAAGCATATTATGGGCAGATCATTTGGCACACAAAACATACAAAGTTCCCATATGAATTGTAACTTTCTTTTAGCAGAAGCTAAAGTGTAAGTGATATATAATGTCAACATATGGAACATTTAATATAACAATTGAACACTGATTTCTACTTTTGAACATAATTTAAATATAAAAATCGTAATTTAACAATTTTGCATAGTGACAATATGGATGAGACTGCCGAGTGCAGCTAACCCCCCCAGTGCAGCTAATTGGGTTCTCAAAGGCGGGCCATGTCTCTCACTGTCTATGGTGAGAGGTTCATGTAAAAGAACCATTGCTGACTTTCATAAAGAGTAGCTGCAAAGCCGTCAGCGTGTTTCTGTCCCTTGCTAAAAAAAGGTTGTGTCAGGAAGGGCATCCGACGTAAAAACCTATGCCAAAATCAAACGTGCAAATCAGATGATTCGCTGTGGCGACCCCTGAAAAAGCGGAAAGGAAAAGAAGAAGATAGAAGAGACTGCCTGATCCTAACACTTTTTTGTGACAAATAATTATTGCAAAAGAAAGAAAGAAAGAAAGAACGAAAGAAAGAAAGAAAGCCATTAAAAGCCACAAATTTTAAAAGTGTGTTATGGAATGTTAATGTGTAGAATTATTATGGCTAAAACAATCTGCATACTGAAATAACAATAACACACTGAAAGCCAAAAGCAATTTTTAACTTTTTTTTTAGAGCTGGCAGGAGTGCTAAAGAGCTTTTTAATTTACTCTAGGCACATCTTTTGGCCTTTTATTGTTTAGCATGAGTCATTCTAGGAGCCAAGCCACACAACCTGACCCACAAATACATGCATTAATGAACCAATTTTACTGGCAAACTCCTTCTCTAAGCCTGTATAGTGATGGCATGCATGTCATAAATTAAAGTAATGTTTTAGGATTTTTTCTATTAAAAGTTATACTACTTTTCAGGCATGCTCAAACAGAGTCTACAGCAGACCATGGAGCAGAGCACCATAGGCATGGAACATGTCATGCCACTGAGGTGATGCTGATTGGCTGTTATGTATCACTGACTCATATAATGATACTACATTAATAACAACACTGAAACCAAAAATAAAGCCTCGTACACCACTGCTCGACTTCAGTAGAATAAAAATACACAAGCTAATTTTACATACTTGCAGGTAAATAAAAGTTTATCCAGCAAACATCAAAAGCAAAAGTTAGTACAAGAACACGTGACATGGATAATTAGCCAAACAAGTCAGAAGATGCAAATGAAATCAGCAATCAGTTAGGGAAAGGAACAGTGTCATGGTATCCTGCTGAAGCGCAGAGAAATTGAGAAAAGAAAGACTAGGAGGCAGATGCAACACAAATGGCTCAATGGGCACTTTATTAATAAGCTCCTGTCGCAGTAATGACAGGGTCACAGAAAAATAAGGCAGCAGGGCAACATAAAAACATAAGCACTTGATCACTCAAGTTACAAAACATACAGCGGTCAAAAAATACACCAAGAACACAACCTAATCTGGCACTGGGTTTATTTCTGCTTCACATGAACGAGGTCCTCAGAGCGGGTACAAAAGTCTGAGTCAAACACGACAGGGAATGAAAAGCAAACCCAGGCTCAGACACCTATCACTAGAGATAATGTCTCAGAGCTTCACACTGAGGTAGAGCCTAAATGTATACACGTGAGCCAGCATAATGTGGAATAAGTCAGTAATCTGACATATTCGTATATTTGGAAAGAGAATTTAAAATGGATTAAAATGCAAAATGATAAATAATACAGTACAGGATTGCAACATGAAAATGGACTGTGTTACATCACATGCCATGCCACTAATTAAAAATGTTTCTTTTGAGGAAATAGGAATTGCACTTGAAGAACCAGTTTCTGAATGTTCGTATTTCAAACTCCATAGCAACCAATCAAACACTTATATACTGTCTGTCTGTCTTCCTTTCGGCTTTTTTCCCTTTTACTCGGGAGTCGCCACAGCGAATCATCTGATTCGCACGTTTGATTTGGCAGAGGTTTTTACGTCGGATGCCCTTCCTGTCACAACCCTTTTAGCAAGGGACAGAAACACGCTGACGACTTTGCAGCTACTCTTTATGAAAGTCAGCAATGGTTCTTTTACATGCCTCTCACCATAGACAGTGACAGACATGGCCCGCCTTTGATAACCCAGTTAGCCACACTGGGGGGGACAGTGACAACCTTGTGGAGAGTGGGACTCGAACCCCCAACCTTTGGATCAGCGATCCAGCGCCCTATACCACTAGACCACCACTGCCCCGCAAGCACTTCTATACTGATGGAACACTATTTTTTTTTTTTTTGTCAGTTTTGGTGTCTGTACAAAAACACCCTCTAAATCTATCACTTTGGACATGACATTTAAGATTTTGTTCATGTTACTGAATACTTGTGGCAGACTGAACAAATTTCAATCTGTTCCACATTCATACGTCCCAAAATTATATGCATCTCAAAAACCATTGTACCGTTGGACACCATGAAACTCACAAAAAGTTTTGAGGAGACTAAAGCAATTTACACAAAGTTAGGCCATAAAACCTGTGTATCATTTTGAGGAATGGCTTTGACTACCTAATGGCATGATTTTGATCTTGTTTTATTTAACTTGAAAATATAGACTAGCTGTCTCAATTTGTGATTCCATTAGCAAAGCCAAACACATAAACTAAATGAATCCGGCTCTCGACCAATCATCGCGATCATACTGGCATCCTCCAAGTAACAGATGAGTTCTATTTACAGAAAGTCATGTCTGTTTCTAGTACTTCTCACTGGTTTAATACTGTATGATTTGGGGAATCCTGCTGGGATTGCATAAATAGGTACAGAATTCTGGTACGAAATATATACAGTCTGTCTGTCTTCCTTTCGGCTTTTTCCCTTTTACTCGGGAGTCGCCACAGCGAATCATCTGATTCGCACGTTTGATCTGGCAGAGGTTTTTACGTCGGATGCCCTTCCTGTCACAACCCTTTTTAGCAAGGGACAGAAACACGCTGTCGACTGTGCAGTCTACTCTTTACGAAAATCAGCAATGGACAGTGACAACCTTGTGGAGAGTGGGATACAGTAACCCCCTTATTTCGCAATTAATGCGGACCAGCCCTCTCCGTGATATGCGAAAAACCACGAAATGACTCCTGCCACTTCTTAAGGGAACACACCCACCTATATATTATATAAAATTTATATAGAAGTTAAGTTTAAACTGTTCTATGCATGTTAATGTCATACAGGCAACGTGTATTAATATATAAATAAATTATACACCTTATAATGACAATAAATATATATAAATACTGTATAACAAACCTTATAAATAAAGGAGGAGGATTATTGGTGGCACTGGTGCTTGATTGGGGCTCGTCAGCGCCTCCAGAACCTTTGTTTTACAGTAGTACGTATCATGTTAGTGTCCAAACTCACATTATTTTTATGGCAGTCCATAATGCACAACGATAAGGCATTTTCCATTTTCACAACGGCTTTATTGCGCTATTACTGTTATGGTCTGTGCTAGTTGGCGGTGATCAACTTCTCTCTCTCTCTCTCTCTCTCTCTCTCTCTGCATGCGCTGGTGAGGGGCGTGGCTGTTACGTGCAGGTGAAATCCAGAGAGCGTACCTGAATTCACTCAGCCATTAGCGCGCAAGAGGAGCTCAGTGCTCAACACTGTTTTTTCCCCTCACCCCTACGGTGAAAATGATTTTCCTGCACCCCAGTGCTTCCCCTGAACTTAATAAAAGTCTTTGTTTCATCATACTTGGTCTCCTGCATCTTTGGGTCCGACTGATATGCGTATTTGAACATATATATGAACAAGCTGGTCAGGAGGGCCAGCTCTGTCCTTGGCTGCCCACTGGACTCTGTGGAGGAGGTGAGTGAGAGGAGGATGGTAGCAAAGCTCACATCCATCCTGTCCAACAGCTCTCACCCACTGCACCAGACTGTCGAGGAGCTAAGCAGCTCCTTCAGTGTACGACTGAGGCATCCTCAGTGCAGGAAGGAGCGCTACCGCAGGTCGTTCATTCCCACCGCTATCAGACTGTACAACGCCACTTTGTAACTGTCTGTGAAAATACCGGTTATGTGCAATAACCCGTGCACTTTAATCAACCACATCTACCCCACTGACTGTGAACCATATCAACCCATCTACTCTGCACTAGATACATTACACTTTAATATAGGCCAATCTATAAAGTTGCTCCATTCTTTTCTTTTATTGTTTAGTAATTTATACTATTTATGTATCTATTTATTTATTTACTTATATAATATATATGTATGTGTGTATGTTCGTACTTGTATCTATTTTTGCACCCCCTACTGATAGTACCTCAAGAGCCTGTAACAGTGAATTTCTCCATTGTGAGATTAATAAAGCTGTATCTTATCTGTATCTTATCTTATTTTCTCTTCCTACTTCTTAATGTAGCGCACAGTCAACTCGTTAATGACGTAATGGCGAGCCACAGACGCAAAACTTCACCCTTCTTTGAATAAATCTAGAAGATTAACTTTCTCACTAACTGTCATCATTTTCCTATTATTTTTCGGTTCACTAGATGATCTTCCTGTGATGCCGGGAGCACATCAGTTGGACCCAAAAATGCAGGAGACCAAGTACGATAAAACAAAGACTTTTACTGAGCTCAGGAGAAGCACTAGGGTGCGGGAAAATCGTGTTCATCGTAGTGGTGAGGGAAAAACAATGTTGAGCACGGAGCTCCTCTAGCACGCTGATGGCTGAGTGATTTCAGGTGCGCTCTCTGGATTTCGCCTGCGGGTAACAGCCACGCCCCTCACCAGTGCATGCAGAGAGCGAGAGAGAGATAAACACCACCGACTAGCACAGACCATAACACTTCCTGGGCGTTTTCAAGGCCTTAGCATACACAACAGCACTTAGAAGCACAAAGAGAGAAAAACTTAGGCGCTTGACTGGAGAACTGCTGATACGTAGTGTAGATGAACTAACAATGCGGCTCAAACACAAAGACATGTGTTGGATGCTGTGAAATATAATCTCGACCAATCAGCTTGCTGGATTCACAGCCAATCAGAGAACACCCAAGCTAAGCAGGAGAACAGAGCATGTTGGGTCGCGTAGTTGAATGTAGTGTGAGTGAATTTTGAATACTGTACTGTAATCTTTAATTTTTTTTAATTTACCGATGGGAAATCCGTAATATTGCGGGGACGCGAAGTAGGAAATGCGAAGTGGAAGGGGATTACTGTAATAGCGAAATACCCTGAGCAATCACAAAAGAGGTTTGAAAATCGGAAAAATAAGTGGATATTCCCATTGTTTTACAACAAACTGGACAGGAAACCATTTTTTCCACATTTCTTCAACAATTTTCAATTTTTTTTTTTTAATCAAAGCAATACATTGCAACTTAATCCATATTGTGCTGTAGTGGGTCACATTCATTCATTCATTTTCCGAACCACTTAATACTAAATATGGTCACAGGAAGGTCACACATCAGCTGACTGGGTGAGAGAAGAATACACTTTGGACAGCTGACTAGGCCATCGCAGTGAAGAAACATGCTGATGGCTATGCAGCCTACTTTTGATGAAAGTCAGAAATGGTTCTTTTCCATGTCCCTCACCATAGACGGTGAGAGACATGGCTGGCCTTTGATAGCCCAGTTGGCTGCTCTGGGGGTAGCAGGTCACATATTACGTTAATATTAATCAATATCTCAGCATATTTCCTTTATTTATTTATTAAGAACAGTGTTCGGACAATTTATGAAATCTAATAAGGCACTACCTTCTGTGCCGACATTAAAGACTTTGGTTTCTGGGGAAAATGATACAAGAATGCAATATATAATTTATAAACCTTATTAAACATCAGATACATGATATTTCAAAATTTTTTGTGGATATTTCAGATATACACAGACGGATATGCCCATTTATCTAGGTGGCATAACACAGTGATATTATCAATGTCTGTTACAGCTCCAAGCATTGCCGCATAATGTTGCCAAGCCTCGACCTGACGAACTAAAACAAGATCAACTAACTTGTCATTAATTGCTGTAAAAATATTACAGTGTGGGCCAGACATTGTGTGGGCATCATTATCTTCACTTATTTAGAACAGAACATCTGTTCATTCCAAAAACCGCTCATAATTGACATTATTATAACACGCTTTTAAATAAATACAACCAGAATTGACTACATGAATTGTGTACTTATAATGACTTTTTTGTTTGTTTTGATAAGGATGTAAGAAATACTACAAACAGGCATAGGTTTCAAAGTGCATGGGGGTAAAGTAGAAGAACAAGTAGAATGGTAAGCCGGATTAGAGCTGATCCCACCTGACTGCAATGACTAAGGGGTGACGGGAGCTTGGCCATGATTCCTACGTAGGCCCTGTACTGAAGGACGCTGCTGCTGTCAGCCGTTACCATCCAGGCTCCTTATCTCTTTCCTGGCAAGCTGACAGCCCTGATCGCCTGCCACCTCTACTTTAGGCATGCTGCCTCCAGAGCAGCCTGAAAGCTGCACAGTTGCAGATAAATCCCCCAGAACTGGCCATCTTGGCCCGGTGACTGTCTCAACTTTGAGGACTTTTCACCATCTTCCATGCCAAAAGCACTTTAAAAGAGGCCCAACTGTAATGGATTATATCTTAAATTCTTTCCTCTAAAAGAACCCCTACACACACACACACACACACACACACACACACACACACACACACACACACACACACACACACACTGTACTCTTTGTCAAATTAAGAGTCAGTATATGTATAATATCAACCCTGTTTTGGATAATGGCACAGAATGGAATTAGTGGATGAGGATATATGAGGTACACATGATTAATTTTTATGATGTAGTTTATGAGTGCACCCTAGACTTTTAACAACCCAAAAATGATTGCATAAAATAGACACTGAACACATAATTCCTCTCCATTCCAATCAAACAATCAGAGTAAAAACTTAATTATTAAAAAAAGAAAAAAAGCACACACAAACAGTAACCTGGGCTCAAGTTCAAGCTGGGAACCATAGACCTGTGAGGCCGTAGAGCAACCCAATTATTGTTAAATTCCTCTATGTATCTGGGATACCTAATGTTACTTTCAACATTGTTGTGATTCCTGAGTCGTCAAGAAGCTACAAAAATATAACTTACCCTTCTCATCTATGAAGAAAACCAAACAATTTTCAACACAAATAAAAAATCTGCTGACTTATACAAGTCAAACACTGTTATTTTATGTGGATAGAACACTAAGGGAGACAGGAAGGGACACACTTTTTAACGGGGATGTATCACACGCCCCCTTTGGACCCATAAAAGTTGTTACAGTTTTAAATAATCATGCTAGAGACAGCCTGTGTTAAATAATGGTTTATGTTATTTAGTTAATATTTATGTTCTCCTTCTAGTATATGGGAGCTGGAAGTAACTGCAAAAGGCTTTGTTTGTTTGGACACCTTAGTTTGTAGGGTGTTTCTGTGTGAAGTGTGCATGTTAATCCATGCTTGCATGGGTTTCCACTGGGTAGTCTGTTTTCATCCCGCAGTCCAATGCCATGCACATTAGGCTAATTGCAGTAGCTGTTCCAAATTGGTAATAGGCGTGAGTGTGAATCGTTGTGCGTGTTAACCCAGCAGTAGTCTGTCAAGCAGTATCGGGTATATACCTTCCTCACCCAGAGTCGCCTGAGATAGGATCCAGACTCCCTGAGAACCTTGTAGAATTACAGTTTCAGCAAATAAATGAATGAATAGTACATCACTGCATGCTGGGTCTTTGATTGGCTGGCCTTCTCCCACTGACCAGCATGCACAGGGGTCTCTCCACCCATCCTCGTCCTTCCAGTGCACTGAGCATGGAACTTTCAGTTGTCAAATGGTGACCAATCAGAGCAGAGTTGGCACAGAAAGCGGAAATACCATATATGGAAGGAAAAAAAGCAAAGCAGCACACACTCAAAAGCTCCACTGGTGTCCAGAAAGAAAAATAAAGATCTGCAAATGGATATAATATCTGACTTTTATTGCAACATTCATTTGGCAAAAAAAAAATCTTCCCAAAGAAACAAAAAATGTTTGTTTTCAGAAATAATTCTGGGGCTTACTTTATAATATATTAATACATCAGAAGATGCTCTATCATTGGATTGCCTGTCTATGTGTGGTGCTTATATGTGTCTTCGTCTGTATGTATGGTGTAACTCTTCACGTCCAAGGTCATAACAGGGTGCTAGCTGCTCAGGATGCTGCTTCCATCCTGGTGCAGTAGATTTCACAGCACTGCACACTGATGAGCGGGCAAGCAAAATTGATTGGTAGAGGGAACGCATATAACATTAGTCTAACTAGATGTTAAATTCATTTCATACTTCTATACACTGGTGTAATCAGGAAACTAGTATTGAAATGTGTGAAATTAACCTTTATATTGTCTTCAGATTTCGAAAAAAAAAAAAAGGTTTTTCCCATTTTTAATGTATTCAGCTTATATTCATTAAAGCCTGGTAGATGTAGAATAATATTCCTTGCAGAAGCAGCACTATTTAATTATCAGTAGGATGACTCAGAATGTCAGTATGTAACATGGACAGAATGAACAGCCATCTACTCACTAATTAAAGCTGCAGCTAATAATTGTGTAATTAGTTACGCAATGCCGATTGATAGTTTTTGACATGTTTAACTTTTTATTATCTAAAGTCAATAAATGTCAATACATCAGTGATCAGTGAGAGTACAAGGCACACTATGTAACATGGACAGGAAAAGTCACGTTTATCATCAATCCCATTTCAAGTCTGGTGCTTATTTACAAATTTTGCCACGCACATGCAGATTCCATGATTCATTGTGCATGTACCTGTGGTCCAATTCATGTGGTTTTTGGACTTGTGCATACCACGCTCAGCGTGATGTCAAAATAATCTTTCTGTTGTCACAAAATCAGGC
Source organism: Plotosus lineatus (assembly GCA_024760905.1). Taxonomy (NCBI): domain Eukaryota; kingdom Metazoa; phylum Chordata; class Actinopteri; order Siluriformes; family Plotosidae; genus Plotosus; species Plotosus lineatus. The sequence goes on along the minus strand of CM045728.1, from coordinate 70,411,993 downwards.
ATGAAAAAGCTGTAAACTAGGAAGTATTTGAATTATTTCAAAAACTGTGTTCACCATATTTTCATATTTTGATATGATGTTATCTCCAAGGCATACACTAAAGATTCTGATGCACTGATTCACAAGTAAACATTGGCATGGAAATATTTATTCAAGTTTGAAGTTAGGTAGTTGGAAAATGTGCCAGTTTCATGATCAGACAAATATATCAGCAGTTAGAGCCAGCAAAGCCTTCTCTGATGACCTAAACGCGATCGGAAGCATTAGCTTACATTTATAACATAAATTCTAGTACTGTATTGGTTCAATTAACTTGCACCAATTTATTCCCAACAGTCTCTCTTCATTTCATAGTGCATGTACTGGCGCTGCTTCCAGTGCGTATGTGGATGTGAGATTTTTTTTTTTTTTTTTTTTTTGTACAATCAGATTTCAGCTTCTATGTGCTGCTATGTCAGTATAATCTGCCTAAGGCCTTCAAAACCCACAGTGCTGGCCAATGTCACAATTATATTGGCATTTCGGCTTTTTCTTTGTCCAATCAGATTTTAGATTCGCCTCACAGGGCCAGCTTGCAGGCCCACAACAATGTCAGCATTTACCCCTCTTCTGATTGATTGGTCAGGGGAAAACTAGGCAAATAATCTGTAGTGATCTGCACACAAGACATTGAAGTTAGAATTTTATAAGCACACAATGGCTGACAGAGGATAACTTGACTTGGTGTCAGACATTCTTAAAAATCCTTTTTCCATGTGGACTTTTCAAGAAAAGCTAGACATTGTAGGAAGTGGTCGACGAGGTAAGGTTTCTGCTTATTAAACTTGGACAGCACCAGATTTACCAGGAGCTTCCACCGATGATTGCCGGTGGAAGTTATGTAACGCTCAGAGTTAGAAACTGAAATGCATAAAATGCCTCTCTCTGCAATGCCACACCTTGTTTTCTTGTATATTTGTATATTACTGATGGGTTTTATAATTGTTAATATGATAATGGTAGTATTAAGAGGTGGATTAAGTCCGTTCAGTCCCCACTGAAGGCCTAGGTATCAAATGCACAGGCCACCACTGATATTGGTACATACATACATACATACATACATACATACATACATACATACATATATACATACATACATATGAAAAATTGTACATTATACTACTGACCATTGTTGTTGATGAGAAGATTAAAGAACTATGGACCATGCTCTGCTAATCCCCTATAATGCGGATTTATGAACACGTCCAAGGGGCAGCAATGCTGTGAATTATGCTGATACTTCAAATTAAATTTTATTTCCCAAGAGTATACTGACATATTTTGGTGATAAACTAGAAAATCTTTGCATGAAAACAATGGTAAAGTTTAATTTAAGCATTAATTTTGCATGAAGGGCTTTCAGTTATTTAACTTTATGAGAAGCCTTGATAATTGGATATATTACTGCATGGGCAGTTAGAAACCAGAATCCAAGAGTACAGTGTTTTAAGAAGCACAATGGTCCATTCCTTACTTTTTAAATTTAACAATAACTTTCAAAATGCATTACATTTGGTTTAGCCAATAAAAACTAAGTAAGAGAGGGACCAATTTGTTCGCTGATAGAAAATTTAACATGACGATCTATTATCGTTTTTTGTGGTAACTAAACTAATTTATTCAGTGATTTATTTCTTTTTTTACAATTACACCTTTAGTTGAATTTGTACTTAAGTCAGTGGTTCTCAAATAGTGGGGCGAACCCCTTGGGGGGGGCATGGTGCGATGCCGGGGGGGCGCGTGTGACCCCAGGGAACATGCTTTTTTTTTTGCCATATTAGGATAAAGTGTAATTGTACATCCACTACAGCAGGTGGCAGTGGCTTCCTCACTGTCAGAGTCTGCCCAGATGTAAAATAAGAAGTGAAGTTAATAAACCCACCATGGAAATTTTTAACAGGGACGGAAAGAGAGGCAGAGAGAGAGATGGAGATGGTGAAAGAAACGAGAAGTTAAGTTGAGGAGGTATGATAAAGCGGATGTAGCACTCGGCTTCACTGTGCTGCAGTGAGAAACGAGGAAAGACTGCTGTGTTTACAGTACTGTGTCTGAAAACATTGGCAGCGTACAGCATGAACCCAAATAAATTCAGGCGTCATTTAAAGACATCGCACCCTGATCACGTGATGAGCCGCGTGAGTTTTTTCAGCGAAAACGTGCCGAATATTGCCAACAACCATCCCGCTTTGTGAATGCATACTGCATATCTGCCGATGTTGGATCATGGGGACATTTCCAGCTGAATTTGGGTAAGAGGCAGGGTACACCCTGAATTAGCTGGCCTACATTGGATGCATTTCGACGATATTTGGAGAGGTAAGTAAAGCAGCTGAAGGAAACTTTCATGACAAAATAAGATCTGACCAGGCGAATATCTTCAGCTACAGATTCTGAAAAAGGGTGGAACTTAGCAGTAACATACCCACCCTCACAATACAATTTAAATGCATTAGGGAATACAAGGATCCCTTGCTACTTTGCGCTTCAATTCATGTGACTTCAGTGCATCACGTTTTTTTTTTTTTTTTTTTTTTTAATATTCATCAAATTAAAAAGCAAGGAAATTAAGGAAGAATGGGAGGGGGGAGTTAAGGAAAATGCAGCAAAAACAAGGACAATTATGTAAAAAAACAACAACCCATAAACAAACACAAAACAAAAAAACAACCAACCCCCCTCATCAAAACTAGTTACATTTTTGTGAGGTGCACATCTGTGTGCACAGATCTACAGGTGAATGTAAATAGAAAAATAATGGAAGAGAGTCACATGGTGTGACTCAGCGGTTTGAGTCTGTAATTTTCCATAGAGGACTTCTTCTTTTCCTTTCGGCTGTTCCCTTCAGGGGTCGCCACAGCAAATGATCTGCCTCCATCTCTCCCTATCCTCTGCATCTTCTACTCTTACTCCAACGACCTTCATGTCCGCCTTCACTGCATCCATAAATCTTCTCTTTGGTCTTCCTCTGGGCCTTTTGCCTGGTAGTTCCAACCTCAGCATCCTACGACCAATATACTCACTATCCCTCCTCTGTACATGTCCAAACCATCTCAATCTAGCCTCTCTGACTTTGTCTCCAAAACATCTAACATGTGCTTTCCCTCTGATGTACTCATTTCTGATCCTATCCATCCTCGTTACTCCCAAAGAGAACCTCAACATTTTCATCTCTGCTACCTCCAACTCTGACTCCTGTCTTTTCCCCAGGGCCACTGTCTCTAAACCATACAACATTGCTGGCCTCATCACCGTCTTGTACACTTTTCCCTTCATTCTTGCCGATACTCTCCTATCACACATCACACCGGACACTTTTCTCCATCCATTCCAACCTGCCTGCACGCGCTTCTTCACCTCTTTTCCACACTCTCCATTGCTCTGGATTGTTGAGCCTAAGTACTTAAAATCCTCCACCTTCTTTATCTCTGCCCCCTGTAACCTCAAAGTTCCTCTTGGGAATTTTCCATAGAGGACAAATTTTCCATAGAGGACTGGAGTTGCGCAATACAACGGAGGGGAGGAGCAACACAGACAGGTCGGGGCTTGTCTGGGCTTGCCTGGGCTTGTTTAGGCTTGTACCAGAGAGAAAACAATTTGTTGGGGGAATCTATATTAAGGACCTGTGGCCTACTGGCTAGGGGCTCTTCCAGTCTTCTCGTGGCTCTTCGGGTGGATCATGGATCAACTCATCTCAGGTCAACCATGGAACACGCTTCACCTAAGTTTTGTTGTTCGGGATTTCATTGACACAGTCCAGCATCCACGTCCACGCATAGCCCACACGAGGATGGTCATCAGTGGTTTCGTCCGACACATGGGATGGCAAGCCTTTCCCTGCCAGCACATGCATTATCACTAAATTTACAACGCTGCAGGGGCCTGGTGACTATGGGACCCTTGGTTAATTTGTATATGGTTTAGGTCTAAGTTGTACATAATGTGAATTTTGTCTTAGTTTGTTCCTATTATTAAATTGTACATAGTTAATGTCGTGGTCTGTTGTGCTTTGCTGGTGTCACAGGGCAATTTCAATCCTCTAAATTTTCCTATCAGTAACAGCGCGCATTCGCGTGCATCTGTATGTGTGTATATTTATATTGTATTTACATCTTATGCATTATGTTTTAATGTTTAATTGCTATTATAAGCATTTATAGCATTGAATATGCATTTATTGATATTATATAAACATATACATGTATGTATACGTCAGTCGGGGGGGGGTCCTACTTCACGGAATTTGGTGGTCGCGGTGGGGATCTCGGTCCCAATTAACCGCGGAAAATGAGGGATCTCTGTATCCATTTTCCATATGAATTTCAACTGTCAAATGATTACATTCAAAGTCCATGGGTTTTAGTTATATAGTGTTAGTAATCATTTGTGTGATTTTTAAAATAGATCTTCTGATTTGATACATGTTCTTTTTACACGCACCTCTAGAAAGGTCAGGCACATTGTTGTTAATTTTCAGAGAATTTAAAAATAAAGTTTGATGAAATCTCGGGAGACTCGCTCGTTGTCTTGGGAGACTTCAACGCCCATGTGGGCAACGATAGTGTGACCTGGAAGGGTGTGATCGGTAGGTACGGCCTCTCCAGTCTGAATCCGAATGGTGTGTCGTTGTTGGACTTCTGTGCTCGTCATACTTTGTCTATCACGAACACCATGTTCGAACATAAGGGTGTCCATAAGTGCACTTGTCACCAGGACACCCTAGGTCGCAGTTCGATGATTGACTTTGTAGTCGTGTCATCGGACTTGCGACCATATGTTCTGGACACTCGGGTGAAGAGAGGAGCTGAGCTGTCTACCGATCACTACCTGGTGGTGAGTTGGCTTCGGTGGTGTGGGAGGTTGCCTTCCAGACCTGGCAGGCCCAAGCGTGTAATCAGGGTCTGCTGGGAACGTTTGGCGGAGCCCCCTGTCCGAGAGGCCTTTAACTCCCACCTCCGGCAGAGCTACAACCACGTTCGGAGGAGGCGGGGACATGGAATCTGAATGGGCCATGTTTCGTGCCTCCATTGCTGAGGCGGCAGCCCATAGCTGTGGCCGTAAGGTCGTCGGTGCTTGTCGTGGCGGTAATCCCGAACCCGGTGGTGGACACCTGCGGTGAAGGGGCCGTCCAGCTGAAGAAGGAGGCCTATCGGGTTTTATTAGCCTGTGGGACTCCTGAGGCAGCAAACGGGTACCGGCAGGCCAAACGTGCTGCAGCCGAGGCTGTCGCAGATGCAAAATCTCGGGCATGGGAGGAGTTCGGTGAGGGCCTGGAGAGTGATTATCGGTTGGCCTCAAAAAGGTTCTGGGCCACCATCCGACGCCTCAGGAGGGGGAAGCAGTTCTTCACAAACACTGTTTACGGTGGAGGTGAGGAGCTGCTTACCTTGACTGGGGATGTTGTTGAGAGGTGGAGGGAATACTTTGAGGACCTTCTCAATCCCACCAACACGCCCTCCGTGGAAGAGGAAGACCCTGGGGGTTCGGGTGAGGGTCCGCCCATCACTGGAGTGGAGGTCACTGAGGTTGTCAAAAAGCTCCTCGGTGGTCGAGCTCCGGGGTTGGACGAGATCCGCCCGGAATACCTCAGGACTCTGGATGTTGTAGGACTGTCTTGGTTGACACGTCTCTGCAACATCGCGTGGTCATCGGGGGCTGTACCTCTGGATTGGCAAACTGGGGTGGTGGTCCCAATTTTAAGAAGGGGACCGGAGGGTGTGTTCCAATTATCGGGAATTACACTCCTCAGCCTACCTGGGAAAGTCTATGCAGGGGTACTAGAGAGGAGGATCCGACCGATAGTCGAACCTCGGATTCAGGAGGAACAATGTGGTTTTCGCCCTGGCCGCAGCACTCTTGACCAACTCTATACGCTCCACAGGATTCTGGAGGGGCGTGGGAGTTTGCCCAATCTGTCCACATGTGCTTTGTGGATTTGGAGAAGGCTTTCGACCATGTCCCTCGAAAGATCTTGTGGGGCGTGCTCCGAGAGTACGGCGTTCCGGATCCGCTGCTACGAGCTATTCGGGCGCTGTATCACCGGAGCCAGAGTGTGGTCCGTACTGGTATCAGCAGCTCGGATTCGTTTCGGTGGGAGTTGGAGTCCGCCACGGCTGTCCTTTGTCACCGATTCTGTTCATAATTTTTATGGACAGAATTTCTAGGCGCAGCCGAGGCGATGAGGGGTTCGGGGTCGGTGGGCATCGGATGTCATCTCTGCTTTTTGCGGATGATGTTGTCCTTTTGGCTTCATCAAGTCGGGCCCTCCAGCTCTCATTGGAGCGATTCGCAGCTGAGTGCGAAGCAGCCGGGATGAAGATCAGTACCTTCAAGTCCGAGGCCATGGTTCTCAGTCGGACAATGGTGGAATGCACCCTCTGGGTCGGGGATGAGGTCCTGCCCCAAGTGGAGGAGTTTAAGTATCTTGGGGTCTTGTTTACGAGTGAGGGAAGGATGGAGCGAGAGATCGACAGACGGATCGCTGCAGCCTCTGCTGTTAAGCGGTGCCTGTACCGGTCCGTCGTGGTGAAAAAGGAGCTGAGCCGCAAGGCTAAGCTCTCAATTTACCAGTCGATCTACGTTCCTACCCTCACCTATGGTCACGAGCTTTGGGTAATGACCGAAAGAACAAGATCATGGATACAAGCGGCTGAAATGAGCTTTCTTCGCCGGGTGGCGGGGTTCTCCCTTAGAGATACGGTGAGAAGCTCCGCCATCCGGGAGAGCTCGAGTAGATCCGCTGCTCCTCCGCATTGAGAGGGGCCAGTTGAGGTGGCTCGGGCATCTGGTTAGAATGCCCCGGACGCCTCCCTGGTGTGGTGTTTGGGCATGTCCAACCGGGAAGAGACCCCGGGGTCGACCTAGAACACGCTGGAGGGACTATGTCTCTCGGCTTGTGTGGGGCCGCCTCGGTGTCCCCCCGGGAGGGTTGGAGGGAGTGGCTCGGGAGAGGGATGTCTGGACCTCTTTGCTAAGGTTGCTGCCCCCGCGACCCGACCCCGGACTAAGCGGAAGAAGATGAGATGAGATGAGAAGTTTGATGAAATGTCTGTGCCTCTTTTTCTTGTAATGTTATATTTTTGTTTTCATAAAAAATAAAAATAAAAAAAAAACACGCATCATTAAATATCTTTTTTCTTTTCTGCCTAAATACCCCAAGACAATATCTATGCCCATACACATGAATAAGAAATGATGGTTTCAACATTTTTTTGTGAGACTGGGTGAGCACGTTACAAATGTAATGTCTATGACACTGGAATTAGCCTGGGAAACTTTTAGAATCCACACAGAAATGTCCCTGTTGGCATCAGGTTCGAATGCAGGACCTTTTTTTCCCCTGTGAGAGACCGGTGTGTGCCAATGTGCAGCCAAATAAGAACAGTATTTACAACAGTTTCCTTTTGTTTTGACTACACTACCTCATTTCATTCAAGTAGCAAAAAGATATAAGAATGGTGGTTGGAAGATAATTAATTTCTGTGTCTTGAGGCAAGCACCACACAGACACCTATCTTTCAATAGAATGGGAAAATATGATTAATTAAACTAGTTCACCTTCTTCAATTGCTAAATATTCCAGCTGTGTGGATGACATGCCCATTGTAGGCACTTTCAGTCATGGTCAAGAGTCCATATGTGGAATCTGACTGGTCTGCAGCTATTCAGCCTCACACATAGCACTTTTTTCAGAGCTTACATCAACCTTTTCAGTCGTTTGGGCTACAATAAATCTCCTGTAGGATCAGACCAGCTGTACTATCGTTTCCTATCCACACAATTGCAAGTTCACTGGTTGTACTTCCTTGGACCAACATATAAAAGTCAGAAAGAGATGGCACTGACAGAGCATTCTTTTAGTCATTGATAATTAGAAGCAGCTTGCCTTGAGCTCTTGATTAACAGTCTATGCAACTCTTTCCTGTGAGTGATGAAGAGGACAAGAGTGGGCTCACCCCATCAGAAAGAAAAAGAGCACTGGATAAATTGTTAATGAAGGTAATGAGTAGTTGTTGGAATCGCTAGTCTTTGTTTGATCCGAGGCTGCTCAAATGATGAAAAATGACATCTCTATTTAAATTCCTGCACAGTCAACAGTCTTCAAGACAACTTTGAAGTTGCTCAATGAAACATCTATTTATACAGAGTAGTCATAGTAGTAGGTTCAGTTTTATATCTAATCTGATTGAGAAACATTGGTTTCAACATTCAGCCAAATATTACAAGAGCGAAATGACACAATGCTAGGTGTTTGTGCCTGGTGAGCTACTGAGGATTTATACACCACTCAAGCTTCTACAGAAGCCACTTTAGCAGGTGTGACTAGCGCATAATGTTTCCTCTCACACAGCAGTTGGGCTGAGTATACCTGAAACGTCTGCGAAACACAGACAGGCTAGACAGGCTGATGGATTGTGGACAGTTCATAGCATGCATCTGCTAGCAGTATGGAACATCTCAAGAGCCCGATGACAGATTGGGACAAGGGGTGGCTTCCCACTAGAGGCATTAGCAGTAGCTTAGCCCCACTGATCACAGCAGAACATACAATGTGACTGAGGAGATCAAACATGTTACCGAAACGTTCTCACAGCCCTTCTCTTGAGCTGGTTGAGGTAAATATAGTGGACAAAGCAAGAAACAGTTAGTGTTTGTTTTTTCAAAACTTTGCGACTACCTCCTTGGAAATGCGTTAACATTACTGAAAGTATCCAGGTCCTCATTTCAACCAGTAAATACTGAATATGCTCTTATACAAGGATACAGTCAAAAAGACAGAAATCACATTAATAAGATCTGCTTACTGTATTTTCCGGACTATAAGTCTTACTTTTTTCATACTTTGGCTGGAGGTGCAACTTATACTCTAGACTAGGGGTCACCAACATGGTGCCCGCAGGCACCAGGTCGCCCACAAGGACAACATGAGTCGCCCGCAAGCCTGTTCAGGGGCAGGGAACCTATGGCTCGCAAGCCAGACGTGGCTCTTTTGATGACTGCATCTGGCTCTCAGATAAATCAGGTGGCCTTTCTTAACAGAATAACTAATACATAATTTTGCGATCCTTTAAATAAAAATACAGAAAAAAGCCATCAAATAAAACAAAAACATAAATAAATCTCACACATTTAAATCTATACATTTATTTTCAATGCCCCTTGTCGCTGTGGCACGCAGTGAAGAGCCAATCCTTTCTGTACTCCAGTGTGTGGACAGAGCCAATACTTTGAAACTCTAATTTTATTGGATTATATGCAACAGCCTGTGCTAGTTGTTTTTGGGTAAAGAGGTAAATTTCCCTCGTTTTGATCAGCTCATGTGCAAGAAGCCAAGCAGAGCCAGCAAGCAAAACACAAACGGACAGACATGAAAAAACTTCAACCCGTAGACCAGCTGATTGCCTTGGGACGTGCTTCATGTCACATAAACACTGCACTGTGAGTCCTGTCATATTGACCATGTTCGGCTCCACATGCGCATGCGAACAGTCCTTCCCACACCTGAAAAACATGAAGACCAACCTGAGGTCACGTAACAGATGGAAGCCTAAATGCCTGCATGAAGCTGAACCTCAGCACGTATCAACCAGACTATAAAGCCATCAGCAAAACCATGCAGCACAAGAAGTCGCATTAATAGTAAGAAGTACTTTTCTTATTATAAATAACTTAATTATAACAATGTTCCTTAAAATAAATTCAGAGTTGTATAGTGCTCTAAAATTGTTGGTCTCAGTATAAAAAAATATATTTGTCTCTCAGAGGATTAGATTTTATATTTATTTATTTATTTATTTTTGGCTCTCTTATTCAAAAAGTTTCCCGACTCCTGACATAGATGAAGATCACTAATTATTAATAATAACATATAATTAAAGGTAAATTGAACAAATTTGTTATGTCACAATTTTGTATCGACCTGGTAGCCCTTCACATTAATTGATACCCAAGAAGTACCTCTCAGTTTCAAAAAGGTTGGTGAACCCTGCTCTAGAGCGACTTATATGTGAAATTATTACATATACAGTGATACCTCTGCTCACGAACATAATTGGTTCCCAGAAAGTGTGTGTAAGGCGAAAAGTTCGTCTTCCGAACATTTATTTCCCATAAGAAACCATTAAAATGAGAATAATCCGTTCCCAGGTCCCCATGAAACATAATTTTCTACTAAATAAGCCTTAAAACTACACAAAAATATACCTTATTTTATGTATAATAAATGTGCTCTTGTATTGTAATTAAAGAAATAAACTGTACTGTATAATAAAGTTGTTTTATTTACCTTTGTGATGGTAGTTGATGGCTTGATGGAATGGAGTGGGAGGAGGAGGGAGGGAGGGAGGGACTTACTGTTTGGAAGGAGTGTTTGGAAACGCCTACTGTTTGGAAACACCCTTAGCCACACACGCACCCTTAATAGCTTCCTTGTTCTTAAGGATGGGAGCAATGGTAGACTTAGCGTACTGGTACTGGGACGCTAATCACACAAACGCACACCTCGTTCGTGTTTTTCAATGATCTCCGCCTGTGGTGGGGTCTTTTTTCGGTCCCATAATAGCAAAAGTACACTCAATATGGTCCAAAATGTCTAGCAAACACAAACCACTTCCGCATTCAAAGAAATATATATATATTATGATTATGTGGTGGAAATTGACTTTGATAACATAATGTACCCACTAGAGACAATCCTTTTTTTTTGTATTTTTATGTGGGTGTTATAACATTTGCCCCACATGTTTTTACACAAAAAAAGTTGAAACAAGTGTTAAGAGAGTTAAGAAGTTAGATAAGTTTGACAATGAAAAATTACTGGTATTAGTTATTGTTCCATTTTACGAGATACAGGCACTTATTAAATGACCATAAAAAGCACAAAACTGGTCATTTTGTCCGGTGGATTACACGCGGTGTGTTCAACTGTGGTGAGTTTACAGTTTTCTGGTTTTGAGATTGACATCTCATGCAAAGACAGTAAAACTTACATTTTAGTGACTCTGGATAAGAATGATGCCAGAGACATGCATGGTGGTAAATCCAAAATATGTTACGCAATCAAAATCTTGCAAGTTCAGCCTTTCTATCGTCAGATGGTTCAGGAACAAAAAGAAATGTTTTCCATGATTTCTGCACTTGTAATTTGTGCAGCTCAGCACTGGCTGATAATGCGTTATGCTACAAGGGTCAGTCACGTAGCCCAGCCAATCCAATGAGTTTGTGTCACTACCAGGTTGGAACAGCCAATCAGAAAGTCAACATGTCCCCGAGCATGCCTAGAGTTGCAATACTCTTGCACACTCTGAAAACAGGCAAAGACTAATATTGCCGGAGGGAACCACTCATGTTATACATGATCATTTTAAATAGCTACGAGCACTAATTCACCTCAGGTACCATTTAACAGAAACCCCCCCCCCCCCAACCCCCAACCCCCTCCTGCACCCTGCCTGGTATTCCATGAGTGACCATTTGATAAAAGGATCAAGGCATCAAAATTATGTTCAAAAATATCAGGGATCTCAGTACACACCACTCATGTTACATAATTAACATTTCATAGAACCAAACAAATGATATTTATCTGTACAGTATAAGCAAACATTCAGAATTTTGAGGCACTGGCTAAAACAATAATACTTACTACCTTGTTTTTCATGAGAGTAATGCCTGAATGTACTACTTTAACCATTTTCTCTGTCAACTCCTTATTATTATCTGTTCTCATAGGTCTTACTATAGCATATTTTAAATAGGAGCCCAAGACGCCCCTTAAAACCATTTTGAAATTTTTCACATTTTCCATGCACCTGAAATCAGGCCTTGAGTCAGTAAACACTACATGTGCCCTCTTATCCATTAAACAGAAGAGTAGTTTGTTAGCAGGGGGTCTTGGCCACATGCAGAGGCACTAATGAGATACAATTCTTGTTTGGAGGAAAGACTTGGAAATACAGAAAGCTGTGGGCCATTCAAGTAAATAACCCAACTCGTCAAAAGCCATTAAGGACACACAGACCATTCGCTTTTATACCTGTAATCTGTCCACTGAACAAGAACTCTTGAGTGTCTTATTTTTCAAAGCTACTTGCTGTCTTGTAACTGGATAATATAATTGGATGCATTCACTCATGGATGGCATTAGTCCAGACAGAGATCACACAATGTGGAGAGAGAGAGAGAGAGAGAGAGAGAGAGAGAGAGAGAGAGAGAGAGAGAGAGAGAGAGAGAGAGAGAAGCTTCTCTAAAAAGACAAAAATAAGATTAAATCTTAATTTTCTCAAGATGGAACAGGTCTGCCCTCTAGTAATATTCAACAACAGGCTGTAAGTAATAATATCAAAGGCATTTTTTTTTTAAATTTATAACTCTATAAAGAAGCTAACAAAAATAACATCCCTAAATTTACTGTAAGAATTAATTATAGGCAGATTAAAAAACAAGACATATTATGATACATAAGATTAAGCGATGTCAGTGAGGTACATCTAAGTTTCTCGTCGTGGATGAATAAGCAATACAAAGACAGTTGCAGTGAAACTTGTTGCATTTTGTGCTCGGCAGATGGGGCTTTAACAGTAATAGTCTCAGATGTCCCCTGTTCTCTGTTTAGGCAACAATCAGCACTGGAGAGGTCTGTCTCATCTGCATAACTATGCATATTCAAATCATCTCACTGACAATTTTAAACAATCCTCTTCAACACCCTGCTGCTTTCTGATACAAATGATCCTGAATAGATTAGAGTAAACAATATGTTAAAATGCCACAGATGAAAACCCAAACCCAACACCTACTTTTCTGAATATTTTTCAAGTAATCCTTTCTGTGATTTAACATCATTTTGGTTTCGCATGTGAATAGACCTGTGTAGATACCACATTCTTTCTGTGCCTCATTCAGACCCATGTAAGAAATTATTTAACACCAAAATTTCACACAATAGTAACCAAACCTCCCCCACAGTGCAGCCAACTGGGTTATCAAAGGCGGGCCATGTCTCTCACTGTCTATGGTGAGATGCATGTAAAAGAACCATTGCTGACTGTCGTAAAGAGTAGCTGCAAAGCCGTCAGCGTGTTTCTGTCCCTTGCTAAAGGGTTGTGACAGGAAGGGCATCCAACGTAAAAACCTCTGCCAAATCAAATGTGCGAATCAGATGATTCACTGTGGCGACTCCCGAGAAAGGGGAAAAGCCGAAAGAAGAAGAAGAAGAAGTGTCCGAACCTCAGATATAACTGCATGGAGGACATCACAAGAGACTGCATCTGAACTGAAGATATAATATCAATTTTATTAAGCTAATAAATAATGACGTTAAAATCTCATACTCCTAAAATTGAATTTGCAGTGATTAATACGATAATTACAACCAGGTCTATATGAGCAGCAATATCCTGTTATGTTAATAGATTCCTATTAGATTTTTTTTTTGCAACGGCTGTCATCTTCATGGTAATAAACATATCATTAATCTTTTTTTTTTTTTTAATCCTGTTATATTACATTAAATTTATTGAAAATATTCAAATATTTATACAAACAGCAGCAACAACAACAACCACAACAACAACAACAACAATAATATGATAATACTACTATACTACTACTACTACTACTACTACTACTAATAATAATAATAATAATAATAATAATAATAATAATACTTTAATCTACATTTTCTATTCCTTTTTTTCAGCATCAGCATTTACTGTAGATTTTTGACTGTTGATAATTTCAGCTATGTGAAGTTGGTCCACACAACTTTCTCAAAATATCAATACAGCACTGCCAATTCGTTTGCGCTGGTTTGTGCCATAACATTTTTCAATTGTGCTATTAAGGCATTTAAGCAATTATAAAATGCTACGTTTCGTGCTACGTTTGTTTTCATAAGACAGTAACTTCTAAATTAACAGCATATTGTCTTTCAACAGCACTAACATAGCACAAATGATTGAGACCACTTTGGTGAGAGTTGGACATTGTGGAGGGGCTGAGCAACATCACAGGCCAGGAAATGTATTTTCAGAGAGGTACTACCTGATCTGTACATAATTAAAATAAATAGATTTTTACCACTACATCAGTTACACTATCAGGGTAGACATGGTCTAGTGGTATAGGGATGACTTTTGACAAGAGTAGGCTGCAAAGCCGTCGGCATAGTTCCGCCCTGCAATGGCCTGGCAAATTGTCCAGGGTGTACTCTGCCCTCGCCCGGAGTTGGCTGGGATAGGTACCAGCCTCCTCGCGACCCTAATTATGATTAAGGAGTTGCAGAAAATGAACTGAACTGAACAGTTACACTATCTGTTTATAGGAACAGCTACTTGTAAATTTCGGAGAAAAAAAAATTCTGACGCAACTTAAGCACAGTCAATATATTTCATTCATCGCTGAATGAGTTTATTAACTCTCTCTGAATGTTAAGTCATTTACCTGGGAGTTGCTCTCTAAAAGTTAAATTGTGTGAGCACAATTTTATATATATATATATATATATATATATATATATATATATATATATATATATATATATATAAAATACATACACAAATAAATAAAAGGCTCTCGATTGGCACATCAAGAAGGTGCTTGACTTTTAACCCGGAGATCGCAAGTTCAAAACCAGTGTAATGCCACTGCTGTCCATGGCCGGGAATCCGTGGGAGATAATTTGCTAAGCTCTCAGGTGAGGGGGAATAGCAGACACTCAGCTCAGTTCCCTGTCAATCACAATGATCGCCAGCCAGTGATGGGCATCTGTGTGTTCAGTTACACGAATGTGTTAAACTTCCCCCAAATATGCATGACGCCACAGCTCGAAAAGCGGCGGGTGGCTAGCACTGCATGTACTGAGGGCTTTCACCTCTCTCTGGTCGATAGTGGTTGTGTGATAGAGAAGGTGTCTATATGGGCAATTTGTATTAAAATGGAATTTTAAATGTATGCAGCTGAGCACTGTTGGGGGAAAAAAATACCCATGGATGAGCCACTGCTGTTTAATTTCATATTTCTGAGCTGATGAGATTATAATTTTATGAGACCTTGCTATAGATTTCCTAATTTGTACACAATCGAAAACTGAAAGTGAGTAAAAGGCAGACCGACACATCTAAACCCTTTCTTAATCCAGTAATAGCACATAATTTGAATATCGTCACAGGCAACCTGGTGCAAAGGGGTTCGATCAATATACTAATTTCAAGACAATCAATAAGCAGGAAAGATGAAATATTATGATCAGAACATTATAAAATATGTGCTTCAACTAGAAATAATTATTGCATCCATCATGTAAATAATTTAAAATACACCACTGATATACAATACAAAAGAAACAAACAAGCAGAAGGCAATACTCAGACATCAGAACATGAGCAGACACTCACCCAAACACACACACACACACACACACACACACACACACACACACAGACACACGCGCAGCACACACACACACACACACACACACACACACACACACACACACACACACACACACACACACACACGCACGCGCACGCACGCGCACGCACACGCACCTAATTCCTTACCACCTAAACAATAGGCCTTAATATTATCGAGCATTGAGTATTGCTTTGGTATTTTCTTTGTTTATTTCTTGTTTATCTTTGCACTAAATCAGTTCCTTTTCAAAAAGATGAAAATGTATCAAAGACTGAATCCTGGAAACATAAGAACTGTTTTTTTTAAGCAGGGAAAATTCTACTTTCATCCAGTTCATTTTCTGTACCCGCTTAATCCTAATTTGGGTCACGTGGAGGCTGGTGCCCAACCCAGCCAACTTCGGGCGAGGGCAGAGTACACCCTGGACAGCTCGCCAGGCCATCGCAGGGTGGAAACATGCTGATGGCTTTGCAGCCTACTCTTGTCGAAAGTCAGCAATGGTTCTTTTACATGCCTCACACCATAGACAGTGAGAGACATGGCCGGCCTTTGATAACCCAGTTAGCTCCACTGGGGGGGACAGTGACAACCTTGTGCAGAGTGGGACTTGAACCCCCTACCTTTGGATCAGCGATCCAGCGCCTTATACCACTAGACCACCACTGCCCCTAATTTCTACTTTCTAAATTCTAATTTTATAATGACATACAGTCGGCCCTCTTCTTATGAAATCCCCAGAATACAAAAAAAAATCCAGTATATGAAAAACATTTTCCTAATTTTTTTCCATCTGCATACGAAACAAGTTCTTCTTACGAAAAAGCGCCAAATGCGCCATTCAAACATTCAAACGATGCATGAGTTGCTCGCTCATTGGCTGTCTCCCAACATCCCACCCCGCTGGCCTCCCATTGGCTAGGAGGGAGCTGAATCTCCATAGTACTATACCCTTAAAGCTTGTTTGTCACACGTGAAAAGGAGAGCTGTACTGTTGGTTCGTGAGTTTCATGAGTTTTTTGAGAGTGCTCATTGCAGCTTATTTTTCATTTTTAAAGTTGTTTAATTCAGTAAATGTTTAATAAATATGGCGCGCTCCACCGAACGTGGCCAAAACGAGGCTCATCCAGACCTCCGATCCCTTAAGCAAACAAAAGCCCCAAAAGCTCCGGTGTCAGCCACGAGTGTTTAATAATGTTTAATATTGTTTGGTTAATAAAAAAATGGTTAATAAAAAATGTTTAATGTTTAATATTGTTTGTTTTGGTTAATAAAAATTGGTTAAATTAAAATGTTTAATAATGGTTTAATTAATAAATGTGTTAATAAAATGGTTTAATATGTTAATAAAATGTTTAAATGGTTTTATAAATAATTTTCTTTTACTTTTAATACATATTTCATACATATTCCATACAAAATCGGTGTACTTTATAATTTTTAAAGGGTTTATGGGGTAGTATCGGGAGCCTTTGAACGAATCACGCGTTTTACATGTAAAATGTGCCTCTACTTACGAAAAATCCAGGGAACGAAAAAGGCTCTGGAACGGATTAATTTCATAAGAAGAGGGCAGACTATATTGTATATTTAGGCAGTTTAACCAATCATCTTTAGACTTTTGGACATATGTGAGGCGCTCCACTGAATGTAGGTGCTTGTCGCAAGTGAAGTATGGTGCTTGTGAGACAAAGCGCGGCTTATCCGGACTTCTGATCTTTTAAGTGAACAAGTGCGCGTTGAATACTTGTTTGGTATGTGTGTGTGTGTGTGTGTGTGTGTGTGTGTGTGTGTGTGTGTGTGTGTGAGGAAGGGGTAATTTTATTGAGCTGATAATACATTGTGAAATTCAATGTAATTAAAAAGATGGAATTGAAATCTGTCTATTACAAACAAAGGATTCTAATTATTATAACTGTATAATTGTGATTGTTTTCATTATTTATTTCTTAACCATGAATTTGTTTGCAGAAAAAAATGCAATATAATATTATTTTGTTAAGACTAACTGGGTTTATGTACCGCAATAAATTTAATCATCATCATCACACTCATCATCCTCCTCTTCCACTTCATCCAGGGTCGGGCTGTGAGGACAGCAGCCCAAGAAATGAGGTCCAGACGTCTCTCATCCCAACTGCTTCCACCAGCTCTTCGGGGGGGTGGGGTGGACCAATGCGCTCCTGGATAAGCTAAGAGACATAATCCCTCCATCATGTTCTGAGTCAACCCCGGGGTCTCTTCCTGGTTTGACATGCATGAAACACCACACCAGGGAGGCATTCTAACCAGATGCCCGAGCCACCTCAACTGGCTCCTCTCAATACGGAGGAGCAGCGGTTCTACTCCGACCTCCCAGATGGCTGAGCTTCTAGTCCTATCACTAACAGAGAGCCCTGCCAACTGGCAAAGGAAACTCATTTCAGCCACTCAGGTCTGTGATCTTGTTCTTTCGAACACTACCGAAAGCTTATGGTCATAGGTGATGGTTAGAACATAGATCATCTGGTAAATTGAGAGCTTTGGGGCTCAGCTCTCTTTTCACCATGACAGACTGGAACGAGTTCTGGTTTCCAGCAGAGGCTGCAGCAATCCTCTTGTCAATCTCATGCTCAATCCTTATTTCACACATGAAGAAAACCCCGAGATACTTGAACTCCTCCACCTCTGGCAGGAGCTCATTCCAGACCCGGAGGGTACACTCCAGCCTTTGCCGGCTGAGATCCATTGCTTTGGACTTGGAGGTGCTGATTCTCATACCGGCTGCTTCGCACTTGGCTGTGAATCATTCCAATGAGAGATAGAGGTACTGCATTGCTGAAGCCCAAAGGACAACATTATCCGCAAAAAAAAAAAAAAAAAAAAACCAGAGACGAAATCCAATGGCCACAAAACCAGAACTCCTAAAAATTCTGTCCATAAAAATTAAAAACAGAAATCGTGACAAAGGACAGCCTTGGTATTCTCTGACTTTCCCCGGAAAAGAATTTGACCTGTTGTTACCAATGTGGACCTAGCTCTGGCTCCGATGATAAAGCAACCAAATTGCCCGGAGCAACAGGTCTAATATGCTGTAATCCCGGAGCACGCCCCACTAGATAGCCTGAGATAGCCACTCGATAGCACAAGATAACCCGAGGGGCACGGTCGAAAGCCTTATTTAAATCTACAAAACACATGTGAACAGATTGGGAAAACTCCCATGCCATTTCCAGGATCATATAGAGCGTACAGAGTTGGCAGAGAATGCCACAGCCAGGATGAAAAGCACATTGTTCCTCCTGAATCCGAGGTTCAACTATCAATCAGATCCTCCTCATCACTAAACCTGCATAAACTTCCCCAGGTAGGCTGAGGAATGTGTTCCACGATAACTGGAACACACCCTCTAGTCACCCTTTTCAAAAAAGTGGACTACCACTCAGGGTTGCCAATCCAGAGTTACAGACCCTCATGACCATGCGATGCTGCAGAGACGTGTCAACCAACAGAGTCCTACAACATCCAGAGCCCTGTGATATTCAGGGCAGATCTCATTCACCCCTGGTGCCCAACCACTGAGGAGCTTTATGACTACCTCAGCGACCTCAGTTCCAGTGACTGGTGGACCCCACCCAAACCCCGATGGTCTTGCTCCTGCACAGAGGGCATGTAGGTGGGATTCAGGAGGTCCTCGAAGTATTCCTTCTACCTCCCGATAACATCCCCAGTCGAGGTGAGCAGCTCCCCACTTCCACTGTGA
Source organism: Plotosus lineatus (assembly GCA_024760905.1). NCBI lineage: Eukaryota > Metazoa > Chordata > Actinopteri > Siluriformes > Plotosidae > Plotosus > Plotosus lineatus. Next base: position 70,392,801 of record CM045728.1, on the reverse strand, counting down.
ACAGTATTTGTGGAGAACCTGCTTCCCCCTTTTGAGGGTCCGGGTGGTGGTCCACAACCTTTCTGAAGTCAACCGATAATCACTTCCTAGGCCCTCACCGAACTTGTCCCATGCCAGAGATTTTACATGGGTTACAACTCGGGCTGCACACGTTTGGCATGCTCTCACCGATCTGCTGCCTTGGGAGTCCTACAGGCTAGTAAGACCCGATAGGCGTCCTTTTGCAGCTTGATGGCCCCCTTCACCATAGGTGTCCACCAACTGTTTCAGGGATTGCCACCACAAAAGGCACCGATGACTGATGACAATGAATTTAAAATAATTATGATTGTGTAATACTGTACTACTAGTACATAAGAATCCATACTGTATCCTGTCAGGGCAATAGATTCGACATCGTGCGAACTAAACAAATATAAAACTAAAGTGAGCATTAGCAAAAGAAAATGTAAATATACATGTCATTGTACTTGAATCTTGGTCCACTTTAGAGCAAGCAAATACACAGTTTGTCCTTTTGTGTGTGCCCCCCTCACCCCCTCAAGAAATGGTAAAGATAATTTTGAATGTGCAGCCAGTGTTCAAATATTAAAACAAATTTAACACTGGGCTTTTAAAGTGGCGCTGTAATGAGGCGCCGGAATCTGCATTGTAATTCAGTTTGGAAAATAACAGAAGTTACAGGAACCAGGCTTTTGGCACCTAACTGTAATGTTAACATTCTGTTGCAAATTAACTGCTACAGACTCTCCTCAGATAAAGATACGTATGTCTTCAACATACCATCTGCACAAGAGACAGTATGGCCACACAGATGTGCACACCAACACGCACACCAACACACTCACTGACACTCACACATAGAAAGTGAACACTGCGTAAGACTCACCACATTGTCGGCGGCTCAGACCCCTCCACTTCCAAGTAGTCATATTTTTCCTCCGTCTGGAAGTCTGTAAAAATGATGGAGATGGTGTCTCCGGGATCAGCAAGTATGGTCCACGTACAGTCCGCACTATTGTAATATTCACTCGGGAAATTGGGACTCGAAATGATGCCACTTGAACCCCTCAGAGTACCACCACATGTGTCCTCAGCTGTCGACCAAACATGGAAACACTTCTGTTAGGAATTTGCCTTTGTTTACTGTACAAGGTATCCAGCAGGAAATGGCAGCTGAACCTTGGAATTTGGTTGGCTTGATGCCAGTTTATATTAGATTTGGGTAAAAAATTACTAATTAATATAATCTACATCGTCTATAAAATCTTAGCAACAGTTATGTTGCTTTACTAAGTAACTGCCAGCCCAAACATTAGGCTAATTGGCTACTTCTTATTTAATCAAAATAATGCAGTTACTTGTCAATCCAGCATACCACTGGCTAATGAATTTAGTTAAAACTACACCACAATTCCTATTGTCTTTCTATTTTCTACCTTAATTTTTAAAATAATGTTTGTAAATTAGTAGCTTTTTCATGAGTATTAGAGCTTATGGCTCACTCATGCCTTTTACAACATTTAAATGGGCTGATTCATTACGAGGTTGTGATGAATTAAAACAAGGTCCCAGCTGCATTTCCCATCAGACTCAGAGCTCTGCTCTTGTCTATTTGGTTCCAATTACATTTTAGAGATTTTACCAGATTGAAGTTGATTAATTTTTTTTTTTTATTATTATTATTTTTTTTTAACAGAAATTGGAATAGATTAGAGTATGTACAGATAAAGACACATGGACTAGTCTTGCGCAAACATGATAAATTATATTATATAATTTATACAAATGAAAGTTTGGCGATATGTGCATATGGACAAAGCGCAAAACCAAGCATATGCACATACGCCTCATACATATATGTCGAAAGTGATACTCAACATTAGAGAATCACTTATACAGTATTGTGAGGACTATCAAGTGCTCAGTTCCAGTCAACAGAGAGAAATATATAAAAACACTGACAAAACGACACACACAAAGTCCTAGGCGAGAACAATATCAATGCAGGTACACCAAATAAGCAGACGATGGCCATGCACACACAAACATTCAAACATACATGCATATCTGAAGGTGGGCTGAAAAGTGTGTGGGCTTACCATGATGCAATGGCCGAATTTGACAAAAGGTGGCTTATTTGTCTCTCTCGTTTACACATTTCTTCCACTGGTGTTGCATTGCTTGGATATTTTTGGTATAGAAGCTCTTGGCCTAATAGTGGGATGAATTAGTATGAACTTTTCAGCCCACCCAGTACCCTCATGAAATCATGTCTCTAAGGCACACAAACTAATCATAACTACTCAAAATGTATTCTACTTTGCATAACACAAGTTAAAGTTCAAGATACTAGAGAATATCTAAGTACTACAATCAAATTCACTTCAATATATGGCTCTTACACAGTGTGTGTGTGTGTGTGTGTGTGTGTGTGTGTGTGTGTGTGTGTGTGTGTGTGTGTGTGTGTGTGTACACTTGGACACAAATACAAGCTAAGCAATCAATAATTAAACCACAGATACAAGTGACTATATCATAAGTTGTCAGGTACATTAAAACTTAATTAGATATTATACCAAGATGTAGATTTAAGTAAGAGGAGTTCCCCGATGCTGGGTTTTTTTTTTTAATTTTTTTATTTTTTTATTTATTTTATTTATTTTTTTTTTTTTAAGCAATAATTTATTTTACTTTTAATCATTTCACACATTTAGGATAATAAAAGTCTCTAACTACAGGACACAATCACACTGTGATACTTTAAGTTTAAATAGACAAAAGAAAAATAGAAATAGTTGCTATTGTGCTATAATGCTGTTAGATTTATAAAACACCACTCTGTTGATTGTTTTCCTGTAACTGAGTGTGTGCTGAGATTTATTCTTTAAAAATATAACTTCGAAACAAAGTCACTAAAATTGACTATTTCACTTTTCAGCATAATATAAACATTAAAATAACATCTTCTGTGACCAAAACTCAAATTGTATTTGATTATACCAATTATATGTAATTCAAACCTGACAACAGATTCTATGATGGTTTGTTCCAGAAAGAACTGAAATCTATGAAATCATTGCTTTTAACTAATGAATAGGAAATTGCGTGAACATGATTTCTACTCATTGTTAGCAAAACTTAGTATTGAACGTTTAAAACCATGAACAAGGGTGCAATGATGGATTCCATTGAGAAACCTTTGTGTCAGTCATTTGCAAATCAATTTCACATTTCAATATATTCTTTGCTGCTGGGCCTAACCAAAGAACAGCAACATCTGACACACCCACCTCAGCATTCATTCGAACCTGAACAGCTACTTAAACATCCATACAAGAATGAGAGTCATATTTCCCTACTTATTTTGGAGCACAGAAGGCAACTTGGCCAAAACATGCCAAATTTCAGGTGTAATAAGCCTTTGTGAGGCTGCTGCTTTTCCAAAAAATAATTAAATGTCTTTATAATAAATGTGTCGCAGTGCCTACACACTGGATATGAGATATTATGAGAAACACTGTGCTGGCCTTACAATGCACATTTGAGCCACAGACAGTGTTTAAATATGCATGGAAAGTAGCCAATATAACGCAACAGAAATTTGCCCAAAGGTGAGTAATATGGGAATGAGTGGTTTCTAATCTTAACTACCAACTTTCCATGAGCACAGTGATCTGAATCTGACAATCATGTCAAAATAGTTTAACTCCGTAGGGCCCAGTTATAGAAAGCAACATGGGAAAAATTCTAATTAGAATTTATTGCAAATATGCAACATGGGGTGCTACAGGGTTAAAGGTGCCTATTCACTAGTGTATAGCCTGTGTGTTTTATCTTTAATTATTATTTAATTTCAGCTGAATGCAAACCCTTTTCCGGTTCCCGTTCACTAACGGCAGAGCTCCCCGGCTGGGAGTCCCGCTTCTACAAAGCTTTTCCGATCGAAAAATTGCAAACTAACTTTTACTAAAATTTAGTGATTGTTGAAGTTTCCAGGATCATGGGCGGAACGTTTTCGGTGGACGAATCTACGTCAACAGCACGGACGATAGCCATTTAACAGTGAATGGTCAAGATGGCGCTTCCTAGAGGACGACATCGCAGAGTTCTAGGAGTCAAATTGTTTATTTGTTTGTTTTAAATGTTGTTTTTGTTCGTTAATTTTTTTTTTTTTTTTTGCACTATGCTCGTCCATGACCGAGCGACCCTACAGCTATGAGAGCACAGTCCTTTTGGACATTTAGAACTGAGCACGCTCATCTCCTATCCTGAGCTAATATGCAGATACAGATACAGCTTTATTATTAATCTCACAATGGAGAAATTCACTGTTACAGGCTCTTGAAGTAAAGCTACTACCGCAGCTCAATGCTAGCCGCACCCCGGATAACAATAAACCCAGTCGGAGGCGCGGCAGGCGAGGAAGGGCTGAACAACGACTCCGGCGCTTGGTTAGCAGTGGAAAGTTAGTACACCCGGTCATACTGCAAGAAAATGTTCAGTCTCTGCGAAACAAGATGGACGAGCTTCATGGTACAAGGCCTTCAGAGAGGATCGTAGCGCAGTGGCTAGGAACAAGAACTGCAACAGAAGAACGGCGGATTCTTTTTCAATAAAGCTGGTGTACTGACAGTAAATTATCTCTAAACCTTGCTCTGAGAATCGAGAACATCTAACTTTAAAGTTGTGGCCATTTTGTTTACCTGGAGAACTGTTCATTTTTTTCCCAACAAAACAATGGGCATAGTGTAATATAAATATAAATACAAATATAATACAATATATAATATAATAATTTAGTGCAAGTTCGTTCATTGCGGTTATCTACTAATTTATTTATTGTATTATTATTATTATTATTATTATTATCATCATCATTTTATTTTTATTACTTTTGTTGTTATTATTGTATTATTTGCTGGGTCTGTGTGAAGTTCTTTTAGATATAGAATTTTTGTGTTTATTTTATAGCAGTTTGTTTGATGTTGATTTGACCCTTCTTTTCTGTTTGTAACTTGACTCCTTGAAAAACCACACAAGAATTCCTATGTGTGTAAAAAACCAAGCTCTCTCTCTCTCTCTCTCTCTCTCTCTCTCACACATACACACACACAAAATATACAATATATATATATATATATATATATATATATATATATATATATATATATATATACATACATACACACACACACACACACACACACACACACACACACACACACATACCAGTTTCCTATCTAGTTTTGGTTCTGTGTCTGTTTACAATAACAATACCAGGACAGCATGCCCAAAGGAATGAGGCAGTGCTACACTGATTCATGAAGAGTAGAACAGTCTGAGATCAAGGGTTCTTTGTTTCTGCTCACTTCAAGAAGGTGATGTTGAATAATGTCACCATGCCAGTTGCATGCTCACGTTAAGAATTAAGCAAATGGTTTCAGAAAGACATTACAGACGCTCTCCGACCTACGTTCATCCATTTTACCTTTTTTTTTTCAAGAAATGTCAAATTTTGAGTTTAGACGTACCTGCGTCGTACGCTGACGTAATGACGCAATGACGCTGCGTCCATTGTTTACAAACGACAGACTGAACGTTGCCCCTCCTTCTTCCCAATTCAGTTATATAGTGTGTTACCCTTGTGTTAAGAGGTCGTCTCTGTGATCTTTGTGTTTACACTGTTTTGCGGACTTTTGTAACCCTAAGCAAATATGGTTGGCAAGAAGTGTAAGCCTACTACACGGAGTTGAATTAACTATCTGCTCGGATCGGTGCAATCTACCATGCATACTCAGTTAAGCAAAGAGAGTTATAAAATGAATGAAAACCCAAATCCAGAAAACAAAGAGAACTCTCCGCTCTGCTGGTGATTCACATCAGTGCAGGCTGAGTACTAAATGAGTTCAACGGCGCCCTTGCTCACTTGAAAGACCGGAAGTCCGTATAACCCGCGCTTTGTCTCAAGCACAGCCAGTACACTACTTTCAGTTTTGAGCGCCTCACATATTGTAAGCATTGATTGGCTGTTTTAAGCTTCATGTAAAGTGAGTTGGCTCAGCTTCATGTAATGTGACTCGGTTCAGCTTCATGTAAAGTGACCATCCATCGACCATCGGAACCATTTACAAGCAGAAAGATTGCATCATAGAGAATGTTAAAGGTTATATTTGATACCGTATTTGATATTTGATGAGTGAATTTGATTAAAATTTAGCTATTTGAAATTATTCTGCTTGAATATAATTTATTTGAAATTAATGTTCTGTCCCTTGCTAAAGGGTTGTGACTGGAAGGGCATCCGACGTAAAAACCTATGCCAAATCAAATGTGCGAATCAGATGATCCGCTGTGGCGACTCTCGAGAACGGGAAAAAGCCAAAAAGAAGAAGAAGAAGAAGAATGTTGCTATTATTTGATATATTTGATATTATTTTACAATGTTATGTTTATAATAATTGATTTAGGGGTGTTTTATGAGATACGGGAATGGTATTTATGGATGTACAGTGCAGTATAAGCGTCATACATCACACGTCATACGTCACTGTAACAACTTACGTTTACTTTCAACTTATGTTCGGCCGTCCGGAACCAATTAAAAACGTAAGTCAGGGAGCGTCTGTATAGCATTCCATTACAGATATACTGTACATACAATCTAGATTCCATTTTATTCCAAAAGACCACACTGTTTATCATGATTATTTAATATGACTGGCAAACGAATGGGTCCGTTTAAGTAGTCAATACATATAAGTGATGTAACAGAATATGAATGTTTGCAGTGCTGCTTAAACAATCCCCCTTTTAATTGACATTTTCTTCCACCTGTCCCCAGTTTAGTCAAATCAGATGAAGAATTAACATCCACTAATCTCCAGGTAATGCCACAGACTTTCGTGCAAACTCAAGTCTAGGTTTTAACTCGGTCATCTCAAAACACTTCTTGTCTTGAAAAAATCTTTGTTCTTCCCTTCTTCCAACGATTCTTGTAGTTTCATGTTTCAGCACTTTCCTTCTGGAACATGTAACTTCGCCAAAAAGCCATACAGCTGTTTAACTGCTACAGGTTTTCCTCAAGAATTTGCTTAAAACAGGACACATTCTATTTTGTCTGCTATGGGAACAAGCTTTTCAGTTTCCAGCTCCAGAGAATCATGATGCTACTAACTTGTTTGGTTAAATTTTAACTTTTTCTGGCCTGATGCCAGAAAATATTGCTTTGGAAATTAATTATTTTGAAAAATAACAAAACAATCTGATTTAATAAGCCTAAATTTTCGATATATTTGAATAAACATAATGGATTGTCACTTATTAAGATGTTATTTTTCGCAGTGTGTGAGTACTATCTCACTCAGACACTCATTTACCATTTAATCCTATAATTAAATTCAAAGGGATTGGCTCAGTCAACACTGGGCAAAGGCATCGTACACCCTGAACAGTTCACCGGACCACTGCAGGCTCCCCTCACCCAGAATTCCTTTATACTCATATCAAGAGGCAATTTAGAACAGCCAATTAGCCTAATGTGCAGGTTTTTGAAACCAGAGAAAACCCTGCAAGGATGGGGAGAACATGCAAATGCAAGAGTATTGTAATAAATAAAAAAATACAAAATAAATTGCTCAATGTTTCCTTATAAATTCTTCGCAATGCCCAGTGGATGTCTTTGCTAAGACAGTGAACAATTTTAAAATGAAGGACTGATTGAGATGCTATAGGCACACACAGACCTGTCACACACCTGTCATGCTGCACTGGAGAATATGGCACAGATAATACCCAGGGAAATACCGTCTTCCTGTCCACCACCCAAGATGCAGCTTAGCTAGACACTATACATCCAAGTAAATTGGAACAAACGAGACAAGCTACTGAACAACTACAGTATGAATGATGTCGCCACAAAACCTCACTTTTAGCCATTTCAATTTGAAATCAATATATATACAATGCCACTTTTTAATCACATTTCTCATATCATTCCCACACTTTAAAAGGGACTATTTATTACATTGGAAAGAACTACATACACTAATTAAACATAATATCACACTATGCAGCACTATGGTCATTTCAATAGTAGAACAACAATGTGAAAAAAGTACAAGAGTAAAAAACATCTGGGCAACGTAAGGTTAGTTTTATAGATAGTAATGTGCTATGAGAGAACAAGCATAGAATATTCCATTGTGTTACTGTACAAGTTTGGAAAAAGCAAGTGCGTTAGTTACAAGATAAAGTTCTTCACAAAATACAAAAACAATGATTCAGTTAATAGACAGTCAACAATGGCTGACTGACAGGACATTAAATATCAAATGTAAAAGTCTGAATTATGACACTTATTTAAATCCAGGTCTAAAGTCAATATAAATGAAATAGTCACTAATCTTAAAAATTTTTGTGCTTACAGATTGTGTTTATCTTGAACAATGTTCTTCCTCATGCTACAGTCCCAGTATCCTGATTCATGCCACGATTGAAATCATGATCTTAATCGTGGAGTAATCAGTGGTAATCCTGTCAGATCTTATTAGAGCTTGAGGTCAGTCGTGGCAATCATGTTGATCCTAAAAAGTTTTGAACAGTTCAAAACATTTCTATGATCAACACAATCGTGTTTTTGTCCTCTTATCTACAGTCATTCGGTATGTGAAGAGCTCGGTATAATAAGAGTCATGCTGTGATTGGGCAGTGCGGATGTCACGAAAGCCTTCAGCCTATAGAACTTGTTTTTATACAGGATACGGAAATTCCCGCTAAAAACAAAACCACGGTTCATGTTGCTAATTGGTCAGAAATTTACTGACCTACTGCATCTAGATTTTCGCTTAAACATTTATTTTAAAATGAGCAAAAGAGGGAAACGATCCCATGAACCTGATCTCCAACAAGGCACATTAACCATGCATGCTTTTTTTTTTTTTTTTTTTGCTAAACAGGGCAATAATATCTCTGTCGACTCTGAAAAAAATGACATCACAACTTTCGGACTCAGCCTCAAGCTCAACATGCTCCAAATTGGTTCCAGATTCCAGTAAATTACATTCCACTTCTCTACAGCATAATGATCATATTAATGTGATTTATATGATACGATATTGCATGTTATTATTGTAAAGTTCTAAAGTTTGACAGACTTCCCTGAGCCGTCAGTGTCCTGTAAGTGTTATACGTACGGCACATGCCCAGCAGGCCTATGCACATCACTATGATGGAATTTATATATATATATATATATATATATATATATATATATATATATATATATATATATATATATATATATATAGTGGTACCTCAACTTATGAAATTAATCCGTTCCAGAAGTGGATTCGTTACCTGATTTTCGTAAGTTGAGCCGCATTTTACATGTAAAAGGCCTGATTCGTTCCAAGACCCCCAATACTACCCCCTAAACCCTTTAAAAATTATAAAAGTATACCTTTTAAGGCCCCCTTCTGCTTCAATATCGTACCGATGGTAGACAGGTTTGGCCATATTCCTTTGCGATATCACTCAACCGCATGCCACAAGCCCGCTTCTTCTTATTCTTTTCACTCGCACCGGGAATCATTTTCACCGGGAGTGTGTGTGTGTGTGTGCGCGTGTGTTGACCATGTCTTCTTAGCAGACTTACAAATGTTTTTGCAAGGTTAAAAGCCTGAACCAAAATATAAAGTTTCAGTGAGCACACTCGAAAAACTCATGAAACAACAGTAACTCTGTCCTTTGCGTGTGTTAGAACTCCGTGACGAGCAATGGGTTGAAGGCACACAAAAAGCATCATGGGTATTATGGAGATGCAGCTCCCCCCTAGCTAATGGGAGCCACCGGGCGGGATGTTGGGAGATAGCCAATGGGAGACCAGCAGGGTGGGATATTGGGAGATAGCCAATGGGAGAGCAACTCACGCGTTGTTTGAATTTTTGAGACGGCGCATTTCGTAACGTGAATTTGTTTCGTATCCAGAGACGAAAATTTTAGGTAAATGCGTTTCGTACTCTGGATTTTTCATTTATTGGGTCTTTCGTAAGGTGAGGTACCACTGTACATATAATATTAATATTGTTCTATATAAATATATCAATCTACTGCTCGTAGGGTCACAGGTCTGATGAGGTCTAGTCATGCATGATACAGTTCTGCGCATTCGTGGACGATGTGCCACCTTTAATCCTGCCTTAAAATTTTAATATGCATGTATTAATGATTAAGGCTTCACAATATGCTAATAAAAGCACTAGATGCACTTACACTATTCTAATGTTTATGTGTATTTAATATGCTTAAATAACTTATCTTGCTCAATATGCAGTTCTATTTCAGTGTTAGTGTTTGTGCCAAAGTTTAAAACATTAAATTTCATAATTACATTTATTCTGATGCTTAGAATTTTTATTTTAGTGACTAAAAACAATGTTTTTCATGTTGTTGATTTCTTTTTTGAAATAAAGAATAAATACTGTCAAGAACGGGCTTACTTTTAATTTAAAATTCTTCTTGCAATATATCGCAAGACATATCGCAATACCTGCTAGAAATCGCAATATATTGCAATACATAAAATACCTAAGAATTGTTCCTTTACCCCAAAAACTAAAAAAAATTAAAAGGAAGTAAAATTATGACAACCCCCTCTTCACCTCCTTTCCTAAATTTAATCATATCTGGGTTCCTACCATGCTCTCCTATCCACACTTTCATCAGATGTGACTTCTATTAAAACAGACCACCACAAGAAAAAGTTAAACACTGCTGCACAATCAAAACTCCACATCTTTTCATCCTTACTTGATCCATCTGCTCCACCTGCCCCATCCTCCCTGACTGCTGAAGACTTTGCTGACTGCTTTGATGGGAAGAGTCAACAAATCTGTTGGGTATTTACTTCCAACTGGATCCAATTCCTTACACAATACTTCAGACTATCTCTTAAGACCTTCTGCCCTTTCCATCTATCATCAATAACTCCATCATCTGGTCATGTACCAATAGTGTTCAAACGAGCCAGGATTTACCCTTAAAGAAATCCTCTCTGGATCCATCAGACATCAGCAACTACAGACCGGTATCACTTCTTTTGTGCATTTCCAAAATTTTTGAACGCACTGTTTATAACCAAATGTCTTCCTATCTTTTGCAAAATAACTTCATTGGCCCTAATCAATCTGACTTCAAAGCAGCACATTCCACAGAGACTGCACTGTTGGCTGTCACAGAGAAGCTACATGCTACAAAATCAGCCAAGATGTCATCAGTCCTCATCCTCCTCAACTTTTAAGCAGCAGTTGATATGGTTAACCACACGACTCTCTTGTTCATCATCAGGAGTCGAGGAATTTGTGGTACAACATGGCAATGGTTTGTTTCCTACCTGGAAGGTCACTCATGAGATTACATGGAGGGGATCCACATCTTCTCAATACACATTTTCCACTGAGTTCCCCAGGGCTCAGTTCTTGGTCCACTTCTGTTCTCTCTTTATACTAGCTCCCTTGGTGATGTCATATCCTCAAATGGGTTCTCATGCCACTACTATGCAGACGACAATCAACCTGTTCTCTCTTTTCCTCCCTCAGGCCATCCCCACATCAAGATCTTGCAATCTCCTTGGATAATGTTGTGATCTCTCCTTCAGTCACTGCATGAAGCTTATTAGTACCCATAGACAATTGCCTGTCCTTCTCTTCTCATATCAATAATCTTCCTCGATCATTTTGTCCTTATTGGAAAGCTATGGACCAAGCCTTTGGATGTCAAACAAGAGAAATCTACTACAATCTCTCCACTGACTTCCTGTAGCTGCTTGCATTAGATTTAAAACACTAACGCTTGCTACAAAGCCAAAAATGGACCTGAGCCTTACTACCTCAAAGCACTTCACACTACGCAATACACCACGTTTTCTTTTCTCACGTTCTCAATTCCAGACTGGTCCCTTCTTCTACCAAGGGACAAGGGGAAAATGCATCTAACTTCTCTGTTCATCTATGGCTGAGTTTGACTAATCGTATACAGTTGACATCAGTCGATACAATCCTGTTTTTCGCGATGGTTCGGTTCTGGCCCTTCCCGCGGATCACAAAATTCCGCGAGTTATTTACGCAGAAGTAAAACCCTATGTATGATATTACATACAATAAAATATACTTCTTAAACACATTCTATAGCCAGTCTTACTCATCAACACAGTAAAAATGTTGTAAAATGTAGTATTGATTAAGTAAAAACGTTTTAATTTTGTACTATGATAATATATATGAACATAAAAGTGTGACATAATGAACTTTCAGCCGGACCCAGAATGCAGCAGACAGTGTGAGATGGCACAGAGTCGATTTATTGTTCAAAGAGGAAGCATTTAAGCAGAGCGCAAACACAGTAACTACAGTACTGGTGACGAGGGGAGAAACGCAATAAACATTAAACACTGGGAAACTACAGAGCAGGAACTGGTCGAGCAAGGAACTAGAAGCAGGGAGGTGATGCGAGAAAATCTTTTGCCGCATAGGCGAGCGTGCGGCTTGTGTTTGTAGGAAGTAGATGAGAGGAGTGAGTTCAGATGTGCTCTGCTGAACTCAGCCTGAGCAGGTTAGCCACGCCCCTCAGCTGGACCGGGGAGATAACAGTTAGAGAACAGAGCCGCCAAAATCCAAGTCCCCCAAAAACACAGAACATAACAAAAAGAACATAAAAAACATGAAGTGTAATAAATTGGATAAACAAAAGGATAAACATGCTACAGCACGGTACATAAAATCTCACACACAAACATTCTAAACATTAACTTAGGTACTGTACTGGAATAATAATTGAACAACATTTTAATACTACAGTACTTTACTAGAGTTCAGATAATTATTCCTCTTCACGCACTTCAGAAGAAACTGTCATTTCTTCAGGAGAAAGTCTTATTTCTTCAGAAGACACATCCAACGTCATTACCTTTTTCTGGTACTTAGGCTCCTTACCAGAAGCCTGAGAAGATGCAGGGCGTTTGAGTGGCATCATAAAGCTTAACTGGTAATTAAAATACACTAAAAAATGCGCATTGACAACTTGTGTGTGAATGAGAAAAAAGGGGCGTACACAGTCTCAACCAATCAGCAGGAGAGAGAAACAAAAGCTCTCAGCCATTGGCTAAATTTGAATCACATGCCAGTTACTTCCAGGTTTGTCGGCAATCCACAAGTATGTGGGGCGCGAGCGCAAAACCAGAAATGGTCACGTGCCTACTGTACTTACTCTGTGTTCTAACAAACCAGTATAAGAACAGATTCATTGATCGTAACTTTAAAGCCCTTCTGGAAGTCGCTCTGGATAAGAGTTTCTGCTAAATGCTGCAAATGAAAATGAAAAAACAAAAAAACAAAAGCTATTTGGCAAACTTCCTAATGCTCAAGGGTCATTACCCATATCAGGTTAAAATCAAAGAGATACCATCCTTCTTTTAGGTTAGATTTTATTACATCTTATTGTGTTTCTTTATTTATATTTTAGCAGAAGAGAAAGGCATTTATATACACCTGTATATACTACACAGCCATGGGAAAAATAGGAGACCACTTTGAATGGGTATTCCCATCTGAATTCATAGTAGGGAAAAAGATTAACATCCCATCGATTTCTTTTGTAATATAATATTATTAAAGTAATAAAAAATGGGAAAGAAAAAATCAATGCAAAGAAGAAATGCAGGAGGATCAGGGTATATTGGCAGCCAAGGCTCACCTTAATTGGCCAATGCTACCTTACAGAAACAAAAATGAGATTAAGATTATTTTTCCACCTGAAAGTGTGATTATGATGGCACCAGTCATTCCTGGTTCTGCTTGTTTGCCATCTCTGACATCACATCGCTGTGTTTATGGTAAAAGCAAATAGCTTCAGGGAAAACTAATAGTACAAGACAAATTCAGATTTAAGGCCATTCTTCAACCACTGTTGAAGTTCTCAGGACCTTACAACATCACAGTGGTTAGCAAATCCACCTCACAGCAAAAAGGTACTCAGTTTGACGCTCGGACATTTCTGTTTGGACTTTGCATGTTCTCTGTGTGCTTGAGAGGGTTACTTACAGGTACTCTGGCTTCCTTCCATAGTCCAATAGCTTGCTTATTAAGTTAATTGGCTGTTTCAAATTTCCCAGCAATGTGGATGCAAGTGTGTGTGTGTGTGTGTGTGTGTGTGTGTGTGTGTGTGTTGCCTTGTGATGGTTTGATGAGCTTTTCAGGACATACCCCGCCTTCATAAAATGCTGGTTGAAATAGACCCCAGCTTCTACAAGACACTAGGATTAAGTGGTTCGGTCAATTAGTGAAGTAGAATTTTCTATTTTGCTTAAGATCATTACCCTGTGGTCCACCTCCAGATTAATTTCTAGTTTCAGACAAATCGAAACATTCGGACATGACTTCCAAGCTTTGCTAATGTACAGAATTCATAGTTCAGTCAATGGCTCAAACTGTCAAGTCTCTGAGGTAGCAAAGCAAACACAATCCATCACATTTTCTCCCACATGCTTCAGAGTTCTTATGAGGATTATCTCCTGTCTGCATGTGCGCGTTGTGTATTATGCCGTAAGCATAGTCAAACAATTCTATATTTGATTAATTCGTCCAGAGCACATTAATTGGCTTTTCCTTAATGGCCATCTTCAATACTATACTAAACAAACTATACTCTTGCCCCAGATGTTCCCGTTTTTTTTTGAAAGAGTGCCATACTTTTGCAAGTCCCACTAAGACATCACCAAATAAAGGTCTCAAACATTTGGCCCTTTATTACCATGAAGGTTAAAGAATTATACTTAATTTATAAACAGACTTTTCCAGATGTCATTCCAATAAACAGGAGCAGATGCTACTCGTACCACTTAATTGATGACATTTAGCCCAATTAAGAGTTACTGGACTGGCTGCTGTCTTAAATTAGTCTTAATCAGAGAGCGGAGATAACAAGAAACAGAAATGATACAATGGTTTGGATTTTATCTTTCTGAAAAAAATCTTAATTTAATGATGCGAAGAAAAATGCATCATTTTCAACATATACATACAAAGAAGGAGGTGTTTATAAAGTTTTTTTAAAAAAAGCAAACTGTCTCAAAAATCCACAGGCCATACTTCTGTACTGGTCAGATCAATTCAACTGTAGCTAACCAGGACTCAGAAGAGCTTCATCAATACAGTGAGTCGTCGACTTACGACCTATGCGAGTTACGTCTGATCGACTTTACGACCGCAAAAGTGGTGAAGCATGATTCATGGCAGTGCAGCGCGAGTGTTGCTTACGACAGTTGTTTGCGCTGTCGGTAGCGCCAGCATCTTAAAAGGCCAAGCAGGAGATGATGCAGCTTCACTTTCCAACTGCTCAGAGAAAATTTATTCATCTACTTTCAACGCCACGTCACTGTGGCGCGAAGCTGAGGGCCAATCCTTTCTGTGTGGGCGGGTCCGATACCATGAAACTCTAATTTTATTGGACTCACACGCTGCAGTGTTTAAGTGACAGTTGAAATTTTTCCATGTCTGTCCATTTGTGTTTGTTTGCCAGCTGTGCTTGGCTTCGTGGAAATGAGCCAATCAAAATGAGGGAAATTTATGTCTTTACTCAAACAAAACGCGCAGTCTGTGGCTGTTATAATCCAATAAAATTGGAGTTTGAAGCTATCGGACCCGCCCACACAGTGGAGTACAGAAAGGATTGGTTGGCTCTCTGCTGTGCGTCACAGTGACGTGGAATTAAAAATAGATGTATAAATTTCAATGCGCAAGATTTATTCATCTGTTTTTGTTTGGCGTGAGTGTATTTGGATGGAAAGTCGACATACGACCAGATCCAGTTACGACCGGTCTGCCGGAACCAAACGTGGTCGTAAGTCGACGACTCACTGTATTCTAAACCAACAAAAAGAAATCAACTGCTTTACAAGATATTACTTGATGTCTCTATAAAACATGTATATAAAACATGCATTCAGACAATAAGCAATAAAATTAAAACCTTGTATTTCCTCTGTGCTGCTCAGAGCATGACTTTGATACTTTCATTTACCTGAACACCTCTTAAATTTAAATGATATTCTCAAAGGAATTTTTAAATTACCTCAAGCAGTTAAACAAGGGGACTAAATTGGTGCTTTTGTACCAGTGGAGAAAAGCCAATATTTCAAGGAGGGCATTGAAATGGTTAAAGGATTTGTTTTCATTTGCTGCTTTATGATCTTTTTTTTTTTTTTGAGCGGTTTTATTAATTTGTAACACCAAAGAGGAATAAAAACACTTCAAGGAATTCACTTAAACCATATTATACAATCATAATATCAAAAAAACATCGTTGTCTAATACCCTACGCCTACGAAAATAATATGCATGACATACATGATAACTGACATTCGATGTGTGAAGCTTTTTGCGTAAGCCTATAAGGTTTACCACGTGTGATGTATCTGTATTTACTGTAGATAAACGTGGATTTTTGCTATTTGGAACAAATGTTATTGTCAGACAATCAAAGAGATATGGTGTGAATATGGTGGGTGGGGCAAAAATTAATGACATGTCATGAAATGCCTGTAAGTCAAGTTTCTGTTATCACTTGTATTCTAGTTATAAATGAGATATTTCCTTTCGGCTTTTCCCTTTTCCAGAGGTCGCCACAGCGAATTATTCGCACGTTTGATTTGGCATAGTTTTGTTTTATGTCGGATGCCCTTCCCGACACAACCCTTTGAGCAAGGGACAGAAGCACGCTGATGGCTTTGCAGCTACTCTTTACGAAAGTCAGCAATGGTTCTTTTATATGCCTCTCTCCATAGCCAGTGAAAGACACGGCCGGCCTTTGATAACCCAATTAGCTGCACGGGTGATTCTAGTTATAAATGACCAGTCTTAATTTTTTCCCTTGTAAAATAACCCCCCCACACACCCCCATCCTCCCCACACACACACAAACAGCTTGTCACATAAAGAAACCACAAAGCGCCTGCCCTGAATACACTTGCATGCCATGTATATATATATATATATATATATATATATATATATATATATATATATATATATATATATATATATATATGGTAATTTCTAAATGAAACTAGGTTATATTAAATACCTACAATGACAAATAATGCCTCAAATAAATTATTGACGTGCAAAGTAAGAAAAGTTAAGACCTCAAACCTCAATTATAAGTTCTGAGGAGCTGTGTCCTCACTGTGGTTTAAAGTATAATTGAATTCAATGAAGCCTTTTGTTTTGGTTCAGTGTTTCCATACCTTGTTGATTAATTTTAATAAAATTAAAATGAAATATTAAATATTAATATAAAAATGAAATGAAATATTAAAAAACAAAATATTAAAATAATAATAATAATACCGCATTCAACGTGATAAGCATACACACACGCACACATTGTGCATACAGTGGTATGAAAAAGTATCTGAACCTTTTGGAATTTCTCACATTTCTGCATAAAATCACCATCAAATGTGATCTGATCTTTGTCAAAATCACACAGATGAAAAAACAGTGTCTGCTTTAACTAAAACCACCCAAAAATGTATAGGTTTTCATATTTTAATGAGGATAGCATGCAAACAATGTGTGGAGGAAAAATGGAACAGCTCACCAACATCAACACCTCATCCCCACCGTGAAGCATGGTGGAGGGTGCATCATGGTTTGGGGCTGTTTTGCTGCCTCGGGGCCTGGACAACTCGCAATCATTAATGGAAAAATGAATTCAAAAATTTATCAAGATGTTTTGCAGGAAAACCTGAGGCCGTCTGTCAGACAGTTGAAGCTAAAAAGATGATGGATGCTGCAACAAGACAATGATCCAAAACACAGAAGTAAATCAACTTCAGAATAGTTTCAGAAGAACAAAATACACGTTCTGGAGTGGCCAAGTCAAAGTCCAGACTTGAACCCCATTGTGATGCTGTGGCATGACCTCAAGACAGCGATTCATGCCAGACATCCCAGGAATCTGACTGAACTACAGCAGTTTTGTAAAGAAGAATGGGCCAGGATTAGGCCTGATCGATGTGCCAGACTGATCTGCAGCTACAGGAAGCGTCTGGTTGAAGTTATTGCTGACAAAGGGGGGACCACAAAATATTAAATGTGATGGTTCAGTTACTTATTCCTCCCCCTTCTGTCATTGTTTGCATGCTATCCTCATTAAAATATGAAAACCTATACATTTTTGGGTGGTTTTAGTTAAAGCACACACTGTTTTTTCATCTGTGTGATTTTGACAAAGATCAGATCACATTTGATGGTGATTTTATGCAGAAATGTGAGAAATTCCAAAAGGTTCAGATACTTTTTCATACCACTGTATACATACATATATATGTAAAATATATACCCCATCGTTAAGCAATTCCATTGATAAACAATCCCCGCTTTAGTAGACATTTTGCTTGGTTTGTATTTGTACAGAAGGCAACTGTATTGCATACGTATTGACCGTTGAATGTGAGAAGCCATACTTGCGAGCAGTCGTTGAACTCTCTTACATAGCAGCGTGGTAGACTTCCGACTGAGTAGTGAGAGTGTGTGTGTGTGTGTGTGTGTGTGTGTGAGTAAGGAGGCAGGATGGGAGATGCTGCCGACACTGGGTATGTGCAAACATACAAACATACTCACAACTCAGCTGCTTTGTTTCTGTTGTGACTCATTAACAGTAAAAGTATACTTTTGGTAATCTTACAATTTTTAACAGGCCGTCGTAATTCCGAATCGTCGTTAACCGTCTGTCGTTAAGTGAGGACCGCCTGTATATAGTAATTTAATAATACAAAATAAATAAACAAACAGAGAGATAAAATAAAGTTAGCTTTTTTTTTACATTGCTGGAAATAAAATGCCAAAAACAGGTAAAACAAAGCAAACAAATAAGTATATTTTAAAACTCATGAAGTAAATGCTGAGGCTGATTTTTATTTTTCCCAGTCTGTAGATTAACTTTTTTTAAAATTAACAACTTTTGTAATTTAGATCTGCACTGTTGTCACATCAATGGCATCATCTGGATGTTATTAATGTTTTTTCATGCCATTGGAAGAAAAAATATGAGACAAATAGTTGATGCCCACACTGTCACATTAAAATACAAATCACACCAACTTTAACTTTTTGTGATGTTTGGTGGAAATGAAAGCTGGATGATAGAAAGGACCAGTCTTCTGTATAATATGCTTGTTGTTTGAAACAGCAGAAAAGACAGTAAAACACTGAGTAAAACTATGAATGGCTCATAATAGAAGTAACTTATGGTAGTAAAATTTATTTTAGCTATCCATTTCAGTATAATACACAGCCACCACTACATGACATACATTCATATATCAAAATGAGTGGTAAAGACTATACGTAGTACATTTATAAGCACAATTTTTTGTTTCACTAGCATATACAGCTGGCCCCATTTTTATGAAATTAATCCGTTCCAGAGCCTTTTCCAGAACCTGGACTTTTCATAAGTAGAGGTGCATTTTACATGCAAAATGCGTGATTCGTTCCAAGGCTCCCAAGACTACCCCATAAACCCTTTAAAAATTATAAAAGCACATCTTTTAAGGTACTTTCTTCGTGTTGACCATGTCTTCTTAACAGTGTTATAATCTTACAATGACCATGGCATCGGGAATCACTTTCACCGGGAATCACACGTGTGTGTGTGTGTGTGTGTGTGTGTGTGTGTGTGTGTGTGTGTGTGTGTGTGTGTGTGTGTGCGCGCGCACACGTGTGTTGACCATGTCTTCTTATCAGAGTTATAATCTTACAATGACCATGGCACTGGGAATCACTTTCACTGGGAATCACGCGTGCGCGCGTGCGTGTGTGTGTGTGTGTGTGTGTGTGTGTGTGTTGACTTAGCAAAGTTATAATCTTACAAATGTTTATGGAAGGTTAAAAGCCTGAGCCATAAAATACAGTTGGATTGACACACAAACATCAACACGGTTCACACCAATAAAATAGCATATGTAAGTTTACAATCATAGTGAAATCTACAGAATATAAGCATGTTCAGAGATATAGTCTATTTTAGAATGGGAAATGAGATACAGGAAACAACTTGGTTCTCAGACTGATGCCCAGGAGAGCAGTTCAGTATTTGGTAAAGTGAACAAGACTAGTGATATACTCTAAGGAGAATTTTTGAAATGCCAGCTCTGTCAAGCTCAGCAAATGTGCATGTACAAAAATATTTTCACACTTCATAACCCCTATAGTTATGAAACTATTCCAGCTGATCTTTTCTCGACTGTGTACTTTATAGCTCAGGCTTGAAAATCACTACGATAACATATAGTGGGGTCATATAGGTGGCATAATTTGCAAAGCTTTTATACAAAGCTATAAAGTTTCTCGTAATGACATAAAAACTTAGACCGAGTGTTTGCTCATGTGTCTCTTCTCATCATGATCACCACAGCAAAGAGGGCAAAAATATAACAGGGTTTGCGAGTCTCAGCCAAGTCATCTGTTCCCTGGCTGTTCAATTCATCACTGGACTGCCTGGGGGATCTGGTTTAGCAACAGTCCATGTCAAAACAAGGCATTTTGATGGTAACTCAAAGGCACATAAACATACAACTCAAGCTCTGACCTACTAGCCCAAAGAAATACTGCCATGCTTCATTAATACAAGCACAAGTGTCTGCATTGTATGAAAATATAAACTAAACAGCATCAGCAACAGTTTCTGCAATGGCATGAATTCGACAAAAGATTGATGTTCATATGGAATGTTTATAATACTTGAATTAATTAACAAAGAAACTAGTGATTAGAAGATGACAGGCTGAAAATTAGTTGTTTGTCTTGAAATGCAAACCCTGTTAGATTACTAATAATGGTATAATGGATTATAAATACACACACACACACACACACACACACACACATATATATATATATATATATATATATATATATATATATATATATATATATATATATATATATAAATATAAATAAATATATATATATATATATATATATATAATGTAACCTTTACATTGTACATGCAGCAAACGGGTACCGGCAGGCCAGAAGTGCTGCAGCTGAGGCTGTCGCAGATGCAAAATCTCGGGCGTGGGAGGAGTTCGGTGAGGGCCTGGAGAATGATTATCGGTTGGCCTCAAAAAGCTTCTGGGCCACCATCCAACGCCTCAGGAGGGGGAAGCAGTTCTTCACAAACACTGTTTACGGTGGAGGTGGGGAGCTGCTTACCTTGACTGGGGATGTTGTTGAGAGGTGGAGGGAATACATTGAGGACCTTCTCAATCCCAACAACACGCCCTCCGTGGAAGAGGAAGACCCTAGGGGTTCGGGTGAGGGTCCACCCATCACTGGAGTGGAGGTCACTGAGGTTGTCAAAAAGCTCCTCGGTGGTCGAGCTCCGGGGTTGGACGAGATCCGCCCGGAATATCTCAGGGCTCTGGATGTTGTAGGACTGTCTTGGTTGACACGTCTCTGCAACATCACGTGGTCATCAGGGGCTGTACCTCTGGATTGGCAAACTGGGGTGGTGGTCCCAATTTTTAAGAAGGGGGACCGGAGGGTGTGTTCCAATTATCGGGGAATTACACTCCTCAGCCTACCTGGGAAAGTCTATGCAGGGTACTAGAGAGGAGGATCCGACCGATAGTCGAACCTCGGATTCAGGAGGAACAATGTGGTTTTCGTCCTGGCCGCAGCACTCTTGACCAACTCTATATGCTCCACAGGATTCTGGAGGGGGCATGGGAGTTTGCCCAATCTGTCCACATGTGCTTTGTGGATTTGGAGAAGGCTTTCGACCGTATCCCTCGAAAGATCTTGTGGGGCGTGCTCCGAGAGTACGGCGTTCCGGATCCGTTGCTACGAGCTATTCGGTCGCTGTATCACTGGAGCCAGAGTTTGGTCCGTGTTGGTAACAGCAGGTCGGATTCGTTTCCAGTGGGAGTTGGAGTCCGCCAAGGCTGTCCTTTGTCACCGATTCTGTTCATAATTTTTATGGGCAGAATTTCTAGGCGCAGTCGAAGCGATGAGGGGTTCTGGATTGGTGGCCATCGGATATCGTCTCTGCTTTTTGCGGATGATGTTGTCCTTTTGGCTTCATCAAGTCGGGCCCGCCAGCTCTCATTGGAGCGATTCGCAGGTGAGTGCAAAGCAGCCGGGATGAAGATCAGTACCTCCAAGTCCGAGGCCATGGTTCTCAGTCGGACAATGGTGGAATGCACCCTCCGGGTCGGGAATGAGGTCCTGCCCCAAGTGGAGGACTTTAAGTATCTTGGGGTCTTGTTTACAAGTGAGGGAAGGATGGAGCGAGAGATCGACAGACGGATCGCTGCAGCCTCTGCTGTTAAGCGGTGCCTGTACCGGTCCGTCGTGGTGAAGAAGGAGCTGAGCCGCAAGGCGAAGCTCTCAATTTACCAGTCGATCTACGTTCCAACCCTCACCTATGGTCACGAGCTTTGGGTAATGACCGAAAGAACAAGATCACGTATACAAGCGGCTGAAATGAGCTTCCTTCGCCAGGTGGCGGGGTTCTCCCTTAGAGATAAGGTGAGAAGCTCCACCATCCGGGGAGAGCTCGGAGTAGATCCGCTGCTCCTCCGCATTGAGAGGGGCCAGTTGAGGTGGCTCGGGCATCTGGTCAGAATGCCCCCCGGACGCCTCCCTGGTGTGGTGTTTCGGGCATGTCCAACCGGGAAGAGACCCGGGTCGACCTAGAACACGCTGGAGGGACTATGTCTCTCGGCTTGTCTGGGACCGCCTCGGTGTCCCCCCGGGAAAGTTGGAGGAAGTGGCTCGGAGAGGGACATCTGGACCTCTTTGCTAAGGTTGCTGCCCCCGTGACCCGACCCTGGACTAAGCGGAAGAAGATGATGATGATGATGATATATATATATATATATAAGAGCCCTTCACGGGCCAAGATCACAAGCCCGCGTCGCAAATTACAATTGTGACCCACAGCCCGCCCCGCCTCGCAAGTGAAATTCTAACCTGGCCCACAGCCCGCCCCACACAAAAGACTTCAGCCCGCCCCGCCCCGCCCCACAGTGAGTTTCTAATTGTGAGGCTGCACCTGCCCCGCAGCCCACACAACACAACTACATATTAACATTCAACCTTTAATTCACTCAAACCATAAAAGGTTACATTAAAATCAACAATTTTTCGCAACAGCCTAATAATGTATATTTACCTGGTACAAAGTGTTCGCTGCATAGTCTACTGTATTCTGTAGGATTCCAGTCTTTCCTATTTACCGCTGCAATCCACTTGGCTTTTCTCTCCAGGTCAGATGGAAAACGATAGAATGACAGTGCAGACTTTACTCCTCTGTCTATTTGCACAGCCAACAGCGCAACACGATATAACCATACAGTACTCTCTGCTTATTTTGTATCACTCCGGGGAAGTCAGTCACCGAAACAACATACAGTTGGGTAATGTTGAACCAATTTTACTTATTTAAAAATGTTTAGCAATGTTGAATGAGCAAGCGCCGTCCGCATCATGCCGTCCAATATGGCAGATAAGCAAAAGTCACGTGACCCTGTGACATCACGTGCAAACCCTCAATATGTGAAGCACTCAAAACCGAAAGTAGTATACTTGCTGTTCCGGTCTTTCAAGTGAGCAAGGGCGCAGTTGAACTCGTTTAGAACTCAGCCTGCACGAGTTCTCTTTCTTTTCTGGACAGCCCGCATGAATCCATTTCATCGCCCGCAGCCCGCCCTGCAAAACTTGGATCATTCTCAACCTGCCCTGGCCCACATAAGTTTCAAATTGACCCGCCCCGCCCCACAAACTTAAAAGTCTGACTTTAAATTTGTGACTTAAATTCGGGCTGAAACCCGCCCCGCATGCATGCATACACACACACACACGCGCGCACACACACACACACACACACACACACACACACACACACACACCGTGACTGCAGGGATCCCTCACTTTCCGCGGTTAATTGGGACCGAGCTCCCCACGCGACCATTGCAGTGCGGAAACACACTGACGGCATCTATGCAGCCTACTCTTGTCGAAAGTCAGCAATAGTTCTTTTACATGCCTCACACCATAGACAATGAGAGACATGGATGGCCATTTGATAAGCCAGTTAGCTGCACTGGGAGGACAATGACAACCTGTTGAGAATGGGGCTTGCACCCCCAACCTTAGGGTAAGTGCTCCAGGACCTGTACCACCAGGCAACCACTGCCCCAGAGGTAAATTATATGATTAAATCCCTATGTACTGTAAAATGCTGCCATTATATTAGTCATAAGTGGCCATAGCATAATGTTACAAATTTTATTTTCAGATTTTAACAAATTATGTGATCCCAAAAAGTAATTACTTTTTACTAGCTTTTTACAATTACTAGATATAATTCCAGCACAATATAATTGTACTATAAATGTATTGGGAGAAAATGTATAGGGCTATTAAGGTACATGGAGGAAAGCAAAATTAGTATGTGATCTAATAGTGTATTCGAGGGATCAGTGGTTCTGTCTGGTCATTACCACTGAGTAATAACTGGTAAATAATTTGTGGAGTAAAAGTGGAGAAATGACTTAGCCGAGCAAATTTTTCACAGACTTACAAATACAGATAGGTCTCACTGATTAACCCATTCACTTGCCAAATGGCTTTATCCTGTTAGGATTGTGGTGCTCATGTCAGCCAACATTAGGTGAAAGCGGGCTACATTTTGAACAGCTTGCCAGACCATTGCAAAGACCATTGCAAATGGTCTCTCTCTCTCACACACACACACACACACACACACACACACACACACACACACACACACACACACACACACACACACACACACACACACAAACAAAGCCATTCGCACTCACATATACCAGCAATTTGGAACAGCCTAATGTATATATTTTTGAACTGTGGGAGGAAACCAGATAACCTGGAGGACACACACAAATGCCATAGTAGCTCCATACAAAAATGTCCGAGTTCAGGACTTAAACCCAGGACCTTCTTGAGGTGTGGCGTGCATGCATGGGTTTCACAAAAAAAGCAAGTAACAAAGAAAACAGGATGGCAATTTGCAGCAGATGTTCTACCAGTCTGTTGTGGCAAGCACTCTCTTTGATTCAGTGGTCTGCTGGGGGTGAGCATGAAGAAGAAGAATGCCACACAACTGGATAAACTGATGAGGAATGTGGGCTCTGTAGTTGGGACAGAACAAGACAGTATAACATATGCAGTAGAGCGATGGGTGCTGAGTAGGCTCCTGTCAATTATAGACAATCCACTGCATCCACTGCACAGCGTAATCACCGGACAGAGAGGAAGCATTAGCAACCAGCTGCTGTCATTGCCCTGCTCCACTGACAGACTGAGGAGATTGTTCCTTCCTCATGCCATCAGACTTTTTAACTCTAGCATAGTGGGTGGGATGCTAGCACCACAAACACAAACACACACACACACACACACACACACACACACACACACACACACACACACACACACCTGCCTTGCACTGCACACCATGTAACTTAACTTGCACAAACATATTTACACTGGACTTTATGAATTATTTGCTCTGGAAAGCCAATTACCAGGTCAACAAAAGACCATCACCTCTCACAGCACATCATGCACCTTAATTTGCACATGAATGTTTAAACCAGACTTTTGTTAATTTCTGCACTAGACAAGCAATAGCACCATTACAGGATGATGTAAAATTCTCATACTTTCTTGTATGTTCAACAATATTTGCCTCAAGTTCTTTAAACTTTTAATTTTTACTGTAGTATTACACTATATGTGACGCGCTCCACTGAATGTAGGCACTTGTCGCATGGTCTACTTTCAAGTAAATGGCCAAAAAAATAAAAATGGTCATTTTTTTATCGAAATTCAGATTTTTGCATAAATCATTAAAACAAGTATTCAACTATCACTTGTTCAAGTGAAATCAACTAAAACTCACTAAAAATGTCTTTTATTTTTTTGATGAAATATGATTAAACATTATCCTGAGATACACTTAATACTGGGCTCCAGCAGAGGGGGGCGTGGCTGTGCACAGATTCAACAATGTGTCCAGTTTTGATGGGAGATTTTGGGTAGTTTTTTGTTTTGTGTTGGTTGAGGGTTTTTTTTTGCATAATTGTTTTTGTTTTTGTGACATTTTCCTTAACTTTTCCACCTACTCTTCCTTAATTTCCATATTTTTTTATATGATGAATATTTGTTTATTTATTATTTAAAAACCGCGATGCACGATGAACTGAAGCCGCATTAATTGAAGCGTGAAGGAGCGAGGGATCCATATGTGTGTGTGTGTGTGTGTAAATGGCGGGGGGGCACTAACCAGTGTCTCTCCCCCCTAATGCTGGTCCCAAGCCCGGATAAATGCTGCGACAGGAAGGGAATCCGGCGTAAAACTTCTGCCACATTAAAAATGCAAATGGTCAAAACAAAATTCATACCGGATCGGTCGAGGCCCGGGTTAACAACGACCGCCATCAGTGCTGTCAACCAACAGGGTGCTTATGGAAATTGGACTACTGTTGGTCGAAGACCTCGAAGAAGGAGAGGCGGGAGGCGTGTCCGTAGGCAGAGAGAGAAGAGGAAAGGCATGAGCCGAGGACTGAGAGTAGGGACTTTGAATGTTGGAACTATGCAAGGAAAAGGTAGCGAGCTGGCTGACATGGTGCAGAGGAGGAAGGTGGACATACTGTGCGTTCAGGAGACCAGGTGGAAAGGTAGCAAAGCTAAAAGCTTAGGAGCAGGGTTGAAGCTGTGTTATCATGGTGTGGATGGGAAGAGAAATGGAGTAGGAGTCATCTTGAAGGAGGGGTTTGTCAGGAATGTTCTAGAAGTGAAAAGAGTGTCAGACAGAGTGATGAATCTCAAGTTAAAAATTGAAGGCGTGATGGTCAATGTTGCTAGTGCTTATGCCCCACAGGCAGGATGTGAGCTAGAAGAGAAGGAGAGATTCTGGAGGATGTTAAATGAAGTGATGCAGAGTACCCCCAGAGGTGAAAGAGTGGTCATTGGTGCAGACTTCAAAGGACATGTTGGTGCAGGAAACAGAGGGGACGAGGAAGTGATGGGCAGGTTTGGTATCCAGGACAGGAACACAGAAGGACAGATGTTGATCGATTTTGCAAAAGGGATGGAAATGGCTGTGGTGAATACTTTCTTCAAGAAGAAACAGGAGCATAGGGTGACTTATGAAAGCGGAGGTAAGAGCACACAGGTAGACTACATCTTGTGCAGGCGATGTAATTTGAAGGAAGCCAGTGACTGCAAAGTAGTAGTGGGTGAGAGTGTTGCCAAACAGCATAGGATGGTGGTGTGCAGGATGATGCTGATGGTGAGAAAGGTGAAAAAGGCAAAGGCAGCGCAGAAGACAAAGTGGTGGAAGCTGAAAAAGGAAGAGTGTCGTGTTGTCTTCAAGGAGGAGTTGAAACAGGCTTTGGGTAGTCAGGAAGTGCTTCCAGATGCTGGACAACCACAGCCAATGTGATCAGGGAGACCGGTAGGACAGTACTTGGTGTGTCCTCTGGAAGGAAAGTAGATAAGGAGACTTGGTGATGGAATGAGGAAGTGCAGGAGTGTGTACAAAAGAAGAGGTTAGCTAAGAAGAAGTGGGACATTGAGAGGACCGAAGAGAGTAAACAGGAGTACAGGGAGACACAGCGTAAGGCAAAGGTAGCGGTGTCAAAGGCCAAAAAGAGGGCGTATGATGACTTGTATGATAGGTTGGACAGTAAGGAGGGAGAAAATGATTTATACAGGTTAGCACAGCAGAGAAATAGAGATGGGAAAGACGTGCAGCAAGTTAGAGTGATAAAGGACAGAGAGGGAAATGTATTGACTGATGACAGAAGTGTGCTGGGAAGATGGAAAGAGTACTTTGAAGAGCTGATGAGGAAAAATGAGAGAAAAAAAAGAGTAGAAGGGGTGACTGTTGAGGACCAGGAAGTAGCAGACATTAGTAAGGGAGAAGTGAGGAGGGCATTGAAGAGGATGAAGAGTGGAAAGGCAGTTGGCCCTGATGACATACCGGTGGAGGTATGGAAGTGTCTAGGAGAGGTCGCAGTAGATTTTCTGACAAGAATATTCAACAAGGTCTTAGAAAGTGAGAGGATGCCGGAGGAATGGAGGAGAAGTGTGCTTGTGCCCATTTTTAAGAACAAGGGAGATGTGCAGAGTTGTGGCAACTACAGAGGGATAAAGTTGATGAGCCATACAATGAAGTTATGGGAAAGAATAGTGGAAGCTAGACTAAGGGCAGAGGTCAGCATTTGTGAACAACAGTTTGGTTTCATGCCAAGAAAGAGCACCACAGATGCAGTGTTTGCTTTGAGGATGTTAATAGAGAAGTACAGAGAAGGTCAGAAGGAGCTGCATTGTGCCTTTGTGGATCTGGAGAAAGCATATGACAGGGTGCCGAGAGAAGAACTGTGGTATTGTCTGAGGAAGTCTGGAGTGGCAGAGAAGTATGTTAGAGTGGTGCAGGACATGTATGAGAGATGTAAGACAGTGGTGAGGTGTGCTGTCGGTGTGACACAAGAGTTCAAGGTGGAGGTGGGACTGCATCAAGGGTCAGCTCTCAACCCCTTCTTGTTTGCTATGGTGATGAACAGGCTGACAGATGAGGTTAGACAAGAATCTCCATGGACTATGATGTTTGCAGATGACATCGTGATCTGTAGTGAGAGCAGAGAACAAGTGCAGGAAAATCTAGAGAGGTGGAGGTATGCCCTGGAAAGGAGGGGAATGAAGGTTAGTCTCAGTAAGACAGAATACATGTGTGTGAACGACAAGGACCCAAGAGGAACGGTGAGGTTACAGGGGGCAGAGATAAAGAAGGTGGAGGATTTTAAGTACTTAGGCTCAACAATCCAGAGCAATTGGAATGGATGGAGAAAAGTGTCCGGTGTGATGTGTGATAGGAGAGTATTGGCAAGAATGAAGGGAAAAGTGTACAAGACGGTCATGAGGCCAGCGATGTTGTATGGTTTAGAGACAGTGGCCCTGGGGAAAAGACAGGAGTCAGAGTTGGAGGTAGCAGAGATGAAAATGTTGAGGTTCTCTTTGGGAGTAATGGGGATGGATAGTATCAGAAATGAGTACATCAGAGTGACAGCACATGTTAGATGTTTTGGAGACAAAGTTAGAGAGGCTAGATTGAGATGGTTTGGACATGTACAGAGGAGGGATATTGAGTATATTGGTAGTAGGATGCTGAGGTTGGAACTACCAGGCAGAAGGCCCAGAGGAAGACCAAAGAGAAGATTTATGGATGTGGTGAAGGTGGACATGAAGGTCGTTGGAGTAAGAGTAGAAGATACAGAGGATAGGGAGAGATGGAGGCAGATCATTTGCTGTGGCGACCCATGAAGGGAACAGCCGAAAGAAAAAGAAGATATATCTATCACATATATATCTGGTGTTTTTTTTAAATATTCATCGAATTAAGAAAATAAAGAAATTAAGGACGAATAGTGGAAAAAGTTAAAGAAAATGCCATAAAAACAAGGCCAATTCTGAAAAAAACAAAAAAACAAACAAACACAAAACCAAAAAACAAATCCCAAAATTTCCCATCAAAACTACTTACATTTTTGTGAGATGAGCATCTGAGTGCGTGCATGCATCTGTATGTGTGTGTGTGTATTTATATTTTGTTTACATCTTATGCATTATTTTTAATGTTTACTTGTTCTTATAACTATTCATAGCATTGAATATGTATTTATTGATATTATATACACAAAAACATGCCAGTCGGAGGGGTGAGGGGTGTTTGATCCCACTTTGCGGAATTCAATGGTCATGGGGGAATCTCGGTCCCAATTAACCGCGGAAAGTGAAGGATCCCTATATATATATATATATATATATATATATATATATATATATATTTGTGTGTCTCACACTCTCTCTCTCGCTCTCTCTCTCTCGCTCTCTCTCTCTCGCTCTCTATCTATCTATCTGTCTATCTATCTCTCTGTCTATCTATCTATCTGTCTGTCTTTCTGTCTGTCTGTGCTGCTGAAAAATGCTATTTTTCCCGCTGTGATTAATAACATATCTATCTATCTGAAACTACTTGCATCTGATCAACATCCATATAAAAGTAAATCACTTCATTAATTAAAACAGGGATATGTTTTGCCATGCCTAAGGTGATTCTAAATCTCTGTGAGGGCCTGAGGGTAGAGAAAATATCAGTTTTAATGCTTCTCACACACCTCCAATCATATCAAGCAGCGCTGCAGGAGGCATCTCTGTCCAAGCTATTACTAATTCATGGCCATCCTTCCTTGCACTTAATCTATAACTGTGTAAAGCATTCTCAATAGGGAGTCATTTATGCTCGGTGGAACATTTTTATGTTCGTGATGTTTAAAGCCCAAGGGTCTTGCTTGTGTATCAGTCTGCCTCATCATCCCTTCAGTCATTCTTGCTTTTCCACTGTTACCCCGTAATCATCATGGTTCTTGTGCAATGGATATGAGTTTTTCTCAAAAACACTTTGAACACGTTTGGCTATTTGAGGTAAAGCAGATTAGAAGGGATTTATTCAGACTCCTTGAAACTCTTTTAAACCATAGAGAATGGCAGCAGACAAGTCCGTTAAAGCTTGAACCCCTCATCATTCTCAAAGCGCCGAGAATCTCAATCCCACCCCAGCATCTGTTAATTAGCCAACTTAATTATGAGCCTAGCCCTCACCAACAGGAGCATGAGCCACCCTACACCAATGTAATTAAACAAAGCAGTTAATATTCTCAGGCGTCTGCTGGCCTGTAAAGAAAAGCATTAATAAATTATCAAAACATCTGAAGGTCTGTGGGTTTTTTTCATCATGGAAGAGGTAAAGCTTTGATTCATTTGTATCACAAAGATGAAATGTCATACTTCAAAGAATTATGTCCAAAGACATTATACCCCATTATCATCAAGAAGACCATCTAACACCCTGGGTCTCTTTGAAATTGAAAGTATAGCCATTGTCTGATCATTAAAATTTGGGAATATTTGGACAATAAATTTATAACCAGGTTTATACCATCAGATTATGGGTATAGTATGCATTTTAAGTGTATAGAGTTGAGTTCAAAATAATAGCAGTCAGTCATCACTAACCTGATCACTCAGTGTTTTTGATAGAAATGATATTACTACATGTAAAATAATTTACTGGCAAGTGTAGCAGAGTAAGAGAATCCAACAGACCCAACAGTCCTGACATGCATACTGCTGATTCTGTGTAATTGAATCACTAATTGAAAGGGGCGTAGTCAAAATAATTGTAGTGTGGAGTTCAATTAGTGACATCATTTATTCCTTGAAAAACAGCTGCCAATTATTGTTTTTATTTAAGGAAGAAAGGCAGTAAATGTTGAGAACATTTCTCTCTGAAATTCTGAGGAAAACGGGTCATTCCAGACATTGTTCAAAAGAACAGTGTACCTTGATTCAAGAGGTGATTGGAGAGGGGAAAACATAAAGAAGTGCAGAAAATGATAGGCTGCTAAACTAAAATGATCCCAAATGCTTAAAAATTGCAACTAAAATCTGAAAGATGGGGAAAAAAGAAACAAACTACCATTCACAGGCATGGAAGAAGAGCCAACATGGCAAGGACTCAGCCAACAATCAGGCCCAGAAAGATCACAGAAGGCCTAAAGTTACCTGCAAGTATTGTTACAATTAGAAGACACATATGTGAATCTGATGGCAACAAAGCCCCACTGGGGGGAAAAAAGGCGTGATGACTTGGCATCCGTCTGTCTCTAGAGACAATGGAGTCTGCACCTAGGCAGGTCTATCAATTAGCTGAGAGGCTGCAGCGCCGGCTGTGGCTGAATAAGCCAATGCGGGAGATGCAGCTCCTACCACACTTGCTGCAAGTGTATTCTGCAGTAGGGATCGTGGGGCAGGCTGTGGCAGACAGAATTCTCTGCTGTTTGCGGTTCATCTTCTCCTCATGCTGGATCTCTCTCTTCTCCTCGGCCTGCTGCACACCGGATTTTACCTTTCCACGCCAGCTAGAGCGGTCGGAGGTCGCTGCCTCGAGATCTACTGGGTTGATGCTGCATGACTTCAGGTCCCTCTTGCAGACATCCTTGTAGCGCAGGGCGGGTCGTCCTGTTGGTCGTGTTCCTGAGGCGAGCTCGCCATAGAGGATGTCCTTTGGAATGCGGAATTCATCCATCCTGCATACGTGTCTGAGCCAGCGCAGGCGCTTCTGGGAGAGGATGGCGAACATGCTTAACATGCCTGCCTGGGCCAAGACGCGCGAGTTGGAGACACGATCCTGCCAGGTAATGCCGAGGAGTCGTCTGAGGTTGCGCAGGTGAAAGGCGTTTAGTCTTCGCTCCTGGTGCATGTATAGGGTCCAGGCCTCACTGCCGTATAGAAGCGTGCTCAACACGCATGCTTGGTACACCTTCATCTTCGTAAGTAGATTAGTAGCAAGTATTGTTACAATTAGAAGACACATATGTGAATCTGATGGCAACAAAGCCCCACTGGGGGGAAAAAAGGCGTGATGAAGAGGTTAGAATTTGCCAAAGAGCGCAGTGATTGGCACAACATTGTGTGGACTGTGGAAAAGTAAGATTGTTCTTTTTGGATCTAATGGCCCACCTAGACAACCCCCAAACACTGAATTCAAACCACAGGTGCACCATGAAGACAGTCAAACATGGTGGTGCAAGTATCATGATATGAGAATGTTTCACATATTACAGTGCTGGGACTATTTATCGCATCCCAGGGATCATGGATCAGTCTGAATACATCAGAATACTTGAAGAGGTCGTGCTGCTTTATGCTGAAGAGGAAATGCCCTTGAAATAGGTATTGCAACAAGATAACGACCACAAACACACCATAAATGGGCAACATCTTGGTTCCAGACCAAAAAATTGGCATTATGGAGCAACCGGCCCTTTAATCCAATAGAAAACTTGTGGGGTGACATCAAAAATGCAGCTTCTGAGGCAAAACCAAGAAATACAGAAGAACTATGGAATGTAGTCCAATCATCCTGGGCTGGAAAATCTGTTCACAGGTGCCAGGAGTTGTTTGACTCCATGCTGCAGAGATATGCAACAGCTTTCAGAAACACTGATTATACAACTAAATATTAGTCCAGTGACTGAAAGGAAAACAAAATCTTACAACATTTTTTCAGTTTATACAGTGAATGTTTGAGTTTGTAAAGAAAAAAAGCAGACACTGCTATTTTATGGAACAGTCTAATATTGACTTTTCTTCAGTTTCTTTCAAGTATCAATGCAAATTTGATATATTTTTCTTCATGGGTTGACTTGGAATAAAATGTGTACTGTTCCCAATGCATTTGTGTGTGTTGAAACAAAAGCGATTATCAGGATTTTGAGCTTTATTCATTATTTTAAACACACTGCTATTATTTTGAATATAACTATGAACCATAACTCAATATCGTTTGGCTTATGCTGGTGAAAAGAGAGCTCTAGAGACCCAATCAAGGCAGTTTAATGGTGCTAGATTTAAAAACGCATCCTTCTTATCTGCAATAAATAACCTGTAATCACTCAGCTATCACAACTAGATTGCATTTATTCATTAAAATTTTAGTGGAAATAATTCAGTTGTAAAATAAATTATACTTCAGTAGTAGTTGAATAAATGGAAGTTAATTATGGTGACTCTGTGTTCGAATCCATCAAAGAATCATAGTTGGTCCGGACTCTTCATTTATTTGTATCCTACACCACCAAAATTAATAAGCTTTGTGTTGGGTAATTAGTTTCTTTTTTCAATTGCATATATATATAT
Source organism: Plotosus lineatus (assembly GCA_024760905.1). Taxonomy (NCBI): domain Eukaryota; kingdom Metazoa; phylum Chordata; class Actinopteri; order Siluriformes; family Plotosidae; genus Plotosus; species Plotosus lineatus. Next base: position 70,358,926 of record CM045728.1, on the reverse strand, counting down.
ATATATATATATATATATATATATATATATATATATATAAAAAGGGATCCCTCACTTTCCGCGGTTAATTGGGACTGAGATCCTCACGCGAGCATCGAAATCCACGAAGTAGGATCATCCCCCCCACACCCACCCCACTGACGTATACGTACATGTATATGTGTATATAATATCAATAAATAGATATTCAATGCTATAAATGCTTATAAGAACAATTAAACATTAAAAAATAACATAAGATGAAAATAAAATACGGTAGTACCTCACCTTACGAAAGAGCCAACAAATGAAAAAATCCAGGTTACGAAACGCATTTATTTAAAACTTCCGTCTCTGGATACGAAACAAATTCACGTTGCGAAACGCGCCATCTCAAAAATGTAAACAATGCACGAGTTGCTCGCCCATTGGCTACCTCCCAACATCCTGCCCCGCTGACGTCCCATTGCTTGGATGGAGCTGCATCTCCTTAATACCCATGATGTAGCTCCCACCCATTGGCTAGGATGGAGCTGAATCTCCATAATACCCATGACACAGCTCCCTCCCACTGGCTAGGAGGGAGTTGCATCTCCATAATACCCATGATTTCCATATGCCTTCGACCCATTGTCTATCACATATTCATATATAACACAAACAGCTGCCACCTCCAGAAGTTCTCGGACGACTCCGCCATCGTGGGCCGTGTGTCAGAGGGGAACGAGCTGGAGTACCGGTCGGTCATCGTTGACTTCGTGGACTGGTGTGAGCGCAACCACCTGTGCTTGAACACTAGGAAGACGAAGGAGATGGTGGTCGACTTCAGGAGATTAAGCACTCGAACACACACACACACACACTTACTAGTGAACATCCAGGGACAGGACATTGAGACAGTGGACAGTTTCAAGTACCTGGGTGTTCACCTTAACAATAAACTGGACTGGTCCCACAACACCAACGCCCTGTACAAGAAGGGCCAGAGTCGCCTCCACCTTCTGAGGAGACTCAGGTCCTTCGGCGTATGCAGACCTCTGCTCAGGACTTTTTATGACTCTGTGGTAGCCTCTGCAATCCTCTACGCTGCCATCTGCTGGGCCCCGGGCAGCACAGAGCGGGACAGGAAGAGACTGAACAAGCTGGTCAGGAGGGCCAGCGCTGTCCTAGGCTGCCCACTGGACTCTGTGGAGGAGGTGAGTGAGAGGAGGATGGTAGCAAAGCTCACATCCATCCTGTTCAACAGCTCTCACCCACTGCACCAGACTGTAGAGAAGCTGAGTAGCTCCTTCAGTGGACGACTGAGGCATCCTCAGTGCAGGAAGGAGCGCTACCGCAGGTCGTTCATTCCCACCGCTGTCAGACTGTACAATGCCACTTTGTAACTGTCTGTGAAAATACCGGTTATGTGCAATAAAAACCCCGTGCACTTTAATCAACCACATCTACCCCACTGACTGTGAACCATATCAACCCATCTACTCTGCACTCAGATACATTACACTTTAATATAGGCCAGTCTATAAAGTTGCTCCATTCTTTTCTTTTATTGTTTATTAATTTATACTATTTATGTATCTATTTATTTATTTACTTATATAATATATATGTACGTGTGTATGTTTGTACTTGTATCTATTTTTGCACACCCTACTGATAGTACCTCAAGAGCCTGTAACAGTGAATTTCTCCATTGTGAGATTAATAAAGCTGTATCTTATCTTATCTTATCTTATCACGGAGTCCTAACACACGTAAATGACAGAGTTACTGTTGTTTGGTGAGTTTTTCGAGTGTGCTGATTGCAACTTTATTTTTTGGCTCAGGCTTTTAACCTTGCATAAACATTTGTAAGATTATAACTCTGCTAAGAAGATATGGTCAACACACGTGCGCACACACACGCTTATGCATGCACTCACAGATGCAACAATGTAAGTACAGAAGCTCCCCAGCTTACATACAAGTTAGGTTCCCGACGGCCGGTTAGATGAATTTGTCTGTAAGTCGTTACAGGGCATTCTTTAGAGGGGAACGTATGTTTAAACCTTGTATAAGTAACCTATATAAGTTTGTACTATATACAATCTCTCTCTCTCTCTCTCTCTCTCTCTCTCTCTCTCTCGACATAATCATCTGTAGATTATCAATATCATTATGTCCCGTGTTTAAACTCCTGGTTTCTCTCAAGCACAGCACAGCGGATCTGATCAGATTTACAAGCTTATCCAGTTCATTGTAAAACTGGAGTCAATTTATTTCTTGTTTGAATGTATCGTTCTGCTTCTCTTCCTGGACCTCCGTGTCAGCCACGCCCCTTTGCCGAAGCCGAGTATGAAGTGTACCTCAGTTCATCAGTTCATTTTCTGTAACCGCTTAATCCTAATTTGGGTTGCGGGGAGGCTGGCGCCCATCCCAGCCAACTCCGAGCGAGGGCAGAATACACCCTGGACAGCCCACCAGGCCATCGCAGGGCGGAAACACGCCGACGGCTTTGCAGCCACGCTTTACGAAAGTCAGCAATGGCTCTTTTACATGCCTCACACCATAGACAGTGGGAGACATGGCCAGCCTTTGCTAACCCAGTTAGCTGCACTGGGGGGCACAGTGGCAACCTTGTGGAGAGTGGGACTCGAACCCCCAACTTTTGGATCAACAATCCAGCGCCCTATACCACTAGACCACCACTGCCCCAAGTGTACCTCAGGATAATGTTAAATCATATTTCAGACTTATATTTATGATATATCTTTATATAGATTTTATTCCTTTTCTATTTCTAGTGGTTCTTCAATTTCATTTCACTTTCACTTTCGACCAACAGCCCTGTTCGTATCTCCGGATGGTTTTGATGAGAGATTTTAGGTTGTTTTTTGTTGATTTAGGTATTTTTTTTGTTTGTTTCAGAATTGGCCTTGTTTGTGTGGCATTTTCCTTAACTTTCCCCCCTGCATTGACCCTGCCCTTGATTAAACACCGTGGACCAACACCAGCAGCTGACATGGCACCCCAGACCATCACTGACTGTGGGTACTTGACACTGGACTTCAGGCATTTTGGCATTTCCTTCTCCCCAGTCTTCCTCCAGACTCTGGCACCTTGATTTCCAAATGACATGCAAAATTTGCTTTCATCCGAAAAAAGTACTTTGGACCACTGAGCAACAGTCCAAAAGTGGCTTGACCTGGGGAATGCGGCACCTGTCGCCCATTTCCTGCACATGCGTGTGTACGGTGGTTCTGAATGTTTCTACTCCAGACTCAGTCCACTGCTTCCACAGGACCCCCCAAGGTCTGGAATCGGCCCTTCTCCACAATCTTCCTCAGGGTCCGGTCACCTCTTCTGGTTGTGCAGCGTTTTCTGCCACACTTTTTCCTTCCCACAGACATCCCTGGGAACAGCCTATTCGCTCAGAGATTTCTTTCTGTATCTTACCCTCTTGCTTGAGGGTGTCAATGATGGCCTTTTGGACAGCAGTCAGGTCAGCAGTCTTACCCATGATTGCGGTTTTGAGTAATGAACCAGGCTGGGAGTTTTTAAAAGCCTCAGGAATCTTTTGCAGGTGTTTAGAGTTAATTGGTTGATTCAGATGATTAGGTTAATAGCTCGTTTAGACTACCTGAACATGATACGCTAATTTTTTGAGATAGGAATTTTGGGTTTTCATGAGCTGTATGCCAAAAATCATCAGCATTAAAACAATAAAAGACCTGAAATATTTCAGTTGGTGTGCAATTAATCTAAAATACATGAAAGTTTAATTTTTATCAGTATATTACAGAAAATAATGAACTTCATCACAATATGCTAATTTTTTGAGAAGGACCTGTAGATGCCGTCAATGTGTTTCCACCCTGTGATGGCCTGGGTGTACTCTGCCCTTGCCCGGAGTCGGCTGGGATAGGCACCAGCCTCCCCACGACCCTAATTAGGATTAAGCAGTGATAGAAAATGAAATGAGACAAGCACATTAATAAAACTTGCTGTTCAAATTACAGCCAGTATTATTGTTATAGCTGTGAAGTTCTTGCACTGTGGTATAAAAGTGAATAACACAATATGTCACTCTTGCTCCTTGTGTAGTAGAGAGAGAGAGACAGAGACAGAGAGCTTACTGGTCATGGGTGAACTGCTCTGAGGGGTCATTGTACTGACACATAGGTTAACAAGAAATAAAGCAGTGAGGTCAAATATGAGTTTTCTTCTGTCAGATGGTCTGTCATAGATGACTTCGATGCCATACACACACACACACACACACACACATACAAAACCAAAACAACAAGAAGCTATGCAGCAGTAGACAACACTAGGTACACTGGGCAGAGCTTACTTGTCAAACTGATGAACAGACTAAGGGCATGTTTCCAACTGCATTTAATTTTTAATTTTTTTTTCTGCTAGAAAACTGTTGGGAGGGCACAAGGGAGTGCCTCATAACAGCATTTCATCAAAAAAGCCAAATGTTTGTTTTGTTTGTCTGACAAAAATGTCTGAACAATATATTACTACTCCAACAACTGCCTAACTGGATGCTTTAAGAGGAGTAAACAAGGGGGGAAGCCTTTCTGAACACTTTAGACATTTTTAATGTAAAGCACTGGAAGTGACTACAAAAATGATGGAGTAACATAAAAAAATATAAATTAAATAAATAAAATAAAATAGTTTTTCTTTACTCAGCCACATATGGCTGCATACAGTTTATCATCATTGGGAACGACCAAAAAAGGCACCGGCACTTTATACTGACATCCTTCGTAATGCGGAAAGGAGGCAGCTGTTTTTTCTCTATTTGTGTTTGTAAACTTGAGTCAAGCACACCCACACAGATGCTATTTCAGTTTAGCAGTAGCAGTCTGGAATAAAAAAAGTGTTCTTTAGACATTTATATGAATGAATGATAAAGAACTCACTGTTGAAAATTTAGATAACAAGAATATTTCAATCATCTGTCTCTGAGTGTTCATTGTTTCAATCACAGCTCCGCCTTCTCCGCTAAGGATAAGCATCAAGGCAGGGGATCTGTACCAGAGAATCGCATCGCTAAAAACAGAACCACAATTATGCTATCTCCAGTGAAAGGGTGGCAAGCCAATCCCTTGCACAGCCACCTCAGAAAGTCACCTTCAGCCTTCTGCCTCTTTCCGACAAGAGGGAATCAGCAGTAATTATTCATGCATGATGTTGATATTTTATTGCTTCCTACTAATCTCATTATTTCAATGTCCTTGATGAGAAAGTACTCACAAAGTGTATGGCTTATTACTGGATTTTGAAATCCCACTTCATACCTCGAGGCTCTCCAAAAGCTTTATTTACACCAAGTCCTGCTTCCCCAGTGCAATAAAGCCACATCAAATATATATATATATATATATATATATATATATATATATATATATATATATATATATATATATATATATATATATATATATATATATATATATATATATATATATATATATATATTTTTTTTTTTTTTTTTTTTTCTCCCAATTTTGATTTTAGATTCGCCAAGTGACCATCTTTATACATGTTTGTGCCTTTACTGTTATGACTAGCCTAACTCAATTTATCTATTTATAAGGGTGTTCTTAAATTCACTTCAAATTCTAAACATTTGTAAATGTAAACTAAGGTAGGAGCGTGTGTGTGTGTGTGTGTGTGTGTGTGTGTGTGTGTGTGTGTGTGTACAGAGTGTGCACTATGACATTTCTATCATTTGACGCAATGGTTTTTGCTGCACTTTCTCTTTCTTTTTCATTTTTTTTTTTAACCTTCAGCTTCAAATTCTAGATTTCACATAATATGGAGGGAGGGGTTAATATAAATTGTACTGTGTATTGAAGAGAATTTCTGCCCTAACTTGATGGTCCCTGGTTCAAAGCAGTGCTTCCATCTCCATCTGTGCAGTTTCCCGTGTTTTCTTCATGTGCGTTTTCACTGGGTTCTCCCTGTTTCCCCTACCATTTCTCAAAACTCAAAGAAAGACTATGTAAAAATATATGTTTGAGTCACTGTGACTTGCACCCCTTTCAATGTATTCCTGGCTCATGCCATGTATCACTCAACATCTACTGAGAGCCTGACTAGGATAAAAAGCATTGTATGCTAAATTGTTACTTAATTCTTCTGTGCAATTTCAAAAAAATATGGGATTCCTCAAAAAAAAGTCAAAACAAAAAAGAACCTTTGCTGGGACACATTGACCAATGCAAACGCACTCACAGACACATATGCTCATTGTCCCCTTAAACCAACAGATACAGGCACTTAGGTAATTGGTGCTTTCAGAGTTATAATCAACTGTTCTCAACATAGTGCACTGAACTGTTTCCCTACCAGGCGAACCATGAGCTATAACTAAGTTCCATGACCATTCAAAAAACTACGCCGCCATGCCAACTGTTCCATCACCACTTTTTCTTAAATTTGCTTTCATCAGCAACCAAAAATGAGAGTGAAAAGTAGGAATGGAAATATTTTTTAACAACATGTGAGTGTATGTATATGGAGACTACTGCAAAAGGTCCCCATTGTTTACTTATATAGTTTCCCCCAGAAAATACTAAGAACATCTGTTGATAACACTAGAAGAAAATAATAGGCAGATGGACTGATAACCCATGCAAGATGCACTCCTGTTTTATGCCCAGTGTTCCCAATATAAACCATCGGCTGGGGGTCGGGAACCTATGGCTCGCGAGTCAGATGTGGCTCTTTTGATTACTGTATCTGGCTCTCAGGTAAAATCAGGTGGCCTTTCTTAACAGAATAACGAATACATAATTTCACTGTCATGTAAATAAAAATACAAAAAAAGCCATCAAATGAAACAAAGATGAATAAATCTCGCCCATTTAAATATATGCATCTATTTTCAATGCCACATCACTGTGGCACGCAACAGAGAGCCAATCCTTTCTGTACGCCAGTCTGCGGGTGGGTCCGATACCTTGAAACTCTAATTTTATTGGATTATAACAACAGCCACAGACTGTGCGTGTTGTTTTTGAGTAAAGAGGTAAATTTCCTCGTTTTTGATCAGCTCATTTGCACGAAGCCAAGCACAGCTGGCAAGCAAACACAAATGGACAGACATGGAAAAACTTCAACCCGCAGACCAGCTGATTGCCAAAACTTGGGACGCACTTCCTGTCACATAAACACTGCAGCATGTGAGTCTTGACATATTGACCATGTTTGGCATATATATATATATATATATATATATATATATATATATATATATATATATATATATATATATATATATAGAGAGAGAGAGAGAGAGAGAGAGAGAGAGAGGATTTTCTGAGTAGATCCTTCCGTAGGAGAGTGCTCAATACTTTTTGGTAGAGAAAATAACAAAAATAAAGGACAGGACAAAGACTTTCTATTGAAACTCCATTTATCACTACAGATCTGTTTCGAGGGGTGGTGAAACCATCCTCTCTCTTCAGGTGATTCTATAATCACCTGAAGAGAGAGGATGGTTTCACCACCCCTCGAAACAGATCTGTAGTGATAAATGGAGTTTCAATAGAAAGTCTTTGTCCTGTCCTTTTATTTTTGTTATATATATATATATATATATATATATATATATATATATATATATATAAATATAAAAATATGGCTCTCAGAGGATTAGATTTTAAAATGTGGGTTTTTTTTTTTTTTTTTTTTTGGCTCTCTTAGTCAGAAAGGTTTCCGACCCCTGCTATAGGCTGTTCATAATGATAATAATAATAATAATAATATTAATAATAATAATAATAATAATAATAATAATAAGGGCCTGATGATGTACGCCTCCTAGCCAATCCTATGCCAGGGGATTTTCCCTGAACTAAACGTACATCACCCAGTTAGGACTGACCCCCCCGAAGCTGGTTTACTACTGGGTTACTGCACGGGGGAAAAAAAAAAAAAAAAATCACCTTTCACTTCCGCAGCCTAGTCAGCCTCCCTCCGGTAATCAAACCTGCCAAACTGGAAATGGGACTTGCCCCAGGGGGAGGCAAAGAACCCATCCACGAATATCCTGGACAAACCATCTAAAATCCCCACTACTTGAGTGTGCAAAGGTGACTGGTTGGCCTGAAAATCCACCTATCAATGGCAAGTCACTAAAGCGACATTGGGACAATGCCAACCCTTTGTATGCTTACCTGACCCAACAAAATTTGCGAGATCAACTCCGGCGATTAAAGATCTACATGCGCTGTGATGCAGATGATAATTTCCCTGCAAGTGGTCAGGTACCTTCTCAAGAATCCAATGTTCGGACAGAGGCAGACCCTAAATTGCATATGAATGCCCACGTCCTTCTCTCCCCTCGTCCCAAATGAAGTTAGCTCACCTGACGGCAATAATGAAAATTCCACTGATTTTCCACTTTCTGATTTGACCAATGATTTTTCCACATCTTCAGTTCATGATGATCATATTTCTGTTTTGTTTTCCCATTACTATAGAGAAATTTTAGATTTATCGATTGACTAAAGGAAGCCAGTTAAAATTGCAATAAAATCTTTTCCACAAAATAAAATTGATAAATTAAATGAAATAATTTCTGTAACTCTTGACGCAGAGTGTTCCCTGCATGATATTAATTGTTGCATGTTTGCCGCTATTCGAACGTTAGAGGAATTACATACAGTTTCCAAACCTTCCAACAATGGTAAAATCAAGAAAAATAAAGAAAACCGGTTTCAACGTAAATTAAAAGAAACAAGTAAAGACATGTCGTGGCTGGAGCTTTGCCTTAAATTAAGATCTCATGGCAAGTCAATGTCAAGAAGACAAAAGACAATTTGGAGAAATTTAAAGGCAAAATACTCCTTCAAATACTTGATTCCCTTAAGGCAAAGGTTAAGATCTAGACAGAGAGAAAAAGAAAAGGGGAAAAGAAGAATAAATTCATTAGACAAAACAAAATATTTAAAACCAACGAAAAACAATTTTACACGCAACTAAATACACCTACAAGTAATGATGTCCAGAGACCACCCATGGAATCCAATGAGAGGTTTTGGTCCTAGTTGTGGTCTATACCTGGCAACTGTAACCTTGAGGAACCATGGGTGGAAGAATACAGCAAAGTCACATCTTAAAACTTTAATTCACCATTGCTATATCTCATTACTTCGAACTGCCTGAAGAAAACAATAAAAATGTCCAAATCTAACACAGCTCTAAATCGGCTTTGGAAACTGTTCCCTGGTGTCCAACCACATCTGCTCACTTGTTTGAACTCTTCGATGGACACAGGAGATGTCCCTCCTTGGTTCTGTAAAGGTCACACAATACTCCTTCCAAAGAAAGGAGACCTGACAGATCCTAAAAAACTGCCTGAATACTATGGACAAAATCTTTACAGGGTGTTTGACAAATCTCGTGTCATCCTATTGCTGAAATCATTTACCCGGAGCAAATGGGAGCCAGAAAGGGATGTTGAGGATGCACGGATCAGTTACTGGTCCAGAAAATGATACTTGTAGAGGCTAAAACTTACCACCGCAACCTCTCAATGTGCTGGATTGACTACAAAAAACAATACGACTCTGTCTCTCATGAATGGATTCTGAAGTCTTTGCAATGTGTTGGCCTACCTGAGCGATTACTCCATTTACTCCAGTCTTTAATGAGTTGCTGGTCAACTCAGCTTGAGATGTACTCGCAGGGTCAGGTTAAGACTTCAGAACCTATTTCAATTCAGAGAGGAATATTCCAGGGGGATTCTTTTAGTCCTCTGCTTTTTTGTTTGTCACTTAATCCCTTGAGTTTTTTGCTCAATAAGATGGAAGGTTATCATCCAGGACCTCTACAGCACAGATCCCCAACACCTCTTACTCATCTCCTTTACATGGATGACATCGAGCTGATTGCCAAAGGAGATTCCAACTTGCAGAAACAAATTCTCCTTGTTGAGTCCTTTTCACAAGATATTGGTATGACTTTTGGATTTGATAAATGTAACATTCTTCCTTTAAAACGTGAAAAGGCAATCAAGGATGGATCAGTTGAGTTGCATGGAGGAGGAGTGATTGAGCATCTCGTGGAAGGCCAATCGTACACCGATTTGGGAATGCAAGTTCGAAACAAGCTCCAGAATGCCCATATAAAAGACAAACATCTGGCCGAGTACAAATCTCTTCTAAAAAAGATCTGGAGTTCGGAGCTAAATACTAGAAACAGGGTCAAAGCCACAAATACTTACGCAGTGCCTGTCCTTTCTTACTCTTTTGGTGTTGTTGATTGGACAAAGGACGACATCGTGGGTCTTGATCGCCTTACAAGAAGGATCATGTCTGACAACCGAGCTCACCACCCTCGTTCCTCTATCAAGCGTTTATATTTATCAATTAATTCCGGGGGACGAGGTTTGATTAATATGGAGGCGGTTCATGATCATATTTTATTGTGTACTTTTGTACATATTTATTTATCTGATGATCCTCTTGTGAAGCATATCAAGACTCACGATGAAAGCAAGGACTTCCATAGTTATCTTAAACGCACCAAGGCTGCTGGACAGAATCTCAACGTCAATGTTGATTTTGTCGATGGCGAAGTACTGCTGGACGGTACATCTATGTGTGTCAACCAGGTGAAGCCTTTCATAAAATCTGCTCAGAGTCGTCATTTCAAGGAAAAACTGTTTGGAAAACCACTACATTGTGTTTATGTGCAGTGCGTTGGACAGAACAGTAATCCTTCGGACTCCTTTGCCTGGATGAAGTCGGCTGGCCTGAAAAGTGAAACTGAAGGCTTTCTTTTTGCTGCTCAGGACCCATCACTTCCAACACGCAATCGTCAACGTAATATTATAAGGGAAAATGTAAATCCCAAATGTCGTTTGTGTAATGAATTTAGTGAAACTGTCCAACACCTTGTCAGTTGTCCAGGTTGTCCAGTTTTGGCACAAACGTCTTATCTGAAAAGACATGATGGCATGGCACGTTCCTTTTATTATCGTCTCCGTCATGCGTGTGGTTTTGACTCGGAGGTCCATCCATGATACGACCCTGATCATGTCCAGGGCGTCATGGAAAATGATAATTTCAAGCTTCTTTGGAATCGGCCCATATACAGCCTGAGGAGAATCGAAGCCAACAATAATAATGCTTGTCCTTTTTGATAAATCCAATGGAATTATTAATATTATTGAATTTTCTGTTCCTTTTGACAGCAATGTGATTGACAAGCTTCAGGAGAAGCATGCAAAATATGCGGACCTCGCCTTTGAAATGTCTTGCTTGTATCCAAAGTACAAAGTTGTCCGACTTCCCATTGTTCTCGGCGCCCTCGGTTTGGTACCTCCTGATCTATTAACACAGATCAAAAGTGTGCCTGGGTTTGCTAGCAGGAGCACAGTCATTCTGACAGTCTGGGCAATGCAGAAGGCTGCAGTATTGGGGAGTCTCCATATTCTCCGGAAAGTTCTTGGTGGGTATGACTAGGCAGTGCTTCCTGGGCTGCGTGTGGAGAGGGTGAGGGCCCTGAGCTGATAATGAGCCTAACCAGCCTGACTGTGCCAGGATCACCCGAACCCTCCCTGCTGCATATAAATATTTACTGTAAATTATGATAATAATATTATTATTAATAATAATAATAATAATAATAATAATAATAATAATCCCTTTTGTCAACATGACTAGCAAGCCTTCTAAGTATGCAAACCTCACTCTCTCGCTTGCATCCAAAGCACACAGTGCTGACTCCCCATTGTTCTCTGTGCCCTTGGTTTGGCACCTCCTGATTTGCTCTTTCATGTCAGAAAAGTGCCCAGGTTCTCCATTGGGAACACGGTTCTTCTGGCAGTCTAGTTATGCAGAAAACTGTTGCGATGGGAAGTCTCCATATTCGTTCTAAAGTTCATAGAGGGTTTGACTAGACAGAGCTTCCTTGGAGAACTACCATTCCGCTACTTGGGCTGTGTACAATTCATTGCCCTTTAATGCAGCACGAGGAAAGCTTCACGTCTAGGAAAACGCACTGAACTACATCCGCACTGGTTGCTATTATCATCTCATAGGGGACAGCTCGTTAGCCTGGAGAAATTGACAATTGTTATTGGACCACCTGGAAGATAGAGCACTTGCAGCATTTATGGAGTCATTCTGAAAGTTAGGAGCTATAGAATTTGTAGAATTTACACGTTTATTCTCAACTATTTGTTCAATGAAAATTAACAATCATATTTGAATTTACTAAAAAACAACTTAAAAGTAACTTAATATAAGATTCTTTGATTTAGCAAATGTAGTAGCTTGTCTGCAATGTGTTTGCTGGCTATGTACCTACAGGTTTAATGTAACGCCAGTATTCCATTTTTAACAATGCATCTCATATATATATATATATATATATATATATATATATATATATATATATATATATATATATATATATGAACTATTTAAAGTGCAATATCTTACAAAATTTAATGTCTTTCAGTTTTCAATTTCTGTAATCCACTTATTTACAACACACATTTACCCTGTTTCAATGTACTGTAAAGCAGTGGTTCCTCACCTTTTTATCACCATGGACCGGTCGCTTCACAAATGTACCGCGGACCGGGGGTGGGGGGTGTCATAGATTGTTTGTAATGTAAAAATAACATTTATGTAAGATATTGTGTATTGTGAAAGGAAAAAAAAAAAAAAAAAAAAAAAAAATATATATATATATATATATATATATATATATATATATAAATTATTATTATTATTATTATTATTATCATTATTATCAAAATAATAATAATAATAATAATAATAATAATAATAATAATAATAATAATAATCACTCCATCAATGTTATTTTTCAACAGCTGAAATAAAGTTGGTTGGGAAGTAGAGCTTGAACTTTTCTTAAAAAAACAAACAAAAAAAAAATCAGGTGATGGTGCACCAGCTGGGAAAATGAAGGCTCAGGCTCAGTCTCACTCAAAATCCCTGCTATTGTTTGAAACATGTCCAGCACGCCTTTGTTCATGTGCCGTCCCCTTGTGGGTTACATTTTAGCGCTCAAATAACCGACATATAACGGAGAGAATTTTCAAAGAAAGACTTTCAAAATTAAATATCGTTCAGACTCATAATAAATAAAACGGAAATAATTAATTATTTGTTCTGCGGACCGGTACCAATTGAGCCACGGACAGGTGACTGAGGATCACTGCTGTAAAGTATATAATTGTTTATCTTTAGTTCATGACATAATAATATTCTCTACTATCTGTCTGTCTGTCTTCCTTTCGGCTTTTTCCCTTTTACTTGGGAGTCGCCACAGCAAATCATTTGATTTGGCAGAGGTTTTTACGTCGGATGCCCTTCTTGACACAATCCTTTTAGCGAGGGACAGAAACACGCTGACATGTATAAATGTCTAAGTATAGTGTCTCTTCAAATCTACTTATTCATTCCAGCCCTCCTTGCAGCAAGATTTTTTTTTTTTTAGTTTCTGGATCCTTTGACGCTTTAATTTGGGGAATTCCCTGCATGTAAAGTGCCTGCTATTGGACAGAAGTGTGGATTTCCCCACTGGATAAGCCATCATTTATATAAATATACTCATATTCTCATTTGCAATAGCAACTACAAGGTCAAAGCGAGGTAAACTTCCTCACAATTACACAAAGCAGCTCTATGATTGAACTAGCATATATAAATAGAGGGTAAAATGTTCGGAAGAACGCACTGCATTTATGCACTAACTAATATTAACATTAATATTAATATTAACAAAAATAAAAGGACAGTACAAAGACTTTCTATTGAAACTCCATTCACTACAGATCTGTTTCGAGGGGTGGTGAAACCATCCTCTCTTTTCAGGTGATTATAGAAGAATCACCTGAAGAGAGAGGATGGTTTCACCACCCCTCGAAACAGATCTGTAGTGAATGGAGTTTCAATAGAAAGTCTTTGTCCTGTCCTTTTATTTTTGTTATTTGCTCTACCAAAAAGTATTGAGCACTCTCCTACGGAAGGATCGAATCAGAAAATCATATATATATATATATATATATATATATATATATATATATATATATATATATATATATATATATATATATATATATATCTTCTTTTCCTTTCGGCTGTTCCCTCCAGTCACAGTCGCCACAGCAAATCATCTGCCTCCATCTCACCCTATCCTCTGCATGTTCTACTCTTACTCCAACGACCTTCATGTCCGCCTTCACCACATCCATAAATCTTCTCTTTGGTCTTCCTCTGGGCCTTCTGCCTGGTAGTTCCAACCTCAGCATCCTACTACCAATATACTCACTATACCTCCTCTGTACATGTCCAAACCATCTCAATCTAGCCTCTCTGACTTTGTCTCCAAAACGTCTTACATGTGCTGTCCCTCTGATGTACTCATACCTGATCCTGTCCATCCTCGTTACTCCCAAAGAGAACCTCAACATTCATCTATGCTACCTCCAACTCTGACTCCTGTCTTTTCCCCAGGGCCACTGTCGCTAAACCATATATATATATATATATATATATATATATATATATATATATATATATATATATATACAGTGATCCCTCACTACTTCTGATCCCTCACTACTTCATGCTTCAGTTTCTGCAGCTTCAGTGCATCATGGGATTTTGAATTTTTGAATATTCATCGAAAAATAACGAAATTAAAGGAAAATATGGGAAATGCAGCAAAACAAGGCCAATTATGCTAAAAAAAAACAAACAAAAAAAAAACCAACCCCGATACAAAACTACTTACATTTTTATGAGGTGTGCATCTGTGTGTGTGTGCGCATCTGTATGTGTGTGTATTTATATCTTATTTACATCTTATGTATTATTTTTGAATATTTAATTGTTATTGTAAGCATTTATAGCATTGAATATGTATTTATTGATATTATATACCCATTTACATGTACGTATACGTCAGTCTGTTGGGTGTCAATCCTACTTCGCAATCGAACGGCCTGCTTGGGTTCCAGGCCGCACACTTCATGCTCTGCTTTGAGGCAATGCGACCCCCTATATTAAAAAAAATTCCCCTTTGAATTTATACAATTCACAAAAATGACATTTCGGCTTGAAAAAAAAAAAAACACAGGCAACCGTGTAACCTGGGTGAATTCTTATGCCTGATGTAATCATAAAAAATATATGTAGCATGAATAGTATTTCTTAATGGCACTCTGTGTGTATGGCTGTGGTGGTTTTTTGCATGCCAACATCTATCAAAAGACTAAGTAAAATGGAGTATAAAAGGGCTTCAGGTTTTGGTGCCATTACATTGCCATTTTCCTGGCTATACAAAGAGACTCGTCCAATTAGTGTTTCTTTTGATAAATCAGCCTGGGTGCATATAGGTCAGATGCTGTCAATTGATGATATGAGTAGCTTTAATTGTAATAAATCGCAGGGGTAGTCTCAGATAAAGTTCATAAATACAGAATCATTTATTTCTGCTCCATGTTCATGAAGATTCCATTAATGGAATCATCTGCAGCCACATAAAGATGCACAACTTGCATAAACTACTCTCGGAATATTGTGGTATTTTCCCATTTTTCAACCAATATTTTGGGGCCCTAATTAGGTAGAAACACGCTAACCGCTATACAGCCTACTCTTGACAAAAGTCAGCAATGGTTATTTTACATGTCTCACACCATAGACAGTGAGAAACATGGCTGGCCTTTGATAGCCCAGTTAGCTGCACTGGGGAGACAGCAGTGATAACCGTTGACAGTGGGGCTTGGACTACCTTGGGGTAGGTAATCCTGCACCTTACCACCAGGCCACCACAGCCCTACAACCCAAACATAAATATCCAAATACTGGAAATAAGGCATAAATATCTATATTTAACTTTTTGTATATAAGGCATTAACAATTAAACTTTAATCAAGGCCATAAAACTGATATTACTTTAAAACAATTATAACATGTCAACTTGTTATTTTCTCAACTAGTTATCTTAGGGTGTCTGACTTATTAGCCCACCTGACTTACTGAATTCTTTAATTAAAATCTAAGATTGTCTCATATTTACCAATAATCAAATTGTAAAGAATAAATATAATTCAGGTACTATCTATTTTAATCTATGTCTTCAGAGTGTCAGGGCTTTTTCTTCTATGTGGGAAACTGTGCAAAGTAAACAGTGGTTTGTATGTACATTCCAGCTCTTGTGCTCGCAGTCATGGATGTCACACAAACATTTATGCCACCTTGCAAGTCTATAATGACTGCCAGCACAGCTATACATTTCCTTTAATACACATTATTATGCTGTGTGGCTTTGGTCTGTCTTTGGAAGCCAAATGGGAGACTCAGAGGTCGTGCATGCGCAAACGAGATGGCTTATTCCGATTTAACAGTGGTTTGTTTGTGCATCATATCCTGACCACTAAAGTACTGATAATGCTATGTTTTATCTACACTACAGTTCCACCCATGTTTTTATCTGATTGGTGTCTCTCAGAATGTCTTTCAGCTATCTTGCCCTATCTCTGTGTAAAACCAAGCTTCTTTTAAAGATTGGATTTTGATGATGTGTAATACCTTCCAGGTCTCCTTGTGGATTTCTAATCCAACTACCAATTTAGAATTATGCTTTTGAACGTTACAAACTGAGGAAAAAAAAAACCAAAAAACTAAACAAAACAAAAAAACATTCAATTGTTTTTTTTGTTGATCCTAAAAGGGTATTATGGTAGATTAGTAAATCCCCACATGTTGATGCAACTTGGGCAACTAAAGACAAAGACAATAAAGAGACATCAATATAAATTTATTTTATTTTTTTAAATCAGATTATTTGCTCTTAACAGATTTTTCAAAAGAAAATTAAAATCAAAAGTAATTACAGATTGCATACATAGTTTGTCTGTTACTATTAAAACACAGGTTTTAATGAACCTATAATGAAATGAAATACATTTTCGATATAAAAAGGAAATATACATATCTGTATATATCCATACACACACACACATATATATATATATATATATATATATATATATATATATATATAGAGAGAGAGAGAGAGAGAGAGAGAGAGGATTTTCTGAGTAGATCCTTCCGTAGGAGAGTGCTCAATACTTTTTGGTAGAGCAAATAACAAAAGGACAGGACAAAGACTTTCTATTGAAACTACATTTATCACTACAGATCTGTTTCGAGGGGTGGTGAAACCATCCTCTCTCTTCAGGTGATTATAGAAGAATGTGTATGTATATATATATATAAAGTAATATACTTTGTAATCATTCTTCTGTAATCACCTGAAGAGAGGATGGTTTCACCACTCTAAACAGATCTGTAGTGATAAATGGAGTTTCAATAGAAAGTCTTTGTCCTGTCCTTTTGGTATATATATATATATATATATATATATATATATATATATATATATATATATATATATATATATATATATATACATATACACACACACACATATATATATATATATATATATATATATATATATATATATATATATATATGTATATATATATGATTTTCTGAGTAGATCCTTCCGTAGGAGAGTGCTCAATACTTTTGGTAGAGCAAATAACAAAAATAAAAGGACAGGACAAAGACTTTCTATTGAAACTCCATTTATCACTACAGATCTGTTTCGAGGGGTGGTGAAACCATCCTCTCTCTTCAGGTGATTATAGAAGAATCTTATATACACACACACACACATACATATATATATATATATATATATATATATAGTATACACACACACACACACGCGCATATTTCATTTCACTTAAAGTGAGATATTTTTAGAAGTATGGACTGTAGAAGAATCCTCCATATGAGGATGAGCGACTGAATTCTGAATTCATTTTAAATATTTTTAAAGCACATCTTTCCTTCACCACCAAGTCAGCAAGACACATAAAGAGAAAACAGCATTAAAACAAGGAAGCCAGGTTCCAGTTCTCATTTTTGACATTAGGCACAATTTACAGAGGTAAATGAATCAGTGAGCATTCATGGAGGTGAGCAAGTCTGACCCCTGTGACCCAACTGTGGATTAAGCAGAGGAAGATGATGATGATGATGATGATGGTGAGCAAGTCTGACTTGATAAGCTGTGTCTGACAAACAGTGATTTATAATTTAATTGTTACTCAAAATGGGTAAATAAAATAAAACGAACTGGAAATGTAAAGCTTTCGTTGATTAGAAGATACACAAGCACAGTAGTAAACTTACTATGCCATATATTAGACAATGTGATGTGATGCAGAGCGTAACTGTAGAAATATCACTTGCAAGCTCTTGATATGTTACAAATTTTAGACTCACATTTAAGATTACAACCAGGAATTAGTGGTTATGTGATGCACTTGATGTCATACCTTTCCCAGTAAATATTGAAAATTCTGTCACACTAGGCAACCTTAATTTTGAGGCTTTGCGGTACAGTCTTCCTACACGGTTAAGATCTGTTTTGTCTTTTGCAGCATGTGGCTCTCAGAGATATCCTCTCAAGCTGTCTGAATCCCACATTTTGTAGCCTTCCTTTCTACCCTATTGAAGATGCTCAAACATGCTGCATTGTTCTTTCACCACAGGTGCCACTGGCAAGCTATGTCTGCCTTCTGTCACCTTTGGGCTGACTCCCATTGGGTCTTATCAGCTGACAGGTTGGCGAGACGCACGCGACCCCTCTGTCAACCTGGTAAGCCCCAGAGACATGTGTTTGCACTAAAGATTGGCTCTCTGTTTAAGCAAGCAATAGTATGTGGCACAGATTCTGCCCTCGACATCAAGCCAAGTAAACAATGCTGTAATCTCCCAGCTACCACTAGTATATCTCTGTGAATGACTCAGCAATTTTTCTCCTGTTCAGATCTGTTAACAAGTGCTGCTAATCTTAGAAGAGAATTATTACCCTCAATCAAATTGGATTTGATGTTTGTTGTAAAAGATTAGCAAATTCCTGCACACTTTTTTTTTTTTTTTTTTCACTTTTCTCACTGTACATTTAAAGAAACATCTGTGTAGGTTATGCTCCCAAGAATCACAGTATGGTAGTGTTACTAAATTTAAATGTAGCCAGCAAACTTTCATGCTGTTTCTTTGTCTGTTTTATCCTTCACCTCATTCTTAGCAGGGCTGTGCTTGTGCCATGCAGCTGTTTACATGCAATCACCAGACCCATCACAGGTCTCGTATCAGGGAGCATGCTTCCCATGATCCACTTTCAGGACACATTTCTACTTGGTTCTTCATCTCGTTTCTCATTTATTCTGCTCTGTTCAGGAAATAATATACCTGGCTTTGTCAAGGTGTCTACTCTGTGACTGGTGTTTAAATAATGTCAAGAGGCAGAAGGGAATATTTGCCGGATCACATTGCAATAACTGTCAGATTAAGTAGAAACCAAGAGAAGAGTCTAAAGAAGTCCGAAAAAAAGATTTTTAATTTATTGTTTCACCTTACTGCCCAATACAGCCACAGATCACAAAAGAATTCCCACACTTGAATTTCAACAGCTGTCGGGGTTATGCGGTTTTATCAGCATGAAGTAACTACAGTGGACACTCCAAAAGAAAACAATTTAGAAGCCCCTGGCAATCATCAAAGGGTAGGCCTTAGTTTCCAAAAGCCTTAGTTTCAGTGACCAAAACAAAAGGATTAGAAATGTTCTGTGGAGACCTCTGGTACATTAACTGCTGTTCATTTCAGCCTTCAAGTCAACCGTTTTATAAAGCTTGATTGACTATTGAGTGCTCTATTTTCAACTTTCAGCAGGGACATATTCTGTATAAGAGTACAGTATATACATGCAGAGACATGCACACAAACATACACACACACACACACACACACACACACACACACACACACACACACACACACACACACACACACACACACACACACACACACACACACACACAGGGGTGGGTGGGCACTTATTAAAATGCTTACCAGCGGAGTGGAATGGTAAGTGCTTATTAACATAGAGGTGGAAAACAAGAATAATAACAGAACAATAAATGAGTTTTACTGGTATTTGTGTTATTAATTTTGTGGTATCAACCAATCTACTTACATGAAATCTAAATTAAAAAAAAAAAAAAAGACACTTTATTTTCCCTCCCAGTGCTGCTGCTTCTTTTTTTCCTTTTGGCTTTTCCCTTCAGAGTTTGCCAAAGCATCCATCCGCCTCGATCTTACCCTATCCTCTGTATCTTCTACTCTTACTCCAACGACCTTCATGTCCTCCTTCACCACATCCACAAATCTTCTCTTTGGTCTCCCTCTAGGCCTTCTGCCTGGTAGTTCCAACCTCAGCATTATACTACCAATATACTCACTATCCCTCCTCTGTACATGTCCAAACCATCTCAATCTAGCCTCTCTGACTTTGTCTCCAAAACATCTTACGTGGGCTGTCCCTCTGATATACTCATTTCTGATCCTATCCATCCTCGTTACTCCCAGGGAGAACCTCAACATTTTCATCTCCGCTACCTCCAGCTCTGCCTCCTGCCTTTTCCTCAGCGCCACTGTTTCTAAGCCATACAACATCGCTGGCCTCACCACCATCTTGTACACTTTTCCCTTCATTCTTGCTGACACTCTCCTATCGCACATCACACCGGATACTTTTCTCCAACCATTCCAGCCTGCCTGCACATGCTTCTTCACCTCTTTTCCACACTCTCCATTGCTCTGGATTGTTGAGCCTAAGTACTTAAAATCCTCCACCTTCGTTATCTCTACTCCCTGTAACATCTCCGTTCCTCCTGGGTCCTTCTCATTCACACACATGTATTCTGATTTTCTGAGGCTAACCTTCATTCCTCTCCTTTCCAGGGCATACCTCCACCTCTCTAGATTTTCCTGCACTTGTTCTCTGCTCTCACTACAGATCACGATGTCATCTGCAAACATCATAGTCCATGGAGATTCTTGTCTCACCTCGTCTGTCAGCCTGTCCATCACCATAGCAAACAAGAAGGGGCTCAGAGCTGACCCTTGATGCAGTCCCACCTCCACCTTGAATTCGTCGGTCACACCGACAGCACACCTCACCACTGTCTTACATCTCTCATACATGTCCTGCACCACTCTAACATACTTCTCTGCCACTCCAGACTTCCTCATGCAATACCACAGTTCTTCTCTTGGCACCCTGTCATATGCTTTTTCCAGATCCACAAAGGCACAATGTAGCTCCCTCTGACCTTCTCTGTACTTCTCTATTAACATCCTCAAGGCAAACATTGCATCTGTGGTGCTCTTTCTTGGCATGAAACCAAACTGTTGTTCACAAATGCTGACCTCTGCCCTTAGTCTAGCTTCCACTATTCTTTCCCATAACTTCATCGTATGGCTCATCAACTTTATCCCTCTGTAGTTGCTGCAACTCTGCACGTCTCCCTTGTTCTTAAAAATGGGCACCAGCACACTTCTCCTCCACTCCTCCGGCTGTTCCCTTCATGGGTCGCCACAGCAAATGATCTGCCTCCATCTCTCCCTATCCTCTGCATCTTCTACTCTTACTCCAACGACCTTCATGTCCACCTTCACCACAT
>CM045728.1:70202349-70332349 GCA_024760905.1 Plotosus lineatus | reverse complement strand
TGGAATGTGTGCTTTCAGTGAATGACAAATGGCAATTAAAAGTGATGAGTGAAATGAATATTGAATATAAACGTTTCGTGATGGATGGCATGTCAAGTGCTCCAACAAAGCCAGGCATGCCAACGTTCTTCTGCTGTGATGAAAGAGAAGCCTGAATGAGACTTTGACACCTTTTGTCTGAATAAAGTCTTTGAGCATGTTCATCAGGTATTAATGGATAATAATCAGAGTGTCTGATGAACAGATAGGAGAATGAGTTTATCTTTTTGCTGGTTCTGTCTTAGGGCTTTTATGATTGTGATGGATGGTGTCAAATCAGAATGAAAGTCAATTAATAACATCTCAACAAAAATGGAGAGAAGCAAAAGACCATGAGCGTGTATATGATATATGAGCTTTACAATGTCAGTGATAAGACATTGTACTCATTATAATGTAGTCTTCAAGATTCAAAATACTTGTCTACATTCGGTGGAAGATCATTTCTTTAATATTTCGAAGACTGATTAATGGTGCTAACAGGAAAAACATGTTTCAGAGAAAAAATGTATACAATACTATAGATTTAGCTTTCTTATGTTAAAGCACAAAAAGGTTAAAATATATAAACTGATATCCATTTAATAATAAAAGATTTAGGCACAGCCTATAAAAAGATCTCCTTATACTAGTAGACATCTCTATTAATGGGTGTCCCAGGCTTTTGATACATGAGTAGTGCAGATCCTTTAAGGGGTGAATCAACTTCAACCCTAGGAGGAAGGAATTAGTGAGTCTATGTGTTTCCTGACTGTGGTCTGAAGTGAAAGGTTAACACTGTGTTTTCTTTCATCGCCTTTCACTTACGGCTTTCTAAGTAAAGTCATATAACCGGTGTGTTAGTTTAATTATTCATTAACGACTTCACGTTCTATATTACCAATCATGCTTGGTGTTGCTATGCATGGTGATGGTTTGTCTGTCAATAAGCGTTATTTTGTGTGTCTTGTTTTTTTATTCTGCAAGTGCATCATGGACACAGCACAACCATATAAATGATGTTCCATGCCTGTGGGTCTCAGGAGCTCTGCTAGAAAGGGCATCAAACCATACAAACATGCTGAAGCAATGAAATAAGGAATGAAGGAAATAACATGAAAAAAAATACATAGATTACTTGCTGGACTGCTATTTTAAACTTCAGTTCGGGATGATTTTTTTTTAAAAGATACATTTATATCTTACGTCAGAATGCAAGTTTGACTGTTCAAAACATAGTCACCACTTGACGAGCATTGCACCTGAATTTCACACGTTATTTTATAAATGTTGAACCCAAAAGATGGCTTGAAGTCATCATTTTGTTCTGCACCAGATACGAGTTTATGAGAGTAGCCTGAATGCTCTTCTTTGAACATCATTCTCAGGCCTGTCTCCTGTGGTGTGCCAGACAGGATACTTCTTAGAGAATCTTAGAGTCATTGGGATTCCGGGGCATGGTGGTGTAGTGAGTGGCACTCTCTACTCACAGCACGAATGTCCTGTGTTTAAGTCCCAGGGTCAGCAAGGATATAATTGTGTGAAGTTTGCATGTTCCCTATGCTTGTATGGGTTTCCTCCAGGTGCTCTGATTTCTTCCCTCAGTCCAAAAGACTTGCACATTAAGTCAACTATTTTAAATCGCATAAATATATATTATCTCAGGGAACAGGTTCTTCTGAATACTTAAAAACTATGCAAAACAAACAAAAAACACAAACGGTAGCACAAACAGCACAAAACACTCCATTGTGCAAAATGGGAATAAAGATAGAAGTCACTGAATTTCACTGAGGTGCATCATCCTCTTTACCATGAACAAGTGTTAATCCACAAAGAAGTTTTAGTGCCCTGTGATTTTAATAAGCAGGAACCATGGCATAAAGATTAGCATATCTGATTTCACAGCAAGAAGGACATGGATTGGAGTTCCAAGATGAGCAAAGGGTGTTTCTTTTTGGAGATTGTATGTTCTCCCGTGTTTGTGTGAATTTTCTCTGAGTAATATGGCTTTCTCTCATAGTCCAAAGATATGAAAATTACACTAAATGGCTGTTCCAAATTACCATTAGTTCCATGTAAACGGTCATGAATGAGGAGACCAGGAGTGGTGAGATGTTCAGGATGGACCCCGCATTTATCAAGAGTTGGCTCTGATAAGCTGCAGCCTCCCTGCAACCTCAGCGGGATTAAGCAGTTCAACACATGAATAAATGTATTCACAGTGATAGAAAAAGACAGCAGGAGATCGAGGTGGTGAGGTATGAGGGTTTTTTTTTTTGCAGTTTATAGATGAAGCTGCTTTTTTCAAATCCAAGTACATTCCTTATCTCAACCATAAAGATGAAATGTAAGCAGTGACAGAATGAACAAGGCTGCTGGGCTTACTCTCCATATCAAGAAGTACCAGTTGTGGTAGTTTGAGCACTTTATGAGAACACCCTTCGGTCAGCCCCTGGTAGAATTGTATCAAGCATGTCCCACTGGACAAAGAGCCTGGGGCAGACCCAGGTCCAGCTGCAATAAAGATTACATCTCATAGCTAGGTACCTGGGTGATCTCCAGGAGGAATGGTAACCTATGGCCGTGAACAGAGAAGTCTGGCCTGAAGTTCTCAGCTTGTTTCTGCAGTAATCGGAACCAGGAATAATAGAAGGAAAATGAAGAAATTATTAAAATGCACTATTTTACTTCAGCAAAAAAGGAGTGTCGAACCATTCATTTGTTGCTGATGTCTCCATGGCAGTTTGCAGAAATGCTACAATATTTTGCCGAGGTCATGACAGGACATCTCTGCTTCAATATTTTCATATATTCCTTTAGGTCCAATTCTTGCAGTAAACTTATGTTAACACATGATGCTTTGTTACACAAAATAAATAAAAATTACCCACATCCATTTGTTCATCATATGCTCGTGTACAAGAGAGATACTTAATTATATAATATTTTTTATGTTTTCATTGATATCACAAGACATTAGAATGATGCAGAAGCTTTGCCATTATTAATAATGGCCTGTGATCAGTGTTCAACTAATCAGTCATGTTATAAGACATGTTTTATTTAAGTATTCATTTGTTAGGCAAATAAAAAGAATACAATTCCTGTACCCTGCAGCACATTTAAAAGTATCACATTTGTAGAATTCATTTTTAATACTGCATGCAGACTTTAATAATAGTCATATGCATATTTAATGTTGCATTCACAAGGAATCTGTTCTGGTCTGTTGCATTCTGTTGTGTGAAAGCCTGAATATGAGTTCTATGCTTTTAAAGCGGTTTAGTTAAAGTGGCTAAATAGCTCATTGGTTAATTAAGGGGCAAAATGTCCTCAGAGGCTTATTGATTCTCTCACTCAAGCAATGAATATTTAGAGGGCTTTTCCAGATCCACTGCGAAGAGTGTGTGACCTTCAAAACTTCTGTTGTTCATGACTTTTTCCCCATTCCCTTTCCACGCTGTGTATTAGTCCATAACACTTACCGTATTTGACGTAATAAGCGCCCTGCTCCAATACCCCCCCCCCCCCCCCCCCTCACACACACCAGTGTTTTTGATCTTACAACCGCCCATGTGTACTGGAAGCAAAATTGTAGATCAAACGTACCAATTTTTGTCAATCAGTCTTTGTAACAGTAAAATGAGGTGTTCACTGGTTGTAAAAGTGAGTTTACATGGTATTTCAAGACCCCCTGCCACTGGGGAATGTCTATAATGTTCATCATTAACAACACATTTGATTGTTCCGACATGCTTTAAAAACCAGGAAAATATTTTGCAGTGTTCTCTTGGTAAATGTCCAACAACTGATGAACCATTAGAAACTGCTACAGCAAAACTATCGGATGCTCTGAATCAATGGAGCGATGAGCCAGATATGGACCTATCAAAAAGTGATGAGTCTTTTTCACTAGATTCTACCGCTTACTAACTTCAGAAATTTAAAGACGTTCCTGGCCATGTGCTTTGTTTATGTTCGTGCTGATTGGTTCAACTTGCCATGTGCTAAAGTTGACATTCGTGTTGATTGGCTTATTTTACTTGGGAAGATGTTTAAAGGAACAGCACCGGGAGGGAAAGGAAAGGGAAGGGAAAAGTATATATATATTTTTAATTTATGCTGTTTTCTGTATATTTTCAGCTTTCATGTAAGTAGTCTGGTAGATACCACAAAATGAATAACACAAATACCAGTAAAACTCTTTTATTGTTCTGTTATTATTCGTGTTTTCCACCTCGATGGTAATAAGCACTTACAGTTCCACTCCGTTGGTAACATTTTAATAAGCGCCCACCCACCCCAATTTTTTAAGCGCCTTGGGCACATATCACGTCAAATATGGTAAATCATTAATTTTATAAAATGTAATAGAATGCATGCATGAACAGAAGGGGTCAGTATTTTCTGTAAATTGAGTTTTCCTGAGTCTTTAGTCTTGGTATTTTTTGGCAGGATTTCCATGACTTGAGAGAATCATGATGAGTGTGGATGGTTGAAGCCCGATGATCTTGAGGGACTTGGTGGATTTGTGATAATCGTGCTGATCGCAGCAACATTATCTTTGATTATTAAAATGTTTTATGATTGGATTGCAATCATGATAAAAAGTGGGAAAGTTCAGTAGAGGACACTATAGTATATCAGACCTTAACTGACCCTAACAAAGGACATCAGAACTTGATGCACCATCAAAAGGGATCTTGATGAACTTGGAAACATGATTACTTCAGGATTCATGTCTTGGATGTGACCTGCCAAAATGATGCTCTAAGGATGGTCATAAATGGTGCCCTAATGTAAAGCCAGGGTAACTTCTTATTTCATTTTCCTCAGAGCTTTGTATTAGATTTTACAACAAGTAATGCAAAAATTAAATAATAGATCAGATGTTTTCTAACCATTCAAGACCCATCACTTTGATCAAAATTATAATAAGCTTCACTTCTGGACAATCATGTATAAATGTGTCAAACTGGTGCAGAAAATACCAGAAATTCAATGACTGCAACACATAACTTAATGCATACTGAACAAGAGAAGACAATAGGAACACACTGTAGAGTTATTTCAAAGAACTCAGTTTTAGGACAATAATTAAAGGCTTAGGACCTTATGTGCAGAAAGAGTATGCGACTTTTAAAAAAGTAAGCGACTTTTATACATCAGTTTCATAACAGTAAAAAAACCTTATGTTAAACCCTAGCAGTCATGTTTCGTGCTTTTATCATCATCATCATCATCATCTTCTTCCGCTTAGTCCAGGGTCGGGTCGCGGGGGCAGCAACCTTAGCAAAATGGTCCAGACATCCCTCTCCCGAGCTACTTCCTCCAACTCTCCCGGGGGGACACCAAGGCGGTCCCAGACAAGCTGAGAGACATAGTCCCTCCAGCGTGTTCTAGGTCGACCCCGGGGTCTCTTCCCGGTTGGACATGCCCGAAACACCACACCAGGGAGGCGTCCGGGGGGGCATTCTGACCAGATGCCCGAGCCACCTCAACTGGCCCCTCTCAATGCGGAGGAGCAGCGGATCTACTCGGAGCTCTCCCCGGATGGCGGAGCTTCTCACCTTATCTCTAAGGGAGAACCCGCCACCCGGCGAAGGAAGCTCATTTCAGCCGCTTGTATCCGTGATCTTGTTCTTTCGGTCATTACCCAAAGCTCGTGACCATAGGTGAGGGTTGGAACGTAGATCGACTGGTAAATTGAGAGCTTAGCCTTGCGGCTCAGCTCCTTTTTCACCACAACGGACCGGTACAGGCACCGCTTAATAGCAGAGGCTGCAGCGATCCGTCTGTCGATCTCTCGCTCCATCCTTCCCTCACTCGTAAACAAGACCCCAAGATACTTAAACTCCTCCACTTGAGGCAGGACCTCATTCCCGACCCGGAGGGTGCATTCCACCATTGTCCGACTGAGAACCATGGCCTCGGACTTGGAGGTACTGATCTTCATCCAGGCTGCTTCGCACTCAGCTGCGAATCGCTCCAATGAGAGCTGGAGGGCCCGACTTGATGAAGCCAAAAGGACAACATCATCCGCAAAAAACAGAGACGATATCCGATGGCCACCAAACCAGAACCCCTCATCGCCTCGACTGCGTCTAGAAATTCTGTCCATAAAATCATGAACAGAATCGGTGACAAAGGACAGCCTTGGCGGACTCCAACTCCCACTGGAAACGAATCCGACCTGCTGTTACCAATACGGACCAAACTCTGGCTCCGGTGATACAGCGACCGAATCGCTCGTAGCAACGGATCCGGAACGCCGTATTCTCGGAGCACGCCCCACAAGATCTTTCGAGGGACACGGTCGAAAGCTTTCTCCAAATCCACAAAGCACATGTGGACAGATTGGGCAAACTCCCAAGCCCCCTCCAGAATCCTGTGGAGCGTATAGAGTTGGTCAAGAGTGCTGCGGCCAGGACGAAAACCACATTGTTGCTCCTGGATCCGAGGTTCGACTATCGGTCGGGTCCTCCTCTCTAGTACCCCTGCATAGACTTTCCCAGGTAGGCTGAGGAGTGTAATTCCCGATAATTGGAACACACCCTCCGGTCCCCTTCTCAAAAATTGGGACCAACACCCCAGTTTGCCAATCCAGAGGTACAGCCCCCGATGACCACGCGATGTTGCAGAGACGTGTCAACCAAGACAGTCCTACAACATCCAGAGCCCTGAGATATTCCGGGCGGATCTCGTCCAACCCCGGAGCTCGACCACTGAGGAGCTTTTTTACAACCTCAGTGACCTCCACTCCAGTGATGGGCGGACCCTCACCCGAACCCCCAGGGTCTTCCTCTTCCACGGAGGGCGTGTTGGTGGGATTGAGAAGGTCCTCAAAGTATTCCCTCCACCTCTCAACAACATCCCCAGTCAAGGTAAGCAGCTCCCCACCTCCACCGTAAACAGTGTTTGTGAAGAACTGCTTCCCCTCCTGAGGCGTCGGATGGTGGCCCAGAACCTTTGAGGCCAACCGATAATCACTCTCCAGGCCCTCACCGAACTCCTCCCACGCCCGAGATTTTGCATCTGCGACAGCCTCGGCTGCAGCACGTTTGGCCTGCCGGTACCCGTTTGCTGCCTGAGGAGTCCCACAGGCTAATAAAACCCGATAGGCCTCCTTCTTCAGCTGGACGGCCCCCTTCACCGCAGGTGTCCACCACCGGGTTCGGGGATTACCGCCACGACAAGCACCGACGACCTTAGGGGCACAGGTATGGGCTGCCGACTCAGCAATGGAGGCCCGAAGCATGGCCCACTCGGCTTCCATGTCCACCGCCTCCTCCGGTGCGTGGTTGTAGCTCTGCCGGAGGTGGGAGTTAAAGGCCTCTCGGACAGGGGCTCCGCCCAACGTTCCCAGCAGACCCTGATTACACGCTTGGGCCTGCCAGGTCTGGAAGGCAACCTCCCACACCACGAAGCCAACTCACCACCAGGTAGTGATCGGTAGACAGCTCAGCTCCTCTCTTCACCCGAGTGTCCAGAACATATGGTCGCAAGTCCGATGACACGACTACAAAGTCAATCATCGAACTGCGACCTAGGGTGTCCTGGTGCCAAGTGCACTTATGGACACCCTTATGTTCGAACATGGTGTTCGTGATAGACAAACTATGACGAGCACAGAAGTCCAACAACGACACACCATTCGGATTCAGACTGGAGAGGCCGTACCTACCGATCACACCCTTCCAGGTCACACTATCGTTGCCCACATGGGCGTTGAAGTCTCCCAAGACAATGAGCGAGTCTCCCGAGGAGCGTTCTCCAACACCCCCAAAGACTCCAAAAGGGTGGGTACTCTGAACTGTCATTTGGTGCATAAGCACAAATAACAGTCAGGACCCGCCCCACCCGAAGACGGAGGAAGCTACCCTTTCGTCAACCGGGAGAACCCCAACATTTGGGCACCGAGACGGGGGGGCAACAAGAATACCCACACCGGCTCGCCGCCTCTCCCCATGAGCAACTCCAGAATAGAAGAAGGTCCAGCCTCTTTCGAGATGGATGGTTCCAGAGCCCAAGCTATGCGTTGAGGTGAGCCCGACTATATCTAGTCGGTATCTCTCCACCTCACGCACCAAATCAGGCTCCTTTCCCGCCAGAGAGGTGACATTCCATGTCCCGAAGGTCAGAGTAAGCAGCCGAGGATCAGTCCGACAGAACCCATGCCTTTGGCTGCCACCCAACTCACACTGCACCCGACCCCTAAAACTCCTCCCACGCGTGGTGGGTCCATGGGAGGGCGGACCCATGTCTCCTTTTCGGGCTGGGCCCGGCCAGGCTCCACGGGCATAAGCCCGGCCACCAGGCGCCGCCGAGCCCCTCCTGGGCCTGGCTCCAGGAGGGAACCCCGGTGACCCGCGTCCGGGCAAGGGAGACTGCTTCTTTTGTTGTCTCGTGTCTTTAGGGGTTTGTTTTGAATCGCACTTTGTCTGGACCTTCACCCCGGACCTGTTTGCCTTGGGTGACCCTACCAGGGGCATTTGCCCCCGACAACATAGCTCCTAGGATCATTAGGTCACGCAAACCCCTCCACCACGATAAGGTGGCGATTCAAGGAGGGGTTTCGTGCTTTTAATGCATTATTAAAACGTAACGCCTGTAAAACCTCACCATTTCAGCTGACAACAATCCTCCCTGGATTGAAACGTTGCTGTTTTATAGTTCTGGCTACAATCTTCTTGTTTTCCTTTTGGCTTTTTCCCATTTTCAGGGGTCGCTACAGTGAATCATCTGATTCGTACATTTGATTTGGCATAGGTTTTTACGTCGGAAGCCCTTCCTGACACAACCCTTTAGCAAGGGACAGAAACACGCTGACGGCTTTGCAGCTACTCCTTACGAAAGCCAGCAATGGTTCTTTTAGATGAACCTCTCACCATAGACTGTTAGAGACATGGCCGGCCTTTGATAACCCAGTTAGCTACACTGGGGGAGTTCTGGCTACGATGGACATGTGTGGGGGAAAAAAAAAAAAAAATATATATATATATATATATATATATATATATAAATATAAAATACACACACACACACACACATATATATATATATATATATACACACACACACACACACACACACGTGTGTGTATATATATATATATATATATATATATATATATATATATATATATATATATATATATATATATATATATATATATATATATATATATATCCAGATGAACTTGGGCAGTGGTGGTCTAGTGGTATAAGGCGCCGGATCGCTGATCCAAAGGTTGGGGGTTCGAGTCCCAGTCTCCACAAGGTTGTCACTGTCCTCCCAGTGCAGCTAACTGGGTGATCAAAGGCCGGCCATGTCTCTCACTGTCTATGGTGTGAGGCATGTAAAAGAACCATTGCTGACTTTCGACAAGAATAGGCTGCAAAGCCGTCAGCGTGTTTCCACCCTGCGATGGCCTGGCGAGCTGTCCAGGGTGTACTCTGCTCTCGCCCTGAGTTGGCTGGGATGGGCACCAGCCTCCCAGCTACCCTAATTAGGATGAAGCGGTTACAGAAAATGAACTGAACTGAACAGATGAACTTTAAATCTATGTTTAAATCTATTACAAGATCAATTACAAGTCTAGAATTATTTGTATTATAAACAAAAATTAAAAGATAACACACTTGTGTGGAATTATGCTTTTTTTAAACAGAACTGTATCATCCTAGGTAGAGGGGTTTGCATGACCTAATGATCCTAGGCGCTATGTTGTCTGGGGCATAATGACCCTGGTAGGGTCACCCAAGGCAAACAGGTCCTGGGTGAAGGTCCAGACGAAGTGTGATTCAGAAGACCCTTATGACTGAGAGACATACAAGAAAGCAATCTCCCTTGCCCGGATGCTGGTCACCGGGGTTCCCCCCTGGAGTCAGGCCCGGGGTAGGGGTTCGAAGGCGAGTGCCTGGTGGTCGGGCTTCTGCCCATGGAGCCTGGCCAGGCCTAGCCCAAAAAGGAGACATGGGTCCGCCCTCCCATGGACCCACCACCCGTGGGAGGAGTTTTAGGGGTCGGGTGCAATGTGAGTTGGGTGGCAGCTGAAGGCATCGGTTCTATTGGACCGATCCTCGGCTACTTATTCTGACCCTAGGGACATGGAATGTCACCTCTCTGGCAGGGAAGGAGCCTGATCTGGTGCGTGAGGTGGAGAGATGCCTACTAGATATATAGTCGGGCTCACCTCAACGCATAGCTTGGGCTCTGGAACCACCCATATCGAGAGAGAGGCTGGACCTTTTTCTATTCTGAAGTTGCTCATGGGGAGAGGTGGCAAACCGGTGTGGGCATTCTTGTTGCCCCCTGTCTCAGGGTCCAAATGTTGGGGTTCTCCCCGGTTGACGAAAGGGTAGCTTCCCTCCATCTTCAGGTGGGGGGACGGGTCCTGACTGTTATTTGAGCTCATGCACCAAATGACAGTTCAGAGTACCCACCCTTCTTGGAGTCTTTGGTGGATGTGTTGGAGAATGCTTCCTCGGGAGACTCACTCGTTGTCTTGGGAGACTTCAACACCCATGGGGGCAATGATAGTGTGACCTGGAAGGGTGTGATTGGTATTTACGGCCTCTCCAGTCTGAACCTGATTAGTGTTTCGTTGTTGGACTTAACATAAGTGTGCCCATAAGTGCACTTGGCACCATGACACACTAGGTCGCAGTTCGATGATTGACTTTGCAGTCATGTCATCGGCCTTGTGGCCATATGTTCTGGACACTCGGGTGAAGAGTGGAGCTGAGCTGTTTACCGATCACCACCTGGTGGTGAGTTGGCTTCGGTGGTGGGGGAGGCTGCCTTCCAGACCTGGCAGGCCGAAGTGTGTAATCAGGGTCTGCTGGGAACGTATGGCGAAGTCCCCTGTCCGAGAAGCCTTTAACTCCCACCTCCGGCAGAGCTACAACCACGTCCCGGAGGACATGGGGACATGGAATCCGAATGGGCCATGTTTCATGCCTCCATTGCTGAGACGGCAGCCCATAGCTGTGGCCGTAAGGTCATTGGTGCTTGTCGTGGGGGTAACCCCCGAACCTGGTGGTGGACACCTGCGATAAAGGGGGCCATCCAGCTGAAGAAGGAGGCCTATCGGATTTTATTAGTCTGTGGGACTCCCGAGGCAACAAACAGGTACCGGCAGGCCAAACGTGCTGCAGCCGAGGCTGTCGTAGATGCAAAATCTTGGGCGTGGGAGGAGTTCGGTGAGGGCCTGGAGAGTGATTATCGGTTGGCCTCAAAAAGGTTCTGGACCGTTATCCGACACCTCAGAAGGGGGAAGCAGTTCTCCACAAACAGTGTTTACAATGGAGGTGGGGAGCTGCTTACCTCAATTGGGGTTGTCGTTAAGAGGTGGAGGGAATACTTTGAGGACCTCCTCAATCCCACCAACGTGGAAGAGAGAGACCCTGGGGTTTTAGGTGGGGGTCCGCCCATCACTGGAGTGGAGGTCACTGAGTTTATCAAAAAACTCCTCAGTGGTCGAGCTCCGGGGTTGGACGAGATTCACCCGGAATATCTCAGGGCTCTGGATGCTGTAGGACTGTGTTAGTTGACACGTCTCTGCAACATCGCGTGGTCATCGAGGGCTGTACCTCAAGATTGGCAAACTGGGGTGGTGGTCCCGATTTTGAAGTAGGGGGACCGGAGAGTGTGTTTCAATTATGGGGGGGGAATCACATTCCTCAGCCGACCTGGGAAAGACTATTCAGGGGTATGAGAGAGGAGGATCCGACTGATAGTCGAACCTCGGATTCAGGAGGAACAATGTGGTTTTCGTCCTGGCTGTAGCACTCTTGACCAATTCTACACGCTCCACAGGATTTTGGAGGGGGCATGGGAGTTTGCCCAATCTGTCCACATGTCTTTTGTGGATTTGGAGAAGGCTTTCGACCGTGTCCCTCGAACGGTCTTGTGGGGCGTGCTCTGGAAGTCTGGCGTTCTGGACCCGGTGCTATGGGCCATTCAGTCGCTGTATCACCAAAGCCAGAGTTTGGTCTGTATTGGCAACACCAGGTCGAATTCGTTTCCGGTGGGAGTTGGAGTCCACCAAGGCTGTCCTTTGTCACAGATTCTGTTCATAATTTTTATGGACAGAATTTCTAGGCGCAGTCGAGGCACTGAGGGGTTCTGGTTTGGTGGCCTTCGGCTCTCGTCTCTGCTTTTTGCGGATGATGTTGTCCTTTTGGCTTCATCAAGTCGGGACCGCCAGCTCGCACTGGAGCAATTCGCAGCCGAGTGCGAATTACCTACAAGTCCAAGGCTATGGTTCTCAGTCGGACAAGGGTGGAATGCACCCTCCGGGTCGGGAATGAGGTCCTGCCCCAAGTGGAGGAGTTTAAGTATCTTGGGGTCTTGTTCACGAGTGAGGGAAGGATGGCGCGGGAGATCGACAGACGGATCGCTGCAGCCTCTGCCGTGAAGAAGGAGCTGAGCCGCAAGGCGAAGCGCTCAATTTACCAGTTGATCTACGTTCCAACCCTCACATATGGTCATGAGCTTTGGGTAGTGACCGAAAGAACAAGATCGCGGATACAAGCAGCTGAAATGAGCTTCCTTCGCCGGGTGGCGGGGTTCTCCCTTAGTGATAAGGTAAGAAGCTCTATCATCTGCGGAGAGCTCCAAGTAGATTCGCTGCTCCTCCGCATTGAGAGGGGCCAGTTGAGGTGGCTCGGGCATCTGGTCAGAATGCTTCCCGGACGCCTCCTGGTGTGGTGTTTCAGGCATGTCCAACCGAGAAGAGACCCCGGGGTCGACCTAGAACACACTGGAGGGACTCTGACTATCTCTCGGCTCGTCAGGGACCGCCTTGGTTTCCCCCAGGAGAGTTGGAGGAAGTGGCTGAGGAGAGGGACAGCTGGACCTCTCTGCTTAGGTTTCTGCCCCCGTGACCCGACCCTGGACTTAGCGGAAGATGATGATGATGTATCATCCTAAAATGTCCAACACAACCAAAGACATGTGAAGACAGTCTTGATCTTGTCCTTGTCCATGCATTTCTTTATATTATTTGTTTTAAACTTTTTTACATTTGTTTTGCTCTACTGTTCAATTCGAACAATACACTAATCCAGAAGCTGGCACAACCTCTGATTTTGATGTTTGTGTGATTAGCTTGTTGAAAGATTCTTGTATAGCCAAGATTTCCATCCATGCCAGAGGCAAGCGGAACTGGCAGTTGCTTATCTATGAAGGACTAAGAACCAGAGTGGTCTAACCAACATAAAGCTGTTTTGTGACAAGATGACATGAATGTTTTTGCAGGGATAATGTTGGTGGGGTGTGTGTGTGGGTGTGGGGGGTATAGATACTCATGCATCTGATTCCTAGACCATTCTGTGAATTTTTTGAAAAATCATCCAAAATAATTTTTCCAGTCCAACTAATAATTATCATTAATAATCAATTCATCCTTCCATTTTTCCACCCACCTATCAATCCACTCATTCATCCATCTATCCATCCAACCATCCATCACTCCTTTTACAAAAAAGAGCCTCTGAAGTACACTTCAGAACCCACCGCTCTATCTGATCCAGGGAAGTAAAAGTATTTTTAATAAAGGGATTTGAAGCAGAGAAAAGAGGCAGATAGATCTTGAGAGGAAAGTATTTTTTTTTTCTTTTAAAGTGACAGTCAGTTTGTGAATTTTATAAGAACGCATTCCCTGCTGGCCCTGAAGTCTACCCGAAAAACTTGAAAAGTGCTGAGGCATGCCAACTAAATCATTCCCTGGTTGAATTCTTGTTTCATTTACAACTATATGTAATGAGCAGCAAAATGAACCAAACTAAGGTTCAACTTGTTAATATGCCCACAAAAGTAATTGATTAATCATACCATTAATTTGCAAGTATGCAGTACTTTTTACATTTAACTAGAGGAACAGCTTCAGAGACAGAGCAGCTGTTATGAAAGGTGCTACCACCTGATTTTTGTAAAAGTGATATTCTGGTTGATGACATGCCTTGAGCACTTTGGCTTCTTTCAAGATGACTATTGCTATGATGTGATGTGTCCATACATGGAATGCATAACACTTATTTTTATACTGCAGAGACATGTATAGCTCATGGATTCATGAACAAGTTGAAAGGTGCATATCTCTCTCTCTCTCTCTCTCTCTCTCTCTCTCTCACACACACACACACACACACACACACACACACAAAATTCAGCCATAACATTAAACCTAAAGAGTCAAGGTTATACTGTAATTGCTGTTTTTGAGTACAGTACTTTAGATTTTACCTTTATATGTCACCTTAAAAAACTGTTTTTACCTGACGTTGGCCAAAAAACATATTGGAAGTCACTTATTGTCTGTGCCACCTGTAGATGTTTTTTCTTTCAGCAGAATAATTAATTTCAAGATTATTCATAAGCATAACTTTTTTTCTGAAGGCTTAAAGGTGTGCTCACACAATACCACTCGTGATCCCGATTTCAGCCGGTCATGTTGTCATGTGATAGCTGACTTTGTTCAGATATTTACTGATGTTACTCTGATTTTTCCTCAGTTTCACTGATGTACTCCGAACACAAAAACCTCACCAAAATTTTCAACACTGCCAAACTAGTTCCCTCTTCCCCAAAATTGTATACAATACAATACTAGTGTTTTCGAGTGTGCACTGATGTTCTCTGTTTCACGCTGGCTGATGTAACGTCAGAATATGATCGAGGCAAATTGGAATCATAATCAGTATCGTGTGAGCGTGTTTTAATGCTGTATCTCATGGTGAGGTAAATGCTGAAAAATTTATTAACTGTTATATTCATCAAATTTTCTGACAAATGTTGACGAGATTCAGTGTTGGTGACATTTATACTCCCATTTCACTGGACTACAGCATGCAAGGATCGTGTAGCGGAAAGGTGCGGAACGCAATCTGCAGAACAGCTTCAGCATTTTTACACGGAAAATGACTGAAAATCCTACGGAAAAGTGGAAATTCTGACACTCTCAGAACGTTCACAGCATGTGCGGAACAGGAACGCCAACGTACGCCAAAGTGACCCCACGGAACACTCACGGATTCTTTTTCCATGAACGTGCTTTTGAACATGTTCTATGTGTGCTGTTCACAGAATATTTTTGCCTGCCGGAAGCATACGGAAGTGGAGGTAGACATAAGGAATAACTACGGAATCACACGGAATGATACAGAGGATGAGGGAATAATTGCGGAACGTTTGCGGATGACAACATTTTTGTTTCCATCAGTCTGCCATGCTCCAGTGAAATGGGGGTATTAGCGGCGTCTTGTAATAATTAGCCTTCACATGATCATTTGCAAATGTGTATGTGAAAGACGGTTGGGGAACATTATCGACCGTTAGCAAATGTTAGAAATAGTGTTTTTGTTGATTAGCAACTATCTGACACGCTTCTGCAACTGCTTGAGAATCTTTTGTTAACTTTTGGCAAAATACCAGGCAAATGTTAGATGAATCTTGGAACAGAATAACCCATCCCTATAAAAAAAAAAAAGTGAGTAAACCCTCCCCAAATATAGAAAATGTACTTCCAGAGTATGGAAATTGGTTTCTGTCATGAGGAAGCTCAATGCACTGCTTCTGAATTCAAGGAAAGAGGAAGAAGAAAAAGGATTGATGCCCCCGATCCTATAAAAGAGGTGAGCAAACCCTCTACGACAGAGTGTTTACCACTTGGCGCACCCAAAAGAACTTTAACAACACGTGTTACAACCGTTTGCGGCAAAATAAATACACGAAGGAAGTTTGAGCAAAAAATGTTCAAAATTTCTTTGTGACATAAAAGCTGCTTTTGATCCTAAAAACTCTTAATGAACTATTTATCAACCTTTAATGAATGGTGACAAAACTCAAAATTTGCTGTATTTGTCAATATTCTCCGATCCATGAGATACACCCCTTAGAGAACGCTAGATCTTGGCATGATGAAAACAAACACTTCAATAAAGAATGAAGTGCCTGAGGAGTTGCACTTTAGGAGGTTCTACTCAATGGCATCTAATCTGAAACACCGGATTCTAACTTTATGGAAGAAAGAGTAGGGTGTACAGGGATCCCTCACTTTCCGCCGTTAATTAGAACCAAGACCAACCACCAAAATCTGTGAAGTAGGATCACCACCCCAACTCCCCATGACTGAGTATACGTACATGTATATGTGTATATAATATCAATAAATACATATTCAATGCTATAAATGCTTTTAATAACAGTAAAACATTTAAAAACAATGCATAAGATGTAAATGAAATATAAATACACACACATACAGACGCACACACGCATTCATGCAGATGTGCACCTCTCATAAAAATGTAAATAGTTTTGATGGGAGGTTTTGGGTTGTTTTTTGTTTTGTGTTTGTTTAGGATTTTTTTTCTTTGCATAATTGGCCTTGTTTTTGTGGCATTTTCCTTACGCTTTCCTCTATTCTTCATCAATTTCCTTATTTTTTAATTCAATGAATATGTAAAAAAAACAAAAACAACAATAAAAAAAAAAACAATGCGATGCACTGAAGCCGCATGAATTGAAGCGCGAAGTAACGAGGGATCCCTGTATTTATTTTTTTCCTGTTCTTCGTTAATTTGAATGAGCTGTATTAAAGTGAAGCATTTGCTTGTGAGGATATATTAGTCAGTAAAAGCAGCTATTTCTTTGAGGTTCTACAAAATAAATTTTAAAACCTTCCAAGTGTTTGAAAGTGACTGCTTTGTGTTCCTTTTTACTGCATTATGAACGGTCTGAAAGCAACAGGGCAACAATATTATAATTGTTTGCCAATTATAATGATAATTAGAAAATATCCATAATATGATTAAGCATTCAACATCCATGCTAATAGCATAATGGATATAAAGTAATTTTCTTACAGATGAAAATAGATCCGCCCAACTGAGAAGGGCACAATCCATTTTTGACATGCAACATATAACTTTGTCTTGATCTGGCACCCTTACTTTTACACTTCACATGTTTTTATGTGAGGAAAGGTGGCATTTCTGTAGAGCAATTACCACGTCAATACCTACATTATTCAAGGCCACCATAAGAATGTGGTAAGCTCTGCCCACGATTCACTCATTATATACACCAAGTAGTCCCTGGCTTAAGTATGTACATAAGATTCAGGGTGTTAGATCCCATTTTATACAGGGATGGTAAGTACTATGAGATCATCTGGGGATTTGCAACTTTAAGCAGGTGGTCTCCACAGACATAACTTAAACTAGGGATTTTTTTTTTTTTTTAAAGTGAACAGTACTACCACTTCCACATCGAGCGCATGTCAAAATTTTTGTCTTGTAAATCAAAAACCTGTCATTATTACTCAAGGGTACAACTTCTTCTTTTTCTTTCGGCTTTTCCCTTCAGGGGTCACCACAGCGAATCATCTGCCTCCATCTCACCCTATCCTTTGCATCTTCTTCTCTTACACCAAAGACCTTCATGTCCTCCTTTACCACATCCATGAATCGTCTCTTTGGTCTTCCCTAGGCCTTCTGCCTGGTAGTTCCAGCCTCAGCATCCTACTACCAATATACTCACTATCCCTCCTCTGTGCATATCCAAACCATCTCAATCTAGCCTCTCTGACTTTGTCTCCAAAACGTCTTACATGTGCTTTCCCTCTGATGTGCTCATTCCTAATCCTATCCATCCTCGTTACTCCCAAAGAGAACCTCAACATTTTCATCTCTGCTACCTCCAGCTCTGCCTCCTGTCTTTTCCCCAGGGCCACTGTTTCTAACCCATACAACATCGTTGGCCTCAACACCGTCTTGTACACTTTTCCTTTCATTCTTGCTGATACCTTCCTATCACACATCACACCGGACACTTTTCTCTAACCATTCCAACCTGCTTGCACACGCTTCTTCACCTCTTTTCCACACTCTCCATTGCTCTGGATTGTTGAGCCTAAGTACTTAAAATCCTCTACCTTTCTTATCTCTGCTCCCTGGAATCTCACCGTTCCTCTTGGGTCCTTGTCATTCATGCACATGTATTCTGTCTTACTGAGGCTAATCTTCATTCCCCTCCTTTCCAGGGCATACCTCCACCTCTCTAGATTTTCCTGCACTTGTTCTCTGCTCTCACTACAGATCACAATGTCATCTGCAAACATCATAGTCCATGGGGAATCTTGTCTCAACTCGTCTGTCAGCCTGTCCATCACCATAGCAAACAAGAAGGGGCTGAGAGCTGACCCTTGATGCTCCACCTTGAACTCTTTTGTGTCACACCGACAGCACACCTCACCACTGTCTTACATCTCTCATACATGTCCTGCACCACTCTAACATACTTCTCTGCCACTCCAGACTTCCTCATGCAATACCACAGTTCTTCTCTCGGCACCCTGTCATATGCTTTCTCCAGATCCACAAAGGCACAATGCAGCTCCCTCTGACCTTCTCTGTACTTCTCCATTAACATCCTCAAGGCAAACACTGCATCTGTGGTGCTCTTTCTTGGCATGAAACCAAACTGTTGTTCACACTCAAGGGTACAACTATCAAAATTATAATGTGATTTTACAAGTCCTGTCTGACAATATCATTTCTGGTTCTTGAACCTGGATCGGCTTGCTAGATAAACACTAAGTATCCGGCAATCAATAAAAAAGGCAGTCAGAGAGATAGGTGATCATACCTATATACAGAAGAGGTCTTTAATGCAACTAAAACATTTTTGCATCTTTCAGCATTTACAAAGATACCTTTGCCAAGATGCATATTTAGATTTGCTTCTGCAGAACTGCATACCTCAGCAGAAGTTGTACATCTGCAATATGCATTATCATATTTGGTTATACGATGATATGTAGTCATATAGACATGTTATATATATGTGTGTGTATTAGATCCAGACACACATTTACCTGACGCCAAATGCAATTTTCTTCCAAACAAATACTTGAAGCAGGAAAAGGCACTGAGGGCCGCGAATGATAAACAAGCACTTCAGTTCAGAAGTTCAATTATGTTTGTTGCATTACCTGGGCCAAAAGATCATATATAAGCAACTTGCATGGATAGAATTAGATAATATTTGTCTGACTAAGAGTAAAGAAATCTTTCTTTATGACAGTCCTCCTTTCTAAAAGTTTACTGCCTTGTTACTGTTGACCTCTACCACAAGCTGTATAAACATATTCCTTATTTATCAGCAGCAAAGGTTTATTGGAGTAGCATACTCATTATGTTAATAAAATGCCCTCCAAGCTTGCCTGGAAGATTTCCAGACATAAAATGGCAGAGTTTGAGGCTACGAAAGGCCGCATAGATATTTATTTAAGTTTTTGTTCCATTTTGACTTGGCTATCCAAATAAAGAAAACATACATTTGCTCTAAATTTCCATTTCATAGATTTGAGAACAAAGCTACTGCAATAAAAAGGCAGTGTATGTAATGATGGGATACACCCTTAAGTAGGTGACATATATTGATGGTAATGCCCCATAATACTGAGTCTAAGAGTTATCTAGATTGAACAGACATTTCAAAATATTTCACCGTGTCCAAGATACCTGTGCAGCAGTGCTGTCATGTTGATTTCATACTTGAGCACAACAGAACCTCAGGCAACAGTACACTAAACACACACAATAAAGCTTCTTTATAAACTTGTAAATTATTTGGACATATCTCT
The DNA here is from genome assembly GCA_024760905.1 of Plotosus lineatus. Lineage (NCBI taxonomy): Eukaryota > Metazoa > Chordata > Actinopteri > Siluriformes > Plotosidae > Plotosus > Plotosus lineatus. Next base: position 70,312,674 of record CM045728.1, on the reverse strand, counting down.
AACTTTAATTGCAGTACTGTATATGCATTTACTTCTCAGGTCATGGTGAAGAGTACTTTAACATTGTGTATAATTTAAGTGTATTGTGCCACTTTAAAACAAATAACTTCTTTCTCTGATGCCCAAAGTCTGTTGGGCCTTTTTCACCCGAGCCTAATGGCTGATCAGGCCGGTGCTTATCTTCGGTTTCTGTAGCGTGAAGCAACCAGGAGTTTAAGTCCTCCTGGATGGGACGCTAGTCCATTGCAGGTTACCTTCCCCGTATATTTTTACTGGTACCCATTTATACTTCTGGGTGAACATAGGCACACTTGTGGTTGAGACCTTGCCCTGGGGTCTTAGCACAGTGGGGATCTAACTGGGATTTTAACACACAACCTCCCGATCATGAGTGCAGCACCCTAACCACTACACCACCGGCCCCACTCCTATAATACCCACTCATGTAAAAAGTAAAATATAAGCCTATTGTAGACATAATATGAAAATCTGTGCACTGTTTCCACAATGCCAATGTTTTTCACTGTTGACCTGCTACTGTGGTACTGGTTAAGCACTGGATATGACAGGAGCACAGCAAACAGTGTGTGCATATGTGTGTGTGTGTGTGTGTGTGTGTGTGTGTGTGTGTGTGTGTGTGTGTGTGTGTGTGTGTGTTAAATTATTACTTATTTATTTTATTACTGCAATAGTCAGTACCATTAACATTATTAGCAAAGTATTCGACTAACAGTGGATATAGTAAAAATCTATTATGGCACAAACGTTATCATGGTCATGGTAGGTATTACAATATAGTATATCCTCTCTACTAATTCAATTAATGGCTTCAATGTCAATACTGTGCTTTTTCTAATCTGTTTAATCCTAATTATGGTCGTGGGGAAGGAAGGCGCCCATGTCAGCTGACTCTGAGTACACCCTGGACAGCTTGACAGGCCATTGCATGGCAGAAACATGCTGGCAGCGACTCAATGGCCTACTTAATATGAAAGTCAGCAGTGAACAAGGAGGCCTATCGGATCTTATTGGCCTGTGGGAATCCCGAGGCAGCAGACAGGTACCAGCAGACCAAATGTGCTGTAGCCCGAGCTGTCGCAGATGCAAAATCTTGAGCATGGGAGGAGTTGTCTGGAAAGCAATTAACGGTTGGCCTCAAAAAGGTTCTGGACAACCATCAGATGCCTCAGGAAGGGGAAGCAGTTTTTCACAAATACTGTATACTGTGGATGTAGTGTGCTGCTCACCTCGACTGGAGATGTTGTCAGGAGGTGGAAGGAATACTTTGAGGACTGCCTAAATCCTACCAACACGCCCTCTGAGGAGGAAGACCCTGGGGGTTTGGGAGAGGGTCCACTCATCACTGGGGCTGAGGGTTGCTGAGCTAGTCAAAAAGCTCCTCAGTGGTTGGGCACCAGGTGTGGATGAGATCCGCCCTCAATATCTCAGGGCTGTGGCTGTTGTAGGACTGTCTTGGTTGACACGTCTCTGCAACATCGCATGGTCATCGGGATCTATAACTCTGGACTGGCAACTTGAGGTGATAGTCCTCCTTTTTAAAAGGGGGAATTGGGGGGGGAGGGTGTTCCAATTATTGTGGAATTACACTCCTCAGCCTACCCAGGAAAGTCTATGCAGGGGTACTGATGAGGAGGACCCAACTGATCGTTCAACCTTGGATTCAGGAGGAACAATGTGGTTTTCGTACTGGCTGCGGCATTCTCGACCAACTTTATACGCTCTACAAGAATCTGGAGATGGAATGGGAGTTTTCCCAATCTGTCCACACATATTCTGTGGATTTACAGACGGCTTTCAACCGTGTCCCTCGAGTTATCTTGTGCTATCTAGTGGCTATCTTGGGCTATTTCATGGGGTGTGCTCCGGGATTACAGTATACCGGACCTATTGCTACGGGCCATTCGGTCGCTGTATCATTGACGCCAGAGCTTGGTCCGCATTGGTAACAACAAGTCATACTTTTCCGGTGAAAGTTGGAGTCTGCCAAGGCTGTCCTTTGTCACTGATTCTGCTCATAATTTTTATGGACAGAATTTCTAGGAGCAGCCGAGGCGTTGAGGGGTTCTGGTTTGGTAATCATTGGATCTCGTTTCTGCTTTCTGCAGGTGATGTTGTCCTTTTAGCTTCATCAATCCAGGACCTCCAGCTTTCATTGGAGTGATTTGCAGCCGAGTGCAAAGCGGCCGGGATTAGAAACAGCACCTTCAAGTCCAAATCCACGGTTCTCAGCCAGAAAAGGGTGGAATGCACCCTCCGGATCTGGAATGATGTTGTGCCCCATGTGGAGGATTTGAATTATCTCTGGGTCTTGTTCACGAGTGATGGAAGAATGGAGCGTGAGATCGACAGTCAGATCTCTGCAGCCTCCTCTGTAAAGCGGAGCATGTACTGGTCCGTTGTGGTGAAAAGGGGGATGAGTCACAAAGCTCTTAATTTACCAGTTGAGCTACGTTACAACCCTGACCGATGGTGACAAGCTTTGGGTAGTGACCGAAAGAACAAAATCACGGATACAAGAGAGTGGCGGGATTCTCCCTTAGAGATAGGGTAGGGAGCTCAGCCATCCCGGAGGAGCTTATAGCAAAACCACTGCTCCTCCGCATTGAGAGAAACCATCCCTAAGACACCACACCAGAGAGGTGTTCGGGATGTCCAACTGGGAAAAAAACCCGGGGTCAACCTAGAACACGCTGGATTATGTCTCTCGGCTGGTCTGGGAATGCCTCAGTGTCCCCTGGAAGAGCTGGAAGAAGTGGTTGGGAGAGGAACATCTGGAGCTCATTGCTTAAGATGCTGCCCTCATGACCAGACCTCAGATTAAATGGAGGAAGATGATGACATAATTATTGATTTAAGTTTTTGCTCAGGTTTTGTCTCTTTGCCTCTGTACCTAGGACTTCAAAGAAATGCATGAATGGTTAAAAAAATACCTTGAAGTATTTTTGAAAGGTAAAATCAAAATGAATGCTGTTTGCCATTCTCCTCCATGCTTCTTGCTGTTTTCAAGTTACATGGTCTTTGCACAACAAGTAGTAACACTGGCTTTCAGTCAAGCATTGTGCTGGGGTGCTGGCTCCACCATGTGTTGCGGCATTGTAACCATGGCGGGTCAGGGATTATATCGCTCAAGAGTATAGCAAAATCTCTATGAGGGGACAACTTATTCTATCATGATGGTGTACATCACCATACCGCAATGACCTCATGTTAAGCAATGTTTTATATGTTTGCTGTTGCCCTTCACAACCTTTTAAAAAAGCCTCTTGGCTAATTAATAAAAACTTAGAAAATGTGATCAATTTTCAAAGGAATGCTTCAGTGTGTGTGGAGGGCATTCTTGGCACAGTAAAAATGGCAAAATCAAGTCTGAAAAAATATTTTTTTACAAAAAAATAAATAAATAATTTGAATTATTAAAATGATTCAGATATATTTAATTCCACAATGAATTCACATAAATAGGAGGTTAAAACTCAACATGAATACTTTATTTAGTTTACTGGATAGATTTAATATTATATTGTAAGTGATTAAAAACTAGAAAAAAAGTAATGCTTGCAAGAACCAATTGGAAACAAGTCCAAGTTTCCAAAAATGATGAACAAATTTGTTTGCAGAAATGTTTTACCATTTTTATTTTAAGCACAGGTTTGTTTTGATTGTTGCATGGTTCTTGATTTAAAGGCCTATGCATTTGCACTATTAAATGTTTTGAAGGATGTAGTGCATCTATTAAAAATATACTTGATATGTGTGTGTGTGTGTGTGTGTGTGTGTGTGTGTGTGTGTGTGTGTGTGTGTGTACCTGCACTATTTATTCGAAAGACCATGGATTATTATGAATATATTTATTCTTGTTGTTTTAACAATTTTGTATATTTCTGTAGATCCTGGCAGAAAGAAATATGCTGCACAAGTACATATTGCACACATTTTTGGTGAAAACACTGCTTTTTAACAGAGAGTTAACAGTTGTGAAATTATGAATCATTACACATTTAGAAGGTGACTGACATTTTGCTCTTTTGCAAAATTTTTGAGTGGTTACTATTGAATTCCAATCTGAAAATATGAAGCTCCTTTACAAAATGTGCAATAGTTTCCAGGTCTGACAAAGAGAATTAAATATTCTTGGATCTGTATTTAAATGAATAAATAAATTAATTAAATACAGTATATAAATGTTACCACTGAAATTCCTTTGTGTTGTCCACAGTTTCAACACTTCAGCCTTAATACACAACTAAAAATAAGTAAATAAATAAAAATAATTGAGTAAAAATTGTTATTTTGCACTGCATTCATTGTTATTTATTTGGGGCTTTGCAGATGACTCAGTTTTCATATCCTAGCGGAATGCCACATATTTGTAGGTTGATCTTAACATTTTAACTAAAGACTGTATATACCAGCAAATTCTGCGACATGATCACAGATTGTCAAAGGTGCAGCTCATTAACCAATTTAAATTGGAAATCTTTCTTCTTAATAACAACAATTGTTACGTTCTTCTTTCATGACTCCTTGTACTTCGAAAGGAAATGAAAACTTATGATAAAGCCTGATGTAATCTGGACAGTTTTACTCAGCTTGTGTGAATTATTGTACACCACCTAGCTTGTCACTGCCTCCTGTTGTTCTATGTATTTATCAAGACCCTGTTTAGTTTAATCTATAAACATATTCAGTTCATTTTCTGTAACCGCTTAATCCTAATTAGGGTCGCGGGGAGGCTGGTGCCCATCCCAGCCGGCTCTTTATGAGGGCAGAGTACACCCTGGAGAGCTCGCCAGGCCATTGCAGGGCGGAAACATGCTGACGGCTATGCAGCCTATTCTTTACGAAAGTCAGCAATGGTTCGGTCGGCCTTTGATAACCCAGTTAGCTGCATCGGAGGTGACAACCTGTGGTGAGTGGGGCTTGAACCCCCAACCTTAGGATCAGTGATCCAATGCCCTATACCACCAAGATACCACTGCCCCATAAACATACGCTTATTTGTTGTTATCATTTATTACATTTTTTTAATTAGTTAGTTCATTCGGAAGGTTTTTTTGCAATGCTTTGGAGAAAGTTTTCAAGACAATAAAAAAAGTAGGTTAGCAGTAATATCCTGTTTGAATTTAAATACATTTAGAATGCTATTCAGCAAACTGTAATTTTCAAGCCACACTGCAGCACAGACAGGTTCATGTTAACAACTGGCAGGTAAATCATCACATGACCAGGAGTGGAAACAAGACGCAGCCGAGAACAGCGAATATGTAACTCCTAAGTGCTTTCAACACTACAAAGCCTGACTTTAGAGATTTATTTATTCCTGAAATTTACCATCATGTTGCCATTTGCTGATTTTGTACTGTTAAAGGTTTCTTGATTATTTCTTTCTTTCTTTTTTTTAAACAAAGGAATAAACATTTTCGTTTTCTCCATAGGAAGTGGATGTCTTTGTTTTACATGAAAATTGTTGTCAATGAAACAGATGGGAGCACACATGCATAAGTAACACTTCAAGGTTGAAGGATGCTTCTTATTTCTACTGTTAACCAGGGAGAAAGAAATATGAAACATTATATTTATGCTGAATGCAGTCCTATTTCATAGAAAACTTTTCCTTAAAAAAGAAAAAAGTAAAGTGGTTTAACTATTTGCACAATTTGTTAAAATGAGCAAGAAAAATAAGATATTTAATACATAATTATGGGATGATGAAAAATAAATAAATAAAAGGATGTCATATAGTTTAAATTTAATACCTCTTTTAAGCACTGCAATGAGCCATGTCTGGATCAGTTGGGGGGGAAAAATATATGTAGATATATAGATAGATAGATGGATGGATGGATGGATGGATCGATTGATCGATCGATAGATAAATAGATTAGGTAAGAGCCCGTTCAGTGAAGCACAAGAAAAAAGTCAAAAAGTTCGATATTTTTAAAATGTTTACACATCACTCAGTTTATGTTCTTCTGTTTACACAAGTCTTGGGCTTGATAAGGACATTTCTGTGCAGAATTTTCATGCTCTCCCTGTGTCTGTGTGGGTTTTCTCCAGGTGCTCTTGTTTCTTCCCACAGTCAAGAGACAGACATATTAGGCTAACTGGCTGTTCTAAATTGCCCCCACAGGTATGAGCATTAATGAGTGTGTTGGCCTGACAATTGACTGAAAACCTGTTAGGATTGCACAGCAAAGGCCAATTGACATATACTCCAGCCTCCTCATAACCAGAGTCGAAAAATTTTGAGATCATAGTTCTAGGATTTTGTGAATTGTAAACCTGTAAACCGTAAATTGTTAAATAAATTGCCTTTTTTTTAATATTGCACGTTCGCTCTTTTCTTATGGCTTATACCCCCATTTCACTGGAGCACGGTAGACATACGGAAGCAAAAATGTTGTCATCCGCAAACGTTCCGCAATTATTCATCTTCCGTGTCATTCTGTGTCATTCCATAGTTATTCCTCAAGTCTCCCTCCACTTCCGTATGCTTCCGGCAGGCCAAAATATTCCATGAACATGCTGTTAAACATGATCAAAAGCACAGTCACAGAAAAAAAAAAATCCGTGAGTGGTTTGTGGGGTCACATTTTGCGTACTTTGGCATACTTGTTTCACACATCATATGAACGTTCCGAGAGTGTAAGAATTTCAACTTTTCCGTAGGATTTGTACCCATTTTCTCTGTAAAAAGGCCGAAGCTCTTCCGTAGACTCCATTTCGCGCCTTTCCGCCACGATCATTGCATGTCGTGCTCAAGTGAAATGGGGGTATTGATTAATGGGTGCTTACCCTGCAGTAAGCAGTCCAAAATATTTTCACACACCGTGTTGTTTCTGCAAACATTTTGAAGAATATTTAGCTAATTTTCTTGATAAAAGTTAGGAACTCATCGTGAAATCTAAACCTCAGTCAGAATTCGGTAACAAAATCTTTAATCATCATGCCACCAACTTTTAAATCCATGAACACCAACAAAAACATTGCTGACCCACCCCGCTATATGACCGTGTATCAAGTGTTCTTTGTCTGGAGTCACGTTTGCCATGATGTTATCAATAATCTTCTTTTACTTTCGGCTGCTCCCTTCAGGGGTCGCCACAGCAAATCATCCGCCTCCACCTCACCCTGTCCTCCGCATCTTCTTTTCTGACTCCAACAACCTTCATGTCTTCCTTCACCACATCCATAAATCTCTTCTTCGGTCTTCCTCGAGGCCTTCTGCCTGGTAGTTCCAACCTCAGCATCCTACTGCCAATGTACTCACTATCCCTCCTCTGTACATGTCCAAACCATCTCAATCTAGCCTCTCTGACTTTGTCTCCAAAACATCTTACGTGGGCTGTCCCTCTGATATACTCATTTCTGATCCTATCCATCCTCAAGTACTCCCAGGAGAACCTCAACATTTTCATCTCCGCTACCTCTAGCTCTGCCTCCTGCCTTTTCCTCAGCGCCACTGTTTCTAAGCCATACAACATCGCTGGCCCTCACCCACCATCTTGTACACTTTTCCCCTTCATTCTTGCTGACACTCTCCTATCGCACATCACACCGGATACTTTTCTCCAACCATTCCAGCCTGCCTGCACACGCTTCTTCACCTCTTTTCCACACTCTCCATTGCTCTGGATTGTTGAGCCTAAGTACTTAAAATCCTCCACCTTCGTTATCTCTGCTCCCTGTAACATCACCGCTCTTGGGTCCTTCTCATTCACACACATGTATTCTGATTTTCTGAGGCTAACCTTCATTCCTCTCCTTTCCAGGGCATACCTCCACCTCTCGAGATTTTCCTGCACTTGTTCTCTGCTCTCACTACAGATCACGATGTCATCTGCAAACATCATAGTCCATGGAGATTCTTGTCTCACCTCGTCTGTCAGCCTGTCCATCACCATAGCAAACAAGAAGGGGCTCAGAGCTGACCCTTGATGCAGTCCCACCTCCACCTTGAATTGTCGGTCACACCGACAGCACACCTCACCACTGTCTTACATCTCTCATACATGTCCTGCACCACTCTAACATACTTCTCTGCCACTCCATACTTCTCATGCAATACCACAGTTCTTCTCTTGGCACCCTGTCATATGCTTTTTCCAGATCCACAAAGGCACAATGTAGCTCCTCTGACCTTCTCTGTACTTCTCTATTAACATCCTCAAGGCAAACATTGCATCTGTGGTGCTCTTTTCTTGGCATGAAACCAAACTGTTGTTCACAAATGCTGACCTCTGCCCTTAGTCTAGCTTCCACTATTCTTTCCCATAACTTCATCATGGCTCATCAACTTTATCCCTCTGTAGTTAAGCTGCAACTCTGCACGCCTCCCTTGTTCTTAAAAATGGGCACCAGCACACTTCTCCTCCACTCCTTCGGCATCTGCTCACTCTCTAGTACCGTGTTGAATGTTCTTGTCAGAAAATCTACTGCTACCTCTCCTAGACACTTCCATACCTCCACAGGTATATCATCAGGACCAACTGCCTTTCCATTCTTCATCCTCTTCAATGCCCTTCTCACTTCACCCTTACTGATCTTTGCTACATCCTGCCCCTCAATGGTTACCTCTTCTACTCTTTTTTCTCTCTCATTTTCCTCATTCATCAGCTCTTCAAAGTACTTTTTCCATCTTCCCAGCACACTTCTGTCATCAGTCAATAGAGTTAACCTCTCTGTCCTTTATCAATCTAACTTGCTGCACATCCTTTCCATCTCTATTTCTCTGCTGTGCCAACCTGTATAGATCATTTTCTCCCTCTTTACTATCCAACCTATCATACAAGTCATCATATGCCCTCTGTTTGGCCTTAGCCACTGCTACTTTCGCCTTACGCTGTGTCTCCCTGTACTCCTGTTTACTCTCTTCGGTCCTCTCAATGTCCCACTTCTTCTTGGCTAACCTCTTCCTTTGTACACACTCCTGTACTTCCTCATTCCACCACCAAGTCTCCTTATCTACTTTCCTTCCAGAGGACACACACCAAGTACTCTCCTACCTGTGTCCCTGATCACATTTGCTGTGGTTGTCCAGTCATTTGGAAGCACTTCCTGGCCACCCAAAGCCTGTTTCAACTCCTCCTTGAAGACAACACGACACTCTTCCTTTTTCAGCTTCCACCACCTTGTCTTCTGCTCTGCCTTTGCCTTTTTCACCTTTCTCACCATCAGAGTCATCCTGCACACCACCATCCTATGCTGTTTGGCAACACTCTCACCCACGATGACTTTGCAGTCACTGACTTCCTTCAAATTACATCGCCTACACAAGATGTAGTCTACCTGTGTGCTCCTACCTCCGCTTTTATAAGTCACCCTATGCTCCTGTTTCTTCTCAAGAAAGTATTCACCACAGCCATTTCCATCCTTTTTGCAAAATCTATCAACATCTGTCCTTCATGCTCCTGTCCTGGATACCAAACCTGCCCATCACTTCTCGTCCCTCTGTTTCCTCCACCAACATGTCCATTGAAGTCTGCACCAATGACCACTCTTTCACCTCTGGTGGTACTCTGCATCACTTCATCTAAATCACTCCAGAATCTCTCCTTCTCTTCTAGCTCACATCCTGCCTGTGGGGCATAAGCACTAACAACATTGAGCATTACACCTTCAATTTCTAACTTGAGACTCATCACTCTGTCTGACACTCTTTTCACTTTTAGAACATTCCTGACAAACTCCTCCTTCAAGATGACTCCGACTCCATTTCTCTTCCCATCCACACCGTGATAAAATAGCTTAAACCCTGCTCCTAAGCTTTTAGCTTTGCTACCTTTCCACCTGGTCTCCTGAACACACAGTATGTCCACCTTCCTCCTCTGCATCATGTCAACCAGCTCTCTGATGATGTTATCATCATGTTATGATGTTATCAATAATCAAAAGTTATTATTATTATTTTTTCTCAAACAACAAACGGTACTAATTGTAGTTTAACTAATGTGTAAATGTTTAAAACTTCTAGCTTTATTCTATAAGAGTAGGATTTATTTGCAATAAAGCTTAATTTACCTTTAGTATACAATTACTGTGCATTAAAAATAGTTATTATGATTGCTCGAGTGACAAGGGTTACTGTGTCTAATGTATGTTTTATACAATAATTTTTACTCATTAAATGCCAATAATTCTGGAAAGACATTTTATCTGATCTAATGTTTCAACCTTGTTCAGCAGATTTATTTTCCAAACAAGTTCTATTCTGTGATTTCCCGATAAAACTCCTCCAGAGGCCCACATATGCTTAACCGTGAGACAATAAAAAGCTTATTTCCTTCTGTTTATTTGTTGTGATCAATTTTGATGCATGAAATTGTGTATGTACTCTCCCCTTCCCTTTATCCATGTGCCAGTACCTGAACTCACATCAGCAGAAACTTTATTTCCCTTGAGTCCAAGACATGCGATGTACATTGCAAGCCACAGTCTATCACTCACACTCTTGGTTACATTTTTCTTGTACAAAGTGTTCCATAAATTGCAATTTCACTGTCTGTCAGTGAGCATTACATGCGACAAGATAAATCCCTCTGTGTAGTAACCATGTTGGCACATGAAGTTGCCTTCCATTTTGACTGTGCTCTAGGGTTGAAAAGTTCCACATTAAATCACTTTTGCGTGTTTGTCCCTCTACCTAAGTGAACATGGCAATTTTCCAACCTAAATCAGCATGATACAAATACTATCATTTCTGCTTTACTATAAAATGCAGTCAGGACTTTGTAGAGCCATATAGTGCTTGTTTTCAGGCACTCAGAGCTAATGTAAATTTTAATAGCTTTGAGTATGGAACAACAAATCTTAATATGCTTACAGCACACACAAACACACACACACACACAAACACACACACACACACACACACATTCTTCAGCTCCAAATAACACGGTGGGGAATTGAAAGCATGAATGCAACCACATCTATGTTTTGTTTTTGTTTTTTTAATGGAAAACATATAGTGCAATTCTTATGTGCAGAACATATACTGTTAATGTCATAGCTGAACTAAATATTAAATTTTAAGGATGCTCTTTTATGGATGAAAAGGTGAGTATTCACCAAGTACATATTTAAACAAATACACAAAAGTAGACAAGGGTCATTCTCTCTCCTTCTCAAGAATCTTCTCAATCTTTTCTTACACTCTGTATGTTCCCCCAGAAATCAACCTTTCACTTTTACTTTAGGCTACTAATGAAGAAAGGGAAATCATACTACAAATGTACCTAATCCAAAGTACAAGCTCATAGTTTCTGCCACATGTTAACAACCAAAATGCTTTTCTGCATCTCCATTATCTTCCAGGTATTAAATAACTAGTAATTAATTCCATATGGGTTCATACTTGTTTAGACTTCCTAGGACTTCATAACCAAAGCAAGTGACACATAGGCAAATAAAAGTAGTGGAAATGTATGTTACAGAATTCATGCAGAGACGCGGACACACACACACACACACATTGTACACAAAAACCAGCACACATGAACAAAGCCGACATAAATGGCATACCGCCCCAGTTATCTAGGCCTTTGGGTGACTTATCGAAAGAAAATAACATTTGTTAATGTTCAGAGTATAAGTACTTATACTACTACATATTTTCAACCTCTACATCCATGAAAATTCAGTAAAAGCCTATATAGAGAGTACATAAATATTATCAAAGCCCTAGAATCACAGAGGACTGTACACCACTTCGTCAACCGAGAATTAACAAGGTCTATCTGCCATTTGAATGAAATGAAACCTTGCTAATTCTCGGTTCATGACGAAACAAACACAAATACGCATACACAAACACATATGCAATCTGACTTAAAAAAAATAAATAAATAAATAAAATAACGTGTTTTCTCTCATCATGCAGTAATCACATAAACAGTGAACTGCTCAATGCTTACCTCTGCAGATCGGGACAGGAAAATCCCATACTGCTGCATTGCCTGCATTGGTTACGCAGGTGAGTTGGGGATGTCCATCTAACACATAGCCACTGACACAACTGTAACGGATTTTATCCCCAACATTGAAGCGGGTCCCATAGAGGATTCCTTTAGGAGGGACGCCTGGGTTCCCACATGAGCTGCTCTGCAGTTCTATGAATGAGAAAGGACATATGGTAATCAAAGTGAGTATAGTACTCAACAAACTTACTTGACTTTGAATTGGTATAATTTTGCAACAGCAGTACATATATAAATAGCAAAAATTCCTGCCTTTAACATTGTATTAAAAAGTTTGAAAACCCTCAGAATGTAGAACAACAATTTCGTGCAGGTTATAGTTCAAAAGAACTAAATTTTGAATACAGTTAGAAAGCAAGCAGGTTATAGCCTGCAGCAAATTAATGTTCATGCTACAGTGCCATAAAATCAACATTTGACTAACCTTTATGTAAAAAAAAATGCTTTATATAAAATAGAACCATCTGGCTGCAAGTGTTCAGACAGTTATTATATTACTATTCCATACAAGTGCTTGCTTCTGAAAACTTTATTTCTGGACTGCTATATTGTACAAACCTGGCCAGAGTAAAAGAGGTTCCGGAGACTATCCTGACAACAAGGAATAACATGGGAATACACACTAGGTGCTACAGCAGGCGATTGACTCAGTAATATGCAAATCTACTTCATACTTTGAGTTAACTTTGTGCAGCCAATTCTCCTCAGTATTATTTTGGGAGACGGTAGGATGCCAGATTGGACACAGGAAAAACATATGAAGCATCGCACAGCTCTACCTCTGTTTCAGTACACACACCTACACTAAAGTCTACTTACACAATGTTACAAAGTGTTATCCATTCGTTCCTTTTTTGTAACCGCTCAATTCTAATTAGGGGCACGGGGAGACAAGCACCCATCCCAGCTGACTCCGGGTGAGGGCAGAGTATACTCTGGACAGCTCACCAGGCCATCGCAGGGCAGAAACATGCTGACGGCCATGTAGCCTACTCTTGTCAAAGGTCAGCAATGGTTCTTTTACATGGCTCACACCATAGACCGTGAGAGACATGGCCGGCCTTTGATAACCCAGTTAGCTGCACCGGGAAGGGGGGGGGGGGGTTTAAAACCTTAATCCAGCACCTTTACCACCAGGCCACCAATGCCCACATTCGAAAGTGGTTGTTTAAATTTTATGACAGATTTACTACTTATAACAATAATGATAATGGTAATAATAATAATAATAATAATAATAATAATAATAATAATACAGTCGGCCCTCTACTTACAAAATCCTCTGAATACAAAAAATCCAGGTTACGAAAAATATTTTCCTAAATTTTTGTCCTCTTTTACGAAAAAACAACCTCTTTTTACGAAAAGCGCCAAACGCGCCATTCAAAAATTCAAACGCGCCATTCACAAATTCAAAGAATGCGCGAGCTGCTCTCTCATTGGCTGTCTCCCAACATCCCGCCCCGCTGGCCTCCTATTGGCTAGGAAGCAGCTGAACTGTACCCATACTTCCTGTACCCATACTTCCTGTTTGTCACACGCGTGAGAGAGGAGAGTGGAAAAGGAATGTTGGCTCGAAAGTGTATTTTGAAATTGATCATTGCAGTGTTGTATTACGTTATCCATCATAGACCCGGAAAATACAGAAAAATGGAAATAGAGTGGTGGAGGCGATTATTTTGGAACGATATTGAAGCAGAAAGAGCATGAAAACAGAGTGCTCCATGGGACAAGACCTCCGATCTCGCAAGGAAGCAAGTTAATATTGAATCAGGACCTCTGATCTTTCAAACAGGTACTGTATTTCTGCTTTAAATACAACATCCCGATCATTAAAACATTTAAATACAATTTCTCCGTCAGCTCCGGGCTGTGTGTGGGTGGAGCCCGCATTCGGCAAAACACGACAGAGAAAGAGTTTTGTGTGTGTGTGTGTGTGTGTGTGTGTGTGTCTGAGAGAGAGAGAGAGAGAGAGAGAGAGAGAGAGAGAGAGAGAGAGATATGTTGTGTGCGCCTCTACTTACGAAAACTCCAGGTTCCGAAAAAGGCTCTGAAACGGATTTATTTCGTAAGTAGAGGGCTGACTGTAATAATAATAATAATAATAATAATAATAATAATAATAAAACAACAGCAACTATTATTATAACTATTATTAACTATTATTATTATTATTAGTAGTAGTAGTAGTAGTAGTATCATAATAATAATAATAATAGCCGTGGCATTACAGCTGTGAAAGTGTGGATATTTTTAGCACGCAGATGAAAAACCTATAGAAAGATTTATGCCTAATCACACTTTTTTGTCACTGAAAATCTCGATTTATTTCATCAGGATAGCAACTTAACATGCACCACAACTCTGTATCAAGTGTGTCTCAGAAGGAACTCACTGTAACCCAGGCATTTTAAGCAGCATCATCTCACAAAAGCACCAATTTAAGCTTTTATGTTTGTGTTTATATGCTGTAAAACTTATACACACCAGTCTATGCCAGAAGAGCCAACGTGGTTGGCAAAAGCAAGCATGGACTGTCAAGATCAATGCAGAACAATGCAAAAACATTTGCAGAAAGTAGGGCAGAGCTAAGACCTCACTTAATAGGTGTTTGAATCACAAGGTAAAGGTTTTTATTTTCTCCTCATCCTTTTTCATAACACAATAATATTTTCAAAATCAAAAGTGCTTCAAGATGTGGGGGATCACTGGGCATACTGACAGATTTATTCTTTTTTTTTTTTTTTTTTTTTTTAAATATATATATATTTTGATTTGCAAAAACCCACAAACAAGAACACACGGTTGAGACTCAGGACAAGACACTTTATCAACATAGAATGGAGTGGTGACCTTAAAGGACATGATCTCACAGAAATTTGCTCTAAAAAGCTAGAGTTTAAAACATTAAAATGTGCCAAACAAAAAAGGCAGAGAACTCTGAAAAAAAAAGATGCTGGGTGGCAACCACACTCTCTCCTCACTGGGAACAAGTGAGATGTTAATGATCAAAAAAAAAAACACACATTGTTTTGACACCTGCCCTTATACATTCTGCTGTGTGAACTGGAGCTTATAAGTGCAAGCTACTGCGATAGGCTCACATTGTTTTGTACATCAGTAGAGAGGAGAGTGGAACACATGATCAGTGGAAATAGTAGTTATTTTTAGATAGTCTCCGATGCTCCAATGCCTTGGAGATGGTGTTTCGTAAATAGCAAATGTGTGACATTTACAATTTTATATTAGGAAAGTGTCAATCTAGTTTGTGACCTTAAGATTATGTGTGTAAAGCATCGCTATGGGATAATTTAGGAAGATAATCACTTCAAAAATTGCTCAAATTGGGGATGCGCACACAATTATCAGATGGGGCAAATTGAATGCAACATCAGCGTGATCATCTTCTAGCATGGGGTATAGCCTTAATAATATTATTTTTCACAAGCAATATCATTGTTTTCCAACGTAGAACAATACTGCAGGCACCAGGAAAGCTGCCAAAACAAGAATGAATTCAGATGGTCGCCACCAAATGCATACATCTAGAGCTTGCTGTTTGCATCATACCTCTCAAGCTTTTGGACAGCTCATCGAGGTGGAATATTAAAAAAGCTGCATGTCAGAAAAAAAAGACTAATATAATCAAAGTACCATTTTGGGGAAAACATATAGCATAGTAACAATATAATACTGGCTAAGACGGTGATAAAGCTCTTACTTTTGATGAATGAATGAAAGAATGAGTCACAAATACAGAATAAATTAACAAAAATAAAGGTGGGCATAAAATAGAGTTCATACCTCAGAGCACCAAACACCAAGATTTTTATCATTCATTGCCACCAAATGATCTTTGCCCTTTCCCTTGAGCTGTACAGAGCGTTGCATAAATATTCATTCAAATATTCTCCTTTCACTTTTCCATGGCTTGTTGTGTTACAACCCGGAAACTGCAGTAAACCTAACTGCCAGTGCATTCAGCAAAATTATATTATATATATATATATATATATATATATATATATATATATATATATATATATATATATATATGCAGTATTTGTGTGTGTGTGTATCTCAAGTGTGGCGTGAACATTTCTAGGAGAACTGTGGCTGGTTCTGTAAGACATCCTGTAGATACTGTGCAAAGAAATGGTGTAAAACAAAGATGCCTTATATGTACAGATAAATAAGGACAGTAAATTAAAGATATCTACATAAAATTTCTATAAACCACAGTAAACAATACATTTTTGTTTAAAAATAGAACAGCATCAGGTAAGAGTTTGAGCAGTTCGTATAGTATCTACGAGACGTCTGAGAGACCCAGGCACAGTTCTCCTTGAAATGTTGCTGCCACACTTGGTTCTTTATTTGCATGTAAAGCGCAGCAGCATTCATTATGCTTTTGCCATAAATGTGGTCTCTTACACATAATACGCTGCTGATTTTTATTGACATACCAATGCTTGGAAATCGAAAGTGTTTTGTACTAATATACAAATTCCTAAATAAAAATCTATAGCATGGATTATAAAAACTTGTGCCTCAAATGATACTATATAAATCAATATGTACAAGAGTAAACTAATGGTAGTTATATCTGCTACCCCTGCAATGCAGTCATGATACTTATTGTACTGGCTTGGTTTGAGGTCCGATAAAACACAAATGTTGGACAATTCAGTCACATTGTGGCCATACTGTGACCAGTATGGCCACAGTGTGACTGAATTATCCAACATTTCTGTTTTATCGGAGCTCCAACCAAGAGCAGGTGGTTGGAGTGGATTTATCATGTGTGGCAGATGTAATTATGTGTGCAGAACCTCAAGGGCCAGACCAACTTTGGATTATAACTCTTTCAACATTCTACATTAAGAAATCTGGGTAAGAGCACAGTGATCTTCAACAACCTGATGGTAACATTTTAATCAGTGAATTCCTTTTTAACCAGTTGATGTTTTGACTGAATTACAAAGTATGACAATTAAGCTGCCATCAAAACTTTATCTTTAAAAAAAGGTCCAATGGTACCTTGACTTATGAGTGTCTTTAATAATGACTTTTCCATGATACAAGCTTCGATCCCACCAAAGAGCAAATTTTATTTACGAGTTCTGCTGGGGAAATGGCTTTTCCGGGCTGATTAGCCTTGTATTATTCCACGTGTATTCCTCCACGTTCTAAGAACACCTTGTGCAGTGCTTCTAAATTATTTTTTACGAATTATTTTTGATGCCCCCATAGGAAGAAAAAAACCTTTTTAACACCCCCCGCGTGCATAACTATACATGAATGCACTTCATATCATTTGCTCTGCGCTTTTTCCAACACAATATGGAACACAGTGAGAGCACCACTGCCACCTAGTGTAGAGGATGCGCAATCACACTTTAACCTGGTCCAGTATGGCAAAAAAGCATGTTTCCCAGGGTCATATGTGTCAATTAGCCTCATGTTCTTCCACGCTCCTTTCAGCACCAGTATTTGTCACGTGCATGCTCACAAACATTTTTCTTTTCTGTGGTTCGAATGTTGTGATTTTTGATTTGTGAGTCTAATTTTTTATTGTGCATATCCCAGTGTTTCTAAGATGGGTCGTATGAAGGTGGCCAGTGTATTCAAGAGGAGAAAACCGATTGCTCTTGAAATGAAGCTTGAAATCATAGCTAAACATGAAAAAGGAGTCCGTGTGGCCAATCTGTACAAGGAGTATGGGAAGAATGCATCGACCATCTGTCCAATTCTTAAACAGAAGGCCATGTTGAAGAGTGTTAAACCAGCAAGGGGGGGGTGAGTATTTTATCTAAGGAAAGATCAGGACTCAGTGATGAGTCAAGTCAAAAGAGCTGTGGATCAAGTCGAAAGAGCTCAACGGTGATACGAACACTGAGGCCATTATCAGTGAGAAAGCAATGGCCATCTATGAAGATCTGAAGGCAAACATCGCCGAAGAAGAGGGAGAAAGTTCTATCGATTTTTCAGAGTGTACCTTCAAGGCTTCGAGGGGGTGGTTTGAGAACTTTAAGAAAGGAACAGAATCCATTCTGTGGTTCGCCATGGGAAGGGAGCCAGCGCCGACAAGGAGGCTGCTGGAGATTTTATCAAGATGTTTGAAGAGCTTCTCACCAAGGACAGCTACATCCCACAGCAAGTGTTCAAGTGCGACAAGACTGGACTTTTCTGGAAGAAGATGCATCATCGCACGTTCATAACCGCAGAGGAAAAGACGTTACCAGGGCACAAGGCACAGGTACTTAATGTATTGTTTATTAACTTACTGTGTATTCTTGTTTTATTATTATTTATTGTTAATTACAGTGTTATTAATGTTACTGTACATTATTGTGAAATATTTATTGTTACATGTTTATTTTAAATATATACGTCTTAAAAAATACATGTTTGTGTCAGGTTATATGAGTTTGGGAGGGGGTTAGAACGGATTAATTGGTTTTCTATTGTTTCCTATGGGAATTTTTGTTTTATCTAACGAACATAATGACTTACGAGCTTTCCTTCGGAAAGGATTAATTTCGTAAGTCAAAGCACCAGTGTATTCGCAAATGTCAAGATCTCTTTACAGTGAAGAAATTTAAACAAATGTTCGCTTTTTCTCACTTCAGATTCTGGAACTTGCAGACAGAAAAGTTGGTAGTAGGTCTGATTGAGGATATAATGGGAAAGGGACTCTTAGCAGTGGAATTACACTTTCTCTCCTTTTTTCTTATCTGCAGGGCCTGGTTGAAGCTGGTCATCCATCTCAGTCTGCCTGTGACACGTGCAGCAATATGCTGGACCCTGCCAGGAATCTTCTTTCATGGCAGGGTATTCTCACTACAGTGTCTATTATAGAGACCATCAATTGCATTTACCAACATTAGTATTTCTTTGGCTGTAATAGTCAGTTAAAACATGGCCAAACATCAAGAAAGGATAAAAATACCACAGCGTTCACTGTGAGTCACCTCAGGTGGTTCACACTGTGAATGAATGGAAAATAAAATAGGCATATTTGCAGTACTATCATGATAAAACGTCTGTGACTTAATCAATAATTATGATTTTGTGTGCGTGTATCACTACAGATCATTTTAATATCAAAACTACAGTATAAAAATTACACTCAGCCATGCTTATAATAAAAATCAGAAACAATCTTTTATTCTATACATAGGCAGTAAAAACTTTAAACCTTTAAATTATCTTCTTATAGTCAGTTATTCAGCTTAAAAGCCCATAATATTGAGAATACAATCCAAGTACACATAAGGTAAAAAGTAAATAATAATCCATAGATTTAGGCACAAACTATAGGTGGAGCTTCCGATCGAGACCTCTATTAACAGGAGTTCGAGACTGTTATGAGAGTAGCGCAGCTCCTTGAAGGGATGAACAAACACCCATGAAGGAAATTAATACATAAGTCTCAATTGAGTTTCCTGACTATGGTGTGGCGTGAAAGCAGGAAAGGATAACACTGAGCTTTACCACTTTGCACGAGTTGACTTCTGCATTGCTATGTTTCACTTGTCTTATGAATTTAATTACCTGTTTAGTATATGTGAGCCACTCCACCAAGGCTCTTGGGTCCAAAAATGAAAAATGAGATTTTTACACAGTCAGATAGAGGAGGCCCAAAAAAGTTTGTCGATACAGTCGGCCCCCAATTTACGAAGACCCCTTTGTACGAAATCCCAGGATTACCCCCTCTTACCAAAATAAATTCAAAATTCAAATTATGACGTTGCTCTCTCATTGGCTGTCTCTCAACATCCCGCCCCACTGGCCTCCCAGATTGAGACAGAAGGAAGCTTCACACTTTAGTTTTTAGTTTAGTTTTTAAGTTGTTTAATTCAGTGAATGTTTAATAAATCTGGGCGCATTTGAGCTCATCTGGAATTCCGATCCCTCAAGGAATTTGTCAAGCAGGGAATGCGCTTTGAATTCACGTCTTGTGGGCGTGGCCCGTAGTGTGCGTATGAGAGAGAGAGAGAGAAAGAGAGAGAGAGAATAACGCTTTAGTTTTTAGTTTAGTTTTTTTAAGTTGTTTAAATTCAGTAAATGTTTAATGAATGTGGGTGCATTTGAGCTTATCTGGCATCCCGATCCCTCAAGGAATCAAATTAAAGTTGAGTTTGTCAAGCAGGGACGCGCTTTGAATTCACGTCTTGTGGGCGTGGCCCATAGTGTGCGCATGAGAGAGAGAGAGACAGAGAGAGAGAGAGAGAGTAGCGCTTTAGTTTTTAGTTTAGTTTTTTAAGTTGTTTTAATTCAGTAAATGTTTAATGAATGTGGGTGCATTTGAGCTTATCTGGCATCCCTCAAGGAATCAAATTAAAGTTGAGTTTGTCAAGCAGGGAACACGCTTTGAATTCACGTCTTGTGGGCGTGGGCCGCAGCAGATAGAGAGAGGGAGAGAGAGAGAGGTATGTGTTAATAAAAATATTTAATAATGGTTTAATTAATAAATATATTAATAAAATGGTTTAATAAATATTTTTTTTACTTTGAACACATATTTCATACAAAATTGGTGTACTTTTATCATTTTTAAAGGGTTCATGCAGTCCAAGGACTGGAGACTTGGAACGAATTAGACGTTTGATATGTAAGATGCGACCCCTACTTACGAAATCCCTGCTATACGAAAATGGCTCTGGAATGGATTAATTTCGTAAATTGGGGGCTGACTGTACCTTGAAAACTGAGCGAGCTATGCCATTTCTTGTGTCAGCATTCAACTAAAAATGTCAAAAAAGACATTTTAGAGAAAAATGAGCACAAAGATCGCACTTCTTCCAACATCATTAGTCCTTAGCAACCGAACATTTTTATGCACCTCAGCCATGTAAACTTTTAGAAAACATGTCTAGGAAGAGTTTTAGGAAGAGATGATCAGAGAAATCATCCTCATTTTAATCTGACACGGCCTTTTTAAACCCATCAGTCACCGTGGTAACCCCCCCAAAATTAACAAAAAAACTACTTTTTTTCAGTTCTGTTTATTCCAATATGATCAGTATGTATCTTTTTGACATTTATATAAAGGTTCAAATGCTTGAAAAAAAAAAAAAAAAAAACACTGTCGGGTTCAAACAATCACACTGAAATTAAGAAAACTGTATATAAGATAACCATATAACAAAACTCTCTGATCTCTTTACACAAGTAAGCTTCATCAACTCTGCCCTGAGCATTATCATCTTCATCTATATCCTGCTCAGCAGATAAAATCACATCATCTTCAAAAACACCAGTCATCATACTTTTATTAACAGATGCCTCTTCTTCATCAACATCAAAATCTTCATCAACACAGCTGGCATCATCATCATCAGTTTGTTTATATGTAAAAGGTATGAAACATTTAAGTATTTTTCAGGTCTTGACCAATTTTCATACAAAACTAAACAACCCACAATCCAGCATGTCCAGTCCAGACAAGATTACACACAAATCAAATGATCAAAAAAAAAAAAAGATTCAGAATTGAATTTTGCATCCAGAGAAAAATAGCAATACTCATTAAGTTTCTAAAGTACAATACTGAGCATATGGGGTTTTCTTTGACTGAATTGCAATGGAATCATGTCTTTCTTAATATTCCAGCAGATCTGAGGTATCTCACTCACTCACTCACTCACTCACTCACTCACTCACTCACACACTCACTCACACACACACACACACACACACACACACACAGACTGTAAGCAGTGGGTGCTCATTTGTGCATCTGCACTGATTTGCCCCACTCACTTCATATACTGTATTTTCTTCCATTCAAATTTCACTAGTTCATCTAGATGCTGCTCATTTAACCGTTTACACACTGTGTGTGTGTGTGTGTGTGTGTGTGTGTGTGTGTGTGTGTGTGTGTGTGTGTGTGTGACAAAGAGACAGCGAGAGAGAGAGAGAGAGAGAGAGAGAGAGAGAGAGAGAGAGAAATAATCTTCTTCAAAGCTGAATTCCAGCGTGGAATTTAACATCTATTCTAATGCTGCTAGACATCACACATGACATTTCGCTCTCCTTTTCCAGAAATTATGTGTATTCACAATCTTATAAATAAACTTACTGACTGTTATTGAAGAGAAAGTCGGAGATAAGTTCTACATGGGGTATACTAGAGTCAGGAAGTAAACAGGAAGTTTACGTGTGACGGGCACTGAGCATTTGCAATGTGAGCATGTGACCGAGTTCACCAATCAGGGTGCTCATTTCAGATCTTTCCTTAGTAACTAGCCTGCATTGTTTATGTGCATATCATCTTTATAACCTTAATGTTATTCACTGAAACGGCATTTTAATATTAAAACAGTATCCAAAATGGAGAGACAACTTCACGACCGTTCTTCTGGTGTAGGGATTATAGTGTGTCTTGTACCGAACTCTGTGAATAATTGCAAAGAAAACCGGTAAGTTTGCTACTGTTTTAATCAAGTTTTATGAGAGTACTCATCAGAAAAATGGAAATAAAAGACATTTTCGTGAGTTTTAGTCAATTTCACTTCAGCAATTGATAGTTGAATACTTGTTTTAATGGTTTATGCAAAAATCCGAATTTCTTTTACTTTTTTGGCCATTTTCTCGAAAGAGATTCTTCTATAATCACCTGAAGAGAGAGGATGGTTTCACCACCCCTCGAAACAGATCTGTAGTGATAAATGGAGTTTCAATAGAAAGTCTTTGTCCTGTCCTTTTATTTTTGTTTATTTGCTCTACCAAAAAGTATTGAGCACTCTCCTACGGAAGGATCTACTCAGAAAATCCTCTATAAATATATATATATATATATATATATATATATATATATATATATATATATATATATATATATATATATATACACACACATATACACTAGTCCTCAAAAAATTAGCATATTGTGATAAAGTTCATTATTTTCTGTAATGTACTGATAAAAATTAAACTTTCATATATTTTAGAGTCATTGCACCCCAACTGAAATATTTCAGGTCTTTTATTGTTTTAATGCTGATGATTTTGGCATGCAGGTCATGAAAACCCAAAATCCCTAATTTTTAAAAACTTTTAAAAACTCCCAGCCTGGTTCATTACTCAAAACCGCAATCATGGGTAAGACTGCCGACCTGACTGCTGTCCAGAAGGCCATCATTGACACCTTCAAGCAAGAGGGTGAGAAATCTCTGAGCGAATAGGCTGTTCCTAGAGTGCTGTATCAAGGCACCTCAGTGGGACGTCTGTGGGAAAGAAAAAGTGTGGCAGAAAACGCTGCACAACCAGAAGAGGTGACCGGACCCTAAGGAAGATTGTGAAGAAGAGCCGATTCCAGACCTTGGGGGACCTGTGGAAGCAGTGGACTGGGCTACAGGTGCCGCATTCCCCAGGTCAAGCCACTTTTGAACCAGAAACAGCGGCAGAAGCGCCTGACCTGGGCTCCAGAGAAGCAGCACTGGACTGTTGCTCAGTGGTCCAAAGTACTTTTTTCGGATGAAAGCAAATTTTGCATGTCATTCACAAATCAAGGTGCCAGAGGAGGAAGACTGGGGAGAAGGAAATGCCAAAATGCCTGAAGTCCAGTGTCAAGTACCCACAGTCAGTGATGGTCTGGGGTGCCATGTCTGCTGCTTGTGTTGGTCCACTGTGTTTTATCAAGGGCAGGGTCAGTGCAGCTAGCTATCAGGAGATTTTGGAGCACTTCATGCTTCCATCTGCTGAAAAGCTTTATGGAGATGAATATTTCATTTTTCAGCACAACCTGGCACCTGCTCACAGTGCCAAAACCACTGGTAAATGGTTTACTGACCATGGTATTACTGTGCTCAATTGGCCTGCCAAGTCTCCTGACCTGAAGCCCATAGAGAATCTGTGGGATATTGTGAAGAGAAAGTTGAGAGACACCAGACCCAACACTGTGGATGAGCTTAAGGCCGCTATCGAAGCATCCTGGGCCTCCATAACACCTCAGCAGTGCCACAGGCTGATTGCCTCCATGCCACACCGCATTGAAGCAGTCATTTCTGCAAAAGGATTCCCGACCAAGTATTGAGTGCATAACTGAACATAATTATTTGAAGGTTGACTTTTTTGTATTAAAAACACTTTTGTATTGGTCAGATGAAATATGCTAATTTTTTTGAGATAGGGATTTTTGGTTTTTCTTTACTTTTTTGCCAAAATTATCAATATTAAAACAATAAAAGGCTTGAAATACTTCAGTTGTGTGTAATGAATCTAAAATATATGAAAGTCTAATGTTTATCAGTACATTACAGAAAATAATGAACTTTAACACAATATGCTAATTTTTTGGGAAGGACCTATATATATATCTCTCAGAGATGAAAATGTTGAGGTTCTCTTTGGGAGTAACGAGGCTGGATAGGATCAGGTATAAGCACATCAGAGACACAACACATGTAAAAGGCTTTGGAGACAAAGTCAGAGAGGCTAGATTGAGATGGTTTGGACATGTACAGAAGAGGGCTAGTGAGTATATTGGTAGTAGGATTCTGGGGTTGGAACTACCAGGAGAAGGCCTAGAGGAAGACCAAAGAGAAAATTTATGGATGTGGTGAAGGAGAACATAAAGGTAGTTGGTGTAAAAGAAGAAGATGCAGAGAATAGGGTGAGATGGAGTCAGATGATTCGCTGTGAAAACCCCTGAAGGGAACAGCCGAAAGAAAAAGAAGATTATATATATATATATATATATTATTATTATTTGCTCTACCAAAAAGTATTGAGCACTCTCTTACGGAAGGATCTACTCAGAAAATCATATATATATATATAGGATTTTCTGAGTAGATCCTTCCGTAGGAGAGTGCTCAATACTTTTGGTAGAGTTAAATAAAATAAAGGATAGGACAAAGACTTTCTATTGAAACTGATTTATCACTACAGATAGGGTGGTAGAAACCATCCTCTCTCTTCAGGTGATTATAGAAGAATATTATATATTATATACATTATATTCTTCTATAATCACCTGAAGAGAGAGGATGGTTTCACCACCCCTCGACACAGATCTGTAGTGATAAATGGAGTTTCAATTGAAAGTCTTTGTCCTGTCCTTTTATTTTTGTTTTTATATATATATATATATATATATATATATATATATATATATACACACATATATAAATAGTTATATATTTCAGTAATAAATATCACAGTACAAAATTTAAAAAGTTTTTATTAATAATTACTCATTACTACATTTTACATTTTACTACATTAATACTGTATTAATGAGTAAGACTGTGTATAGAATGTGTTCAAGAAGCATATTTTAGTGCATGTAATAGATACATAGTATTTTACTTCCAGTTAATCATTCGCGCATGTAATATGATACATGGGGTTTTACTTCCAGGTACAAAACTCGCGGAATAGATTGAGCTTGATCCGCGGGAGAGGCCGGAATCGAACCCCTGCAAATAACAAAGGCCAACTGTGTGTGTGTGTGTGTGTGTGTGTGTGTGTGTGTGTGTGTGTGTGTGTGTGTGTGTGTAGTGGTAAAGGGCGCTGGATCGATGATCCTAGGTTTGGGGGTTCAAGTCCCACTCTCCACAAGGTTGTCACCGTCACCCCAGTGCAGCTAACTGGGTTATCAAAGGCCGACCATGTCTCTCACTGTCTATGCTGAGAGGCATGTAAAAAAAAAAAACATTGCTGACTTTCATAAAGAGTAGCTGCATATCCATCAGCATGTTTCTGTCCCTTGCTAAAAGGTTGTGTCAGGAAGGGCATCTGACGTAAAAACCTATGCCAAATCAAACATGCGATGATTCGCTGTGGCAACCCCTGATAAAAAGGGAACAGCCGAAAGGAAAAGAAGACTACACACACACACACACACACACACACACACACAGGTTCCATGAATACTGATTGACTAACGGGGGATGGCACCCCATCACCTACTCACAAGCGACACAGGGCAATCTTGGGTCTCTTTGAGCTTGTACATGCACAAGGAGGTCGGTAAAAAAAAAATGTTTAAAAATGTGTTCCATTGGCATTAAGTGTCTCACCTTTCCTGGTTTGCTTGCTCTCTCTGCAATAGGGAAAAACCCCTTGACATGAGTAAATTGTCTAACTACATTGGGAGAAAATTTGAGAGGGCGTGGGGGTGTTCAAATAAAGGGAAGCATTAAGGGAAAAAGAAAAACAACAGCATTAATCTTTAGCTTGATCTGCTTCCAAGTACTATTCGTAACTAATGGCAGATACTGTCTATGAATTTTCAATCGAGAGCTTCAACAACAACAATTAAAACCCAAAATTAAAAACCTAAAATTGAAACTATTTGCACATTCTAAGGTAGTGGCTGTATCTGAAAAGTTGTCTTATTGTTTTAGTGCAAGGAAGCACAGCTGAGAGCTTTACAAAGTGCCTCTGGCTCTTTCTGCCACACTGTCAAAGAGGACTCAACTTCAACATGGCTACTGAGAGGGGAGAACAAATATATAATCTCACAGGACTGAAGGGACAGTGAACAGCTCAAGTGTGTAAAAAAAAAAATCAAACAAAACAAACAAACAAACACAGACAACAACAAAATGGATTTCCTCAGCCGTGTCTCTGCAAGATGGCCTTCTGCTGCACAAGTCATTAGCAACCAAATTATGATTTAATAAAGCAAGGGGCCATGGGCCATTACTACAGCATCACACTTCTGGTAGTAGTAAGATCCTATTAAATTTTATCATATCTTCAGGACTATAAGGTGCATTATTGAGCCCTGGCAGCTGCTTCAATTTATACAGCAATCAATGTAGTATGAAAATCAGAAGGAGAGAAAGAGAGAAAAAAAAAAAACAATAGCTTGGACTGGACAAAACTGTTACTGTCTGTTCGGTGAAACTGGTATTTTAAGGATGATTCATGTTACTATGCATGACAAATTTTAAAGGAGGGTGCCAATTCACAGTCTATATCCCAATGGTCTAGCTGTCAACTGATGATCATCTTCTGCCAACCTTTGGCTTGTTTGTAATGGCTCTTGAAATTACCTAATTTAGAGTAAATGTACCTTTGCTGTATTTTTTTTTTTTTTGCTTCACATTATGGTTTCACTGATAGGAAATAAAAGAGGTAATGGTAGATGCCAAGGTTTATGTTTAATAATGCACAAAGACAGACATGACAGCCTTATTTTGTACAGTATGAATGATGCCAGTGTGCCCTTAGGGAAAGAAAGGCAGGCACCCACACATACAGCCTACACAGATTATTCTCATTTGTTTTAATTTATTCATGATCAAAACCAAAACATTTAAGACTATGGTCATCTTTCAATAAAATTGTTAAAGTTTGGATGAGATAAAGGCATTTTTCTAAACATTTGTTGTATAAAACTATGATAAAATGGCAAAAATATAATTGTGTTCTCTCCTGTCCTCAACCATTTGCCATAAACAATGAGGACAGTTTCTGCTGTCATAATTTCCTGAAGTTTAATAGATCCAAATGAGGACTAATCCCAGGTCTAATGCCGTATGGACTGGCCGTAATGTGATGTGGTTTCGTGTGTGGAGTGACAGACAGCCTATCACTGGAGCCAAGCATCATTTCGCCATCACTCTACAACCAGTTAGTTGGATTCTAAATCACAGGCTAATCAAAAGGGTACATTAACTCCATTCTCTAACTAAAACTAATAGCATTCTGATTTGGAAATGATATCATTAACCAAATTAGGCAATTAAATACCTTCAAATTATTTTTCCCCTGATAAAAATGAATCAGTTGAGAAAATAATATAATCTTGTAGATATACTCTATGCCCATATACTGTTTCTCTCTCTCTCACACACACACACACACACACACACACACAAAATTGAAATCGAATGAACTTTAAAGGAGCATTGCTGGTGCAGTGGTTAGCATGCCTGCCTTACAGCAACAACATCCTGGGTTTGAGTCCTGGGTGTCTCTGTGTGGACTCTGCATGTTTTCCCTCTGCTTGCATGGATTTACTCTGAGTACTCCGGTGTTCTCACACAGTCCAAAGGCATGAACATTCGGCTTATCAATTGTTCCAATGTGTGGGTGTAAGTGAGAATGGTTGTGTGTATATTGGCCCTGAGATAGGCTCCAGAGTTTGTACTCCACAAGCTCTTATAGAGGATGACCTGACGTTATGGGTGATTTTTTTTTAATTTTTATTATTTACATTTGCATTTAGCAGGGTGCCAGAAAAGGTTTCAAGGCAGTGAACATACAAAGGAGAAAGCACATATGCGCAGTGTAGTCTTTTGATCAATCCTCTTCAAGAATTGGTGGAGCTGCATATTAAATGCAGTAGAGCATCAAGCAACGACAGTCGGCAGCCAGTCAGCTGGAACTGCAGAAGACGGGAATCAGCTGTCCCATGAGATGAGACACCCAGGCTTTGATTATGTTGGGTGACAGAGGGTGATAAAAGTATGTGAACTGTCCTGTTTTGTTTTCTCCCTGTCTTTCTTTCTGTTATTCCTGTATACCTCTTAAAACTTAATCATTTCAGGGTTTATATATATTATATATATATATATAGGGAACAAAATAAACCAACAGAATGTAAGATTAATGTGCTTAATGATTAACTGAAAAGGAAAGACACACAGCAATGTACTATAATTAAGAAAGAAGGAGGGTGTGAGAAAGAGATGCTACCAGGGGAAATCAAGCCTTTAGTTTGAGTGTGACAGCTGGGTTTACCAAATATACATAAGTGCAGAGAGAGCGCATGGACTACTTGGTTCTTCATTACCCAGACTATGAATGTAACCACTCAAAAGGTCACTTACACTGCAACACCATCAATTAAAGCAGTGCCTCAGACTTGGCCCCTGAAATTAGGATGTAGGACATGTTCAACAAGGAATGAACACACACACACACACACACACACACACACACACACACACACCTAAGAGGAAGCCAGGCACAAGAGGATTATTCAGGGACAATGGATCAGTTCAGCTTTAGCATGGCAACCAGGGATTAGAATTCCCACAGAACAACCTGGCAATGATGAAACTGGGGATGGCACAGATATATTGGATTGAAGAAATCTTCTTTTCAATTGAAATCCAATATATTAGATTCAAGAACTCGACCCTGTCTGGATGGTGGCCATATCAGGTGAATAAATTCTGTCTGACCCACATCTCCTCGCCTTAGTAGCTTGGTACAGTCTACTAAACACTCTTGTCTGTTATATAATAATCACCCTTACTAAAACCAATAGCATGGAAATAGCAATCATGACCAACTCATTAAGAAAGACACTTCGCAGCTGGGAGCAGGGCAGATATTATCCTTCGCTGCAACATACAGCGTTCTGCTTGAAAAAAGAATTATATAGAGAAACAGCACAGTAGCAGAGAGAGGGGGAAAGCCACAGATTTTTCTATCCAGATTGGCAAGACTAGGCTCATTTAGGCTTCATTCAGGTAGTTAATACAAAATCGAATAGAACAAAAACAAACAAAACAAAACAAAATGTTTCCGACTATTATTTTCCTTGCATATACTTTAGCTAGTCATCTTCTGTCTTGGTACAAATCAATGCTTGACGCAAACATCAAATTCAGAAAATATAAAGAATTCCGTAGGCAAATTATTCATTTCAACTGGGTTATCAAAGGCCGGCCATGTCGCTCACTGTCTATGGTGAGAGGTTCATGTAAAAGAACCATTGCTGACTTTCGACAAGTGTTGGCTGCAAAGCCGTCAGCGTGTTTCCACCCTGCGATGGCCTGGTGAGCTATCCAGAGTGTACTCTACCCTCGCCCGGAGTCGGCTGGGATGGGCGCCAGCCTCCCCGCGACCCTAATTAATATTAAGCGGTTACAGAAAATGAACTGAACAAAAATTATTCATATGCCTGTTCCAAGTAATAAACACTGGATATTCAAAATAAGGATAAAATGTAAACTCTGCATTTTATTCACATGACGACAATTCCTCTTTGTGGTCTTAAGAGATCATCACCGTTTTTGAATTGCGCCTAAGCCATTCCACTAACAATAAGGTTAACTTATTATATTTGAAGTAAAATGGTAATGGTTATATGCTTCTCAAAAACCTAAGAAAGTGTACAAGAAAGTAATGAGTATATTCCAGTATCACTTCCAGTGTTCGTGGGATTGTATTCAGCACAATCACAGGTAACCAGGACAAAGTGGTTACAACAGATATTGGACTAATTATAAATGTTTTGGCAAGAAGCAATTTTATAGTAAAAATCTCTGTATCAAGTTATTATGTAACCGATCACATTTCTGAAAACATCAACGCTGTCTTGCATTTTAAAATTTAGAACCTGTGACAAGAAATGTGGCAAGTTCTCCAGGATGCTACTGATTATTTCTTTAAAACTGCATGATGCTGTACCAAATTACAAAGTAAGCAGTTTAGTTAGATTTTGACTTGATTTGAAATTTTTTCTTTAAATAATTTAAAGCATCAATAAGAATATCTTGGGAGTTATTACGAAACTGCATATTTAATTAACTATTAAAGGATCTTTGATTTCCAGAACTTAGCTGTGGTGTACTTAGAATGCTGAATATTGTATAGTACTGTGGTATGTATAAAAGTTTAACATACTTTTGAGTGAATCAAAAGCAAACCAACCACTTTCTGAGATCTTTCAATAAGTAACAAATCCCTGCTATCAATACATTTTCAATGTATCATTAACACTTCCACTGAGGTTAAGTGTTTATATAAGTGTTATAGGTTCTACAAGGTTATAGGTTATATAAG
The DNA here is from genome assembly GCA_024760905.1 of Plotosus lineatus. NCBI lineage: Eukaryota > Metazoa > Chordata > Actinopteri > Siluriformes > Plotosidae > Plotosus > Plotosus lineatus. Next base: position 70,281,916 of record CM045728.1, on the reverse strand, counting down.
GTTCTACACATAAAGCTACTGAGGCACATGAAATTTGTGGCATGCATACAAAAAAGAAAGAAAGTTCAGGAACTAAATAAATCACAGTTGTTTGAAAGCGCATGCCCTACTTAATAGATGAACATTTTTTCCTGAAAACAGGCAGACCTCAGCTCTGTGATGTGACATTTTTTCCCACTGTACGATTATGGTAACTACTGTTACAGCATTACAACCACTTTCTTCTGCAAAATAGAGATAGTTCGTATGAATTCACTCAAAAGGTCACAAACTCATTTATATTAGTAATGGGGCCTAACCAGCAAGCAAATGAAGAATCTGTTAAACATCATGTAATATTAAACACTAGCAAATCACAAAAACAAGACGCACTGGTAATTCATATTTCACAAGGCGTTGCTCATGTAAACATGCTTTCCAATGCTTTAAAAGAGCAGCTATTTTAAAATGGCAGTCATTATGGGCTGGAGCAATACCACATGGCCAAAAGTACATGATCACCTCACCATCATATCCTCCTGTGAGTCTTCCACAAATTTCTGACCTCAGTCAAGTTTGTTTTGAGGGGGCAGTGGTGGTCTAGTGGTATAGGGCGCTGGATCGCTGATCCAAAGGTTGGGGGTTCGAGTCTCACTCTCCACAAGGTTGTCACTGCCCCCCCAGTGCAGCTAACTGGGTTATCAAAGGCGGGCCATGTCTGTCACTGTCTATGGTGAGAGGCATGTAAAAGAACCATTGCTGACTTTTGTAAAGAGTAGCTGCAAAGTCGTCAGTGTGTTTCTGTCCCTTGTTAAAAAAGGGTTGTGACAGGAAGGGCATCCGACGTAAAAACCTCTGCCAAATCAAACGTGCGAATCAGATGATTCGCTGTGGCGACTCCCGAGTAAAAGGGAAAAGCCGAAAGGAAGACAGACAGTCAAGTTTGTTTTGCTTGTTCTTGTGAACAGTAGTACAGTGGGTAAGGCTCTGGGTTACTGATCAGAAGATCAGAGGTTCAATCCCCAATACCATTGAGTCACTCTGAATAAGGGCATCTGCCAAATGCTGTAAATGTAAATCCCACAGCCACACTCTAAAATTCAGTAGAAAGACTTCTCTAAAAGTGTGGCAGCAACCAACAGCTTTAGAAGGGGATGTTCAAGAAAGCGATATGGGGTACTGGTCTTGTCCTGTTGTCCAAACAAAGATCCATTCATATTATGAAACCATTCATATATTTGAAAAGGGGGAGGGGCATGTACTACATTCCTGCTGCTGCCTTGACATTGAACAAATACGCTTTTGGCCTTCCCCCCCTGCCATTAAGTCGAAATTATATTTTAATTAGTTTTATCACTCTGTGCCTGTGGACAGTCATGACTAATCGACTGATTAGCTGACTAACTGGTTTAATAATTAGAGTAGGGTAATGGAATGAAACAAAAATTTAAATAAGTGCTTTACTCACCTGCTAGGCCAAAAGTCAGCTCCATTTGTAGTGCCAATTGTTGTGAACATGATCATTTTTAATGCTTTCTTCAAAGTTATTTAAAACAAAAGCTGATTTAATTCCAAGAAATTAAAATAAGTTATTGCTAATGACTGATTCAAACCCTTTTGACTGTGCGACATGGGAATAAACACAGGGTTGTGACAGGAAGGGCATCTGATGTACCTATGCCAAATCAAATGTGCGAATGAGATGATTCGCTGTGGCGACCCCTCAGAAAAGGGAAAAAGCCGAAAGGGAAGAAGAAGAAGAAGTTATTTGTGTTTTTAGTGAGAGAATCTAGGTAAACAGCAGATGGTACACTGACAAATGCACAACATTAATTCTCATGAAAGGAAGCTTTTTCTCAGGATACACCTCAATGTAACAAGCTCCACTTTTATACATTATCAAGGTCCTCATGTTCATGTTCCCAGAAGCCAGAGTACCTTTGGGTGGGTTCATTGCATATGTGGATTAAAAGAAAATACTGAAATGGAGGAACGGGTTGCCTAAAATCTCCCATACACAGAGGAGATTTCCAGTGGAGCAAGAGGAGGGAATCAGACTCAAAGAAATTTGATTAACATGTCGAATTCATGCTAATAAGGAAAACTCAATTAATGCCATGGATGAGCTAGCGTTTATAAGAGTGAAATATAGAGCACTCTCTCCCAAGAGAAAATTGTCCGTTCTGCAGCTTCATTTAACCACAGTGCATTAAGTGGGAAGGAAGTTAAATTGAATAAAGCAGAAATTACATTTTTTGACCCACAATAAATCTTTATTTGTCATTTTACATGGTAATGTTTCTATTCTGTATGGTCCCACTCCAGTGGTTGAAAATCACCTGAGAATGTGAACTATGACTCCCCAAAGAATTACTCGTCTTTATTTCAGCAACATTATTGTTCATTTTGTTTGTATCCTTACCTCTTCTCAACATCACTCTTTTCATAGTTGTTTTTTTTTTTCTTGGAAGTCAAACATTCAGTGACCTGCTGCTTTTGGAACTGTGAAAGTGAATGTGAAGTGAATGTTTGTTGTTGATCTTTGAATCACATTTTGTATAGTCAGGGAAAACAACCACTGTCTCATGGCAGGAATTGAAATGCTAAGATTTACTTCCTTTAATTCCCGTCTAGCCTTAATGTGCTCTGAGTTAAAGGAATTGGAAATGACATTTTCAGAAAATCACAGATAGAAATAAAACTGTCAGCTAGTAAAATCTGAGGAAAGCAATTTCAAAAAAATTATTCAAAACAAATGTTTTTTTTTCCCTTCATGCTATATCCAAAAAGCTTCTAAAGATTTATTCAGGGTTTTTGTAATTCAATCCTCATCAGACCTTTGTAAAGGATATATGCCGCAAAGATGCTAATCCTTGCTTGCAAACAAAACAACACAAATCTATCTTTTCTGCTCCTACAATCAAAGCTGTTTGTATATTTCACTATCTCATCTGTAAATTTTATTTTCTAGGCTGTAAACAATGTTCAGCATTGACATATAATGTTAGCACATTTAAACCCCTCCACACTCCTCCTGTCATAAAAAGGCATCAGGCTGCACTCCAAAAACTGGCATAGTAGCCACATCCTTTATCAGGAATGAGATTTTGAGCTTTTAGGTTTTTGAAGGTTCAGGTATGTCTCAAAAGCATCACTGGTCTACTAAAGATTACTGATGCGTGTTTGTGAAGCAAGAAACTACAGCATTATGATCTGGGGAGAATTTCATCCTCTGATGCCCCTGCCAAAAAAATTAAATCATGCATTCTGAAGATTTTCACAAATATTCAGCCTAAAGTCAAGGAAGATAGGTTACAGCGATAGAAAACTATATCCTGTTTTCATCCTGTTTGCTAAGAACAAAGAACTAACTAGACAGGACAATAGTTATTTTATTATTTTTTTTTAGATGTATGCATTTATGTACGCATGTATGCTGCAATCTTTAACTGTTCGGTTTGGGGATCCTGTGCACATGATAGCCTCAATTTGTTCATGATTCATATAATGTGTAAATTGTTGCCTGAGGGGAGTCTCATGATCAGCAACAGCAAACTTTGCTCTCAAAGCTTTCTTTTTTCATATATTTTTTTAAATTACCACAGTACTTCTCAATTATTTTCTTTCTTGCCCCCTCTAGGAAGGAAAAAAAAACATTTCATGCCCACCCCAGCTCCCCATGAGTGACTATAAATAGTATTATTTGTCTATAAAATTGTTATTAAGACACCTCTGCATAACATTGTATCTTTACTAACATTAAAAATAAAAACTACATTAAACAAAAAAACACTTAATTCTACTACAGTATGGCAAAAAATCATGTTCCGCACAATCATACGCACTCCCCGCTGGCATCACAACGTGCCCCCCAAGGGGGACGTGCCCCACTATTTGAGAAGCACTGAAGTAGCGGCAGCCCCGACAAATTATGCATATGCATCATCACGACATGGCATGTGATTTAAATTTAGCCAATGGATGAGAGCTTTTGTTTCTGCAGATGATGTGTACACCTGTTCTATTCTCATTCGCGCACATGTTAACAAGGTGATTGCTTGAGTTGTGAATTCAAATTTTTTAGTGTGTTTTTAATTATTATTTAAGCCCTATGATGCCACTCAAATGCCCTGCATCTTCTCTAGCTTCTGGTAAGGAGCCTAAGTGCTTTACTTATTCATAAATATTATGGTAGTACAACATTACAAAAGTTTTTACTGAATCATTATTACATTTTACGACATTATTACTGTATTAATGAGTATGACTGTCTATAGAATGTGTTTAAGAAGCATATTTTAGCATATGTAATATTATACAAAGGGCTTTAAAACCACATCAATAATTCGTGGATTTCCAGGATCCACGGTTTTTATAATATTATCTATATATTATATATATATATTTTATTTATTTGTATTATATATACAAGTAAATTTGGCATAGCCTAGCCTCAGCTTGCCTAGAGACAAGCTAATTTGATGCAAGTCATTTTCATCATCGCTCCTGGAATCAATTAATGATGTAAGCCGAGGTATACTTGCATTACTGTAGTCTTTTTTTCAGCTTAGACCAGTATGCCCATTCTTTTTTCTTCCTCGCTCATCAAAAATAAGTTCACATCTGCACAACTGATGCTCACGGGATACCCCCCCCCCCCCCCAATTGCTCCATTTTAAGCATTTCAGTTCCCAGGAGATCAGGAATTACAAAACACTAAAACCAGCATGTCTGGCTCCAACAGTCACACCACAGTGTGAAAAACAAGTTCATATTTTTCCGCATAATGATAACTGATGGTGAACATTAGCCAAAGCTGCTGGACCATATCCACATGCATGTATGCTTCTTTAACATGATGGTTAAATAAATAACTGTATTAATGGGTAGGCATACAGGTTTTTGTTTGCCATATGATTTAGTGTGGTTAAAGCTGTACTTTTATTTGTTTACTAAATTCATTCTTCTTTTTTGATAACACCCATGTATGAAATTTTAGTCACTATATTTGTGGGAAAATATATTGACAAAACATACCTGATGAAGCACTATCAGTGTGTCATTCTGTCATTGCTATTAGCTATAAACATCACCATTAAACTCCAGCATCCTTTCATCTGTCAGTCTTCATCACTGCACTGAGTCATAGTTCCCAAACTAAATAAGAAGTCCTCAAAATAGTAACAGCTGCATATGATAGATTCTATTACAATTATTAGACAGCTTCCTATTAGTCCACTGTTAATCAAGGAAAAGTAAGAATGACAGGTAAATGCCATTCAGGATTAATACCCGGCAGTCCTAAAAAAATTGGTTTAAACAGGGAAGATATCATCTCCATTGTCTTCTATTTCTTATTAAGTGGTGTGAGCTTAATAAATTAGGTGGCAATTGATTTTAGTGCGAGTTTGTATTTTGGTAGGTAAAGAGGACAAGCAAAATTAAGAGGGAGTTGAATGCCGAGACACATGATGATGATTGTTTGGATGTGTTTGCAGTAGTGCAAATGTTGCTTGTTGAGTCAAACTGATTCAACAACATATTGAAAAGCATATATTTTTCTATTTGATATAAATAATGAATGATACATATTAGGGGCAGTGGTGGTCTAGTGGTTAAGGTGCAGGATTGCTGATCCTAAGGTTGGGGGTTCGAGTCCCCACAAGGTTGCCACTGTCCCTCAAGTGCAGCTAACTGGGTTATCAAAGGCAGACCATGTCCCTCCCTGTCTATGGTGAGAGGCATGTAAAAGAACCATTGCTGACTTTCGTAAAGAGTAGCTGCAAAGTGTGTTTCTGTCCCTTTCTAAAGGGTTGTGACAGGAAGGGCATCCGACGTAAAAACCTCTGCAAAATCAAATGTGCGAATCAGCTGATTCACTGTGGCGACTCCCGAGAAAGGGAAAAAGCCGAAAGAGAAGAAGAAGAAGAAATGATACATATTAGATAGTTGAAGAGCTACGAATGTGTGAGTGTATTGGGCATCTATGTGGACAATGACAATGCCGGATCCCTAACATCATGGAGTTCAAATATGGACAAATCCCTTGCACACGAATGTGAAACTAAATTTTTAGAATGCCAAGAGAGCATGATAAAATAAATCTGAACCTTCAGGACCATGGAACAGTTCTGTGGATTGAATGTAGAAATTTTGGCTCTATCAGGAAGCCCAGTCTGTTTGCAGGAGAAGGTGAGTAAGGCCGAGCAGCAAGATGTTATCATTACTTTCATAAGCTTTCACACTGACTTATGGTGCCGATATTAATCATATTGCTCACAGCTGGTCTCCAGGACTCGTTTAGACTCTGCAGTCCCCGATGGGGATCTTTACTCCCAAATCACTAAGTTTATTAATGATTCAGGCTAGTCTGGGAGATTTTTTTACTTTCCTCATATAATGATTTCAGGATGACCATTCTTTATAGGATATTTCAGTTGTGCTACTATGAATGATAACATTGGCTTGAGGCACATGCATTTACAGGAGCAGGGGACTGGAGGGAAACTCTATTTGTAGGAAATATTTCCAGGGTGATGGGGGGAAAAAAGCAATGACTATGATGTTAAAATGTGAAACGACCAGTTTGATGTAAACAGACGTGCACTTCGATTCAGACTTCAAAGAATAGGATGCTCATTTTCACAGTGAATTCTTATTCACTGGCCAGATTTTTAGCATGGGTTCTGTATCCACTACAACTCTAACCAAGATACACCAACGACTGAAGATGAACTAACAAATGATAGACACTCAAACTTGTGTCAAATAACAAAATCTTCCAACTTCACAGATAACAGTTTTTGTCTAGTGGTGAGAAATAAAACAAATATAAGAACACACTAGAATAGGCAGTGGTGGTCTGGTGGTAAGGTGCTGGATCACTGAGCCCAAGGTTAGTGGTTCAAGCCCTAATCTATCACTGTCTTCCCCCCAGTGCAGCTAACTGGTTTATCTAAGGCTGGCCATGTCTCCCACTGTCTTTGGTGAGAGGCATATAAAAGAACCATCTCTGACTTTCGTAAAGAGTAGCCATGAATGTGTCTCTGCCATGCGATGGCCTCGAGAGCTGTCCAGGGTGTAGCCTGCCGTCGACCAGAGTCGGCTGAGATGGATTTCAGCCTTCCCACGACCCTAACTAGGATTAAGCAGTTAATAATAATAATAATAATATTATTATTATTATATGACTTTTGAGAAAGCCCTGCCACTGCAGCATTGAAAATCCTTGATATTAAAGTTAAAATTATTAAAATAGAAAAATAACATAGGTGTACAATAGCATTATCTTATGAAGATTCTGGTACAGTAAGAGGTTAATTATGGAAAAACCTTGTGGGGTCATGACAAAGTCATGTATTGTTATAGGAAAATCCCAAAAATTATTTAATACAAAAACTCATAATAGAGTGCCAGGTGTTTTCAAAAGACAGAAATGGATGATAGTGGGAAGTGCAGTAATTAACTTGAACTATCTGTCTATGACTACATGTTTTTTCTGAGTTGAACAATTTTCAAAATGAAATGTCTCCCCTTCATGAGAGTTGGTTGAACATTCATTCAGACATTAGCGTCAATTATTGACTGAATGGTTTGTGCCACACCCTACTTTAGCCTGGAAAAAAAAAAAAAAAAAAAAAAAAAAGCAAAGTTCATTCTTAACATTTATTCTCCAGCAACACTTTGTGGGGAGGTAATAAAATGAGAACTGCCTGTACGACAGCACTATGTCAAATATTTTGTGGAATTTTTCATACAAATCCATTAACAAATATAAAAGGTGCAGATGAACGATGGCAAGCCCCTTGTGCAACAGTGATAAAGGACATAACAAAATAAAATAGGAGGTGCACAGTACAATGTTGTAAATAAGATTTTGTAAAAGGTTGGTTGAAATAAGCTTTGGGGTTGACGAACAGTTGTGGATAAAAAGTGTGATGAATAACGACAAAAAGGAAATAACACTGAGGCAAGACAACACATAGTCATCCCTATGTGTCACTCCAGCTTTGATGGCAGATGACACAATAATCATAATAATTATTAAACAAACCATCATCATGACAAATCATACGCATATTGAACAGAAAAGTACTCAATTCCAATGTAAAAGGGTGTCTCCACCGTAAACTGCTAGTGTGTACTTGAGATGTAACTTTGATCTTTGACCTGTGACATATGTCCTTAAAACCTTTAACAGTTTATGGGAATTTACTAATTAGTAATTGTATAATTAGTAAATGATTGATCCAATGCCATGCAGGCATTTAGCCTGGGCAAGATTTTGGTAAGATGATAAAACATGTACCCGTTCATGGGCCTTTAGTTGTGAATTATTGGTGAAAGTTTGGTTAAAATCCATTTATGGACGAGGAACATAGAATGCCCAAAAGGAAGTTCAAATCAATGGCTGTATGGACAGATAAATTTATAACACTCTGCTATTGTGAGATACTTTTCTTTACATTTAAAATGACAAGCATGTTACTGTCTATTATTGTCTGTTATGTGTATTGTTATTATTTCATGCAATGTGACAAATAATTATCCTAAAAGAATACAGACGCTCCCCGACTTACGTTCATCCGTTTTATGTTTTTTTTTTTGATTTTACGTTTTTTCCCCCCCGAAAAAACGTCAAATTTCGAGTTTAGACGTACCTACGTAGTACACTGACATCATGACGCTGCATTCATAGTTTACAAACTACAGACAACTACAGTGTGTGTGTGTGTGTATATATATATATATATATATATATATACACACATAGTGTCACCCTTGTGTTTGTGTTAAGACGTCATCTCTGTGTTTACACTGTTTTGCGGACTTTTGTAACTCTAAGCAAATATGGTTGGTCAGAAGTGTAAGCCTACTAGCATGGGTGCAAGTCTCATACACAAAGATGAATTAACTATCTGCTCAGATCGGCACAATCTTTATATTTATTATCTTTTGGCAGAATCCTAAGAATGTATACTTATTTTTATATTAATATTCATTAGGATTTGTACTTGATCTTTGTATGCATCTCTTGAATAATGTTTACTTACTTACACAAAAGACAGAACTCGCCGCTTTGCTGGGAGACTGCATCAATGCAGGCTGTGGTCTAAACGAGTTCAACCGCACCCTTGTGCACTTGAAAGACCGGAATTCCGTATAACCCACAGCAAGTACACTACTTTCGGTATAGAGCGCTTCACATATTGTAAGCGTTGATTGTTTAAAGCTTCATGTAAAGTGACTCGGTATAAATAATTGACTTATTTGAAATTAATGTTGATATTATTTGATATATTTGATATTATTTTACAATGTTATGTTTATAATAATTGATTTAGGGGTGTTTTATGAGATACGGTAATGGTATTTATGGATGTATAGTACAGTATAAGCATCATACGTCACACGTCATAGGTCATACGACACTGTAACAACTTGCGTTCACTTTCAACTTACGTTCGGCCGTCTGGAACCAATTAAAAATATAAGTCGGGGAGCGTCTGTACTAACATTGCACAAACCAGCTGTCCAGTGTATTGTAACACAAAACAGCAAGTTAAGGTAGGTTATATTTCAGTTTGCTAGATCTCTTCTACATATACAACAAAAAAGGTAAAAATCTTCACGACTACAAGACATGAAGAAAAGGTGTTGGGATTGAATTCTATGACCACCTTGTGAGTTAACTTGGGACTTAAAAAAAAAAAAATCGAACAAATCAAGAGCGTGTCTGCTTAAATTTTTACTACTACTATATTTTATTAAGTTTTTTATGTATCCACTGTTTTATATTTTGCATATGTTTTGTACTGACCTTTATTACAACAGTTTGTCACTTATAGTTTTAACATAGATAAAATCCGTAAAGTAGTCGATTATGGTCATCTGAGTCACTTTCATGGTGAAGAGCTGAACCTAATACAGTCATTTATATTTTATGCGTGTTTAGCAACTGCTGTCTTCAGTGAAAGAAGACTAAAAACAACTTCACAGTTGCTTTAGTGTTACCTTATAAATTGTCCTCCAGCAAGGTGAACTACAGAATTTGCTGATACAGAACTCGGTTAGAAAAATGTAAATTCTTCTCTTCATTGATCCTGCCGCAGTACAAATCTATCAAAATATTTGACACCATCACTGCCAACAACTGATCGAGAGACGTCCTTTATAAGTCCCTTAAATAGGGAGTTCAATACAAAAATAAAAGAACATTGATTCTTATACTGCAACTATATTATCCTCTTTCCGAAAATTTGTTATGAAATCAATTAGACAGTTGACTATAAAAAAAATGAAATAATAATAATAATAGTAATAATAATAATAATAATAATAATAATAATAATAATAATAATAACCAATTCCAAGTTTATGGTGCAGAGTGGCTGTACATCCAAGTTCTTCTTTAGAACTTGATTTATTTTAAGATTTGGCAGGTTCAATGATCACATGATTTTGAATGATGCACTGATTTAAAAAGCAACGTTAAAAAAAAAACTAAGCCAAAAAATGAAATAATTGAGCATACACAAATTATTAAAAAAAAATATTTTTTAGCCATTTGCTAAGAAACCAGAAAGCTAGTTGAGGTGTCTTGAGCAGCTGGTCAGAATGCCTCCCGAACGGCTCCCTGGTGTGCTGTTTCGGGCATGTCCAACTGGGAAGAGACCCCGTGGTCAACCTAGAACACCCTGGAGGGACTATGTCTCTCGGCTTGTCTGGGAACGTCTCAGGCCCCCCTGGAACAGCAGGAGGAAGTGGCTACTGAGAGAGACGTCTGGACCTCATTGCTTAGGTTGCTGGCCCTGTGACCCGACCCCAGAAGAAGTGGAATGATGTTGAGATTTTTGTTCAATATCCTATGTCCATGTCTATGAAAGACCAACTAGCAGTGCACTTGGTGACTGAACTCTGTAGTAACGCCACAACAAATTATGACAGAGTCTTGATATTAGGTTAACAATGAAAAGTCTTTAGACAGGTTTCAGGAAAACTATGTTTGCGAATAAAATGTTTAATTTTTTATAGATATTTAATGTTTAGTTTATATGAAAGATGCTTGAAAAGACAGACAAAGTGGATTCGGTTGGAAAGGTTGCAAAGGTTTATTTGTAAATATCTCCACAACCCCCCAGTGCAGCTAACTGGGTTATCCAAGGCCGGCCATGTCTCTCACTGTCTATGGTGTGAGGCTGTAAAAGAACCACTGCTGACTTTCGACAAGAGTAACTGCATAGCCGTCAGCGTGGCCCTGCAATGGCCTGGCGAACTGTCCAGGGTGTACTCTGCCCTCGCCCAGTGTCGCCTGGTGTGGGCACCAGCCTCCCCGCGACCCTAATTAGGATTAAGCGGTTACAGAAAATGAATGAATGGAAATCTTCCACAACTACATGATGAATGACTTAAGGTTTAGTGCATCTGAAAGATCTTTGTACAGGCATTGGTAACTAATAGTTGCTAGAGAAACATCCCAGCTTACAATCTGTGTTAACAATGTTGCTAAAAATACATACAAAAGTTGCTATAAACTTAGTTGTAAACTTCCAAAAACTCCACTATGAATGCACACAGTTCTTGCCCAATACTAAATTGTCTGGATGTGTGCAGCACATTGGTAGCATCAAAACAACATTTTCATAAAAGTCATGTACACGTTCTTCATAATCCTTATAGTTTAAAACTGTCTATGTGTCACGATGATGCTGTCGTTAGCATATCCGCCTGGCATTTCTGTGTGGTTTAGTATGTTCTACCTGTACTTTTGTGGGTTTCCTGTGGGTACCACAGGTTTTTTTTTTGTTTTTTTCCTACAGTCTATGACATGCCCATTAGTTTTGAGTGTGAATGGTCATGTGTGTTGGCCCTGTAATGGCTGTTTAGGGTGCACCCTGTCCTTGCCCAGACTCAGATTTGATAGGCTCCAGTCTTCTTATAACCCTAATTAGGATTAAGCAGCTTTGAAAATGAATGAATTAGTGTGTTGGGAGTTAACTCGGATTCCGTTTTAAATATCTTCATAACTGCTGTTAATAGAGGCTTGATCTTGGGCTCATATAAAAGGACTTAATAGTGTCGTTGGAGATATTTTTTTCCACACATTTTTTTTTACATTTTTATTATTTTCCCCTATTTCCACCCTAATTTAGTTGTGTCCAATTTCCCTATCACTCGACCACCACCATCAAGTGAAGGGCGAAAGCATACACACGCCCCCTCCGTGACATTCAATGCTAGACACTCACCTCTTTTTGAGATGCAGCGAATGCATATTTGGGGATAGTCTAACACACTCAGAGGGAAGGCACTATCTGCATCCTAGTAAGAATGAGCTCAGAGACGCTCACGATTGGCTGGCGATCAATCGCTGTGAGTGACAGGGAAATGAGCATATGACATCCCGCCTGCCTGTGAGATCCGGACCAATTAACTCCCATGGACTCCTTGTCATGGAAGGCTGTGGCATTAAATCGGATTCAAACTTGCGATCTCCAATTTAATAGTCACGCACCTTGTCGATGCGCCACTCGGGAGCCCCGTCCGTGCCACTTTCATGAATTTTCATTGCATGACTTCTTTTTTGAAGGTAAGAAAATGTTTTATGTTTTTGTCAAAAAAATTCTAATTTCGTTTTTAAATACTCTGGTAAACAAAGACCCAAAACCATTTATACCAAGGTTGAAAATTGGAACCGACAATTGGTTTAATGTGTACGTCTTTGAACTACAGTATGGTAGAAAACTGGAGTACAGGGATCCCTCACTTTTTGCGGTTAATTGGGACCGAGATCCCAGCTCCCCCCCACCCCCCGCGACCATCAATTTTCGCAAAGTAGGATCAACCCCCCCCCCCAACCTGTATATAACTGGCGTATACGTACATATACTAGTATATGTGTATATAATATCAATAAATACATATTCAATGCTATAAATTCTTATAATAACAATTAAACATTAAAAGAAATAATGCAGCAGATGAAAATAAAATATAAATACACACACATACAGATGCACGTGCACGCACTCAGATGCGCACCTAACATTAAAATGTAAGTAGTTTTGTTCGGGGGTTTTGGGTTGTTTTTTGTTTGTTTCGGGTTTTTTTTTTTTTTTTTTTTTGAAGAATTGGCCTTGTTTTGCTTCACTTTCTTTAACTTTCCCCCCTATTCTTCCTTAACTACCTTCTTTTTTAATTCAATGAATATTAAAAAAAAAAAAAAAAAAAAAAAAAAAAACCTGATACACTGAAGCCGCATGAATTGAAGCGCAAAGTAGCGAGGGATCCCTGTATTCAGACCAAACCCCTGCAAACATGGGGGAAAGATGCAAAATTCACAGAGATGAACCCTCACTGGGCCCAAGACGAGCTAACCACTCCACCACCATGCTCCCCAAGATCCTTGTCTGTTGCTGTTGAATTTTAAAACAGCGATACATCTAACTGACATCAAAGCTCTCCGTGCCATTGATCAGTTATTTTTAATGAGCTCAGCTGCTTATCCTTAATTTAACTTTCACTCTTATCATTTTGCTGCATTTTATTTTCCCATGGACATAAGCTATGGTAGTTAGTTGCATCCTCAATTTCTGGACTTTGTGAATGATGTGATAAGCTTTATATAGAAAATCTTATTGTATAAATTAAGGCTAACTCTTTTGTAGTTATACAAAGGTTTGTAACAAACAGTATTGTAAGGTTCTGTCCTACTATACTTTTGGCCTCTTAAAATTTACATAGTATGTTATAATAAAATGTAATAAAATAACACTGAGGAATTGCAGACAATAATATATTTTTTTGCTTTTGCTCTACCGTACTAATCCTGCAAAGAACATGATTGCTTCTGCATTTAACCCATTAAAGGTGTGCACACACATGTGGAGCAGTAGGCTGCCACACACACTGGGGCACATAGAAAGCAGGTTGGGGTTTAGGTGTCTTGCTCAATTGCATTTCAGCCATAAATGTGGAGGAAAGGAGGGTGCAGCTCACACTGCCACAGCCACAAATTATCCTGCTGGTTTGGGAATCGAACCAGAAACCTTTTGGTCCCAAAGCCATTTCTGTAACCATCAGGCCACAGCTATAGGGCATATCATTTTATATTCCTTAAAATTACCCCTCAAGCCCTTACTGGTTTATTTCTGGTGTAGACCTCTTGTTATAATTTCTAACAAGGATTTCATGACACATTAAGCAGCAAGTGACGTATTGAACTGACATGCTGATGCTAAAGACATTAAGACAAATCACTATTAACCAGTCCCATGTGTTCTCCATCTTTGGACTGATTAAAATGCATGCATATATACATGAGTTGAAAACGATCTCTACAGCTGGTTTTCTAAATGAAGATACTATATGATGTATTATGGGAATACTATATTTATTTGGTTGACAGTGTAATTTGATCAGCTTTTATTAAAGTCTTCTGTTGGACAGAAGCTCATCATTAAGGTCCAATAAGAGTGATTATAAACTGAAAGATTCATATCTTTCTTTTACTTGGCAAGCAGTGTGGTTCTCAATTAAAGTACATACATGGGTTATATTAGATATGAGGATATGTTAATCAAGCAGAGAAGAATGAAATTCACAGAGGATCCTTACCTTCATAATAGATTTTGAAGCCGTGGGCACTCACAGCAAAGTCACTGGTGAGTCTCAGGGAGAAGACAGACCCTGTGCTTGTAACTGGAGGTGGGATTTGGAAACCTGTTATCCTGTTAAATGAACATAAAATAAAATTAGCTCTATATCATCAACCTTCCATCACCGCTAACCACTAATTAATGACAGCTTTTCTACATTCAGTGTTATTGTAACAATAGGAAAAGGTTTATTTTACAGGTCATACAATTGGCAATATATTTAATTCTCCATTCAAGAGAGCATGGTGGCGCAGTTGCATGGATTTCCTCTGAGCACTACGATTTCCTTCCACAGTTCAAAGACTTACATATTCAATAGGCTGCCAATTCTAAATTGATCATAGGTATGAATTTAACTGTGAATGGTTGTCTGTCTGTCTCTCTGTTATGATAGAGTTTCAACCTGCAGAGGGTTTACACAAGCTTTCACCAAGTGTCGCCGAGGACTGACTCCAGTTCGTCCTCAGCAAGAAGTGAACTAACGAGCCTCTTTTCTTGTTTACCCTTTATCTGGTGTATATCATACACCTTTTGCATATCATTCACCCTTCGGTGTACATGTGAATATTCTGTGTATATATGTGTATGTAGGTTAGTGCTTCTCAATTATTTTTTTCAGTTATTATAGCCCCCCCCCCCCCCCCCAGAAGAAAAAAACATTTCACACACACCCACCGCCCTGTGAGCAACTATAAATAGTATTATTTGTATATAAAAGTGTTATTAGTACACCTCTGCATAAAACTGTATCTTTATTAACATTAAACACAAAAAAGAAAGCAATATAGTTCAACTTACAATAAAGGAAAACTATATTAACATTGTTTTTAAATCTGTAATTGAAAAGATTTAAAGTGCACCAATGTGCCTGAAATAATAAACAAAAACATACATCCTTATTTAAACTCATTCAACTTCGTTATGTCTTAATATCCCAGTCTCTCTCCACCTTTCTCTTCATTCCTGTTAGAAATTTTTTCGTGTTGTTTCTTGAGGGGTTGTTTAATGCACTTCATATCGTTTGCTCATGTGAAAAACCGCTACAGCATAGCGCGACCATGAGAGTGTCACCGCCAACTAGTGGAGTGGAGGTGCAATTACACTTGATTCTCGTACACAATTCCAGAAAACGTATGTTCCCCAGAATCATACGTGCTCTCCCTGCCATCACACCACGCCCCCCATGGAGGGCTTGCCCCACTATTTGAGAAGCACTGATGTAGGTATATGCACATGTATAGCTTTCTTTGTTGTCTTTTGTGTTTTTTTTCTTTTTATAATTACTGCTAAACTGATTTCATGCAACAATTGACAATAGCAGATCTCTTTCTTTATATTTCATCAAAACAGTAAAGTAAACCTTAAACAACGGTTCTATATTTATCAATATTAATGTAACGAATTGACTTAAAATTTCAGTTAAAGTCAAGTATATTTAATTTACTTTATAAATCAACAAAATTAGCCCTAACAAGTAAACCTCTTTGATCTGTGTGTTTTCCAAACGAACAGAATGATACCTCCATGCACTGACAAAAATCTCAGAACTGCATTGTCAGCCCAAGAACAATTCTATACTTACTTTTTGAAAGAACTGTTACATTGCTATTCTTCTGCCAAAATTGATACATGCGTAAACACCATAAGAAGTCACCTTTGCTCAGTGCTCTTCATGCCCTTGTAGGGAAATGAATATTACGAACAGCTGTGTAAAATGAATTGCTTTTGAGTATATTAATTATTCCAAACTGTATCTGTATTAATTATACATGGCAGATAACTGTTATCATGCAGTATATTTCTAGCACGTAGCACCAATCTCTTGTAATATTCCTGGCATTTAAACTGTGCAAAATTTCAAAGAACTTGTAATTGCATGTTTCCACCGAAGTCACCTATTTTAACTTTAATTTATTCTAATGGCGACAAGGAAATATACTTTCTTTGAACATTGTAAAACACTTTTTAACAACAACAAAAAAAATCTGCAACAAAACAGACTAGCTACTTACACATGACATTTAGAAAATTAAAAAAAAATCATAACTGAACATTGTTAAACCCCATTGTTGGTCTAAACTTGAGATGGTAATTTCATCATAGAGTTACATGAAACAAATCATTTCAATTGGTTCATGGAAAACACTCATTGTTTGTTATAACTTGGTACCATTATCATGTTTTGCACCTGAAATGTGACATCCTTCTTTTTTACTCTAAATTCTTAAATTATTCATTAAACATATAACAGCCAGGCTTTGAACGTTGTTTTTAAAAATTTACAACTGATTAATCATGTATACAGTTTTGTTGCAGCTAGTGTGATATTTTCAACTTCTTTCATCTTGTACTGTCCTATCCATGAATCATAACCATCATCATAATGAATGTGCACATAGATTGTTCCAGATTCTCTGAATCTTTGGATGATGTTATGCACTGTAGATGATGATCACTTCAAACTCTTTGCAATTTTTCACTGAAAACGCCTTTCTGATATTGCTCCACTATCTTTCTGTGTAACATTGGGGGAACTGGTGATCCTCTACCCATCTTCACTTTTGAGAGACACTGCCACTCTGAGAAGCTCTTTTCATACTCAGTCATGTTGCCAATGGACCTCATTGGTCTTTCAGCTGTTCATTATAAGTGCAATTGACTTTTCCAGCCTCTTATTGCTACCTGTCCCAGCTTTTTTTTAGATTTGTTGACACCATGAAATTTAATATCAACATATTTTTGCCTTAAAATGATACATTTTCTCAGTTTAAACTTTTGACATGTCATCTATGTTCTATTCGGAATAAAATATTGAAATTTGGCACTTCCACATACATCATTGCATTCAGTTTTTATTCACAGTTTGTATAGTGTGCCAACTTTTTTGGAATCCGGTTTGTATTTTATGTTAAAATGTAATCAGGTACCAAAATTATTTTTGTCCAGATTGACAAACAATGAAGTTGAGATGCTTGCGTATTTAATGGAAAGTAGTCAGGTGCCATAGTTTCCACATAATTTCAGCAATTTTAGTTTTATTGCAATTTAAAATGTGTAAAAACAAATAATTTTCTACACTTTTGATGGTAAACAGAAAAAAATGAAAAGATTTTGACATGTACAGAGAGGCTAGATTGAGATGGTTTGGACATGTACAGAGGTGGGATAGTGAGTATATTGGTAGTAGGATGCTGAGGTTGGAACTACCAGGCAGAAGGCCTCGAGGAAGGCCAAAGATAAGATTTATGGATGCAGGGAATAGGGTGAGATGGAGGCAGATAATTCGCTGTGACGACCCATGAAGGGAAAAGTCGAAAAGAAAGGGAAAAAAAAAAAAAAAAAAATATATATATATATATATATATATATATATATATATATATATATATATACACACACACACACACACACACACACACAAACACACACATATATATACACAGTAAAACCTCCGCTGACGAACGCTTAAGCTCACGAACTTTTCGCCTCAAGAACATTAAATTTGCGAGCATATAGTCTCTGCTGACGAACTAGTTTTCGGCGGTCGAACAGCGCCACAGTGGCGGCCACGAGAAGCTGACGCACGCTCATGGCGTCACAGTTTGTCACCCCCTTTCTTTAAGTGCGGAAGTGGTTTGTGTTTGCTAGACATTTTGGACCATATTGAGTGTACTTTTGCTATTATGGGACCGAAAAAGACCCCACCACAGGCGGAGATCATTGAAAAACACGAACGAGGTGTGCGTTTGTGTGACTTAACGTCCCACTACCAGTACGCTAAGTCTACCATTGCTCCCATCCTTAAGAACAAGGAAGCTATTAAGGGTGCGTGTGTGGCTAAGGGTGTTTCCAAACAGTAGGCGTTTCCAAACTCTCCTTCCAAACAGTAAGTCCCTCCCTCCCTCCTCCTCCCACTCCATTCCATCAAGCCATCAACTACCATCACAAAGGTAAATAAAACGACTTTATTATACAGTACAGTTTATTTCTTTAATTACAATACAATAGCACATTTATTATACATAAAATAAGGTATATTTTTGTGTAGTTTTAAGGCTTATTTAGTAGAAAATTATGTTTTATGGGGACCTGGGAACGGATTATTCTCATTTTAATGGTTTCTTATGGGAAATAAATGTTCGGAAGACGAACTTTTCGCCTCACACACACTTTCTGGGAACCAATTATGTTCGTGAGCAGAGGTATCACTGTATATATGTATATATATATATATATATATATATATATATATATATATATATATATATATATATATATCTTCCTAAAGTATATGATGCGCATTGTGTCAATCTGCCTAAGTCTGCTTTGGTGTAAAAAAATGCAATGTTTTCTACATTTTCCCCAAAGGACAAAAAAAAAAACAACAACAAAACAATTAGGCAAGTTTGTTATGAGGTTGATTTGAGAAAATCAATCCTATGTGTGTTTTTTTCTATAATATACTGACCCTGAATTGCACTACACAAATAACCTAAAATAGTTGTATTTAGATGAGTGTGTTTTAGAGTGTGCTTTAGTGTAGATATACTGAATTGATCAGTTAAAATTAAGTATACAATATGGGACAATAAAATTTTCTTTTATTTCTAATTCCAGGAATGAATGCTTCCAATTTATAGTGAAATTACCAAGAAATAAATGCCAGAATCCGTTTTTTTTTCTTCATGAGGGATGAAAACACTTTAAGGCTTTAGTCCTCCACATTACTCTTAATGCTGCTGTTATTCAAAAAACTGCATTCTCCTCTTTTTAATCTTGTAATTACACTTTACCAAAGGGGGTCACTCATACCAGTGTTTGGTGATGAGATTTCCTTTCACTTTTACTGGCCCTATATTTTTCTAAAAGGAAAAAAAAAAACATTTTATGTGGAGGCTAAATGTGTTGACTGTAATGGCTGCCTATTGAGTAGAAAATAAAAGGGTTGATGTGGGGGATTGGAGCAATATGGCTGTCTCGACCATTTGATCTGAACGACAGAACCATAGGGATGCATTAAACCCACTTCTATGGTGGCATCTCTTTCAGACTGATTGCAGAAGACAGTACTAAGCTGGCTCTGGAGTGAGTGAAATGACTTTGTGCTGTGAGACAGTGGAAACTCATCTTTTAAAAGTACTTTGCTGACAGAATAGCAATACTCAGCTATGCCGATTTCTTTATTAGTAAAAGACAACTTGAAACCAAAGCATAATGCTATTCAAATGTTATAGCATAATTAACAAATCATGAACCTATCGGTTTATAAATTCATTCATTCATTTTCTTAGCCGCTTAATCCTTATTAAAGTATCGGAGAGACTGGTGCTTATCTCAGTTCACTCTGGGCAAAGGCTGGTTAGACCCTCTTGATCTCAGCAGGCCATTGCAGGGCCAACATACATACAACCTTTCACACTCACACCTAAAGGCGATTAAGAACAATTTGCTTAATGTGCATTATATATATATATATATATATATATATATATATAGAAAGTGGTATCTCACTTTACGAAAGTCTCACCAAACGAAAAATTCAGGTTACGAAATGCATTTTCCTAAAATTTTTGTCTCTGGATACGAAACAAGTTCACGTTATGAAAGTGTCATTCAAACATTCAAACAATACGCGAGTTGCTTTCCCATGGGTTATCTCCCAACATCCCACCCCGCTGACCTCCCATTGGCTCGGAGGGAGCTTAATCTCCATAATACTGTACTGTACCCATAATGCTTTTCGTGTGCCTTCGACCCATTGTTCAACACACACGTGACGGAGAGTTGTACTGTTGGTTAGTGAGTTTCATGAGTTTTTTTTGAGTGTTTTCATTGCATAGTTATTTTTCATTATTAATCATAAGCCCTAAGAAAGTGATTCCCGGTGAGACTGAAAAGAAGAAGCGGGCTCCGTTATCAATAAAAGTAAAACAGGAGATGATAAAAAAATATGAAAGTGGGATTCGGTTGAGTGAAATCGCAGAGGAGTATGGCGAAACCCCTCTATAATATGTATATATATATATATATATGTATATACACACACACACACACACACACACACACACACACACACACACACACACACACACACCGTATTCGACGTAATAAGCGCCCTGCTCCAATAAGCGACCTCCCCCAATGTTTTTGATCTTATGTCTAATAACCATCCATGTGTACTGGTAACAAAATCGTAGATCAAACTTCCCCGTTTTATTCGATCAGTCTCTGTAATCTTAAAATGAGGCATTCACTGCCGTTAAAAGTGAGTTTACATAGTATGTCAAGACCCTCTGCCATTGGGGAATGTTTATAATGTTGATCGGTAACAGAACATTTGATTGTTCTGCCGTGCTTCAAAAAACAGGAAAATATTTTGCTGCTTTCTCTTGGTAAATGTTCAACAACCGATGGACCATGATAAACTGCTACACCAAAACTATGAGATGCTCTGAATGAATGGAGCGATGAGTCAGATATGGACCTATCAGAAAGTGATGAGTATTTTTCAGCAGATTCTCCTGCTCACTAACTTCATAAATTTAAGTAAGTTCCAGGACATGTGCTTTTGTTTATGTTCGTGCTAATTGGTTCAACGTGCCATGTGCTAAAGTTGACATTCGTGCTGATTGGTTCAATGTGCCATGTGCTAAAGTTGACATGTGTGTTGATGGGCTTGATTTTACTTCAGGTAAAAATGTTTCAGGGAACAGCCAAAAGGAGTAGTCTTTTATGAATAAATTATGCTGTTTTCTGTTTATTTTCAGCTTTCATGTAAGTAGTTTGGTTCATTCCACAAAATAAATAACAAATACCAGTAAAACTCTTTTATTGTTCTGTTATTATTCATGTTTTCCACCTTGATGGTAATAAGCACTTACGGTTCCACTCCACTGGTAATCATTTTAATAAACGCCCACCTACTTCAATTTTTAAAGCGCCCCGGGTACTTATCATGTCGAATATTGCATGTATGTGTATGTATATGTATATATATATCCCTCGCTACTTCGCTCTTCAATTCATGCGGCTTCAGTGCATCCCGTTTTTTAAAAACAATAAAAAAAAAATAAGGAAATGAAAGAATAGGGGGGAAATTTAAGGAAAATGCCACAAAAATAAGCCCAATTATGAAAAAAAAAACGTGCACATATGTATGTGCGTCGTCTTCATCTCATGCAATACCATCTGTATGTGTATGTATTTATATTTTATTTAAATCTTATGTTTTTATAATGTTTTATTGTTATTATAAGCATTTATAGCATTGAATATGTATGTATTGGTACAGTAGGCCCTCGACATTCACGGGGGTTCGGTTCCCGTGTTGCTCGTTTAATGTTCGCAAAAAGGCACTTGGACACTCCACAGAAGTTTTGGCAAAATATTTTGTGGACTGATGAAACCAAAGTTGAATTGTTTGGGAGGAACACAGAACATCATGTGTGGAGGAAAAATGGAACAGATCACCAACATCAACACCTCATCCCCACTGTGAAGCATGGTAGAGGGTGCATCATGGTTTGGGGCTGTTTTGCTGCCTCGGGGCCTGGATATCTTGCAATCATTAAATTCAAAAGTTTATCAGGATGTCTTGCAGGAAAACCTGAGGCCGTCTGTCAGACAGTTGAAGCTAAAAAGAGGATGGATGCTGCAACAAGACAATGATCCAAAACACAGAAGTAAATTAACTTCAGAATGGTTTCAGAAGAACAAAATACACGTTCTGGAGTGGCCAAGTCAAAGTCCAGACTTGAACCCCATTGAGATGCTGTGGCATGACCTCAAGACAACGATTCATGCCAGACATCCCAGGAATCTGACTGAACTACAGCAGTTTTGTAAAGAAGAATGGGCCAAGATGAGTCCTGATCGATGTGCCAGACTGATCTGCAGCTACAGGAAGCGTCTGGTTGAAGTTATTGCTGCCAAAGGGGGGGCCACAAAATATTAAATGTGATGGTTCAGTTACTTATTCCTCCCCCTTCTGTCATTGTTTGCATGCTATCCTCATTAAAATATGAAAACCTATAAATGTTGGGTGGTTTTAGTTAAAGCAGACACTGTTTTTTCATCTGTGTGATTTTGACAAAGATCAGATCACATTTGATGGTGATTTTATGCAGAAATGTGAGAAATTCCAAAAGGTTCAGATACTTTTTCATACCACTGTATACTCTGTTATGAGAGCTCAATGCTAAATTTAAGCCCAGGCGGAATTCTCAGATTCTCCGGCGGTTGGTTAGCACTTACGACCATACTGCTTGAAAATATTCAGTCCCTGCGAAACAAGATGGACGAGCTTCATGCTCAGATTGCAGCGCAAAGGGATCTACAGGACAGTGTTTCTGTGAAACATGGCTCGAGGAGAGTACACCCACCCAATAAGACGATTATACCAGCCGGCTACACGGCCTTCATCCTCTGCAATCCCAAGCGCTGGACTCGTCGTCCGGCCCCTTCCCGCCTGGGCTTCTTTTCTTTAGCTGGGATGTGGCTCGCATTGAGCTGCCTACCATAGCGTGTTAGCTCTGATAATAGCATGTTAGCTCTGCTAATAGCATGCTAGCTCTGCTTATAGCATGTTAGTTCTGCTTAAGTATACACGGCCGAAGATACTCCGATCTTATAACTGTAGTAGAGTCGACCAGTCGTAGACAAGCATAGTGCAACACATGAACAAATAAAACAACAAATAAAACAAATTAAAACGAACAAAAAAACAATGTGACTCTGAGAACTCCGCAACATCACCCTCTGAGCAGCACCAACTTGGAGACGTCATTCCAACTTCAATGTAAAAGGACATGAAGCGTACTGTAATAAAGTTTATCCTTTTGGTATCATTTGTTAAACATGCTACAGAACATAAAATCTCACGCATATACATGAACTTAGGTACTGTACTGGAATAATAATTGAAAAAAGATTTTAAGACAACAGTTCAGAGAAAACCATCGTTTCTCAGGAGAAAGTCTTATTTCTCCAGAAGAGACATCCAGCGTTTTTTATCACTTAGCCAGAGAACACGCACAGCGTTTGAGTGGTATCATAGAGCTGGTAATTGAAACACACACAAAAAGAGGCTCATTAACAACTTGTGTGCGAATGAGGAAAAATGGGCGGGACATCAGTTTGTGAACAACAGTTTGGTTTCATGCCAAGAAAGAGCACCACAGATGCAGTGTTTGCCTTGAGGATGTTAATGGAGAAGTACAGAGAAGGTCAGAGGGAGCTGCATTGTGCCTTTGTGGATCTGGAGAAAGCATATGACAGGGTGCCGAGAGAAGAACTGTGGTATTGCATGAGGAAGTCTGGAGTGACAGAGAAGTATGTTAGAGTGGTACAGGACATGTATGAGAGATGTAAAACAGTGGTGAGGTGTGCTGTTGGTGTGACAGAAGAGTTCAAGGTGGAGGTGGGACTGCATCAAGGGTCAGCTCTCAGCCCCTTCTTGTTTGCTATGGTGATGGACAGATGAGGTTAGACAAGATTCCCCATGGACTATGATGTTTGCAGATGACATTGTGATCTGTAGTGAGAGCAGAGAACAAGTGCAGGAAAATCTAGAGAGGTGGAGGTATGCCCTGGAAAGGAGGGGAATGAAGATTAGCCTCAGTAAGACAGAATACATGTGCATGAATGACAAGGACCAAAGAGGAACGGTGAGATTACAGGGAGCAGAGATAAGGAAGGTGGAGGATTTTAAGTACTTAGGCTCAACAATCCAGAGCAATGGAGAGTGTGGAAAAGAGGTCAAGAAGCGTGTGCAGGCAGGTTGGACTGGTTGGAGAAAAGTGTCCGGTGTGATGTGTGATAGGAGGGTATCGGCAAGAATGAAAGGAAAAGTGTACAAGACGGTGTTGAGGCCTAGAGGAAGACCAAAGAGACGATTCATGGATGTGGTGAAGGAGGACATGAAGGTCGTTGGTGTAAGAGAAGAAGATGCAAAGGATAGGGTGAGATGGAGGCAGATGATTCGCTGTGGCGACCCCTGAAGGGAAAAGCCGAAAGGAAAAGAAGAAGGTCATGGAGATTTTTGAGGAGGCCCTTGTTAATATTAGTTTAATATTCAGCATCTGAGCCAAGTCCAGGCAAATGCAGATTTCACACTCTGAATGACTTGCCAGACCATTACAGTGTGTCTCCAATCATTCACACTCAGACGCAATCAGGTATATGCATGTCTTTGGACTATGGGAGGAAACCAGGCACCCAGAGGAAACTAACGGAAGCACAAGGAGAACATGCAAACTCCGCACAGAACTTTTGACATTCCCATGAACTGTCTTTTCAGCCACAGGGCATAAACACTGGACTGTTTTGCTATGAGATAGAAGCGCCACCCACTACACCACTGTGCTGCTTTAATAATGTAGTTATTTAACATACTGTATGTGGGCATAGATATAGAGCATTAGAATAGTCTTCAAAAAAGAATATCTAATATGCCAGACACAAAGTTTTTCAGAGGGCAAGCAGGAGATAAACATATTTGCTTAAGAAGAAAATGTACCTTCAGCTTTTCTCTTTCAGTGGAGGCTCAGTCATCAATCAAAAGTAAAAGACAGTCATTGATTTTATGAAACCCCAGAGTGTTAGCCTAATTTAAGATGGGAGCTCACAGGGCCTTGGCTGTCACCATAATAAGTGGGCCACAGTTAATGGATTTAAGAAAGCCTCATCTTCTCTTGTAATATACCACAACGGATTATACCTGATTGTCCGCAGTTTGCAAGTAGACCCAGATTCTCAATAACACTCAATTGATTCAGAGACTCACGGACATGCATTTAAAGCAGGGTATGATTGTGTTTACTCTCAAGTGAGTACTAGGTAAAGAGAAGGCAAAAAGAAAACAAGGCTTGTTCTTGAACGATTGACTGTCCTGGTACCTTGCAATACAGATACAGAGGTATTATAATACAAGAAACACTTTCAGTACTGGCTAAACTGAAATACATAATGAAACCAAACTATTATCAATTAATCTGCTGTGGTAAACCAAGACATTTCTGAAATGACACACCTTCCATCAATTTGTTTCGGTGTTATTCAACCTTGGGGTGTCTCTTTGTGTTACATGATGCAAGTTTTAGCGTTCCACTAGATCAGGGGTCACCAACCTTTTTGTTATGTTTTATTATGTTTTTTGAAATAATATATTAGGAAATATATTATTATTAATAATTAAATGATATTCCTCTATGTCAGGGGTCGAGAACCTTTTTGACTAAGTGAGCCAAAAAAAAAAAAAAAAAATTAAATCTAATCCTCTGTCCTCTGAGAGCCAAATATATTTGTTAATACTGAGACCAACAATTTTAGAGTATAATACGACTCTGAATTTATTTTAAACGACATTGTCATAATGATGTTATTTCTTAACAAAAAAAGTACTTCTTATTATTAATGCGACTTATTAATGCGACTTATAATGCTGCATGGTTTTGCTGATAACTTTGTAGTCTGGTTGATACGGGGTGAGGCTTAGCTTCATGCAGGCATTTAGGCTTCCATCTATTACGAGACCGCAGGTTGGTCTTGATGCTTTTCAGGTGTGAGAAGGACCGCTGGCGTACGCATGTAGAGCCAAACATGGTCAATTCGACTCACATGCTGCAGTGTTTATGTGACAGGAAGCACGTCCCACATAGTTGTCAACTCCTAAGATTAATAAAGAGTGAGAAGTAGGGGTCCAGGGGGCGCAGGCCCCGGTCAGGTCCAGGATGCCGCCGTGGAGGTGGTGGTGGTGGGGGCTAAGCCCCCCAGAGAAATTTTTGGTTTGAAGGGTTTTTAAGAGTGATTTTTAAGCCATTTCATGGAAGTTTTATATGTAATGATTAAACACAGACATAGGGGAAAAATTAATCAAAATTACACACACGTCTTTAAGAATGTAAATGAAATCTTCAATGAAAGAACTAATGAAATATGAAGTGTAAACTAATAACATATACAGTATCAAAAATAAGGTTGGCTAAAGTAAAGTATCCATAGTAACACTTCTCTTTTTTGAAGTTTTGTCCAAATAATTCTTCATAATAATCTTTGCTGTCTTTGCTCATAGATGGCATGTATCATATGCAGCAAATTTGCAACTACACAATTAGTTTACAAACCGAAACTAATTAACCCTGTTAACAAATCTACTCATAGAGACGGCAAGTATCCTGTGCAGCAACCTTGCAACAACACATGGAATTTTAATTAAATCTACATTTAACGAAATTAGTAAATGAAAACATAATTTGAGCAAGTTTCACAACCCCTAGTTTTTAAGTGCGCGTATGTATCTGATTTTACGGTAAAGGATCCCACAGCCAGAAGCAGAAAGAGAAGCTGTATGTTTATGTAAAAGACATAGCTAATGGCATTTGCTCGCAGAAATTACATCCTTAAAAAATAAAAATAATAATAATAACATTGGGAAATAATTGTATTAATGTGTGAGATTTTAGACACCGTGCGTGAGAAATTGAGGAGGAGATGAAATGTGTGCGTCTCATGCTTGATGCGTGAGAGTTAACAAGTATGGTCCCAATCAGCTGGTCTGCGGGTTGAAGTTTTTTCCTGTCTGTCCATTTGTGTTTTGCTTGCCAGCTCTGCTTAGCTTCTTGCACATGAGCTGATCAACACCAGGGAAGTTTACCTCTTTACCCAAAAACAACTCGCGCAGGCTGTTGCATATAATCCAATAAAATTAGAGTTTCAAGGTATCGGCCCCGCCCAAACACTAGAGTACAGAAAGGATTGGCTCTCTGCTGCGCGTCACAGCAACAAGTGGCATTGATAATAGATGTATAGATTAAAATGCGTGAGATTTATTTGATGGCAATTTTTATTTAAAGGACCGTGAAATTATGTATTAGTTATTCTGTTAAGAAAGGCCACCTGATTTATCTGAGAGCCAGATGCAGTCATCAAAAGAGCCGCGTCTGGCTCGGGAGCCATAGGTTCCCGACCCCTGAACAAGCTTGCGGGCGACTCATGTTGTCCTTGTGGGCGACCTGATGTCCACGGGCACCATGTTGGTGACCCTGCACGAGATAAATATTCCAATATGTCTCCACAAATTTAAGAACTACATTAAAAAAAAAAATAAATAAATAAAAACGCTCATGCTTGGAATTTAACACATCATTTAACAAACAGAAAGGAGAATAAATAACCCTTGGCACTTTGCTGGAATTCTTTTCGAAAAAGTGCTTACATTTCTTTTTAGCACTTTCCTTTCTTTTTGCTGATGTTTATCTATATGCTTTACCCCCTGCATACCGATCACAATGATACTACACAGTTTTACAGTAGTGTTGTGTTGATTTTATTTTAAATTATTATTATTATAATACTATTTATTCTTTATTGTTGTTGTTTTTTTCTCTTTTTCATGTGTGGCATAAAGTTAAATGAGCATTAGCACTGGTTAAACAGTAGCCTATTCATTTCCTAAAGATTTCGGTGGCAGAGTAAATCCTTGTCAGGATGATTAATCCATTCCAGAGCCTTTTTCATAACGCGGAGGTTTCATAAGTAGAGGCGCATTTTACATGTAAAATGCCTGATTCGTTCCAAGGCTCCCAAGACTACCACCTAAAACCCTTTAAAAATTATTGAAGTACACCAATTTTGTATGAAATATGCATGAAATGTGTTAAAAGTAAAAGAAAATTATTTATTAAACCATTTAAACATTTTATGAACATATAAACCATTTTATGAACATATTTATTAATTAATCCATTATTAAACATTTTTATTAATGCACACACACACACACACACACACACACACACACACAAAAAACACTGTCTCTCACTATCTCTCTCTCTCTTTCTCTCTCTCACACACACACACACACATACACACACACACATACACATGGCGTGCTCCGCTGAATGCGGGCTCCGCTCACACGCAGGACGCCAAAGCATTTTAAGACAGGGAATTCAAAGTGCATTCCCTGCTTGACAGATCAGCGGTCCAAACACAACTTTAACTTGATTCTTTGAGGGATCGGTGGTCCAGATGATCCGCGTTTTGCTCACATTCGGCAGAGTGCGCCACATTTATTAAACATTTCCTGAATTAAACAACTTAAAAAAACGGTAAATATGATGCGGCAATGTGCTCTCTCGAAAGAGAGTTAAGCCTCCTTTCATCTCTGATTGACTCTGTAGGCAGTGTGTGTCTCTCTCTATCTCTCTCTCTCTCTCTCTCTCTCTCTCTCTCACACACACACACACACACACACATACTCTCTCTCTTTCTCTCTCACACACACACACACACACACACAAAACTGTCTCTATAGTGTGTTTTGCCGAATGCGGGCTCCGCCCACACACAACGCACAGCTGACGGAACAATTCTATTTAAACGTTTAACTGGACGGGATGTTGTATTTAAAGCGGAATTACAGTACCTGATTGAAAGATCAGAGGTCCTGATTCAATATTAACTTGCTTCCTTGCAAGATCGGAGGTCTTGTCCCAAGGAGCACTCTGCTCATGCTCCTTCTGCTTCAATATTGTGCCGAAATAATCACCTCCGTCACTGTATTTCTGCTTTAAGGTCTCCTTCTGCTTCAATATCATCCCGATTGTAGAGGGATTTCAGCAATAACGAAATATAACGCTGCAATGATCTCAAAACAAGCCAACAGTCCTGTTCAACTCTCCTTTATGCGTGTGACAAACAGGAAGTATGGGTACAGGAAGTATGGGTACCGTTCAGCTGCCTCCTGGCCAATGGGAGGCCAGCGGGGCGGGATGTTGCGAGACAGCCAATGAGCGAGCAACTCATGCATGGTTTGAATTTTGAATGGCGCGTTTGAATTTTTGAATGGTACATTTGGTGCTTTTCGTAAAAAGAGGACGAAAATTTCGGAAAATGTTTTTGTAACTTGAAGTTTTCGTACCCAGAGGGTTTCATAAGTAGGGGGCCGACTGTATTGAGGATTGAACTGCTGACGGAATCAGTAATGCCTTGAATTAACCACAAGCCACCACTGCCCAATGTTAGATATACAGCAGACTTAAATAACAAACACATTGGAATATATACTTAAAAAGAGTGAGAGATATTTGGTAAAACAAGACGATGTGTGAGTACTTAATAAAAGAAGCCTCCTCTATACACAATACTTCATCTCCTTTCCATCTCTCTTGGCAGGGGTGGATGTAATCTGCCAAGTGGGTTAGGAAGGACAGACAGGCCACAAACGATAAGGTCCAGCTCTGTCTCTCAGATCCTGATGAACACGTAGGATGTCCTTGACTCTGACCATACATCTCTCTCTCTGCCTTAAATATCACTTTACACACTGTCATGTGAGATATTGTGTTTAAAGGTGAATACTGCAAGTTCATCCATCATGTCCAGCAGCTAGCTGAGTTGAACCACATAATATCATGTATGTCCCAGAAGATCTCTGTTCTGGTCATAGCAGTTCATAAATCTTCATTGTTGTGGTGGGCTGTGTTTCAAAACCCTGAATTCATTTCCAAGGATGACAAAGCCAAAATCAAGAGATATTTAGCTGCCAAATGCTTAAGCATAGCGTTGTCAAGAGGGTGAACAGACAATTCTTCAACAAATATGTCACATTACCTTTCACACACTGTATCTTTTTTTTTTTTTTTTTTTTTTGCACTATAATTGCTGCCATTTTGAGCAGTGAATACAGAAATGATGGCATTATGGATTTTGTGTTTCATTCAATATATTGCTTTTCACACATAATCGACCACTCTCATTTAAACTTGAATACATACAGTCTTCTTCTTTTCCTTTCGACTGTTCCGTTCAGGGGTCGCCACAGCAAATCATCTGCCTCCATCTCACCCTATCATCTGCATCTTCTTCTCTTACACCAACTACCTTCATGTCCTCCTTCACCACATTCATAAATCTCCTTTTTGGTTCCTCTAGGCTTCAGCCTGGTAGTTCCAACCTCAGCATCCTACTACCAATACATTCCGTATCCCTCCTCTGTACATGTCCAAACCATCTCAATCTATACAATACAAAACAATACAATACGTAATTCATGTTTCACTCTACAGGTTTTACAGAATAGAATTACAATATTCTGAGGAAAAGATTGAGATTCATAGATTATCAACTATTTAAATATAGAGGAATTATCAGGGAATGTCTGGAGTCTAAATTAACCGTCAGGGGTTTCCGAGTTAGACACTAGATAGATGAAGTGAGGAAAGTAAGTGCAGCTTGCTTAAAACACATCAGTATACAAAGCATATAATATACAGATAGCATATCAGCAATCATTGCAAAGCAGCACAAAAAAGCTCTCTAGCCTCTCTGACTTTGTCGTCAAAACATCTTACTTGTGCTAAACTTGAATACACACAGTATGTCTTTCAAAAGCAGCAGTGTAGTTGACCATCCCAGTTGTATTGCATTATATCCATGTTTGCTACCTAGCTATGCTGTGGGACAAGTGGGATGGGTATCTTGGGTGCACCTATTCCTCACATTAGCTAAAACTGACTCAGATTCCCTGGTCACAAAATTCAGCTGCATAAATGCGGAAAGTATATTTTGTGTAGGGGTGGGGTGGGGTTACAGAGCAAAAAGAAGACTAAAGTCAAACAGAAAGATGCTCAAATCTATCTAATGAATCCCACCTTGCATCTACAGGCTTAGTTTTAACTTTAACTAGCTGTAGCACAGCCCAGATGCTAACATTGCAGCTCAATAGCCCAAAGCAAAGACCTTCTGTTGCTTCCATATGCTCTTCGTCAGACAAGGCTTGCACGTGAAATCAAAAACCCACATTCTTGCAGCATCATAGCCTCTCCCAGCAGGACAAAACTCCTCACAATCTCCCTATTTTGCAATCTGCTACTCAGGACAGTACTACACACACTCAGACATGCTCTGCTATTAATAAGGAGCCTTCTGTTCATTAAGTGAGACATGGTTACCACTTGTGAATAAGCTTAAAATTTCACCAGTCAAGCAAAATGGCAGCAAAATGCGAGCTGATAAAATTCTCCTTATAGAAGCTAACTGTGCTCACAGTTAAAGAAAACAATGTGTTTTGTCTAGTTACATCAATTTTTCATTTTATTAATTTTTTAACAGTACATTTTAAGTTAATGATTGGCCAAAAGTAAATGGAAAATAAACTAATACATGAATAATGTAATGGTTATTCATTCATTCATGACAAACAAGTTCATGATCAAATATGGGAAAAAAAATCTGTATGTATATGTTACTAAAATAACTTAACCTTTTCCCTTGCATGAATCTTATAGTTTAGTGTTGCCTGAATATTATTATTGTACAGGCTGTGACTGAAGGAAAAAAAAAAATCATTGATAAAAAGTGACTGGATCACCATTTGAACATGTTTGACGAAATGTTTTCGCCCTAATGTTCGTTTCATGTTTTGAAATGCTGATAAATTACAGTTAATTTAAAACTTAAATATTTTATTTAAATCACAACTTATATAGAGTTAAAAGATGTAACCAGAATTAGTTATATATTTTGTTGTAAAATTTTGCATTTTGTTAGATAGAAGTCAGAAAATATTTTTTTTATTAATTGATTCAATTTAATTGAGAAAAAATAATTATTGTACGCTATATAAGGGTTCAGAGTTGATGTCAACACCAATTCCGGAAACTCTGGCTAATTTACTTTTAAAAGTCAATAGATTTGCCAACTCAGCCATTTTGACAAGAGGAAAAATTCAAAATTCTTTTTTGTCCATTTTTCGGAATTACATTTTAACATTTTTAAAAATTTAACTCAAGTATGAAAAAGCAGTTTTTGCATTTTGGACATTTTAGTGTAAAATGGACCATAACATGGTATCATCCTGAATAGCTTTTAAAATACTGTGACTTTTAAGCCAATAATGGTTATTTTTTTAAATGGGTATTTATTATTTTATAATAAATGTATAATTTTATTTTCTTTTTTTTTCTCTCCTATCCTTTCTGATTCAATGTGACATGAGAGATTATTATATAAAACAAAACAAAACAAAAAAAGCCTTGGGGTACCTATTACTAGCAAAGGTAATAGAAAAAGAAATGCTCAAAAAGAATATCAGAACAATTACAATAACTATAATACTATTATTTCTTGTGATGCATTGGAAATGAGATTCAATTAATTCTATTCATTAATTAATTTAATTCATTTTCTGAACCGCGTAATTCTTAGGGTTGCAAGGCGGCTGGCACTCATCTCAGGCATCTGGGCATTGGTAGAATACAACCTGGACAGATCGCAGGGCAGAAACACACCGACGGTTATGCAACCTAATTTTGATGAAAATCAGCAATGGTTCTTTTACATGCCACTCACCACAGGCAATGAAAGATATGGCCAGCCTTTGATAACCCAGTTAGCCGCATTGGGTAAATATATATATATATATATACACACACACACACACACACACACACACACACACACACACACAAATTTGATATACTAGTCCTTCTCAAAAAATTAGCATGTAAAGTTCATTATTTTCTGTAATTTACTGATAAAAATTAAACTTTCATATATTTTAGATTCATCGCACACCAACTGAAATATTTCAGCTTTTTTATTGTTTTAATACTGATTATTTTGGCATTCAGCTCATGAAAACCCAAAATTCCTATCTCAAAAAATTAGCATATTTCATCTGACCAATAAAAAAAAAAGTGTTTTTAATACAAAAAAAAGTCAACCTTCAAATAATTATGTACAATTATGCACTCAATACTTGGTCGGGAATCCTTTTGCAGAAATGACTGCTTCAGCTTAGCGTGGCATGGAGGCAGTCAGCCTGTGGCACTGCTGAGGTGTTATGGAGGCGCAGGATGCTTCGATAGCGGCCTTAAGCTCATCCACAGTGTTGGGTCTGGTGTCTCTTAACTTTCTCTTCACAATATCCCACAGATTCTCTATGGGGTTCAGGTCAGGAGAGTTGGCAGGCCAATTGAGCACAGTAATACCATGGTCAGTAAACCATTTACCAGTGGTTTTGGCACTGTGAGCAGGTGCCAGGTCGTGCTGAAAAATGAAATCATCTCCATAAAAGCTTTTCAGCAGATGGAAGCATGAAGTGCTCCAAAATCTCCTGATAGCTAGCTGCACTGACCCTGCCCTTGATAAAACACAGTGGACCAACACCAGCAGCTGACATGGCACCCCAGACCATCACTGACTGTGGGTACTTGACACTGGACTTCAGGCATTTTGGCATTTCCTTCTCCCCAGTCTTCCTCCAGACTCTGGCACCTTGATTTCCCCAAAATTTGCTTTCATCCGAAAAAAGTACTTTGGACCACTGAGCAACAGTCCAGTGCTGCTTCTCTGTAGCCCAGGTCAGGCGCTTCTGCCACTGTTTCTGGTTCAAAAGTGGATTGACCTGGGGAATGCGGCACCTGTAGCCCAGTCCACTGCTTCCACTTTTCCCCCAAGGTCTGGAATCGGCCCTTCTCCACAATCTTCTTCACAATACGCTAATTTTTTCAGAAGGACTAGTATATGTAGCGCATGTCTATCTGATATGCAAATACAATTTAGTATTATGTGCAAATGTGCCTTGTATTGTTTTATTCAGAATTTCACCACTGTAACTGTTTTGTTACTGATTTGTTAGTTTAAAACCCATACACTGTTATCAAATGTTATTTCTTCCAGTATCGAGCCTTGCTGGCACTGGCATGTTTATGTGATGTTCTCACAATTTCGCACACAAGAGTGAAACAGGGAATGGCGGCTTTTTCAAACTGACTCATGCAAACTGTCCAATGCATTTTCGCAAACTGCAAAAATTTTAAGTAAAAACCACATGATGATGAAAACATCCACATTTATTAATGTGACAGAAGTGTTTGAAATGTTTTCCTTTAATTTTTGTTTATTGTGTGCATGTATAGACTTTAATCCATACATGTATACATTTTCACCTAATATGAACAATTCCTCATAACCAATATCCAGCTATAAAACACGGGAAGGAGAAAGCTTGGGAAGAAAATGAATAGAAACCTAAAAGTTTAGGGTTGAATTGAGGACCGTGAAGCTAAAAGGTGTCAATGTCATGCACTACAGTAATACTAATGTTACAATTCTAAAATATTGCGGTATTGTTTTATCCAGCGCACCCAAAACCACATCACCAGTGGATACAGCCCACCAGAGCAGTCATCCGACTAGCCAACTGGCATAATCTAGAACCAGCTCAGAGACAATCAAAAAGTACAACTTTGATAGAAAAGCCAGATGGTGGATGGTATGGCAAGTAAGCGACAACATATCATCAAACCTTAGAGACCTTGTGAATTCAAGGAAGACACTTCAGATGGGAAATCATTCCTCCAGTTTGTAATGTCCATATATACACATTGCAAATGATAATCTCAACTGTAGATCAGCAGTGGGATGACAGTGTGTTTATCCAAAGGATGACAGTAATACTGTTACACGGTTGATTTGTTCCCAAACCAGCTAGCTAGAAGTTACTGACATAGTTTACTCACCAAGTATCATTATTTCTGTAAATAGAACTTTGGTAAGGTTAATGTGTTAAGTATGGTTTCCATAGATTTTTAATGCTAAGCTTATGGCATTCAGTTTGCACTATGAACAGTCTCACATATCTCTTACATTACTACTTTAGGTGCATTCTACTAACAACTTCATTTTTTACTTCCAGCAGATATGACTTAAAATAATCTGAGCTGGTATAATCCCTCAAAGCTTTTGTGCTCTTTTGAAATACGCTCCAATTTCATCCATGATAACAGTGTAAAAATGGAGCAGTTAGGTCAGGAAAAAAGCCCCACAGCTCCAGGCTTCCGTATTTGACTGATGGATATAGGCTATAGCAGCTGAGCGGGAAGGTGTCATAAGTGCAGCCTTGAGGTCCAGGGTTTGGTTGGGCAGACCAAAGGCCCTTAAAGCCCTATTAAATCTTACTGGCATGTCATTCATTGCAACCAGGTGAACTAGTCGAAGCATATGCTGGCAGAGATACAATGGTCATCACTGGCCTCTGCCAATAGCAGGGCAATCAATGATAGCTTGACTGCTAAAATCTTACTGTGAAATCAATCACATCTGAATAGGTTGCAGTACTGCAATAAAAGTAGGTTAGTGTCCATCACATATGCAAAAATTGATTATCTCGAATTATTAAAACTGCAAAAAAAAACCAAACCCAGATTTCATAATTTAGACACCATCTGAATCCAATTACAAGAAAA
This sequence comes from Plotosus lineatus, assembly GCA_024760905.1. Classification (NCBI taxonomy): domain Eukaryota; kingdom Metazoa; phylum Chordata; class Actinopteri; order Siluriformes; family Plotosidae; genus Plotosus; species Plotosus lineatus. The sequence continues at coordinate 70,246,029 of CM045728.1, read as the reverse complement.
TGTATCCAGAGTTGTTTCTAAGGCAAAGTACTCACACCCACACCTACACAGTCTCTGAACCCGTTATTTAATAATACTAAAATGAATTGTGCAAATACAGACAGTCCTGTTTGTGTCATGTTATATTCTGTTATTTACAGAACAGAAAACAAAGTGGGTACATCATTTGCTCTCATCTATGAGTTGCTGCGCAACACTGTTTTATTCTAGTACTTGTTCCTGCAGAGTTGCATAAAGGAAAACCTATAGAGGCAAGTATGGATATTTCATTAGCTTTTCTTCTCAGATTATTGTTGTCTTGTGTCAGAAAGTAGTGATAATAATAATAATAATAATAATAATAATAATAATAATAATAAAGTAATAATAATAGCAATGCTAAACATCCAGTTTGAATGATTTTTCATTAAAAATGTACTTTATTCCCTGTAAAATTACATGATCTGTTCATACCCAGTTCTGACAAGAAGCCTGACAAGAAACTTATCAAATATGACCTTTTCAGTTTTGCACAAAACTCAAATGGCTGCAGGGAAGATGTGACTTTTAGTCATGTTAGAAATGTAATGTTGCCTGACAAAATTCTATTTTATTGTAGTTTTTAGCTGAAATGTAATGTGTAAAAATGTAATGGCTATTATTTTAGAAGAAACTAGCTAATAAACATATATGGTGGCACATCTTCATTAGCCCTCTCCTCATTTCTACCAATCTACAGGGACTGCTTGAAGAGCATGAAGTGATAGCAATTTAAAAGCCTAGTTACATATTGACTATGGAAATGATCTGATTTTTCTTCAGAACCAATTAGTCTCAGTCTCAGCATCTAATTCTTTCCTGATAAACATCCTGCACTTTTTCATCAATCAGCAGACTGATTTTTCATTTGGGAAATCATCACCCCTTAAACATTAAAGGAATCTTACCAGTAAAGCTGACCCTCAAAGATTAAAACACAACTGTTGTTACAGGAATAACATTTAAAAATTAAGTTTATTTGCTGTCTTACAATATCACAGAATAAAACCGAAATGAATCAAAAGCAAGAAAGTATAGCCAACAAAGTATATATGTATTTCCAATTATATAGCTAGGCATTGATTCAAAGAAAAAGTGGAGAAAGTCCTTTTTTAAAATTTACTGAAGCCACACCTCAGCACAAAGGTTTAAAAAAAAATTACATAGATGATCTAAAATTCTACTGGAAATAAGAATGCCCACTCATTTAATCAATAGGGGGCAGTGGTGGCCTGGTGGTAAAGGGCGCTGGATCGCTAATCCTAAAGTTGAGGGTTCGAGTCTCCACAAGGTTGTCACACTGTCCCCCCAGTGCAGCTAACTGGGTTATCAAAGACCACCCATGTCTCTCACTATCTATGGTGAGAGGCATGTAAAAGATTCATTGCTGATTTTCGTAAAGAGTAGATGCATAGCCGTCAGCGTGTTTCTGCCCCTTACTAAAAAGGGTTGTGTCGGTAGGGGGCAGTGGTGGTCTAGTGGTATAGGGCGCTGGATCGCTGATCCAAAGGTTGGGGGTTTCGAGTCCCACTGTCCCTCCCAGTGCAGCTAACTGGGTTATCAAAGGAGGGCCATGTCTCTCAGTGTCTATGGTGAGAGGCATGCAAAAGAACCATTGCTGACTTTCGTAAAGAGTAGCTGCAAAGTTGTCAGCATGTTTCTGTCCCTTGCTAAAAGGGTTGTGACAGGAAGGGCATCCGATGTAAAAACCTCTGCCAAATCAAATGTGCGAATCAGATGATTTGCTGTGGTGACTCCCGAGTAAAAGGGACAAAGCCGAAAGGAAGACAGACTAAAAAGGGTTGTGTCAGGAAGGGCCTCTGACATAAAAAACAAACAAACAAACAAACATGCGAATCAGATGATTTGCTGTGGCGACCCCTGAAAAAGGGAAAAGACAAAAGGAAAACAAGAAGATTTTTTTATAATGTTCTATTGGGTTTACTTCTGCAGGCTTGTTGAAAAGAACAGCATCTATATACTCTAAAATTGGATCGTCTTGGTGATGATAGTACAGTAATTAACTACTGTGGTCTTTTCTACAAACACTGATGTAATAAATCGACATACATTTATCATTAATAGTAACTAGAATTGAGGCTCCCGAGTCGCGCACCGACAAGGTGCCCAACTATTAAACTATTAACCCAGAAATCGCAAGCTAGAATGCAGATTAATGCCACAGCCCTCCGTGGCTGGGAGTCCATGGGAGCTAATTGGAATGAGCTCTCACAGAAAGGAGGGACAGCATATGCTCACCTCCCTGTCACTCACAGCAATCGCCAGCCAACCATGGGTGTATGTGAGCTCATTCGTATGAGGGGCAGATAGCAATTTCCCTTCGAGTGTGTTAGACCCCAAATATACATGGCGCCACAGTTCGAAAAGAGATGGGTGTTTAGCATTGCATGTCTTATCATTAAGGGGGAATGTGCATGGTTTCGCCCATCCCCTAGCAGTGGTGGCCGTTCGATTGGTAAGGCAATACCTGATGATTGGGAATTAGATATTAAGGAGAAAATGGGAGAAAATCCAAAATAAAACACTAACTAGAACTTACGAGAACTAGAACTGTGTGTGCGTGTATGTGCGCGCGCGCGTGTGTGTGTGTGTGCGTGTGTGTGTGTGCGTGAGAAAGGGATGGGTGATGTTCATGTGTGCCCATGTGTATGATGTGGCGCTTTGCGGTAACACAGTAAAAAATGTGGCTCTTGGTCTCTGACTAGTTGGCCACCCCTGCCCTAAACATTTTTTTTCTGCCATTAGAAGCAGATTAGGGCAAATGAGAAAAAAGAAAGACCAAAAAACTTTCATTACTCATTGTATATGAATTTTGATGTGTGGAAAAAAAACATTAACCAAAAGCTGTTGAATATTTAATGTAATTGACTGCTCGAATATTATGTCTGACTATAGTGACTTAACCCATTACACCCTGAATTATTTTCTAGCTATAAAAATATACATATATCATACTTTTTTGGGGGCTTAGGTAAGCTGGTTAAAGATAATATGTATTGAAAATATGAATTTTGCATTAATTATAAAAAATAATCATACGTGACTAATTAGTCACATCCGTTACAAAAGATTGAATAAATATTACTAATAATGGGTGACGAACTAGGAAACGTGCAAATTTTGTAAAGTGAAAAGTAAAAGATTTTTTTTTTTAATCACATATCCCATATTATATTGTGATCAATAATGTATCACAATATATCACAAACCTTGAAAAAAATTCTCTTTTACAAAAGTAACGGTATAAAATTAGTCTTATCAGAATATTTTGGCATAGAAACACTGGCACAAATGGTACTTATAAATGTATGTAGAATAAAATGGATCATGTTGAAATAAAAAACTGATAAAAAATCCTTTGGTATGAAAATAAGGGTGTTCACGGTTCTGCGGTACTTTATCCTGCAACTACTTATGGTAAGCTTTGAAGCAGCTGGATTTGCTATTCAGGCTCACGTTGCATTTTTTGCATATTTGCCTTTTTTTTTGGCATCTTTATCGTGGAAGATGCCCAACGCCGTTTTTGAACGGCAACTGAAGGACGATGGCATCCCTTTTTAGGAGGTTTGCTCGGCTCTGTGCTAGAAGCAGGTCTTCCCCTCTTCTTCCTGCACATTTTACCAGCCTTCATCAGATCAAATGACAGGAACACTATCTCATAATATTTCTTAGATCTGATGGGATTCCTAGAAAGCGAGATTAGTTGATCGGCTAAATCTACTCCTCCCATTGATTTATTGTACTTCTTCAAGATATCAGGACAATCAACTTCAACTATCTTCTGTTTTGGAATCGAAGCGATGTCCTGTAGTAAAGGGGTCGACTTTTGCAAACGTAGATAATAACACGTTCACGACTCTATTGTTGAACCATTTTACATACAGTATACTGCTTCTGAGTTTTCATTCACTATTTTAGCAGCTTCAATTGCACCTCGTCCTTTTTTCGTTATTGCCTTTTGACATTTCATATCCTTTGATAATACAGGTAATCTTGATGGTCTGACAATCCCGCAGCAAAATATTCCACGACCAAAGAGAGAATTTCAGTAGAACAAGGTCATACAATTTTCTGGGGGTGATTGATATGGTGGAATGAGGAAGTGAAGGAATGTGTACAAAGGAAGAGGTTAGCTAAGAAGAAGTGGGACATTGAGAGGACCGAAGAGAGTAAACAGGAGTACATGGAGACACAGCGTAAGGCGAAAGTAGCAGTGGCTAAGGCCAAACAGAGGGCATATGATGACTTGTATGATATGTTGGACAGTAAGGAGGGAGAAAATGATCTATACAGGTTGGCACAGCAAAGAGATACAGATGGGAAAGATGTGCAGCAAGTTAGATTGAGAAAGGACAGAGAGGGAAATGTATTGACTGATGACACAAGTGTGCTGGGAAGATGGAAAGAGTACTTTGAAGAGCTGCTGAATGAGGAAAATGAGAGAGAAAAAAGAGTAGAAGAGGTGACTGTTGAGGAGCACGATGTAGCAAAGATCAGTAAGGGTGAAGTGAGGAGGGCATTGAAGATGATGAAGAATGGAAAGGCAGTTGGTCCTGATGATATACCTGTGGAGGTATGGAAGTGTCTTGGAGAGGTAGCAGTAGATTTTCTGACAAGAACATTCAACAAGGTCATAGAGAGTGAACAGATGCCGGAGGAGTGGAGGAGAAGTGTGCTGGTGCACATTTTTAAGAATAAGGGAGACGTGCAGAGTTGCGGCAACTACAGAGGGATAAAGTTGATGAGCCATACGATGAAGTTATGGGAAAGAATAGTGGAAGCTAGACTTAGGGCAGAGGTCAGCATTTGTGAACAACAGTTTGGTTTCATGCCAAGAAAGAGCACCACAGATGCAATGTTTGCTTTGAGGATGTTAATAGAGAAGTACAGGTCAGAGGGAACTGCATTGTGCCTTTGTGGATCTGGAAAAAGCATATGACAGGGTGCCAAGAGAAGAACTGTGGTATTGCATGAGGAAGTCTGGAGTGGCAGAGAAGTATGTTAGAGTGGTGCAGGACATGTATGAGAGATGTAAGACAGTGGTGAGATGTGCTGTCGGCATGACCGACGAATTCAAGGTGAAGGTGGGACTGCATCAAGGGTCAACTCTGAGCCCCTTCTTGTTTGCTATGGTGAGGGACAGGCTGACAGATGAGGTGAGACAAGAATCTCCATGGACTATGATGTTTGCAGATGACATTGTGATCTGTAGTGAGAGCAGAGAACAAGTGCAGGAAAATCTAGAGAGGTGGAAGTATGCCCTGGAAAGGAGAGGAATGCAGGTTAGCCTCAGAAAATCAGAATACGTGTGTGTGAATGAGAAGGACCCAGGAGGAACGGTGATGTTACAGGGGGCAGAGATAACGAAGGTGGAGTATTTAAAGTATTTAGGCTCAACAATCCAGAGCAATGGAGAGTGTGGAAAAAAGGTGAAGAAGCGTGTGCAGGCAGGCTGGAATGGTTAGAGAAAAGTGTCCGGTGTGATGTGCGATAGGAGAGTGTCAGCAAGAATGAAAGGAAAAGTGTACAAGACGGTAGTGAGGCCAGCGATGTTGTATGGCTTAGAAACTGTGGCGCTGAGGAAACGGCAGGAGGCAGAGATGGAGATAGCGGAGATGAAAATGTTGAGGTTCTCTCTGGGAGTAACGAGGATGGATAGGATCAGAAATGAGTATATCAGAGGGACAGCTCATGTAAGATGTTTTGGAGACAAAGTCAGAGAGGCTAGATTGAGATGGTTTGGACATGTACAGAGGAGGGATAGTGAGTATATTGGCAGTAGCATGCTGAGGTTGGAACTACCAGGCAGAAGGCCTAGAGGAAGACCATAGAAGAGATTTATGGATGTGGTGAAGGAAGACATGATGGTCATTGGAGTCAAAAAAGAAGATGCAGAGGACATGGTGAGATAGAGGCGGATTATTTGCTGTGGCGACCCCTGAAGGGAGCAGCCAAAAGGAAAAGAAGAAGAAGAAGAAGTTGTAACGAATCACAGTTGACATCCGAGCTTGTTCATACCCCTGACGTGACGAAAACGTCACTCATATAAAATGTGTTCTTTTTCAGTAAAATGAACTCAATAAACTATTTCTCCCTCATAAAATTAAAAAAAAAAATCATTATTCTTCAATTACTTTTTTTTTTTATTTTATGTGCATGAATCTCATCTGGCATTTGATCCATTGTGCTTTTAGTACTGACAATTTGAACGATGACTCACGGACGTCACCCACTCACGATGTCTCAAGCCTAATTGAAAAAAGCGTAAAAAAAAAAAAAAAAAAAATGACGCAATACCAATCTCCACTTCAACAGGAAATGTACTGCAATCGTCACAGGCGTTCCCCAGATGCCCATAGTGATATCAATTAAAATTTTAGGCTCTTAATTCTTGTGTGACGAATTCGTCACCGTCGGGCGAAAAGGGTTAAAGAAAATGTGGAGCATATATCGAAGCTCTCTTCCCAAGGCTACATTATCATTTGTTTCTATTCAGGCCAAACATATAATAGAACATACATAATGACCCTCAGTTTGTCTTGTGATGGGAAGGAATGCAAGGGTATGTGTGTGTATGTTTGAGAATTTTGTTTTTCCAGCCACATACTAATAATACTTAAATGTCTCTGTGTGTATGGATCGGAATTATGAATCGTTGGTTCCCTTATGTCCCAAAATGGATATGCTTGGATATGCAAAAGACTAAATTATCCAGGAAAATAAGCAGAGCTAATTAATCTGCATACTCTCTCTTGAGCTGCTTACCTCTATCAGCTAATTCATTGAGGCCCAAGAATAAACCGTTTGCAGGCCAGGGAGGATGAATCTTGGATGAGAGCTATCATTATGGAACGGACAGGATTTACAAAGCCAGCTGAACACTTTCTTCTGAAACTGATCAAGGGTGTCTTTTACTCAAAGAGGATAGAGAGGAGAAAAGAAAACTCTGTAGTGTGAATGCATTTTCCTGTGTCTGCATGGGCTCTCTGTTTTTGCTTCCTTTAATTTGCAAAACCTGACAGCACAGGCTTGGCTGAAATAAATTGCCCATAGGTGTAAATACATTACCCAAAGATGTGTGCATGGTGCTCTACGATGAACTGGTGTCCCATTCAAAGTGCATTGCCACCTCATTCACAGCATACCTGGAATGCACTCCACATCCTCTCTCATCAAGTTGACACTGATAGCCAGTGAGACTCTCTCCATTAGCATTGTAATGTTCTGGGAAATGTTCTGCTGGGAAACCTTGGGTTGTAGAATGAATGTGACTGTTACTTTGTCACATACTGTGGAAGCCAAACATTGTTGCGACCAAAGTACACCCCTTTGTGGCATTGGCATTCCTTTATAGCAGTATACCTTTTAAGCAAGATAACACATCCTGCCATAATGCAAACATTGGCCTCCAAATTCCCCATTTGTGATAAGGACCGAACAAAAAAGTCCAAACCATGGGGGACCCAGCTTGCAGCTTCAGGAATTAAAGGATGTGCTACCAATTGCTTGGCATCAGATACCATAGCCTACCCTCAGAGGTCTTGTGGAGTCCATACATTAATGAGTTTAAGCTGTTTTGACAAAACAAACAGGACCCAAGAATAATGGCTAGGTGGTTTTAATGTTATTGGAGATAAGAGAAAAGTCATATTGTCATGGCTGATCAGTAGGCATGCAGCTTCTCACCAGTCCTGCAGAACTTCCCTTAGCAGCAAAAGTGCAATTCTATTTAATCAACTCCAAAGAAGCAATAACACTAAATCAGAGATTTACCAATGCTGGTTCTTAAGGCTGGCTATGATTAAGACTATGATAGCCCTTTGGTGTTTGGGGACCCTTGGATTACCGGTGAGAGCTGAAATCTGAGATAACAAATAGTTCTTTCTTCCGTCTACCACCTCTAACACCCCTCACGCTTACAGCCACCAAACCAACCATTTATCCACCGAATAAATAAAGCAAAAAAAAGCTAAGGGAAAGGCCAAGCATAAGCATGGCTGTGTAGAGAGATAACCGAAGAGAATCACAAGGGCATCTAAAGAAAAAGCCTGCTGTTCAAGTGAAAAAAAAAAGATATTCATAACATAGCTTAAAAAAGATAGTACCTACATTCTATTTTTGTTCTTCATTCATTCATATTCATTAAATAATTACTTTCAAATCAATTTAATGATAAATTTACAGGTCAGGTAAATGTGTAATGAGATAACCTTAGGGACATGCCAGTGCATTCCCATAAATGCCTTTATTCCTGTCATAAGAAGTGATTCAGTTTTTAGCTTTAATCTTTTTGGTTATAATATAACCAAAATTATATAATATTGCTTAATGTGTAACTTATTGGTTAACCTACAGTAATGTTAATTACTGCTTTTAATGTTTTTTTCCCTAATGGAGCCGTGGGGGGTGGGGCACAAACAAGTGTCCACCCTCACGCTGGTCCCAAGCCCGGATAAATGCAGAGGGTTGCGACAGGAAGGGCATCCGGTGTAAAACTTTTGCCAGAATACAAAATGCAAACCGTAAAGACAAATTTCATACCGGATCGGTCAAGGCCCGGGTTAACAACGACCGCCATCAGTGCCGTTAACCAACAGGGTGCTGATGGAAATTAGACTACTGTTGGTCGAAGAAGGAGAGGTCGAAGAAGGAGAGGCGGGAGGCGTTTACGTAGGCAGAGAAGGGGGAAGCACGAGTTTAGGACTGAGATTAGGGACTTTGAGTGTTGGAACTATGACAGGAAAAGGTAGCGAGCTGGCTGACATGATGCAGAGGAGGAAGGCAGACATACTGTGTGTTCAGGAGACCAGGTGGAAAGGCAGCAAGGTTAAAAGCTTAGGAGCAGGATTTAAGCTGTTTTTTCATGGTGTGGATGGGAAGAGAAATGGAGTAGGAGTCATCTTGAAGGAGGGGTTGGTCAGGAATGTTCTAGAAGTGAAAAGATTGTCAGACCAAGTGATGAGTCTCAAGTTAGAAATTGAAGGTGTGATGTTCAATGTTTTTAGTGCTTATGCCCCACAGGCCGGATGTGAGCTATAAGAGAAGGAGAGATTCTGGGGGGAGTTAAATGAAGTGATGCAGAGTACCCCCAGAGGTGAAGGAGTGGTCATTGATGCAGACTTCAAAGGACATGTTGGTGCAGGAAACAGAGGGGATGAGGAAGTGATGGGAAGGTTAGGTATCCAGGACAGGAACACAGAAGGACAGATGTTGATAGATTTTGCAAAAAGAATGGAAGTAGCTGTGGTCAATACTTTCTTCCAGAAGAGACAGGAGCATAGGGTGACTTATAAAAGTGGAGGTAGGAGCATACAGATAGACTACATCTTGCGTAGGCGATGTAATTTGAAGGAAGTCAGTGACTGCAAAGTAGTAGCGGGTGAGCGTGTTGCCAAACAGCATAGGATGGTGGTGTGCAGGATGACACTGATGGTGAGGAAGGTGAAGAAGGCAAAGGCAGAGCAGAAGACATGAGTTGGAATGCGGAAGTACAGGAGTGTGTACAAAAGAAGAGGTTAGCTAAGAAGAAATGGGACATAGAGAGGACCGAAGAGAGTAAACAGGAGTACAGGGAGACACAGGATAATGCAAACGTAGCAGTGTCAAAGACCAGACAGAGGACATATGATGACTAGTATGCTAGGCTGGACATTAAGGAGGGAGAAAATGATTTATACAGGTTGGCACAGCAGAGAAATAGAAATGGGAAGGACATGCAGCAAGTTAAAGTGATAAAGGACAGAGTGGGAAACGTGTTGACTGATGACAGAAGTGTGCTGGGAAGATGGAACGAGTACTTTGAAGAGCTGATGAATGAGGAAAATGAGAGAGAGAAAAGAGTAAAAGAGATGACTGTTGAGGACCAGGAAGTAGCACAGATTAGTAAGGGTGAAGTGAGGAAGGCATTGAAGAGGATGAAGAGTGGAAAGGCAATTGGTCCTGATGACATACCGGTGGAGGTATGGAAGTGTCGAGGAGAGGTAGCAGTAGAGTTTCTGACAAGAACCTTCAACAAGGTCTTAGAGAGTGAGAGGATGCCAGAGGAATGGAGGAGAAGTGTGCTTGTGCCCATTTTTAAGAACAAGGGAGATGTGCAGAGTTGCGGCAACTACAGAGGGATAAAGTTGATGAGCCATACAATGGAGTTATAGGAAAGAATAGTGGAAGCAAGACTAAGGGCAGAGGTCAGCATTTTTGAACAACATTTTGGTTTCATGTCAAGAAAGAGCACCACAGATGCAGTGTTTGCCTTGAGAATGTCAATAGCGTAGTACAGAGAAGGTCAGAGGGAGCTGCATTGTGCCTTTGTGGATCTGGAGAAAGCATATGACAGGGTGCCGAGAGAGGAACTGTGGTATTGCATGAGGAAGTCTGGAGTGGCGGAAGTATGTTAGAGTGGTGCAGGACATGTATGAGAGATGTAAGACAGTGGTGAGGTGTGCTGTTGGTGTGACGGAAGAGTTCAAGGTGGAGGTGGGACTGCATCAAGGTTCAGCTCTGAGCCCCTTCTTGTTTGCTATGTTGATGGACAGGATGACAGACGAGGGTAGACAAGAACCTCCATGGTCTATGATGTTTACAGATGACATCGTGATCTATAGGAAAATCTAGAGAGGTGGAGGTCTGCCCTGGAAAGGAGAGGAATGAAGATTAGTCACAGTAAGACAGAATGCATGTGTGGGAACAACAAGGACCCAAGAGGAATGGTGAGGTTACAGGGAGCAGAGGTAAAGAAGGTGGAGGATTTTAAGTACTTAGGCTCAACAATCCAGAGCAATGGAGAGTGTGGAAAAGAGGTGAAGAAGCGTGTGCAGGCAGGTTGGAATGGTTGGAGAAAAGTATCCGGTGTGGTGTGTGATAGGAAGGTATCGGCAAGAATGAAAGGAAAAGTGTACAAGACGGTGATGAGGCCAGCCATGTTGTATGGTTTAGAAACAGTGGCCCTGGGAAAAAGACAGGAGGCTGAGCTGGAGGTAGCAGAGATGAAAATGTTGAGGTTCTCTTTGGAAGTAATGAGGATGGATAGGATCAGGAATGAGTACATCAGAGGGACAGCACATGTTAGAGGTTTTGGAGACAAAGTCAGAGAGGCTAGAGAGAGGCTAGATTGAGATGGTTTGGACATGTACAGAGGAGGGATAGTGAGTATATTGGTAGTAGGATGCTAAGGCTAGAACTACAAGACAGAATGCCGAGAGGAAAACCAAGGAGCAGATTTATGGATGTGGTGAAGGAGGCCATTAAGGTAGCTGGATTAAGAGTAGAAGCTACAGAGGATAGGGTGCGATGGAGGCGGATGGTTTGCTGTGGTGACCCCTGAAGGGAAAAGCCAAAAGGAAAAGAAGAAGAAGAAGAATGTTTTTTTTTTCCTGATTATTTTGTAATTAGTTCACTGTTTACTTCGCTATCGTAAAGTATGCATACTCTACAGATGAACATGCAATCACGCAAACATAAATTGTTTCAGCTAGAGTGGTGTTCAGTTTTAATTTGTCAATAAATAAAGGGGAAACAGAAAGGCAGTTTTGTATACAGACAAGCAAAGCATCCGCTTACATTGAAAATCCTCTCAGGCTGTCCACCACTCAATGATTATCTTTCCCTCTCAGGCCTGGGAGAAGCAGTACAAAACATATGCAGGGTCATTCTGCAAAGTTTTTCAGCCTTTTCAAAAGCAAACGGGGTTTAACTGGTCAAATTAAACAAAGTGGTACATGCATTTGCCTCAGACTGGTCCATTCAAACAAAGCAGTATGCAAGGGTGGCCGGGGATGGTCAGCTCAAAGGCACACATATTAGTATGTGCTTGCCTAGCACTGGATGAAAAAACAAAAAACAAAACAAAAACAAAAAAAAAACGGAGATGGATGGAAATGAAACTGTGTGTGCACACTTGGGTCTTTAATGTCACTAGGATATGATTTCTTTGTTTAGAAGACACAAAAAAGAAAAAGGGGAATGTATTTTAAGTTTTACCAAAAAATGAGGGCTAACTCTTAAGTCATGAAAGAAATGATTAACTTACCAACCAAACAATCAAATACAAAGATTCATTGACTTGGCTTCAGGAATGACTTTATCATGGTCGGATACTGGATCTGACGCAGATATTGACAGTCTTTGAACGGAGTTAATTTCATGGTTACCCCCTCCCACACACACACATACACACAAATTGTATTTATGTTTTTTTTTTTTTTATGTGCAAATACAGCTGAACTACAGGTATATGAGATGCATTCCATGGGCAAACGTAAAAAAGGCACTTTTGAAGAGATAAAAATAATAATGAATATATACAGACGCTCCCCAGCTTACGTTAATCTGTTTTACGTTTTTTTTTTTGCTTTGACGTTTTTTTTCCCCCAAAAAAGTCACATTTTGAGTTTAGACCTACCTCCGTAGTACGCTGAAGCTGTGTTCATCGTTTACAAACGTGCCCCTCCTTCTTCCCAGTTTACATATATATATATATATATATATATATATATATATATATATATAAAACAAAAGGACAGGACAAAGACTTTCTATTGAAACTCCATTTATCACTACAGATCTGTTTCGAGGGGTGGTGAAACCATATATAGAAATTTATGAGAAGAATTAATTCTTCTCAAGAATTTCTTCTATAATCACCTGAAGAGAGAGGATGGTTTCACCACCTTTCGAAACAGATCTGTAGTGATAAATGGAGTTTCAATAGAAAGTCTTTGTCCTGTCCTTTTGTTATTTGCTCTACCAAAAAGTATTGAGCACTCTCCTACGGAAGGATCTACTCAGAAAATCCTCTATATATATATATATATATATATATATATATATATATATATATATATATACACATACATACACTATATATACATACATATATATACATATATATATATATATATATATATATATATATATATATATATATATATATATATATATACACACACACACACACACACACACACACACACACACACGCACACACACACACACACACACACACAGAGAGATGAATTAACTATCTGCTCAGATCGGCACAATCTACCATGCATACTCAGTTCAGCAAAGAGAGTTGTAAAATGAATGAAAACCAAAGAAAGAGAACTCTCTGCTCTGCTGATTCACAACAGTGATTCACATCAGTGATTCACATCAGTGCAGGCTGAGTACTAAACGAGTTCAACGGCGCCCTTGCACACTTAAAATACCAGAAGTCAGTATAACCCGTGCTTTGTTTCAAGCAAGTAAACTACTTTCAGCCAGTGCACTACATTCGGTATTGAGCACCTCACATATTGTAAGGGTTGATTGGCTGTTTTAAGCTTCATGTAAAGTGAATCGGTTCAGCTTCATGTCATGTGATCATCGACCATTGGAACCATTTACAAGCAGAAAAATTGCATCATAGAGAATGTTAAAGGTTATATTTGATAATGTATTTTATATTTGATGAGTGAATTTAATTAAAATTTATCAATTTGAAATTATTTTGCTTGAATATAATTTATTTGAAATTAATGTTGATATTCTTTGATATATTTGAGATTATTTTACAATGTTCTGTTTATAATAATTGATTTAGGGGTGTTTTATGAGATACGGCAATGGTATTTATGGATGTATAGTACAGTATGAGCGTCATACATCACAGGTCACTGTAACAACTTATGCTTACTTTCAACTTACGTCCGGAACTAATTAAAAACGTAAGTCGGAGAGCGCCTGTACTGTTCTATGTGGTGACATCCACCAAGCCTGAAGCAAATTGTTTTATTATATGCCACATGGGAACAGAAGAAAAAATACACCATTTTATTGATTTACATATTTTAAGCATTGATGTGCCAAGCTTGCTCAATCCACAACATGTCTGTCAGTTGTTGCAGACTGAGCTGAGCAGTGCAACTTAATCTACTGCTGTTCTTGAGATAAGTAGCATTCTGGCATTTAAAATTCAAAATTCTTCGATTTAAGAATCAAAATTCTAAGTTTTTAGAATCAGTGACAAACCAAAACTGCGCATATTTATATGTAAAATATCTTCTTGTCCTTTCGGCTTTTCCCTTCAGGGGTCGCCACAGCGAATCATCTGCCTCCATCTCCCCTATCCTCTGCATCTTTTTCTCTTACACCAACTGCCTTCATGTCCTCCTTCACCACATCCATGAATCGTCTCTTTGGTCTTCCTCTACGCCTTCTGCCTGGTAGTTCCAACCTCAACATTCTACTACCAATATACTCACTATCCCTCCTCTGTACATGTCCAAACCATCTCAATCTAGCCTCTCTGACTTTGTCTTCAAAACGTCTTACATGTGCTGTCCCTCTGATGTGCTCATTCCTGATCCTATCCATCCTCGTTACTCCCAAAGAGAACCTCAACATTTTCATCTCTGCTACCTCCAGCTCTGCCTCCTGTCTTTTCCCCAGGGCCACTGTTTCTAAACCATACAACATCGCTGGCCTCAACACCGTCTTGTACACTTTTCCTTTCATTTTTGCCGATACCCTCCGATCACACATCACACCGGACACTTTTCTCTAACCATTCCAACCAGCCTGCATACGCTTCTTCACCTCTTTTCCACACTCTCCATTGCTCTGGATTGTTGAGCCTAAGTACTTAAAATCCTCCACCTTCCTTATCTCTGCTCCTTGTAACCTCACCGTTCCTGTTGGGTCCTTGGCATCCATACATATGTATTCTCTCTTACTGAGGCTAACCTTCATTCCCCTCCTTTCCAGGGCATAACTTCACCTCTCTAGTTTTCCTGCACTTGTTCTCTGCTCTCACTGCAGATCACAATGTCATCTGCAAACATCATAGTCCATTACATATTGCCCGAATATCGCAAGGCACACTCTATTTTTTTTTTTTTTTTTTTGTAGCAGAACTACTTCAGGTCAAATGACAGCCAACTTTAATTGAATCCTTGTATATGTGTCCTTGAATCCTTGTATATAATGAACTGACTAGTAGACCATGGCAAGCCCTTGTTCTCTTTGGTGAAAAAAGAATGTTTCATGACAGCTGCTAGATTCAGCACTAACTTTATTTATCTTTTAAGTGTGTGTGGGGTGGGGGGTTGTAAGTAGGTGATCATATGAGCTGAGAGAGCCACAGGGAAGAGAAAAGATGAGAGCATCATATTTGATCTTCTAAAATACGCCAGTCTGCAAAGTGTTTAATTTACTAAGTCTAAGCAAATGGAATGTGTTCACATTTATTTTAGAAAATATTAACCTGTAGACAGTTGAGAAATTGCATTTCTGAGAGAAAAAAGGCATCTTTGTGAATCCCAGTGTTCACTCACCAAAATACATAATTTCACAAGTTTGCTTTAGAACATAATATTAATCGCATTTCCCCTAGACCGACTATTTTTCCAGCTTTTACTGTGTATTATGTTGTACATATATAAAACACACACGCGCACACACACACACACACACACACACACACACACACACACACACACACACACACAAAACCAATTATACTGTGAATGGTTAAGAGTATGAGTCAGTCAACTGAAGTATGACACAATGCAACTGATTGTTATAATCAGCATAATTACACTCTCCTAACTAAATAACAAGAGGCACTTTAACACTCTCATAACATGATTATTTTTCTTACTCTATATCAAGTTGTAAGTCTGTCTCAATCACCTAAACATGCCCACATCAGAGGCTCAAATTTGGAAAAAAAAAAAAAAAACAAAACTGTAAAAACAGTCATCACATTTAGTAGAGTAACTTACACTCTTCAGTTTTTACCCAGCTGGGCAATCGAGGGTTCCTTGCCCAAGGGCTCAACAGTGGCAGTTTGGTGATACTGGGGTTTGAACTCCCAACATTTGGGTTACACAATTTCATGCATCAAAATTGATCACTACAAATAAACAGAAGGAAATAAACTTTTTAGTGCGGCTAACTGGGTTATCAAAGGCGGGCCATGTCTCTCACTGTCTATGGTGAGAGGCATGTAAAAGAACCATTGCTGACTTTCATAAAGAGTAGCTGCAAAGTCGTCAGCGTGTTTCTGTCCCTTGCTAAAAAGGGTTGTGACAGGAAGGGCATCCGACGTAAAAAACCTCTGCCAAATCAAATGTGCGAATCAGATGATTCGCTGAGGCGACTCCCGAGTAAAAGGGAAAAAGCCGAAAGGAAGACAGACAGACTGTATCATGTTTATATAATAAATATCTCAGTTAAAAAGTAATTTTTTTCTAAATCATTACTACATTTTACTACATTAATACTAAATTAATGAGTAAGACTGTCTATAGAATGTGTTTCAGAAGCATATTTTTTCCTTCTAAGCACCACATATGCAGTGTGCTGTATAAACGATTTTCTGTGTGAAGATATAGAAAACATAAAAGTGTTTACTTCGAAGTAAATAAGAACTCAACAATGCATCACAATGCTTCATGAGGGTTTGACAAATTGTATGGTGCTGTATAACAAAAAAAAACTAAAACAAAACTAAATTAATAAAAATAAACTGCAGTTAAAAAAAAAAAAAAAGGCACATGATGAGCATGACAAAGTAACCCATAAAGGCATTTGACTGAACGTTGTTTCCCCCTTCAGAGTTTGCTGACAATTATAAATTTATCCTAAGTACTAGGTTTTCTTCTTTCGAAACAGGAGCAGATTTGGCTGAAAAACACTGACTTATTTCTGTAACTGAGAAGATGAAAAGCAATATATTTTCACCACAAGAATACTTATGACCTGACTGGCACAAACACAGCCAGTGAGCAGGCAGGCAGGCACGGATCCTGCAGCTTTCCCTCCTGCCTGTGCTCTGGAGGATATAAACAATTCCACTACATCATAATGCTGTACTTTGCATTTAAAAAACACACAAAACATACAGAATTTTCTACAGCAGGGAATCTCCATTTAGGGTTCTCTGATTGCTTTGGCCATAATCCACTGCAGGGGGTCAGATCATAGAAACATAACAGATCACAGGCAGGCACAGCAGAGGCTACTGATACTCAAATATAAAGATGCATCCAGGCAGTGATCAGAAACACAAAAAGACTCGATTAAGGAACTAGTTTCTATCTTTAAACAGAACTAAATAACACCATCTTTGACAGACATGCTGTGAAGCAGAAAATGAAACACAATAGGCACATCTGCACCATGCTGTGCAGATTACTCCTCATGAGGCAGATGTTTCATTAATAGTCTCACTTCTAAAAATTATCCAGACATTTGGATTTCAGCTCTGAGTGCAGTGTTGCCACAAATGTGAATTCAAATGCATCTCTGCCAATATGAATGTTTATAATGAATGAAAAATTAAACAGAGCGTTACACAGTACATGCACTGCTTGTGAAAATTCATAGAATACTTCTGTGGTGTTCTCAATAAGCAAGAAAATATATACAGTTATCCTTCGACTTAAGTCATTTTAAGTTACGTTGTTCTTGATTATACGTCGGTTTTCAAAAAAATATATGGAAAAAAGGTGGGGCCGCATACTTACAAATTTTGCTTTCAAAGGGGTTTTTTTGTTATGTCTTTAAATTAGCACAGTGCTTCTCAATTATTTTCTGTGACGCCTTCTCTCGGAAGAAAAAAAACCTAAAACATTTCACGCTCCCTCAGCGCTCCGTGCACGATTATAAATAGTATTATTTGTCGATAAAAGTGTTATTAATACACCGCTGCATGACATTGTATCTTTATTAACATTAAAAATAAAATAAAATTAAAAAATGTAAAAATGAAAAACTCACTAAATTCTAGTACAGTATGGCAAAAAAGCATGTTCACCAGGGTCATACATGGTTCCCCTGGCATCACCCCCCCCCCACTGCTGTACTTGAGAAGCACTGAATTAGGGGCAGCCCCAGCAAATTATAATGTATTAACACGAAATTACTGGCACGTGATTCAAATTTATCCAATGGCTGAGAGCTTTTGTTTCTCCCTCCTGCTGACTGGTTGCAGATGATGTGTACACCTCTTTTATCACCCCCCGTTCACATGTTATCAATGTGATTCCTTGAATTGCAAATTTAATTTTCTTAGTGTGTTTTTAATGATTATTTAAGCCCTATGATGCCACTCAAATGCTCTGCATCTTCTCTAGCTTCTGGTAAGGAGCCGAAGCGCTTTATTCATTCATAAATATTATCACAATACAAAATTAAAGTTTTTACTTAATCATTACTACAGTTTACTACATTATTATTGTATGAATGAGTAAGACTGTCTATAGAATGTGTTTAAGAACCATATTTTAGCGTATGTAATATCATGCATAGGGCGGCACGGTGGCGTAGTGGTTAGCACGTCCGCCTCACAGCAAGAAGGCCTGGGTGTTTCTGTGTGGAGTTTGCTTGTTTTCCCCATGCTTGCGTGGTTTCCTCCGGGTGCTCAGGTTTCCTCCCACAATCCAAAGACATGCACAGTAGGTTAATTGGTCGTTCTTAATTGTCTGTAAAAAGTAAATGGCAAACCACTGCACTAATCCTGCCAAGAAAACCTCCATGAAGATGATAGTCAGGGTGTTATCCTACGGCTCAGGCACTAGATAGATAGAATATCATACATAGGGTTTTAAAACCGCATCAATAATTCACGGATTTCCAGGATCTGCAGCTGGGGGCAGTACGTTACACCCGCAAATAACGGGGGCTTTCTGTATATTGTATATATTTAGTATATTAAATATATATATATATATATATATATATATATATATATATATATATATATATATATATTTTTTTATATATATATATATATATATATATATATATATATATATATATATATATATATATATTCGGATTCATGGACGTGGTGAAGGAGGACATGAAGGCAGTTGGTGTAAGAGAAAAAGATGCAGAGGATAGGGTGAGATGGAGGCAGATGATTCGCTGTGGCGACCCCTGAAGGGAACAGCCGAAAGGAAAAGATGATGATATATATATATACACACACACACACACACACACACACACACACACACACACACACACACACACACACACACACACACACTATATATATATATTTGGGTGGCCCTTATTTTTAAAGTTTTTAATTTGTTTCCTCTCACCCCAGCATTTTATTCCATTTAGTAAGAAGCCACTTTGTGCAAAAAAATCATGAAAATTTAATCACTTTTAAGCTATGCTCAAAAGCAATGAAATTTTGAAGCCTATTCGAACAAAAAAACCAATGCCAAGTTTGAAATGTGAGGTTTTTTTAGTGTTGTCGCTCATGAACAATTGTCTCTTTTCTGGCATCAAGGAATCTTTTCCTGTGGTCCTGAATGATCTGAAGGAGGAACTGATGATGTTCTTCATTCTTAGATAAAAGGTCACTCTAACCAGTCATTGAACATGCCTTCGTTTCTCGCTCTGAGCATTTAGAAATTTTCTGTCTTCGGGTATTTTTATCAGAGAGAAAACATCCTGGTGCGCGGTATCTGTTATGGTCTGTGCTTGCTGGCGGCGTTTTAACTCTCTCCCCCCCTCCCCCTCCATATACTGCAAGTGCTGGCGAGGGGCGTGGCTGTTACCTGCAGGCGAAATCCAAAGAGCGCACCTGAATTCACTCAGTAATCAACGAGCTATAAAGAGTAGCGGCGTGCTCCCCTCCAGCGTCAGAAGATTGTCCTTTCCATGTGATGCCGTTTCTCCGTGATCTCTCTCACTCCTGGTATCCTGCCTTGTGCTCGACCAGTTTTCTGTTTAAAAATTATCTCAAGTGATTTTGGTTTCCCGTGTTCTAAAATAAAGTCATTGAATCTCTGTACGTGGTCTCCTGCATCTTTGGGTCCATGCTCCCGCCGTCACAGAATCTTCTGACCGGAAACATTGGCCCAGCGGAGACCGCCCAACTCCAGCAGGCATTATAACACCAGGTGATTCTCTTGCAACAAAACGACTCCACCCTGCACCAAATTGTGGACAACCTCCAGCGTATAACCACCAGCATGGTGCAGCTCGGCAGAAGGATGGATGCCATCCCTACCCAACTTGCCGCCACGACCCCTCCCACTCACCCTTAACTCTCCACTTCAGCAGCAGCATCAGCGCCAGCTATACTCCTCATGCACCAAGAACCGCTCATCCCCACGCCAGCCAGGTATTCGGGCACCTGCGCACAGTTCCTCCATCAGTGTTCACTCGTCTTCTGCCAGTGGCCACTCTCATACACCACCACTCAAGCTAAGACCGCCTTCATTATGAGCCTACTCATGGAACAAGCCTCATTCTGGGCGCTAGCAGTCACCACCCATAACCCAGAATTATGCTCCCAGTTCGACCAGTTCATGCTGGAAATGAAAAAAAAAAAAAAAGTCTTCCATCATCCAGCGACGGGGAGGAGACGAGCTCTCAGCTCCTTCGAATCAAGTAAGGCTGGCAGTCAGTGGCGGAGTATGCAATCAGATTCTGGATACTTGCCATAGAAAGCGGCTGGAAGAACCCCATGCTCCGGGGGCTTTCCTGCGAGGACTGAATAAAAGCCTAAAGGACGAGCTCGCGGCACGAAATGAGAGCCACTCTCGAGGATTTGATCGCCTTGATTACCAGGCTGGACAACTGGCTGAGAGAGAGGGATAGATTCCGGGAAGAGTGGACCAGTTTCATCTACCCACCCTCGAGCGCCTCCGTGAGACCCAACGCGGCCTCACCTCGAACATCCTCGCCATTCCCTCCTCCGAGAGAGGATGATTCTCACAAACCCATGCAGCTGAGCCGCACCAGGCTGACGGCAGAGGAGAGGCATCGGCAACTGACCAACGGTCTATGCATTTACTGCGTAGAAAAGGGTCATTACCTCACTCAGTGCCCCGCACAACAGGGTCCGATAGCTAGGAGAGGAGCAGCGATGAGAGAACCCTTCAAGACACCCGGGAAGCACCTGCAAGTTCAAGGTACGCTGCACTCCGCACAATGCACCCATTCTGTCGACATATTCATTGACTCAGGCGCTGACGGCAATATCATCGATTTGGGGATGGTTGAGCTCCACGACCTACCCGTATATGAACTTGAAACCACCAAGGAGGTAGTTGCCATTGACAGCAGACTCATAGCTCGTGTCACGCACAAGACGAAGCCTGTCAAGCTCAGTCTGTCCGGGAATCACCAGGAGTGTTTGGAGCTGTTTGTCCTCTCCGCCCCTCTCTGAACCCTGGTGCTGGGGTGGCTGTAGCTGCAGATCAACAACTCCCACATTGACTGGCGCACCCTCACCATATGCAGCTGGAGTGACAACTGCCTCCAACACTGCTGACTGGCGGCCGTACCCTCCCAAGCTTCACAAACCCCGGTCGACCTGGAAGATGTGGACTTGGCTGGCATTCTGAGACAATACCATGATCTGAAGAGGTTTTCAGTAAGGACCGGGCTCGTTCACTACCACCTCATCGACAGTACGACTGTGTCATCGACTTACTCCCAGGTTCCACACTCCCTTCTCAGCAACTGTATAATCTCTCAAAGCCGGAGAAAGACGCCATGGAGGCCTGTATAAATGAGTTGCTTACTGCAGGTGTCATCCGGACCCCTCGTTGCAGTTCTGGGTGGAAGCCGACGCCTCAGATGCGGGGGTGGGGGCGGTCCTCTCCCAACGGTCTCCCACAAATCAGAAATTACACCCATGCACCTTCTTCTCCCGTCGTTTGTCCCCGGCGGAACAAAACTATAATGTTGGGAACCGTGAGCTGCTGGCAGTGGTCTTGGCGCTCCAGGAGTGGCGGCACTGGCTGCAAGGGGC
This sequence comes from Plotosus lineatus, assembly GCA_024760905.1. Classification (NCBI taxonomy): domain Eukaryota; kingdom Metazoa; phylum Chordata; class Actinopteri; order Siluriformes; family Plotosidae; genus Plotosus; species Plotosus lineatus. The sequence continues at coordinate 70,224,227 of CM045728.1, read as the reverse complement.
AGCCCAGCCCTTCATGGTCAGGACCGACCATAAAAACTTGTCTTACCTCCGTACGGCAAAGTGGTTGAACTGCCTTCAGGCACGATGGTCCCTCTACCTCAGGAGATTCAATTTTACACTAAGGTACCGACCTGGCTCCCAGAATACTAAACCAGACACTCTCTTCAGGCAGTTCTCCAATGGGGGAAGACACCACCATGGAGACCATCCTGCCCAAATCTTGTATACTTGAAGCCGCTTGATGGGAGCAGCAGGGGGAACCGGAGCCCATCGGGTGCCCCCAAGGTCAACTATATGTCCCCCCCACTGGCCAGAACTCCAGTGCTCCAGTGGGCTCACTCATCCAAATTGGCCGACCACCCCAGAGCCCACCGAACTCTCGCCACTCTCCTCCAACAATGCTACTGGTGGCCAACGATAGCAGCCGACACCAGGGAGTTCGTTGTAGCTTGTGCCACATGTGCCTAGAGTTAGTCCTCCTATCGTGCACCCACGGGCCTCCTCCAACCCTTATCCATTCCTCATCGTCCCTGGTCGCACAATGCAGTGGACTTTGTTACGGGGTTGCCTCCGTCCGAGGGCAACACGGTCATCCTGACGGTAGTAGACCGTTTCTCCAAGGTGGTCCACTTCGTCGCCCTACCCAAACTCCCCTCGGTGATGGAAACAGCTGGTTTCCTGGTCCAACACGTTTTTTGCCTCCATGGAATCCCCTAGGACATCGTTTCGGACCGAGGCCCCCAGTTTGCATCTAGAGTTTGGAAGGCATTCTGCAACACCCTGGGAGTCTCCTGTAGTTTGACCTCCGGCTACCATCCTCAGTTTAATGGGCAGACAAAGCGAACTAATCAGAGCCTCGTCTCCTCTCTGCGCCGCGTCGCCTCCCAGGCCATACACTTCCCATGGATCGAATATGCACACAACTCCCTGGTCTGCGCCAACAGTGGGATGTTGAAATTGACTCCCAGGTACATCGGGCCCTATGTCATAGAAAAGATCATAAACCCTAGCGTTGTACAACTCAAGCTCCCATCCTCCCATCTTATATTATATATATACATACAGTGGTACCTTGATACTCTAATGCTTTAGAGGTCGAACAAGTCGGAATTCAACCAAAAAATCCGGGATTTTTTTGTAACAGAAGTCAACCAAAATCCAGAAATCTAACGCTAAAAAAGCGCGAGAAAAAACAAGACCGAGAGGGAGAGGAAAAAACACACACTTTCCGGAAGCTAGCGCTGTTATGGGGAAGTCCGGAAGTTGTTGATACTATGTATTGCTGTGAATACCTTTGACGATGAGGCCATGAGCCACTTCCGAAAGGTTTTGAAAAGAAGGCAGAAACAAGCCACATTAGAAATGTTCTTCAAGAAAAGATAGGGACATCCTGAAGAAGAGTCAGCTACACCAAATCGAGTAGCAAGAGGAAAAAAACACCTTTGGCTGATTCCTCTAAAGCTGTTATGGAAGAGGATCCGCTTCCTCTCTGTTATGGAAGGGGATCTGCTTCCTCTCTCCCTCTTTGTTATGAAAGGGGTCAGCTTCCTCTCTCAATCTCCGTTATGGAAGGGGATCTGCTTCCTTTCTCTCTTTCTGTTATGGAAGGGAATCTGCTTCCTCTCTTCCTCTCCAACACTTACGTATGCCAACTGCTCACCACCACAAAGATAAAAATTCTTATCTTTATTGTTATTATGCTTTAACTGTACTGTGGTTTTTATTTTAGTGTGTTATGGTCTCTTTTGTGAGAGACTATGGTTTTGGCGGCTCTTACTTTCTCTATGCATCCAAAGCTGCTGAAGAGGGGCTTGGCTTTCACACACGGGTGGCGGGGCTTCTATAACAGTAATTACGATTTTCCTGTGCTCTAGTGCCTTTCCTGTGAATAATAAAGCTCCCCTTTCACACTCTATGTCCTGAATTGTTGCGTCCTGCTGAATGTTCCTGGCTTCACAGAATCTTTTCGTCCTTTTGTGACACCAGGAACATTCAGCTGGACCCAAAAATGCAGGAGACAGGGTGTGATGAAAACGGATGAGCTTTATTGTTGACAGGGATGGCACTAGAGCACAAGGAAATCATAGTCACTATTAGAGAAGCCTGGTGACTACTAAGTGGAATCAGGTGCGTGTGCTTAGCACTCCACCCATGTGTAACAGCCATGCCCCTCACCAGCATGCATGGAGAGAGAGTTAGAGCCACCAAAACCAGTCTTTCACAACACAGACCATAACATAGTGTATTATATTCAACTATATGTATTGTATTCATACTTGTGTGCTCCGATCTCTGCTTTTATAAGTCACCCTATGCTCCTGTTTCTTCTGGAAGAAAGTATTTACCACAGCCATTTCCATCCTTTTTGCAAAATCTACCAACATCTGTCCTTCTGCATTCCTGTCCTGGATACCAAACCTGCCCATCATTTCCTCTTCCCCTCTGTTGCTTGCACCAATATGTCCGTTGAAGTCTGCACCAATGGGGTACACCAATTGGGTACTCTCACCTCTGGGGGTACTCTGCATCACTTCATCTAACTCACTCCAAAATCTCTCCTCTTCTAGCTCACATCCTGCCTGTGGGGCATAAGCACTAACAACATTGAACATCACACCTTCAATTTCTAACTTGATACTCATCACTCTGTCTGACACTCTTTTCACTTCTAGAACATTCCTGACAAACCCCTCCTTCAAGATGACTCCTACTCCTTTTCTCTTCCCATCCACACTACGAAAAAACAGCTTAAACTCTGTTCCTAAGCTTCTAGCCTTGCTGCCTTTCCACCTGGTCTCCTGAACACACAGTATGTCCACCTTCCTCCTCTGCATCATGTCAGCCAGCTCTCTACTTTTTTTTTTCATAGTTCCACATTCAAAGTCCCTACTTTCAGTCCTAGACTCATGCCTTTCCTCTTCTCTCTCTGCCTATGGACACGCCTCCCGGCTCTCCTTCTTCGACATCTTCGACCAACAGTAGTCTAATTTCACCAGCACCCTGTTGGTTAACAGCACTGGTGGCGGTCGTTGTTAACCCGGGCCTCGACCGATCCGGTATGACATTCTTTCTTGTGATTCACATATTTTATTTGGCATTTGTTTTATGCCTGATGCCCTTCCTGACACAACCCTCTGCATTTATCCGGGCTTGGGACTGGCGTGAGGGAGAGACACTGGTTTGTGCCCCCCACCCCCCTCTCTCTCACGGCTGACTTACTATTTTTTCCAGCCTATGTTACGTCAGGACAGGCCAATTGTATTTTTTTTTTTTTACCAACCCACTCACTGGCTAAATCTTGAAAGGCTAAACTGAAAATTTGTTGACACTATGAAATGTAAAATAAATATATTTCCCCCTTAATATTATACAGTTTAAAAGTTTGACTCTGTCATCTATGTTCTATTCAGAATAAAATATTGATATTCCACATCATTGCATTCAGCTTTTATTCATAATTTGAATAATGTCCTAACTGTTTTGGAATTGGTTTGTAAATCTCTATTTTGAAAAATGGTTTAATGTCATATGGCATAGCACATTCAACCTGAAGATTTACAGAACAACATTAAAGTATATAAAGGAAAATAATTATTCAAATAGAATGCTCTCCCATTCTAATGACCACACCCTGATTCTCAGATACACATCCTAAGGGACCTCTCTGCTCATTTTTAAAATTCACAGCACCACTCGTCAAGTCCATGTTGTTTTGTGATTCACACAGTTCAGCATATTAAGCATTACTGACTTATTCTGGTACTCCAATAAATGGAAGCTAAATACAAAGAAAAATCCGCTGACCTTTTAAATGTGACACCAGATATACAGCTCAACAGGAGTGGTAAATGCATGTGTACAATCAATCCGTTTGGAAACCTAGACATTTTAAAGTTCTATCCACAAGAAGTGAGCACACTTGCCCCCACTTTCTGGGAGAGATGCCATTTCTCTCTCCTCTAATCACTGGAACCAGTGACACATTTCATGCACAAATTGGCAGTTGGCACTTTAAACTGGTGAGGAGTCACAAATTAAAAGTCGTGACATCACTAGATGAATGTTTGGTATGTAATTGTGGTTCTTTGACGACTGGATCAAAAGCATAGGCAGTGAACTGCAGGTGGAACTAAAGATCAGTTCAGCATCTTACTCTCTTTATCATGTCTTATCGGTATGGACATTACCAATTAAGTAGGCTTTTTCCTATGGCATGGGATAAGGTTTTAATTTAATTCAGCAAAATGTACTGTCTAAGTATGCCATACAAGTATCAGCATCACTCTTTATTCAGCACAGTGGGTACTCAAACCATAGACTGCTTCTGTTTGATGATCAATCCCAATGCTAATGTTTCTGATTCGCTGGAGTTCATTCTTGGCTTCAAGGGAGCTTAGATATTGGCTGCCCAAGTGCAAATCCTGCAACATGGCTTGTTAATACCTCGAAGCTAGAGTTGGGTGTTGTGAAATCGACTCGAAAACACTAAAAGAATGAATTTCTTAGTTTTCAGATGGCATGCTAAGGAGAAAACTAAGGAATGGAGTGCCAAGGGAAGAAAAATATGAGCCATTTGGGAGATACAGTTAAGAGGGAAGCCTCAGCTTCAAGCCCATACTACTGTTAACAATTTAGCTAACATAGTCGACTTGCCATGAGCAGCTATTAATACAGTAACAGGACAAAGTCCCATGGTTGCTAGTCAGCTTAAGAAAGTGGAATAATAATACAGTTTTTTTGCATGCCAGCAGAGTTCAGCTAACTTTCCAAGCTCATTGGTGGAAAGTATGTTATTCTGGAGAATTACTCAACCATGCTCATGGCACTTATTTATAGGTCTGCTGGGGATGGGGAACTGCACTCATGGCTCAGAAAATTCAGGGCATGAAGCACCAATGGTCTACACAAACCAAATGGAACGGAAACATGATTCACTTATCAGTCCAGATTTTTTGTTTTATTATTTTACATATCCAACACCCACCACCAGAAAACAGTTTTCTGATTATTGCCAAAACAGGATATAGATGATGAGGAGAAAGAGTATGGTGCTACTGTCTAAATCTTTAGGGCGATTAACACAAACTTAATAAAAGCATGTATACATCATTACTGTACACATGGAAGTGTTGTGCATTTAAATGCATTAAACTACGTACCACAGATTTAAGCATACATGCAATGACATTATCGCAAAGCAGCTTCAACAGTAAAAGTAGGAGCTTACAAAGTATAAATATTTTCTACAACCCCTACATATTTGTAATGAGCATCGCCCGTGACAATGGTTGCAAGGAAAAACTCCCTCAGTTGATGCAAGGAAGAAACCTTGAGAGGATCCAGGCCCAAAAGGGAAACCCATACACATTTGGGTGAAACTATATGTATACAAATCATATACATATGAGAAACTTCACTACTGTCCAAAATATAGTTCAGTTGGTTATGCCACAACTGTAATTCCTAAATAATTGTTGGAAAAGAGTTTATATCACCAGCAGTGAACAGTCATCTGCAAATCTGGGTTCATATCGAGCTTCATCAGCAGGAAGGGGGGTTTCCAAGATGAGAAATGCAGTAGTATGTGCAAATTTTATTCAGAAGTTCATTATTTTATATCTGCTTTTTTAGTTTCTTCTTCTTCTTCTTCTTCTTTTCCTTTCGGCTGTTCCCTTCAGGGGTCGCCACAGCAAATGAGCTGCCTCCATCTCACCCTATCCTCTGCATCATCTTCTCTTACTCCAACTACCTTCATGTCCGCCTTCACCACATCCATAAATCTTCTCTTTGGTCTTCCTCTGGGCCTTCTGCCTGGTAGTTCCAACCTCAGCATTCTACTACCAATATACTCACTATCCCTCCTCTGTACATGTCCAAACCATCTCAATCTAGCCTCTCTGACTTTGTCTCCAAAACATCTAACATTTGCTTTCTCTCCAATGTACTCATTCCTGGATACATCCTCGTTATTCCAAAAGAGAACCTCAACATTTTCATCTCTGCTACCTCCAGCTCTGCCTCCTATCTTTTCCCCAGGGCCACTGTTTCTAAACCATACAACATCGCTGGCCTCATCACCGTCTTGTACACTTTTCCCTTCATTCTTGACGATACTCTCCTATCACACATCACACCGGACACTTTTCTCCATCCATTCCAACCTGCCTGCACACGCTTCTTGACCAGTTTTCCACACTCTCCATTGCTCTGGATTGTTGAGCCTAAGTACTTAAAATCCTCCACCTTCTTTATCTCCTGTAACCTCACCGTTCCTCTTGGGTCCTTGTTGTTCACACACATGTATTCTGTCTTACTGAGGCTAACCTTCATTCCCCTCCTTTCCAGGGCATACCTCCATCTCTCTAGATTTTCCTGCACTTGTTCTCAGCTCTCACTGCAGATCATAATGTCATCTGCAAACATCATAGTCCATGGAGATTCTTGTAGAACTTTGTTTGTCGGCCTGTCTATCACCATAGCAAACAAGAAGGGGCTCAGAGCTGATCCTTGATGCAGTCCCACCTCCACCATGAACTCTTCTGTCACACTGACAGCACACCTCACCACTGTCTTACATCCCTCATACATGTCCTGCACCACTTTAACATACTTCTCTGGCACTCCAGACTTCCTCATACAATACCACAGTTCCTCTCTCGGCACCCTGTCATATGCTTTCTCCAGATCCACAAAGGCACAATGCAGATCCTTCTGACTTTCTCTGTACTTCTCTATTCACATCCTCAAAGCAAACACTGCATCTGTGGTGCTCTTTCTGGGCATGAAACCAAACTGTTGTTCACAAATGCTGACCTCTGCCCTGAGTCTAGCTTCTACTATTCTTTCCCATAACTTCATTGTATGGCTCATCAACTTTATTCCTCTGCAGTTGCCACATCTCCCCTGTTCTTAAAAATGGGCACAAGCACACTTCTCCTCCATTCCTCTGGCATCTGCTCACTTTCTAAGACCTTGTTGAATATTCTTATCAGAAAATCTACTGCTACCTCCCCTAGACACTTCCATACCTCCACCGGTATGTCATCACAACCAACTGCCTTTGAACTCTTCATCCTCTTCAATGCCCTCCTCACTTCACCCTTACCAATCTTTGCTACTTCCTGGTCCTCAACGGTCACCCCTTCTACACGTTTTTCTCTCTCATTTTCCTCATTCATCAGCTTTTCAAAGTACTCTTCCCATCTTCCCAGCACACTTCTGTCATCAGTCAATATATTTCCCTTTCTGTCCTTAAATCACTCTAACTTGCTGCACGTCTTTCCCATCTCTATTTCTCTGCTGTGCTAACCTGTATAGATCATTTTCTCCCTCCTTACTGTCCAACCTATCATACAAGTCATCATACGCCCTCTGTTTGGCCTTTGACACCGCTACCTTTGCCTTACGCTGTGTCTCCCTGTACTCCTGTTTACTCTCTTCAGTCCTCTCTGTGTCCCACTTCTTCTTAGCTAACCTCTTCTTTTGTACACACTCCTGCACTTCCTCATTCCACAACCAAGTCTCCTTATCTACTTTCCATCCAGAGGACACACCAAGCACTCTCCTACCTGTCGCCCTGATCACATTGGCTGTGGTTGTCCAGTCATCTGGAAGCACTTCCTGACCACCCAAAGCCTGTTTTAACTCCTCCTTGAAGAGAACACGACACTCTTCCTTTTTCAGCTTCCACCACTTTGTTTTCTGCTCTGCCTTTGCCTTTTTCACATTCCTCACCATCAGCGTCATCCTGCACACCACCATCCTATGCTGTTTTGTTCGTTTATTATCTGTATATTGATAATTTTGTAATACCTTTATTCTATTCTTGTGATCTCAAGAGTGAAACGGACTACACTTAGAGCATTTGGCAGACACTTTTATCCAGAGCAACTTACAATGATATTTTTTATACAACTGAACAATTGAGGCTTAAGGACCTTGCTCAAGGGTACAACAGTGGTGATGGCAGGTATTTAGCCACTGACCTTCGGATAAACAACCCTTTGCCTTATCTACAAAGCCACCACTGCCTGCAAACGACACCCTTTTCAAACAGCCAAATGCAAACTATCAAACAAATTTTAGCAGATTGCAATTATAAAAATGTAACTGAAAACCACCTAATTGTAAAAATACACATATTTTTTGGAGTAACAGGAGAACTTGGAAGGCTTTCCTTTCATTTTCTTTTAAACAGAAAGACAAGGTCCTCGTTGGCCTTCAACAGATTTCTTCCATCTTCTGTAAGGTCTACTGACTGTACTTTTCTCCCCAGAGTCTATTGAAAGTGCCTTCATTAAACAAAATACAGGTGTTCATGTTTGGGCTACATTTGAGTGGCTGTTTCAGTAATGAGTAAGACTTTGGTCTACTGAACCAAAGCCATCTGTCAGATATCAAGTTTGAGAGGTTTCCCATATGTCAACTTAACAAGTGCTTCTGCTGTATTTAACAGAACATATGAAAGAATCGGTGAAGGACATTTAAAGCCATCTGGGTGAGAATGCCAGAAATGCCTCTCACTGGGTGTTATATCTGAACAGAACTTAGGAGGTATGGCAGGAGCCAGTTTTACCATAATATAAAATATTGTTATAATTGTTATAATTGAACAAATCCACAAACTTTCTATGTTGTAAATTATCCATGGGAAGTAATGGAAATTACTGGACACACACACACACACATTATATATATATATATACATATATAGATACAAACATATATATATATATACATATATATATATATATATATATATATATATATAGATACATATATATATATATATATATATATATATATATATATATATATATACATACATATACACACACACACACACACACACACACACACACACACACACACACATATATACACACTATATATATTGCGTCTGTCTCGGCTTACTCTGTGTATTGTGCAAGGGCAGAGTACGCCCTGGGCAGCTCACTCGGCCATCACAGGGCAGAAACACGCTGATAGCTATGCAGCCTACTCTTAATGAACGTCAGCAATGGTTCTTTTACGTGCCTCTCGCCATAGACAACGAGAGACGTGGCCGGCCTTTAATATTCAGTTACCTGCACTGAGTAGACAGCAGTGATAACCGTTGACAGTGGGGCTTGAATCCCCAACCTGAGGATCAGTAATCCAGCATCCATAGACTTAGTATTATATGCATAAATATGAACTACTTTTAAAAAACAATATTATTCTTTACTAGTTATGTTAACAATTATAAATGAGTCATTCAAGGAGTACAGTAAGTTATTACATAAAATGTATTTATATACAGCTTTTCACATAGTACTGAGACATTAACCAAACAGCTCTACAAACAAAAAAGAAATGTCTTTCAGCTTCCTTTCAAAAGACCACAGAATCAGCGAAATGGTGGCAGAGCATTCCACAATTCACACGCTACAACCTCAAAAGCTGGATCACAACAAGTATTCAGGCAGGTGCATTTAGCAGACAGCAAATTTGATACAAGTGACTGAATTAATAATGTGATACCTTATTTCTTGTACCTTCAACAATTTGTGCTTCAAGTTCATTAAACTTTAATACATACATTCATACTTGCTAAAGAGGTAATTAATATAATATAAAATAGAATTGTTTTAAGAAGTTATAATTAAGTTGTGGTTCAATATCTGTTCACTGTAGTAGTATATTCTTGTGTACACAAATGCCTTGAGTTTAACAGTGGGATTAAAAGGAGATTTGTAATTTGTGCACTAAAAGATCTTTGTCAATTGTTGCATGAACAGTGAAAATCAGTTTAGCGGCTCTTGTTTGAGCAGAAATTATAAAAATAAAGTGCACAAAAGATAATCAAGGAATTACACTCAGTAATGCATGTGCATATACCTGCACACACAAACATACACATACTGTACCAATATGTACACAAATAGACACATAGACATACAGGACTGTATATCCTATATACACCTATATATATATCTAGTCACATATTAATACATAGACCGAAGGGTGTGTGATATGTCAAAGGTGCATGATATACACTAGGTAAGTGGTAGAGCTTTTGATTATAAGGTGCATGGTGCTTAGATGTTATGATGTAAGACTTTATTTATATAAAAATTGCTCTGAACCTCAGCATTGCACTTGAAACTTAAACATGAGTATTGCACCATTAATGAAGTATGCATGAATGATGTCTATTTGGTCGGGGTGTGTGAAGTAGGTGATGAGATTACATGTTTAACAGCTTGTGTGTAAAAGCTGTTCTTGAGTCGGTTAGGTTTTTTTATTTTATTTTCGTATCCTGTAGCTTTTTCTGGATAGGAGAAAATGGGGTGCCCAGGGTGTGTAGGGTCCCTGATAATTCCACCGGCTCTCCTCTGAAGTCTGTCAGTGTAAATGTCACTGAGGAAGGGTAGTGTAGTTCCAATTACCCGTTTTGCCGTCCTTACTACCCATTGCAAGGCCTTCCTGTCATCTCCAGAACAGCCGGTGGGTAAAAGCTGCTCTTGAGTCTGTTAGTTTTCGATCTTAATGTCCTGATTCTTGTGTCTTGATGGGGAAAGGGGAGAAAATAGGGTGTCCAGTGTACATAAGGTCCCTCATAATTCCACTGGTTCTCCTCTGAAGAGTGACAGTGTAAATGTCACTGAGGGAGGGTAGTTTACTTCTGGTTACCCACTCTGCCATTCTCACCACCAGCTGCTAAACCACACTATACAGCAGTAGGTCAGGATGGTCTTTATGGTTTCTTTCTTTCTTTTCCTTTTCGGCTTTTTCCCGTTCTCGAGATTCGTCTCAGCGAATCATCTGATTCGCACATTTTGATTTGGCATGGGTTTTTACACCGGATGCCCTTCCTGTCACAACCCTTTTAGCAAGGGACAGAAACACGCTGACGGCTTTGCAGCCTACTCTTTACGAAAGTCAGCAATGGTTCTTTTACCATAGACAGTGAGAGACATGGCCTGCTTTTGATAACCCAGTTAGCTGCACTGTGGGGGGGGGGGGGTGTCTTTATGGTGGAGCAGTAAAAGTCAGCCAGTATGTGTCGGGGTAGACAGACTTGTCAAAGATTTCTGAGTATGTCTGTCTTTTGGTGCACTTTCCCCTCCTGGTGGGAGATGTTTGTGGTCTCGATGAAGTCAACAGAGATTTGGACTCCAAGAAACTTGAAGCACTCAACCCTCTACCTCCTCCCCGTCAATGTAAAAGGCAAAGTGCTCAGCTTGCTTAGATCTCCTGAAGTCCATCATTACCTTGGCTTGGCTTTGGATGTGTTGTTGCACCATCGCTGAAGATGGAGGGCATCATTCCTATAGGCTGGCTCTCTGTTATCCCTAATCAAACCTATGCTGTTGGTGTTGTTGGCAAATTTGACGATGGTGTTGCTGATGTGAGTGTGGGTAATGTCATGTGTAAAGAGGGAAAAGAAGAGAGGGCTAAGAAAACACCCCTGTGGTGTTCCAGTGTTCAGGATGAGAGTGGATGAAATGTATTCTCCTATCCTGACATTCTGATGTCTGTCGCTAAGAAAGTCCAGTATTCAGGTGTACAGTAAGCTCCCTATGCCCAGATTGCCCAATTTTTATCCAGGTTATGTGGCTGGACTGAAATGAGGCCAAGTATAAAAAGATAATGGCAGAATAATAAATGTTATTTGAATTGCAGTAGCGGTCCTTAGACAGTAATTTAGTAAGATTCGGTGCACGATAACTTATGGGTTTAATACTGACTGGTGAGCCAACAGTAGGCTGGTGGCTTACTGATTCCAAGGTCAAGGGTTCAAGCCCCACTGTCAAAGGCTTCTCACTGTTGTCATCAAAGATGGCAAAGATAGTACATCAACAATGTTTTTTTTTTTTATTAAAGACCAGCCATGTCTCTCATTGTCTATGGTGAGAGATACGTAAAAGTGCCATTACTGACTATCATCAAGAGTAGGCTAGATGTTTCTGTGATGCAGTGGCTTAGTGAGCAGTCCAGGGTGTACCTTTCCCTCAGTTAGACTCAGCCGAGATGGGTGCCAGGCTCCCCATGACCCTAAATAGGATTAGGTGGTTCATAAAATGAATGAATGAGACCAAACCTTAAAAAGGCACTGTGAAGATGGGAGATGATTAGCATATGTTATTGCATAATTCTGTTTGTTTACAGTCAGTGCTATTCACATCACATCTGGATTAAACGAATAGCACAGAAGGCATGGTCACATTTTTGTTTAATTTATTTATTTGCCAAATTGACAACAGAGCAAGAGAGTGTCCCTTTCAACTCAGTTTTCTCCAAAGTGCCTCCCAAAGAGTCATGAGACAGTTTACTCTTACACACATTATTGTTTGGATGTTGTTCTCTAACATGTTTACCAATACTCAAAGTAAAAAGCATTAAAATGGCAGTCAAACTTGTTGAATGATATCCCTTAAAATAACCTCAGGCAACTCTGGAAAGGTTGCTGACGATGCAGTTTGTGGTATGTGGCAACGTGCCTCCTGATTTAGAATGTGTGACGCTGGAAACCTCTTTTGATTGCAGTCAGGCTATGATTAATACCGTGCTGCATAAGCCTTCTCCATATATCTTGAGAAAAAGGTGAGATTTTCATTTGTACCAGTCTTTACAAGATCTATGCCAATATATAACAGTGAAGCTACAGTCATGTGAAAAAAATAAATATATCCACTGATTTTTTTTTTCAATCCATCTTTGCAAAAGCAAAACATTTTACCCTCTTTCATACATTGGCAACAGATGGTGATGTACATTTATACGTATATCATGTACAGTGGTAGCTTGACTTACAAGTGTTCCTAATAATGAATTTTTCATGATACGAGCTTCAGTCCCACCAAAAATCTGCATCATCCAAAGAGCAAATTTTCTACTTACGAGCTGTGCTGGGGAAATAGCTTTTCTGAGTTGATTAGCCTTGTATTCTTCCGTGTGTATTCCTCTGTACTCCAATAATGCCTTGTGCAGTGCATCTCAATAATTTTCTGTTATGCCCCATATAGAAAGAAAAAAAAATGTTAGCGCCCCATCTCCGCAGTGACCCACCTCTGCAGCGACTCATGCGTGACTATAGTGTTTATTGCACTTCGTATGGTTTGCTCAGTGCTTTTTTTCCCTGCACCATATAAAACACAGTGAGAATGCCACTGCCACCTCATGGAAAGGATGCACAATCACACTTACAAAGCTGGTCCACCAGTATGCTAAAAAAGCATGCTCCCGACGTGTATTCCTGTGCTCTCCGTTCCGTGCTGGCTTGTAGGATGCATGTGAACAAAAGTTTTTCTTTGTCCGCATGGCCGATCTGTCTGAGGAGTATGGGAAGAATGCATAGATCTTCTGTACAATTCTCAAACAGAAGGCCATGTTCTTCTTCTTCTTTTCCTATCGCTTGTTCCCTTCAGGGGTCACCCCAGTGAATTATTTGCCTCAATCTCATCCTATCCTCTGCATCTTCTTCTCTTACACCAACTACCTTCATGTCATCTCTCACCACATCCATAAATCTTCTAAACAGAAGGCCATGTTGAAGAGTGTTAAACCAGCAAAGGGGGTTACTATTTTATCCAAGAAAAGATCAGGACTCAATGATGAGATGGAGAGACTTATCCTATTATGGTTCAAGTTGAAAGAGATCAATGGTGATGGGAGTGTGACCAAGAAGCAGAAGACAAGTGATCAAAATTAGTGAAGTGTAATAAAACAGTTAAAAAAAATAAAATATAAATAATTAAAAAGTAACAAAAAGAATAACACTCCTCAGCCTACCCGAGAGAGTCTATTGGGTGGTACTGGAGAGGAGGATCCGACCAATAGTCGAACCTCAGATTCAGGAGGAACAAAGTGGTTTTTGTCCTGACCGTAGCATTCTTGACCAAGTCTGTACACTCCACAGGATCTTTTAGGGGTCATGGGAGATTGGCCAATTTGTCCACATGTGTTTTGTGGATTTGAAGAAGGCTTTTGACCGTGTCCCTCAAACTAACTCGTGGGGTATGCTCCGGACCAGTTGCTACGGGCCATTTGAGTGCAGAATTTGGTCCGTATTTGTAACAACAGGTCAAATTTGTTTCCAGTGAGGGCTGTAGTCCACCAAGGCAGTCCTTTGTCCCCGATTCTGTTCATAATTTTTTGGACAGAATTTCTAGGCGCAGCCGAGGCGTTGAGGGGTTCTGGTTTGGTGGCCATCGGATCTCATCTCTGCTTTTTGCGAATGATGTTTTCATTTTGGCTTCAACAAGCCAGGACCTCCAGCATTCATTGGAGCGATTCGCAGTCGAGGGCGAAATGGCCGGGATGAAAATCAGTACTTCCAGGTCCGAGGCAATGGTTCTCAGTCCGACAAGGGTGGAATGAACCCTCTGGCTCGGGAATGAGGTCCTGCTCCAAGTGGAGGAGTTTAAGTATCTTGGGGTCTTGTTCACGAGTGAGGGAAGGATGGAGCAGGAGATCGACAGACAGATCGCTGCAGCCTCTGATGTTAAATGGAGCCTGTACCAGTCCGTCATGGTGAAGAAGGAGCTTAACCTCAAGGCAAAGCTCTCAATTTACCAGTCAATCTATGTTCCAACCCTCACCTATGGTGACGAGTTTTGGGTAGTGACCAAAAGAACAAGATCGCGGAGACAAGTGGCTGAAATGAGCTTCCTTTGCCGGGTGGTGGGGCTCTTCCTTAGAGATAGGGTGGGAAGCGCTACCATCTGGGGAGAGCTCAGAGTAGAACCAGAGTAGCACCAACTTAAGATGATCATTTTGATACAACTAAGCAATTTAAGTGTTAAGACGTGAAGTGCAAAATTACTCTTGGCTTGGCCTTTGACAGCCTGTTACTTTTACAGAAATAAGTTTATGATATTTACATTGAATGGTCTAAATGCAAAACATGTTCTGTGAGGTAACACATTATCTATATGACAGGCCCGTGGAGAATGAAATGGCCTTCACAGACACCCCAGAATTCAATATTTTATGCATGTAAAGACACTTTGCTGCTCATCGTGATTGTTGAAATTTCCTTCCGGACTATCCCGAATCTGACTATTTACCGCTGACCTTTTATCAACAAGGTGTATATATATATATATATATATATATATATATATATATATATATATATATATATATATACATATATATATATATATATATATATATATATATATATATATATATATATATATACTAGTCCTTCTCAAAAACTTAGCATATTGTGATAAAGTTCATTATTTTCTGTAATGTACTGATAAAAATTAAACTTTCATATATTTTAGATTCATTGCACCCCAACTGAAATATTTCAGGTCTTTTATTGTTTTAATACTGATGATTTTGGCATACAGCTCATGAAAATCCAAAATTCCTATCTCAAAAAATTAGCATATTTCATCCGACCAATAAAAAAGTGTTTTTAATACAAAAAAGTCAACCTTCAAATAATTATGTTCAGTTATGCACTCAATACTTGGTCGGGAATCCTTTTGCAGAAATGACTGCTTCAATGCGGCGTGGCATGGAGGCAATCAGCCTGTGGCACTGCTGAGGTGTTATGGAGGCCCAGGATGCTTCGATAGCGGCCTTAAGCTCATCCACAGTGTTGGGTCTGGTGTCTCTCAACTTTCTCTTCACAATATCCCACAGATTCTCTATGGGTTTCAGCTCAGGAGAGTTGGCAGGCCAATTGAACACCATAATACCATGGTCAGTAAACCATTTACAAGTGGTTTTGGCACAGTGCCAGGTTGTGCTGAAAAATGAAATCTTCATTTCCATAAAGCTTTTCAGCATATGGAAGCATGAAGTGCTCCAAAATCTCCTGATAGCTTACTGCATTGACCCTGCCCTTGATAAAACACAGTGGTCCAACACCAGCAGCTGACATTGCACCCCAGACCATCACTGACTGTGGGTACTTGACACTGGACTTCAGGCATTTTGGCGTTTCCTTCTCCCCAGTCTTCCTCCAGACTCTGGCACCTTGATTTCCGAATGACATGCAACATTTGCTTTCATCCGAAAAAAGTACTTTGGACCACTGAAGAACAGTCCAGTGCTGCTTCTCTGTAGCCCAGGTCAGGCGCTTCTGCCGCTGTTTCTGGTTCAAAAGTGGCTTGACCTGGTGAATGCGGCACCTGTAGCCCAGTCCACTGCTTCCACAGGTCCCCCAAGGTCTGGAATCGGCCCTTCTCCACAATCTTCCTCAGGGTCTGGTCACCTCTTCTGGTTGTGCAGCGTTTTCTGCCACACTTTTTCCTTCCCACAGACGTCCCACTGAGGTGCCTTGATACAGCACTCTGGGAACAGCCTATTCGCTCAGATTTCTTTGTGTCGTACCCTCTTGCTTGAGGGTGTCAATGATGGCCGTCTGGACAGCAGTCAGGTCGGCAGTCTTACCCATGATTGTGGTTTTGAGTAATGAACCAGGCTGGGAGTTTTTAAAAGCCTCAGGATTCTTTTGCAGGTGTTTAGAGTTAATTGGTTGATTCAGATGATTAGGTTAATAGCTCGTTTAGAGTACCTTTTCATGATGTGCTAATTTTTTGAGATAGGAATTTTGGGTTTTCATGAGCTGTATGCCAAAATCATCAGTATTAAAACAATAAAAGACCTGAAATATTTCAGTTGGTGTGCAATGAATCTAAAATATATGAAAGTTTAATTTATATCAGTACATTACAGAAAATAATGAACTTTATCACAATATGCTCATTTTTTTTTAGAAGGACTAGTATATATATATATATATATATATACACACAGACGCTCCCCGACTTACGTTCGGACGACCAAATGTAAGTTGAAAGTGAACATAAGTTGTTACAGTCACGTATGACATGTGATGCTCATACTGTACTACTTCTTTTCCTTTCGGCTTTTCCCTTCAGGGGTCGCCACAGCGAATCATCTGCCTCCATCTCACCCTATCCTTTGCATCTTCTCTTATACCAGCTACCTTCATGTCCTGCTTCACCACATCCGTGAATCGTCTCTTTGGTCTTCCTCTAGGCCTTCTGTCTGGTAGTTCCAACCTCAGCATCCTACTACCAATATACTCACGATCCCTCTTCTGTACATGTCCAAACCATCTCAATCTAGCCTCTCTGACTCCAAAACGTCTCACATGTGCTGTCACTCTGATATGCTCATTCCTGATCCTATCCATCCTTGTTACTCTCAAAGAGAACCTCAACAATTTCATCTCTGCTACCTCCAGCTCTGCCTCCTGTCTTTTCCCCAGGGCCACTGTTTCTAAACTATACAACATCGCTGGCCTCACCACCGTCTTTGTATATTTTTCCTTTCATTCTTGCCAATACCCTCCTATCACACATCACTCCGGACACTTTTCTCCAACCATTCCAGCCTTCCTGCACACGCTTCTTCACCTCTTTTCCACACTCTCCACTTCTCTGGATTGTTAACCCAAAGTACTTAAAATGCTCCACCTTCCTTATCTCTGCTCCCTGTAACGTCACCGTTCCTATTGGGTCCTTGTCATTCACACACATGTATTCTGTCTTATTGAGGATAACCTTCATTCCCCTCCTTTCCAGGGCATACCTCCACCTCTCTAGATTTTCCTGCACTTGTTCTCTGCTCTCAATGCGGCTCACAATGTCATCTGCAAACATCATAGTCCATGGAGATTCTTGTCTAACCTTGTCTGTCAGCTTGTCCATCACCATAGCAAACAAGAAGGGGCTCAGAGCTGACCCTTGATGCAGTCCCACCTCCACCTTGAATTCGTCAGTCACGCCGACAGCACACCTCACCACTGTCTTACATCTATTATACATGTCCTGCACCACTCTAACATTCTTCTGCCACTCCAGACTTCCTCATGCAATACCACAGTTCCTCTCTCGGCACCCTGTCATATGCTTTCGCTGACCTTCTCTGTACTTCTCTATTAACATCCTCAAGGCAAACACTGCATCTGTGGTGCTCTTTCTTGGCATGAAACCAAACTGTTATTCCCAATGCTGACCTCTGCCCTTAGTCTAGCTTCCACTATTCTTTCCCATAACTTCATCGTATGGCTCATCAATTTTATCCCTCTGTAGTTGCCACAACTCTGCACATCTCCCTTGTTCTTATAAATGGGCACCAGCACACTTCTTCTCCATTCCTCTGGCATCCTCTCACTCTCTAAGACAGGGGTGTCAAACTCGTGCCAGAAAGGGCCATGTGGCTGCAGGTTTTTGTTTCAACCAAGCAGCAGCACACCTGACTTTGCTCATTTAATCAACTCATCTGAGTGTTCAGGCAGCTGATTGGTCAATTGGTCAATCTATCCAGATGACACACCAAGTACTCTCTTACCTGTCTCCCTGATCACATTTGCTGTAGTTGTCCAGTCATCTGGAAGCACTTCCTGACCACCCAAAGCCTGTTTCAACTCCTCCTTGAAGATAACACGACACTCTTCCTTTTTCAGCTTCCACCACTTTGTCTTATTGCTCTGCCTTTGCCTTCTTCACCTTCCTCACCATCAGCGTCATCCTACACACCACCATCCTATGCTGTTTGGCAACACTCTCACCTGCTTCTCTTTGCAGTCACTGACTTCCTTCAAATTACATCACCTGCACAAGGTGTAGTCTACGTGTATGCTCCTACCTCCGCTTTTATAAGTCACCCTATGCTCCTGTCTCTTCTGGAAGAAAGTATTTACCACAGCCATTTCCATCTTTTTTGCAAAATCTCCCAACATCTGTCCTTCTGTGTTCCTGTCCTGGATACCAAATCTGCCCATCACTTCCTCGTCCTCTCTGTTGCCTGCACCAACATGTCCATTGAAGTCTGCACCAATGACTTCTCTTTCACCTCTGGGGGTACTCTGCATCACTTCATCTAAGTCACTCCAGATCTCTCCTTCTCTTCTAGCTCACATCCTGCCTGTGTGACTAACAACATTGAATATCACGCCTTCAATTTCTAACTTGAGACTCATCACTCTGTCTGACACTCTTTTCACTTCTAGAACATTCCTGAAAAACTCCTCCTTCAAGATGACTCCTACTCCATTTCTCTTCCCATCCACACCATAAAAAAACAGCTTAAACCCTGCTCCTAAGCTTCTAGCCTTGCTACCTTTCCACCTGGTCTCCTGAACACACACTATGTCCACCTTCCTCCTCTGCATCATCTCAGCCAGCTCTATATCTTTTCCTGCCATAGTTCCAACATTCAAAGTCCCGACTTTCAGTCCTAGACTCATGCCTTTCCTCTTCTCTCTCTGCCTACGGATACGCCTCCCGCCTCTCCTTCTTCGATGTCTTTGCCCAACAGTAGTCCAATTTCCACCAGCACCCTGTTGATTGACAGCACTGATGGTGGTTGTTGTTAACCTGGGCCTCAACCGATCCGGTATGACATTCTTTGTCGTGACTCGCATATTTTATTTGGCATTTGTTTTACGCCGGATGCCCTTCCTGACGCAACCCTCTGCATTTATCCGGGCTTGGGACCGGCGTGAGGGAGTGACACTGGTTTGTGCCCCCCCCCTCACGGCTGCATTATGCTCAGACTGTACTATACAGCCATAAATACCATTACCGTGTCTCATAAAACACCCCTAAATCAATTATTATAAACATAACATTGTAAAATAATATCAAATATGTCAAATAATATCAACATTAATTTAAAAAAGTCACTTATTTATACAGAGGCACTTTACATGAAGCTTAAAACAGCCAATCAACACTTACAATATGTGAAGCGCTCAATCCCGAAAATAGTGCACTTGCATAAGTATTGTACTTGCTGTGGGTTATACAGACTTCCGGTCTTTTAAGTGCACAAGGGTTGAACTCGTTTAGAACACATGCCTGCCATGTGAATCCCAGCAAAGCGGAGAGTTCTTTCTTTTGTGTAAGTAAGTAAGTAAACTTTATTCAAGAGATGCATACAAAGAACAAGTACAAATCCTAATGAATATTAATATAAAAATAAGTATACCCTCTTAGGATTCTGCTAAAAGATAATAAGTATAAAGATTGTGCTGATCTGAGCAGATAATTAATTCATCTCTGTCTATGAGACTTGCACCCATGCTAGTAGGCTTATGCTTCTGACCAACCATATTTGCTTAGGGTTACAAAAGTCTACAAAACAGTGTAAACACAAAGATCACAGAGACAACGTCTTAACACAAGGGTGTATGTATGTGTATATATATATATATATAAAATATATACAAATATATATAAACTGAACTGGGAATGAGTGGCACTCAGTCTGTCGTTTGTAAACAATGGATGAAGCGTCATTACATCATTACATCAGCAAACTACGTAGTACGTACTAGGTACGTCTTAACTCAAAATTTCACTTTTTTGGAGGGGGGGGGACCCCGTAAAATAAAATAAAAAACGGACTAACGCGTGTGTATACAGTAGGCCCTTGACTATTCGCAGTTTTGCACTCATGGTTTGAGTATTCGCGGACTGCCGAGCAACTGACATGTCACTCAAATTCAGCAAATGGCTGTCCTCCTTCCTGCTGATTGGTTGAGATGATGTAACGCCCCTTTTTCCTCATTTGCACACAAGTTGTCAATTAGCCTCCTTTTTTGTGCGTGTTTTAATTACCAGTTAAGCTCTATGATACACTGAAACGCTGTGCGTCTTCTCTGGCTAAGCGATAGAAAACGCTGGATGTCTCTTCTGAAGAAATAACACTTTCTCCTGAAGAAACGACAGTTTCCTCTGAACTGTTGTATGAAAGTGTTTTTCAATTATTATTCCAGTACAGTCCCAAAGTTAATGTTTGTGCGTGAGATTTTATGTTCTGTAGCATGTTTAACATACGATACCAAAAGGTAAACTTTATTACACTTCATGTACTTTTACATTGAACTTGGAGTGACGTCTCCAAGATGGCGCTGCCTAGAGGGTGACGTCGCGGAGACAAATTGTTTTTTTGTTCGTTTTAATTTGTTGTTTTGTTTGTTCATGTTTTGCACTATGCTTGTCTATGACCAGTCGACCCTACTACAGCCATGAGATCGGAGTGTCTTCGGGCGTAAATAACTAAGCACGCTGAATTCCTGAGTTAATATGCTATGGTAGCTAAATGCTAGCCGCACCCCTTATAACAATAAGCCCAGGCGGAGTTCTCAGAGTCATGTTTCTTTTTATTTGTTGTTTTGTTTGTTCATGTTTTGCACTATGCTCGTCGATGACTGGTCGACCCTACTACAAATATGAGATCGGAGTGTCTTCGGGCGTGTATAACTAAGTATGCTCAACTCCTGAGCTAATATGCTATGGTAGCTCAATGCTAGCTGCATCCCGGCGAACACTAAGCCCAGGCGGGGAGGGGCCGAACGAAGATGGGCGAGGTTCATGCTCAGATTGCAGTGCAGAGGGATCTACAGGACTGCTCCATGCTGTATTTCTGCGAAACATGGCTCGAGGAGAGTAAACCCGCTGGCTTGAGTGAGAGAGTGGTTACACGGCCTTCATCCCCTGCGATCCCAAGCACCGGAGTTGTCGTTCGGCCCCTCCCCGCCTGGGCTAATTGTTGGCCAGAGTGCGGCTAGCATTGAGCTACCATAGCATATTAGCTCACGATAGGTGTTCTTGTCTGCTTAGTTGCCCGAAGCTGAAGCTGCTCATCGCTGTATTAGGGTCAACCGGTCATAGACGAGCATAGTGCAAAACATGAACAAACAAAACAACAAATAAAACAAATTGAAACGAAAAAGAAACAATTTGACTTGAAGAACTCCGCGACGTCGCCCTCTAGGCAGCGCCATCTTGGAGATTTCACTCCAGGACGTCACTCCAAGTTCAATGTCAAAGGACATAACGCATAATAAAGTTTATCCTTTTGGTATCGTTTGTTAAACATGCTATAGAACATAA
>CM045728.1:70149849-70197349 GCA_024760905.1 Plotosus lineatus | reverse complement strand
TATAATTTTTAAAGGGTTTATGGGGCAGTATTGGGAGCCTTGGAACGAATCACGCGTTTTACATGTAAAATGCAGTTCAACTTACGAAAAATGCAGGTTACGAAAAAAGGCGTTGGAACGGATTAATTTCGTAAAGTGAGGTACCACTATCATGTTGCTCTTTCAGGGAATATTATCCCACATCTACTATGGTGAAATGCATATTAAATGCAATGCATATTAGCCTAATAAATTTAAAGAATAATAATAAATAAATAAATATTATATTATATATATATATATATATATATATATATATATATATATATATATATATATATATATATAACACTGCACAACCAGAAGAGGTGACCGGACCCTGAGGAAGATTGTGGAAAAGAGCCGATTCCAGACCTTGGGGGACCTGTGGAAGCAGTGGACTGGGCTTCAGATGCCGCATTCCCCAGGTTAAGCCACTTTTGAACCAAAAACAGCGGCAGAAGCACTTGACCTGGGCTACAGAGAAGCAGCACTTTTTACGGATGAAAGCAAATTTTGCATGTCATTCGAAAATCAAGGTGCCAGAGTCTGGAGGAAGACTGGGGAGAAGGAAATGCCAAAATGCCTGAAATCCAGTGTCAAGTACCCACAGTCAGTGATGGTCTGGAGTGCTACGCCAGCTGCTGGTGTTGGTCCACTGTGTTTTATCAAGGGCAGGGTCAATGCAGCTAGCTATCAAGAGATTTTGGAGCACTTT
Organism: Plotosus lineatus; assembly: GCA_024760905.1. Taxonomy (NCBI): domain Eukaryota; kingdom Metazoa; phylum Chordata; class Actinopteri; order Siluriformes; family Plotosidae; genus Plotosus; species Plotosus lineatus. The sequence continues at coordinate 70,196,613 of CM045728.1, read as the reverse complement.
ATGCTTCCATCTGCTGAAAAGCTTTATGGAGATGAAGATTTCATTTTTCAGCACAACCTGGCACCCGCTCACAGTGCCAAAACCACTGCTAAATGGTTTACTGACCATGGTATTACTGTGCTCAACTGGCCTGCCAACTCTCCTGACCTGAACCCCATAGAGAATCTGTGGGATATTGTGAAGAGAAAGTTCAGCCCCAACACTGTGGATGAGCTTAAGGCCGCTATCGAAGCATCCTGCGCCTCCATAACACCTCAGCAGTGCCACAGGCTGATTTTTTTTTGACACTTTTTTATTGGTCGGATGAAATATGCTAATTTTTTGAGATAGGGATTTTTGGTTTTTCTTTACTTTTTTGCCAAAATTATCAAGATTAAAACAATAACTTGAACTACTTCAGTTGTGTGTAATGAATCTAAAATATATGAAGGTGTAATGTTTATCAGTACATTACAGAAAATAATGAACTTTATCACAATATGCTATTTTTTTTGAGAAGGACTCGTATATACACACATTTTTTTGGGAAAATTGCAGAAAAGGTTCAGGACAGTTTTACAAATTTGAGAACCAGTGTAATAATCAGATCCATATCGTATATTTGTATTGTAAGCAAGGCTTGTGTTTGAAGATAACCTTATGTCACTTTAACTTCAACTGTAGATGTTGCTAAAGCTTCAATAATACCATAGCTAAGCAACAAAAGCTCTGAATATAGAGAAGTTTGATCAAGTTTATTTTCCATTTGATTAAAGAATTCTTATATTAACCTCAATGCTATTCAACAGAGCTGCCCCAGTGGAATTGAGGTCCAAGTACATCTCTACCCAAACAGAGCAATGCAGCAATGCTTTAGTCCTTCCATCTGTCAAACCCGCCCATCTCCTCCTTCTGCTTGAACAAACTTCCAGTAATTTTCATCAATACTGCTGTCAACATCTTCACACATTATTTTTCTAATGTACTGTCTCTATACCATTGCTGCATTGATTTTTAAATTCTGCAGCTATGTTGGAAATCTGATAAACGTGACATTGAATTTTAATGGAAAATAGCGAGTGGCAGAAGAATCTTCTACTCTGTTTTACGAATAATTTCATTGCTATCCCTAATGCACTGTAGGGATACCTGAAATTTTGTCTCTTATAAGTCCACCAAACAAAATGGAACCAGAATTACTGAACATATGTCTTATTATTTTCCTTTCGGCTTTTCCCTTTTTCAGGGGTCACCACAGCTAATCATCGGATTTGTATGTTTGATTTGGGATAGGTTTTTATGTCGGGTGCCCTTCCTGACACAACTGTTTAGCAAGGGGCAGAAACACACTGACGGCTATGCAGCCTACTCTTCACGAAAGTCAGCTATGGTTCTTTTACATGCCTGATACTATAAACAGTGCGAGACATGGCCGGCTTTTGATAACCCAGTTAGCTGTACCGGGGGAGACAGTGACAACCTTGTGGAGAGTGGAACTCGACCCCCCCAACCTTGGGATCAGCGATCCAGCGCCCTTTACCATCAGGCCACCACTGCCCCTGCGTGTGTTTTGTTTAATAGTCAAAAATAACTCATTGAGTTTTGTTCTGAAGCTCAAAAAGACATACTCAAAGATTTGTATAGCCATATACATCTCCAGAAAATTCATATCAAGCAAATTCATCTCTTGAATGCACACTTTTCCTTTTATATGTTCAAACATAGGAAACAGAGACGGAGAGGTCATTAAAGACGTCATCTAAATCAATTCACAGAATAATCTCAAATGTAAACCATGAAGGTTCTCTTGGTTACGAGCAAATCATTATGAGCTGTTATTCACTGCCATTTATTTGCCCCAGATCTCAAAGGACGACCAGAGTGGTAATAAAAAAACGCAATATATTTCTCTTCCCAAATGCGTCGAGAGGAAAAATGACGGGGGAGGGAAATCAAAGCAAGCAATCTCTAAATTTGATGTGTAAATTAGTCAGGTAAAATGACATGCAGTTTGCTTGAATTCCAGAGAACATGACAAAGCAAAGCAAAAACATATGACCTGTGAAACCTTACATTATTTACACCTTGAACATTTTAAATTAGCTTTATCATTACACCATCCTCCCCAGTTAATTAAAAAAAAAAAAAACATTAAAAAGAGAAGAGATGATCAGCACAAAAGTCTAAGACGTTCCTTAGATAATTCTCTTTTCTTGTTCACGTTCAATAATTTCCGACTGGTTGGCATGTTGGAGGGTGGCTTTTTGTGGTTATTATTAAATTGGAGATGCAAATGATCCAGAACTTCACAGACAGTTAAACATACAAAAAAAAATCCTCAATTTGAAATAAAAAAAAGCAGGGAGACGTATTCTGCCTAGAATTTGCCATGAAAGTCCATTTTAATATACTGTGTATAGACCAATATGCACAAGTAATAATACAACAGGATATACTAAATGGAAAAGGCACAATCTAATTGGTCTTTGAATCTCAGGATTAAATTTATTTAATGACAAAATTAATCCATAAATATCTTGATTGTTTGCTTTTCTTGTGTTTCCTATAGTATACACCAGAACATTTTACAGAGTGTTAAATACTTTCATGTTTGCATTAGTATTCTGAACAGACCCGGACCGATGCCATTCAAGACCTGATCTGACGATGGTGTCACAGTTAAAATATGTACATATTATAATTCCATTATAATTTGCTTTCCATGTATTTCTGCTCTGTATGTACTAAAACTCTTACAGAAAGTAAAAAAAAAAAAAAAAAAAAAAAAACAACAACAACAAAAAAAAAAGCTCACAAGTTCCCCTCTGTAATGGTAATCCATGAAAATCTTGTTTCATTGTGCTTTTTGTTTTTTTTACTTCAGTTCCTGTGTAGTATAAACTAAAACAACTATGCCAATTTTGGTGGATGACAGTACAATGTCATTGAGACAGTTCATCTCCGGGATATCAATTTCACCCTTGGTGCATATTTATTAATTTGACCAGTCAAGATCGATCGATTTATTCTGTCTATCAGTCTGTCTGTCTATCAATTTACTATATATATATATATATATATATATATATATATATATATATATATATATATATATATACTAGTCCTTCTCAAAAAATTAGCATATTGTGATAGTTAATTATTTTCTGTAATGTACTGATAAAAATTAAACTTTCATATATTTTAGATTCATTGCACACCAACTGAAATATTTCAGGTCTTTTATTGTTTTAATACTGATGATTTTGGCATACAGCTCATGAAAACCCAAAATTCCTATCTCAAAAAATTAGCATATCATGAAAACGTATTCTAAACGAGCTATTAACCTAATCATCTGAATCAACCAATTAACTCTAAACACCTGCAAAAGATTCCTGAGGCTTTTAAAACTCCCAGCCTGGTTCATTACTCAAAACCACAATAATGGGTAAGACTGCCGACCTGACTGCTGTCCAGGAGGCCATCATTGACACCCTCAAGCAAGAGGGTAAGACACAGAAAGAAATCTCTGAGCGAATAGGCTGTTCCCAGAGTGCTGTATCAAGGCACCTCAGTGGGACGTCTGTGGGAAGGAAAAAGTGTGGCAGAAAACGCTGCACAACCAGAAGAGGTGACCGGACCCTGAGGAAGATTGTGGAGAAGGGCCGATTCCAGACCTTGGGGGACCTGTGGAAGCAGTGGACTGAGTCTGGAGTAGAAACATCCAGAGCCAACGTGCACAAGCGTGTGTAGGAAATGGGCTACAGGTGCCGCATTCCCCAGGTCAAGCCACCAGAAACAGTGGCAGAAAAAAGTACTTTTTTCGGATGAATGCAAATTTTGCATGTCATTCAGAAATCAAGGTGCCAGAGTCTGGAGGAAGACTGGGGAGAAGGAAATGCCAAAATGCCTGAAGTCCAGTGTCAAGTACCCACAGTCAGTGATGTTCTGGGGTGCCATGTCAGCTGCTGGTGTTGGACCACTGTGTTTTATCAAGGGCAGGGTCAATGCAGCTAGCTATCAGGAGATTTTGGAGCACTTCATGCTTCCATATGCTGAAAAGCTTTATGGAAATGAAGATTTCATTTTTCAGCGCGACCTGGCACCTGCTCACAGTGCCAAAACCACTGGCAAAGGGTTTACTGACCATGGTATTACTGTGCTCAATTGACCTGCCAACTATCCTGACCTGAACCCCATAGATGGTCTGGGGTGCCATGTCAGCAGCTGGTGTTGGTCCACTGTGTTTTATCAAGGGCAGGGTCGATGCAGCTAGCCATCAGGAGATTTTGGAGCACTTCATGTTTCCATCTGCTGAAAAGCTTTATGGAGATGAAGATTTCATTTTTCAGCACAACCTGGCACTGTGCCAAAACCACTTGTAAATGGTTTACTGACCATGGTATTATGGTGTTCAATTGGCCTGCCAAGTCTCCTGAGCTGAAACCCATAGAGAATCTGTGGGATATTGTGAAGAGAAAGTTGAGAGACACCAGACCCAACACTGTGGATGAGCTTAAGGCCGCTATCGAAGCATCCTGGGCCTCCGTAACACCTCAGCAGTGCCACAGGCTGATTGCCTCCATGCCACGCCGCATTGAAGCAGTCATTTCTGCAAAAGGATTCCCGACCAAGTATTGAGTGCATAACTGAACATAATTATTTGAAGGTTGACTTTTTTGTATTAAAAACACTTTTTTATTGGTCGGATGAAATATGCTAATTTTTTGAGATAGGGATTTTTGGTTTTTCTTTACTTTTTTGCCAAAACTATCAATATTAAAACAACGAAAGCCTTGAACTACTTCAGTTGTGTGTAATGAATCTAAAATATATGAAAGTCTAATGTTTATCAGTACATTACAGAAAATAATTAACTTTATCACAATAGGCTAATTTTTTTTAGAAGGACTAGTATATATATATATGCTGTCCCAAATCACCGCTAGGTGTGAGAATGAATGATGAATGGTTTTGTGAGTGTTGGCCCTGAGGTGGCCTTGAGCTGGAGGTGTACCCCGCCCTCGCCCAGAGTCAGTTAAAATGGGCGCCAGCCTCCAAAAAAAGTGACCCGAATTAAGATTAAGCAGTACAGAAAATGAATTAAATGTGAATAAACATTATTTTGAAAGGATTATATTCGAAGTGTGTCATCAGAGTGTAAAACAGAAAAATAAGCCATAAAAATCATCCTGCCTTTGTTATAGATAAACATGTTTAAAAAATTATTTAAAAAACAATTATAAACAATTCATTTTAGTTTGCTTTAATGTTTGTAGTAAACTATAAATAAGTTTAAAAACACATTAAGTAACTGCAATTTAAGTAAATGCAATTATGCTCTGCTGACACCTTGAGCTCCCCTGAGCTCAAAATAGGTAAAAAAATGATCTGGTTTGATCCTTAAGCTGCTGTATAGTATATACTGTATTATTCGTCTCAGGCTCAGTCGATGTTGTTTAACTGAATAATTCTAATTGACAACAACCTCTCTGAAGAGGTAATAATTGTAAAAAGTGGACAGTTGCTTCTAATTAGCACATATTCAGTTTCATCCTAAAGAATATTACTTTTCTATTTCAGAAAATAATTCTGGGAGCCCCTGTCAGACAGAAAAGATGGGTAGAAAACAGCAAGAGAGACATAAAGACATGACACAGGCTTAGAAAGAAAGACAGAAAGACAGAAACAAAGAAAGAAATAAAGAAAGAGAGAGACTGGTGGAGTAGCACTGTACAGGCTGGCTAACAGCTGGAAGCTGACAAGTGTGTGGAACTATCGCACAAGCTGGGTGCTAAATCCCAGAAGACTCCCATGAGGCACCCTTGACCCAGCTTGCTGCCTGCACATGGCATGAAACATGCTGACGTACGCAAAACTAAAAGCACAGGTGAGGGAAGCAAATATAGTTAGCATTCTTATAATGCTCATCCCCTTTCTGTAAAGCTATATCAATGACACCACAGGTCCAAGTAATGGATGGGTTTTGGAATACAGCGTACTAGCTTTTTTTTTTCATTGGGGAGGGGCATCTGTTTCCTTGCACAAGCTTGGGAAGAAACAATTCTTGAACCTGTAGACTGAAGATCTACTGCGAAACCTAATGTCATATTTTGTTAATATAAATCATTCTTCTCAATGTTCAGCTCACCACAGTTATAAAAAGTGATTATTTGATTTTCCGTAGCCCTGTCATCCGCTGGACCTAATTTTGTCATTATTCTCTAACATCCCTTGTCAACAGGGTGTTTTTCACCATTTGATGTAAACATTATAAACTGTTTTGCTGGAGAATAAAAATTTCAGGAAATAAACAATTTCTGAAATGTGTAAACCAACACATCTAATACTTAAAAGAAAAATAATTTTATGTGCCGCCCCAAGCTAATGTTAAGCTGGCCATGGAACTACTACAACACTCCATTAATAAACAGCTAGCAGCGCAGCCCGACTGAGTTATAATTGTGGCTGGAGACTTTAACCATGCAAGCCAGAAGTCTGTCCTGCTCAGATTCTATAAAATTGTGAGTTTTCCGACGAGAGCAAAAAACAGACAGACACACACACACACACACACACACACACACACACACACACACACACACACACACACACACACACACACACGACCAGGTCTACATCAACATCCCAGATGCCTATAAAGCCAACCTTCTGTCACATTTCGGGCTCACTCTGTATCTGATTCCTGCTTATAAACTTAAAGTCTGTAGCCAAGGACCAGTAGTTAAAACAGTCCAGGTGTTGACTGAGGAAGCCACTGCAGCGCGACAGGATTGTTTTGACTCTCCAGACTGAAATATTCAGAGAGGCAGGCCTGGAGGGTCACACATCAGCTGTACTTTCCTGCAAGAACTACTGCACAGAGAATGTGACCACAACAAGGACTGTTAAAAGTGTTGCTGAACCAGAAGCCATGGTTTAGCGGTGATGTGTGCACTCTGCCAAGAGCACGTCATGATGCCTTCTTCTTCTTCTTCTTTTCCTTTCAGCTTTTCCCTTCAGGGGTCGCCACAGCGAATCATCTGCCTCCATCTCACCCTATCCTTTGCATCTTCTCTTACACCAACGACCTTCATGTCCTCCTTCACCACATCCATGAATCGTCGCTTTGGTCTTCCCCTAGGCCTTCTGCCTGGTAGTTCCAGCCTCAGCATCCTCTTACCAATAAACTCACTATCCCTCCTTTGTACATGTCCAAACAATCTCAATCTAGCCTCTCTGACTTTGTCTCCAAAACGTCTTACATGTGCTGTCCCTCTGATGTGCTCATGCCTAATCCTATCCATCCTCGTTACTCCCAAAGAGAACCTCAACATATTCATCTCTGCTACCTCCAGCTCTGCCTCCTGTCTTTTCCCCAGGGCCACTGTTTCTAAACCATACAACATCGTTGGCCTCAACACCGTCTTGTACACTTTTCCTTTCATTCTTGCCGATACCCTCCTATCACACATCACACCGGACACTTTTCTCCAACCATTCCAGCCTGCCTGCACACGCTTCTTCACCTCTTTTCCACACTCTCCATTGCTCTGGATTGTTGAGCCTAAGTACTTAAAATCCTCCACCTTTCTTATCTCTGCTCCCTGTAATCTCACCGTTCCTCTTGGGTCCTTGTCATTCATGCACATGTATTCTGTCTTACTGAGGCTAATCTTCATTCCCCTCCTTTCCAGGGCATACCTCCACCTCTCTAGATTTTCCTGCACTTGTTCTCTGCTCTCACTACAGATCACAATGTCATCTGCAAACATCATAGTCCATGGGGAATCTTGTCTAACCTCATCTGTCCATCACCATAGCAAACAAGAAGGGGCTCAGAGCTGACCCTTGATGCAGTCCCACCTCCACCTTGAACTCTTCTGTCACACCGACAGCACACCTCACCACTGTTTTACATCTCTCATACATGTCCTGTACCACTCTAACATACTTCTCTGCCACTCCAGACTTCCTCATGCAATACCACAGTTCTTCTCTCGGCACCCTGTCATATGTGTCCTCCAGATCCACAAAGGCACAATGCAGCTCCCTCTGACCTTCTCTGTACTTCTCCATTAACATCCTCAAGGCAAACACTGCATCTGTGGTGCTCTTTCTTTGCATGAAACCAAACTGTTGTTCACAAATGCTGACCTCTGCCCTTAGTCTAGCTTCCACTATTCTTTCCCATAACTTCATCGTATGGCTCATCAACTTTATCCCTCTGTAGTTGCCACAACTCTGCACGTGTCCCTTGTTCTTAAAAATGGGCACCAGCACACTTCTCCATTCCTGCGGTATCCTCTCGCTCTCTGAGTCCTTGTTGAATGTTCTTGTCATAAAATCTACTGCTACCTCTCCTAGACACTTCCATACATCCACAGGTATGTCATCAGGACCAACTGTCTTTCCACTCTTTATCCTCTTCAATGCCCTCCTCACTTCACCCTTACTAATCTTTGATACTTCCTGGTCCTCAACAGTCTCCGATTCTACTCTGTTTTGTCTCTCATGTTCCTCATTTTTAAGCTCTTCAAAGTACTCTTTTCATCTTCCCAGCACACTTCTGTCATCAATCAGTACATTTCTTTCTTTGTCCTTAATCACTCAAACTTGCTGCACATCCTTCCAATGTCTAGTTCTCTGCTGTGCCAACAATTATAAATCATTTTCTACCTCTTTACCATCCAACCTAGAATGCAAGTCATCCATACGCCCTCTGTTTGGCCTTTGACACCTTTGCCTTACGCTGTGTCTCCCTGTACTCTTGTTTACTCTCTTCGGTTTTCTCCATGTCCCACTTCTTCTTAGCGAACCTCTTCCTTTGTACACACTCCTGCACTTCCTCATTCCACCACCAAGTCTCCTTATCTACTTTCCTTCCAGATGATACACCAAGTATTCTCCTACCTGTCTCCCTGATCACATTAGCTGTAGTTGTCCAGTCATCTGGAAGCACTTCGTGACCATCCAAAGCCTGTTTCAACTCCTCCTTGAAGACAACCCGACAATCTTCCTTTTTCAACTTCCACCACTTTGTCTTCTGCTCTGCCTTTGCCTTCTTTACCTTCCTCACCATCAGCATCATCCTGCATACCACCATCCTGTGCTTTTTGGCAACACTCTCACCCGCTACTACTTTGCAGTCACTGACTTCCTTTAAATTACATCGCCTGCACAAGATGTAGTCTACCTGTGTGCTCCTACCTCCACTTTTATAAGTCACCCTATGCTCCTCTCTCTTCTGGAAGAAAGTATTCACCACAGCCATTTCCATCCTTTTTGCAAAATCTACCAACATCTGTCCCTCTGCGTTCCTGTCCTGGATACCAAACGTACCCATCATTTCCTTGTCCCCTCTGTTTCCTGCACCAACATGTCCATTGAAGTCTGCCCCAATGACCACTCTTTCACCTCTGGGGGTACTCTGCATCAATTCATCCGAACTCCCTCCAGAATCTCGCCTTCTCTTCTCGCTCACATCCTGTCTGTGGGGCATAAGCACTAACAACATTGACCATCACAATGTCAAGTTCTAACTTGAGACACATCACTCTGTCTGACACTCTTTTCACTTCTAGAACATTCCTGACAAACTCATCCTTCAAGATGACTCCGACTCTATTTCTCTTCCCATCCACACCATAAAAAAACAGCTTAAACCCTGGTTCTATGCTTCTAGCCTTGCTACCTTTCCACCTGGTCTCCTGAACACACAGTATGTCCACCTTCCTCCTCTGCATCATGTCAGCCAGCTCTCTACCTTTTCCTGCCATAGTTCCAACATTCAAAGTCCCTACTTTCCGTCCTAGACTCAGGCCTTTCCTCTTCTCTCTCTGGCAATGGACACGCCTCCCGCCTCTCCTTCTTCGACGTCTTCGACCAACAGTAGTCCAATTTCCATCAGCACCCTGTTGGTTGACGGCACTGATGGCGGTTTTTGTTAACCCAGGCCTCGACCGATCCGGTATGTCATTCTTGTGATTCGCATAGTTTATTTGGCATTTGTTTTATGCCGGATGCCCTTCCTGACGCAACCCTCTGCATTTATCCGGGCTTGGGACCGGCGTGAGGGAGAGACACTGGTTTGTGCCTCCCATCATGGCTGCATTCACGTCATGATGCCTTCAAGTCATGAAAATAGCAGGCTTATAAAGAGGCATCCCAGACCCTACGAAAAGGTATCAAAAACGCTAAACGCAACTATAAACAACTCATTGAGGAGCACTTTGAAAAAGGCAACAACAGGGATATGTGGAAGGGGATCAAGACACCCACTGGCTACAAGGACACACACACACATCAGTAGACTCCTCCTTGGACAGCACCCTGCCAGACAGCCTGAACAAGTTCTTCGCTCAGTTTGACCAAAACAATGGAGAGGAGCACACTTGCCCAGCTCTTCCAGAGAGGGGCGCCACCCTTATCTGGCTGCAACAGCACCAGATCAGAGCCACCCTGCTAAGAGTCAACACAAGGAAAGCTACTGGTCCAGATGAAGGAACTGGAAGAGTACTTAAAACATGTGCAGATCAACTAGCATGAGTTTTAATCTCTTGCGACTACAATGTATAGTTCCCGCCTGCCTCGAAACAGCCACCTTCATTCTAGTGCCTAAGAAGAGTACAGCAAGCTGCCTAAACAACTACTGCTCAGTTGCCCTAACCCCTATCATCACCAAATGTTTAGAGAGACTTGTCTCACATCAAGGCTGCCATCCCTACTGATCTCGAGCCATGTTAGTTTGCATACATGTCAACAGAGGATGCCTTCAATACAGCCCTCCATACAGCCCTCACACAGATGAACAGCAATAACTCCTATGTGCGCATGCCGTTTGTAGACTTCCACTTTTAACACAGTCCAACCACAATAACTGGTTCAGAAGTTGGACAATAGGGGCCTTGGGAGATCACTTTTCACCTGGATACTGGACTTTCTTAACAACAGACCTCAGAACGTCAGGATAGGAGAACACATTTCCTCCACTCTCATCATGAACACTGGAAAACCACAGGGGTGTATTTTTAGCCCTTTCCTCTTCTCCATTTTCAAATACGACTGTACTCCCACAGGTGGTGAAAATTGCATTTCCACTGTCACTCTTCAGAGGAGAACCAGTGGAATTATTAGGGACCCTACGTACCCTGGACACCCCCCCCGTTCTTCCTTTTCTCCTCCAGAAAAAGTGTTGACACTAAAATCGAAAACTAACAGACTCAAGAACAGCTTTTACTGATGTATATTGTGCACCTTTGACATATCCTTTTGTGTATGTGTGAATATATGTATAGGTCTGTTAATGTGTGAATATGTGGAGAGATGAGGGGACAGCCAAAGCCTAATATTTAGAGAAGCAGCTTTATTGCCTAAAGCATTGTTTCCCAACCTTTTTGAGCCAAGGCACACCTTTTACATTAGAAAAATCACGAGGCACACCACGGAACAGAAATTATACTGCCCTCTAGCAGAACAGCACTGTTACTACACACTAAGTGAAATTGGTTAATCTTCCACGGCACACCTGATGATTTCTCACGGCACACTAATGTGCCGCGGAACAGGGGTTGGGAAACACTGGCCTAAAGGTCGCTCGTTCGATTCCTGACCTAGTAGGAAAAATGTGTGGCAGTGCGAGGTGTGAGCAGCACCTTCCCTTCCTTCACATTCAAGGCTGAAGTGCACTTGAGCAAATCACCTAACCCCTGACTGCTCTCTAGGCACCCCAATGTATGTGTGACAGCCCACTGCTCTGAGTATATGCTCACTCTTTGTGTGTGTGTGTGTGTGTGTGTGTGTGTGTGTGTGTGTGTGTGTGTGTGTGTGCGCTCACTTTGGATGGGTTAAATGCAAAGGAAATAATTTCATTTATGTGATTACTGTATTTTTCGAACAATCAGGCGCACTTAAAATCCTTTAATCTTCAAAAAAATTGAGGGTGCACCTTATCCAGTCCGCCTTGGGTGTGGATGAAGCTGCGCGACTCCACCTCACTGATATCGTCAAAACTCAAGTGAAGCAAACTCATTCAGAGCTTACCGTCATTCCACTGGATTATACAAAAAACTCTAGATATCTGTTAGATATTGGTGTAAACAGGTTTTAAGTTAGAGGGATCTGGGCTTTATATCTAAATACCGGCATTCCAGCTATTCTAGTCAGATGACTTGCTGAGTAATACGTGAGTGGCTGAGAGAAGTTTACGTCAGACTTTTTCCACCTAATCTCGGTCTCTACCAACCATCACTCTTGTGACGAGGATGTTTCTGCAGCTCACGATGCTCAGCAAGCTTCATGAGAGTCTCACATTCATCACAGGGATAAAGCACTGCTACAAGTCTCCCCCTGAGACCTTGGATTAACCTTCTTGAATTGAAAGTTACAATGATACAGCTCCTCAACAGTAATGACCTCCGTTCTGTAATGAACACAATACTCACGCTGCAAATGAGTGCTGCCATGTTTTTTTTTACTGTGATGACATCGTCGCTTTAAAGAGGCGTGGCTGACAGAAGTTTAGGTCGCGACCCCCAAGAGTTTCCACCTAATCTCTGTCTCAACTGCGACTCCATGAACGCAAGTGTATAAAAGATAAAATATTATAACATAATATAATAATAAAAAATAATAGAGGGACTGGGCTTTGTGTCCAACTCGTGCAACTGTTAAACTCAGACACTGAAGATGAGGAATTTGATGGATTTGTCTAAGATGAATAAACTGAAAAAGTGTGTTTATTGTTTTACATTGTTATAACTGAACAATATTGAGTTATTGTGAATGAGTTTAATCAAGTTTGACTTATCTAACTTGTGTTTCGCTTAATGCGCCTTATAATCTGGTGCGCCTTAAGTATGGGCGCCATCTGTTCCTTGGTGTTGTGGCTTATACTCCGGTGCACCCTGTAGCACAGGAAATATGGTGAAATATGGTATCAAAATCAAAAAGATATATAGGTTTATATAGTATATGTAGTATGTGTCTATATGCGTATGTAGGTATATGCACATTTGTAGCTTAGTGTACTTCCTTTGTTTTCTTTTGTGCATTTTCTTTTTATATTTGATGTTAAGCTGATTTTCATTGGTCATGCAACAGTTGACAATAAAGATCTCTTTATTTCTTTCACAAACATGATATGGTGAGATTCAGATCCACATGGATTTATACATTAAACCTATGAAGTTTTTGTATATACATTACACACAACTGCAATAAATGAAAACAAAAATTATACTTATTGAAGCATGATGATGATGATGCCATCTCTGCACCATTCGTCAGCTGTTTCCATTCTAGCACTAGTCACCCAGGAGTATGCCTATTTCCCCTTGAGAGCAACCAGTCAGATTGTGCCATTCCCATGGAGTGCATACTAATGTCTATTTTACTCCAAAATATTCATGTTCTAATATAACCTGACATACCTCTTTATCATATTACTTTCGTTGTATGTACTTAGGAGGATTCTTGGCAGTTTGAAAAAGTAGCCAGTCAACAATCACATTTCAGACACACTCAACATTTTCATAAATTGACACTGTGTAATTTGTCTATTATAAACTTAATGTTCTATATATGGCAAACGAAAGCTATTTTAAAAGGGTCATAAATAAATTTTAAAAATTACATTCTGCATCCATGGCTCATTTTGCACCAATCTCATGTAGAAAAATGTCCAAGTCGTTGCTGTGTATATATCTACATTTCACTTCTGAAGCACTCAGATGAAAACATAAAAGAAGATTCTTTTCAATGTCAATTTAAATGGGTCCTCACTGAGACTAAATGAGTCACAGGAAAGACATTACAAAGCATTTTTTTAAAATCTCCTTTTACTCCATCAGTGGTACTCACCTTGTTCTGAAGTTGGCTGGGTGAGGATGTCCATCATAGAGAGATAAAAAATCATATTCCTCCTCCACCGCAAAAGACTGAAAGACTATCTGAATGCGGTTTCCTTCCTCTGCTACAATAACCCATGTACAGTTTGCCCCATTTGGGTAACCATATGGAAATCCAGGGCTTTCAATTGTCCCATTCCTTCCTTTTAATGTCCCACCACAAGTGTATATGAAACCTGGAAAAAAAATAAATAAAAAAAATAAGAGATACAACATAATTAACATAAGAATTATGGAAATGTACTGAGAAATACATTGAAGAACAAAACAGTGGTCTATATGACCACAAGAATGCATTCAAAAAATATTTTTGTCCAATAGCATAATCTGCTATAGATCAAGAAAATACAGCAAGGCACTGAATAAAATGTAGGTTTAAAATTTTGAAATAGTTGTATTTCTGGCTACATGGTGCATAAAAACACTACACCACTTATAATACAACAAAAATGTATGTTAAAAGATTTATATATGTTGCACACCATTTGTTGCACAATATTGTTTTTTTTTTAACAACGTTAAGAATGACTAAAGTTATTTTTAATGGGTGTCAAAAAGTGGAATTTCCACCTGTTTTGGAATGTCCATGTTCAGTATTCCACATTACCGGTTTAAGTGAAAACAGTCAGGGATTTACAAATTACTAATTCTTATCCATCCTGTTGGTTAAAATGTTACACAGGGATCCCTCACTTTCCGTGGTTAATTGGGACTGAGACCCCCTGACGACCACCAAATTCCATGAAGTAGGATCACCCTCCAACCCCCCCGACTGACATATACATGCATGTATGTGTATATAATATCAATAAATACATATTCAATGCTATAAATGCTTATAAAAACAATTAAATATTAAAAAAATATATTATATAGGAATAAATAAAATGTAAATAAATTATAAGTACACACACATAGAGAGACGCGTGCAGGCTCGCTGATGCGCGTGCACAAACTCAGATGCGCACCTCACAAAAATGTAACTAATTTTGACGGGAGGTTTTGGGCTGTTATTTGCTTTGTGTTTGTTTATGGTTTTTTGGGTTTTTTTGCATAATTGGCCTCGTTTTTGAGGCATTTTTGTTTAACCGTTTCCCTGTTCTTCCTTAATTTCCTTATTTTTTAATTTGATGAATATTAAAAAAAAAAAAAAAAAACGCGATACACTGAAGCCGCATGAACTGAAGTGCGAAGTAGTGAGGGATCCCTGTAATTTGATTCTGGTAGTTGTACACTGTTTTTCTATTTTTTGAAAAAGTATCTTTTTTGTTTTATCTCTACCAATATTACAACAGAGACATAGGAAATGTTTCCCCAGCAGGAGGGAATGACCAGCTGGCCTATAAAGTTTCAAATAATTTCAACATCCTTGACTGATTTAATCGCTGTTCAGAAAGAGTGACATGTTCCTGAAGGGATTTTCTGATTTAATGAAATGCATTTTGATATTAAATAAAAATACAAAATGTTGTGTAATAAAACCATGTGGAGTAAAAGCTTGTTTAATTAGGAGATGGAAAATCCATTACATGCTTAGCTCTCCAAATCTGCAGCACAGACAGTGTGTGATTGAGTGATTACAAATCCTCACTAAAATATACAGTAGTCTTGTAAATACGCAAAATGAATTTGGACTATGACAAAGTCGTAATTACGATCGTAACTTGTACTGTATGCTGTATTCAACATAGTGTGAGTTGTGCTTAAGGAGGAAAATTAATTTTTAAAAGGTCTGAGATAATGAGCTAATCAGAGATTTTCATTTATTTAATAAATCGGGTTAAAATTATTGTGAATTTACTGTGTTGATGAACACTATATCTTGGGTAATCTTGATTTTACAAGCAATTTATTCAGCTTGCCAGTTAAGTAGAAAATCACATTTAACTTTTGCTGAATTCTTCAAAGGGATTTCTCGTGAAAAATGACCTGTGTGCAAAACAGTCCTGAAAATCTGCTTTTATATAATACTGTATAAGGAGTATATATTTTTATTTACTGAATTCATCCAGCAAGGTAAATTATGGCCCTGCATTTAACTCATCCAAAGTGAGCATGGACACCCCCCCCCCCCCACACACACACACACAGAGCTGCCACACATTTTGGCACCCAGAGAGCAGTTGGCTGTTAGGTGCCTTGCACAAGGGCACTTCAGCCGTGAATATGGAGGAAGGGAAGGTGCAGTTCACTCCTCCACAGCCACTCATTTTTCCTGCTGGTACAGAAATCGAACCAGCAACGTTTCGGTCCAAAACATGCTTCTCTAACTATCAGGCCATAGTGCCCCCATTGTATGTATATTGTGCCCTCTTCACTTTATCTTGGTAAATGATTCTACTTGGGCACAAGTTGCATCATGTATTTGTCACAAAGTGACTGCAGCAGGGAACAGTGTGGATGCATTTGCAGGTTTAATGATGCAAGCCAGCCAGAGAAAGTAAAAACAAAATCCAAAATTATAGTTATAAACAGGCAAAGTGAACTGATCAGGCAAACAGGATTAATTCATCCATTACATTTTTCAAACCACCTAATCCTACTCAGGGTCGCAAGGATTCTAACACCCGTCAAATCCTACTTTGGGTAAGGGCAGATAACAATCTGGATAGCTTGACAGACTACATATAGGATGTCAGAAAAACAAACAAACAAATGTAAGAAGAAGCAAACAAAGTTTATACATGAAGAGTTGGGTCAGGACGGTACAGTAGTGATGCAAGCTGAAAATGGAAGAGTGTCATGTCTTCAAGGAGGAGCTGAAACAAGCTTTGGGTGGTCAGGAAGTACTGGACAACTACAGCTAATGTGATCAGGGAGACAGCTTTGAGAGTACTTGGTGTTTCCTCTGGAAGGAAAGTAAATAAGGAGACTTGGTGGTGGAATGAGAAAGTGCAGGAGTGTGTACAAAGAAAGAGGTTAGCTAAGAAGTGGGACATTGAGTGGACTGAAGAGAGTAAACAGGAGTACAGGGAGACAGTGTAAGGCAAAGGTGTCAAAGGCCAAACAGAGGGCGTATGATGACTTGCATTCTAGGTTGGATGGTAAAGAGGTAGAAAATGATTTATACAGGTTGGCACAGCAGAGAACTAGACATTGGAAGGATGTGCAGCAAGTTTGAGTGATTAAGGACAAAGAAGGAAATGTACTGATTGATGACAGAAGTGTTCTGGGAAGATGAAAAGAGTACTTTGAAGAGCTTAAAAATGAGGAACATGAGAGACAAAACAGAGTAGAATAGGAGACTGTTGAGGACCAGGAAGTAGCAAAGATTAGTAAGGGTGAAGTGAGGAGGGCATTGAAGAGGATGAAGAGTGGAAAGACAGTTGGTCCTGATGACATACCTGTGGATGTATGGAAGTGTCTAGGAGAGGTAGCAGTAGATTTTATGACAAGAACATTCAACAAGGACTTAGAGAGCGAGAGGATACCGCAGGAGTGGAGGAGAAGTGTGCTGGTGCCCATTTTTAAGAACAAGGGAGATGTGCAAGGTTGTGGCAACAGAGGCATAAAGTTGATGAGCCATACAAGAAAGTTATGGAAAAGAATAGTGGAAGCTAGACTAAGGGCAGAGGTCAGCATTTGTGAACAACAGTTTGGTTTCATGCCAAGAAAAAGCATCACAGATTTGAGTGCTTTGAGAATGTTAATAGCGAAGTACAGAGGAGGTCAGAGGGAGCTGCATTGTGCCTTGTGGATCTGGAGAAAGCATATGATAGGGTGCCAAGAGAGGAACTGTGGTATTGCATGAGGACGTCTGGAGTGGCAGTGAAGTATGTTAGAGTGGTGCAGAACATGTATGAGAGATGTAAGAGTTCACGTTGGAGGTGGGACTGCATCAAGGCTCTGCTCTGAGCCCATTCTTGTTTGCTGTGGTGATGGACAGGGTGACAAACAAAGTTCTACAAGAATCTCCATGGACTATGATATTTGCAGATGACATTGTGATTGGTAATGAGAGCAGAGAACAAGTGGAGGAAAATCTAGAGCGGTAGAATTATGTCCTGGAAAGGAAAGGAATGAAGGTTAGTCACAGTAAGACAGAATACAGCTGTGTGAGCAAGAAGAACCCAAACGAAATGGTTAGGTTACAGGGAGCAGAGATAAGTAAGGTGGAGGACTTTAAGTACTTAGGCTTAACAGTCCACAGCAATGGGGACTGTGGAAAAGAGGTGAAGAAGCATGTGCAGGCAGATTGGAATGGTTGGAGTAAAGTGTCCGGTATGATGTGTGATAGGAGGGGATCAGAAAGAATGAAAGGAAAAGTGTACAAGACGGTGATGAGGCCAGCGATGTTGTATGGTTTCGAAACAGTGGCCCTGGGGAAAAGACAGGAGGCAGAGCTGGAGGTAGCAGAGATGAAAATGTTGAGATTCTCTTTGGGAGTAACGAAAGTGGATAGCATCAGGAATGAGTACATCAGAGGGACAGCACATGTATGAGGTTTTGGAGACAAAGTCAGAGAGACTAGACTGAGATGGTTTGGACATGTACAGAGGAGGGATAGTGAATATATTGGTAGTAGGATGCTGAGCTTGGAACTACAAGGCAGAAAGCTTAGAGGAAGACCAAAGAGGAGATTTATGGATGTGGTGAAGGAGGACATGAAGTTAGTTGGTGTAAGAGAAGAAGATGCAGAGGATAGGATGACATGGAGGCAGATGATTCGCTGTGGTCTGAAGGGAACAGCCGGAAGAAAAAGAAGAAAGATTATGTTAATTTCTGTTAAAATAAAAAAGTGTCTGTCTTACATATATCACATACACACAGATTATGCTGGTACAGTAGGCCCTTGATATTCACGGGGGCTCGGTTCCGGCCCCTCCCGCAAATGAAGATAATCCACGAGTTCTGTACCCGGAAACCCCATGTATCAGAGTACATGCGCGAATGAGCAACCAGAAGTAAAATATTATGTATCTATTGCATGCGCTAAAATATTCTTCTTAAAAACATTCTACATACAGTCTTACTCATTAATTCAGTCTCTCTCTCTCTCTATATATATATATATATATATATATATATATATATATAGATATATATATAGAGGATTTTCTGAGTAGATCCTTCCGTAGGAGAGTGCTCAATAACAAAAATAAAATGTCTTTGTCCTGTCCTTTTATTTTTGTTTTTATATATATATATATATATATATATATATATATATATATATATATGTTTTCATTTTGTAGGTATAATATATTAACCAGTTAAGCTCTATGATGCCGCTCTCTTCTGAAGAAATAAGACTTTCTCCTGAAGAACCGACAGTTTCCTCTGAAGTGCCTGAAGATAATCATCTGAACTGTTGTAAAGCTGTAGTATTAAAGTCTTTTTCAATTATTATTCCAGTACAATGCCCAAGTTAATGTTTATGATAAATGTTTAGAAGCCACGGAGCAGTTCAGCCACACCCCCTCAGCCGGGACAGTTAGTTAGAGAACACAGCCGTCAAAATCAAAGTCCCCCAAAAAGAACATAAAATAACATGAAATGTAATAAATTGGATAAACAAAACAAAACGATAAACATGCTACACCACAGTACATAAAATCACACATACAAAAATTCTAAAAAATTAACTTAGGTACTGTACTGGAATAATGATTGATAAAGACTTTAATACTAGAGTGCTTTCAGATGTTTATTTCTTTTCAAGCACTTCAGAGGAAACTGTTGTTTCTTCAGGAGAAAGTCTTATTTCTTCAGAAGAGACATCCAACGTCATTATCTTTTCGAGCACTTAGCCAGAGAAGACGCACAGCCTTTGAGTGTCATCACAAAGCCTAACTGGTAATTAAAACACACGAAAAAAAAGAGGCTCATTGAAAACTTGTGTGTGAATGAGGAAAAAGGGGCGTTACATCATCTCAACAAATCAGCAGGAAGGAGGACAGCCATTGGCTGAATTTGAGTGACGCGTGAGCTGCTCGGTCCGCGAATACTTAAAGCGTGAGTACAAAACCGCAAATAGTCAAGGGCCGACTGTACTCTTTAAATTTAATCCAAAATGCGACAGACATATATTACAAATAAACAAAAATGCACATAACTCATTCACTCACGCGGTTTAAAAATGCTTAATCTTACCAAGATTGCTGCTAGGGTCAGACTCTCGGCTGACTATAGGCAAAGGCTGAATACTGTACACCCTGAGCAACTCAAGTTATCAAAAAGACAATATATGCACAGAATCATTCATACTTACACTCACACCCAGGGGCATTTTTCGAACAGCAAATTAATCTGGTGTGTATTGTATTTGGCAGGGCACCGGAGTAACCTGAAGGAAACCCACACAAGCACTAGGAGACCATGTACACTCCACAAAAAAATCACTCTGGCAAAGCCCGGGACCTGGACCTTCTTACTGTGAGGACTACATGCAACCTGTGCCATCCTCCATGTAGTCAAATAAACAAAGACAGATAGGTAAATAAACAGACAGAGGGAGTGTGGTGAAATTTGTACAAAACCTGAAATTATCCAACAAAGATCTCATAACATCATAACACACATCTCATAACAGCAAGCAATGATTTATTTATCTTTGCAAAGAGTCACCCATCAGACCCACAACAGAGTATGCATATGAAAGGTATGCTTCTCTCTTCTTATCATCCTCTGTTATACTGTACTCAGATGTTGGGTATCACAACACTCTCAGGTGAGTTGAGCCAGGCACTGAGTCAGCCATTACTTGATTACCTGTTTTTTGTACTTCTTTTTACCTAATTAATGGACTCTTGATAAAATCATCACTGTTATCTTCACATACAAGTCTAACTGAAATTTTCCAACCCAACAGTTGCTCATCGTGTGGAAAAAGGCTATTCATCTTTAGTTAACTGATTCCACCACAAAGATTTTATAATCGCAGTTCATTCCTGTGTGTTGTGCTCAATGATGATTTAAATTGTGTATTCAAGTCTGTTTTGTGCATCATACAATGGATTTGTTCAGCACAAGTCACACACTTGACACATGTGTATGAGCTGCTGTCTGCCACTCCTTAAATGCTTCTAACCTTATTTGCTGGGAAAGCCGATGACACTCCAGGCCCTAATTGCCCTGCAAGCTGCTGTGACAAATTAGCACCTACATGGTGTGAAATGAGAGCACAAGTCTCGCTTACACACACAAATACAATTTGATGAGACTGGGAATCTGGAAGGAGAATTGCATGAAAGTTTAGTCCCCTATCTCATGATTATGATGAAGCTGAATTGAACAGTTAAAAAGAACACAATGCACAACACATAACAGATGCACTGCTGAAGAGATGTCATTTTGGGGGAAGGATGCGCCACATAGTGACAAAAAAGGATGAGCATAACATGGGTCAGTATACACCAGTCTGCACCTCTGGTGTTGCACATGTCAGTGTTGGCATTCCTACCCTTTAAGGTAATAATGATGAACTTTATTTCTGAGGGATCCAGTAGAGAACCAGGGTTAGAATAATGAATATCTATTAATATATTGGCTTTTTATACAATTACTTCTCGATTTAGTCTTCACACTGCTGTTTTAATGGCCTCCACTGTTTGGGGAAGACTTTCCATTACCAATTGCAGCATGGCTGTAGATATTTGCGCTCAATCATCCACAACAGCATTAGTGAGATCAGGCACTGATGTCAGGATGAGAAAGCCTGGGGCACAATCTGTGTGAAATGAGATGCATTTTATACAAATTAAAAATGCTTAAGAAACACTTTGGGGGATGATTAACCTGCTTTATCATGATCATACCAAAAAGAATCACCACAGTATATGGTGAAAGGCTTGTTTGGTTACCAAATGTGGCCAGTGTTGTTCAAGTATATGTAGTCGACTTGAGGTATTATACACCAAATATGTCTAGCCATGCCTTCATGAGCTCAAATTTAGTCACCTTTCCACCGTCATTCCAGAACAAGCTAGGGATATTTCAAGGCTACCAGATATTTGTAACCTGGGGATTTGATCCTAAATCTGTGTCTATGAAGCTCTCATCACAGCAAACAAGTTTAGTGAACTCTTGAATAAACTGACTATCACTGCAAGCAAAAAGTAAATATTCAACCTTTTACATGGAGGGTCCAAATGTAAAAAAAAAACTAATTTACATTTAGTTGAAGCATTGTGGAGTTATGGTTTAAAAAACTAAGGTGATAAGCTATTTGTTGCAAAAAAAAAAAAAAAAAAAAAAAAAAAAAAACCAGACAGACACAAATAAATCCCAGCTGTGACAAACAACAGAAATGCTCTTGGCTCTCCTAGCTTACCCAGCTTTTGGCTTGACATGGAATTACGCCTTTTGTTCACATGGTATTGTCATGATAGAACAGGTTTGCATCACTTGGTTTCAGTAAAGCAAAATGATTATGATACAGCATACAAAGATAATCCACACGACTGTGTACTTATGACTTTGTGGCAAAAGTTGAAAAAAGAACCACACATTGGTGTGAATGGCAGGAAACTGGTCATACAATGTACTGACAGACATTTTCTTTCAATCAAATATGAAGAAAGTCTGTTCAATTGCACAAAGAGGTTTCTATAAATTTGAGCTCGAGCTCTTGATAGTCTCTGCTGTTTAATATAATGTTGGTACACCAGCTGAAAAGATGAGTAAAGGGTAGTAGAACTGACAGAGATATGATGGGACTGGAAATCTTTGTCACATAAAATTAAAGGGAAGGTTTTACCATACAGAAAGTTAGACAGGTTTTCCAAACTTTCAACTAACTTTCAACTTAAGCATTTGTAACTTGCATAAGGAGTAATTGAGGAACTATTTAGAAGTGTGTTCACTCATTTATAAAATATAAAGAAATACGTTTAAAATTTAAAAAATAAAAAATAAATCTTGTTTTATTGTGAATTTTTATTTATTTATTTACCTAAATACTGTACTGTATCTCGTAAAACAGTTACTGTATGCATCTTCACTTACAGTTTGTCGCAGTCACCTTGAGCAGGCATCATTATAAGCATGCTTTAAAACTGGTAAAATAAACCATAAAAAATTCATTTTACACTTTTCTTGTGCTTCTATGTATTATCTTTCTAAAAATGTAAAAAAAAAAAAAAAAGAAGTGCATTTAAGAACACAACAATTTATGTTCTGCTCAAGGAACATATGGAGCTCATCTTCCTCTGCTGAGAATAAAATATGATAAAGTAAACAATAATTTAATATAACTTTTGTTGTTGCTATATACGAAAATCAATGAGTTCCTGCTTGTTACACACCAGCTAAACCTTGTCACACAAGTGTACGAAACTGATAATATGATTTAGAAAAATGACCAGAGAAATAGAATTTTAGTGTGCACTTTTGTTTATGTTCCTGTGCAGTATTATATGGGGGGCTGGTGGTGTAGTGGGGCTGGTGGTGTAGTGGATAGGGTGCTGGGCTCATGATCTTGCGAGGTTGTGTGTTCGAATCCCAGTTAGACCCCACTGTGCTAAGACCCATGGGTCTTAACCACAATTGTGCTTCTGTTCACCCAGCAGTACAAATGGGTACCAGTCAAAATATACTGGGAAGATAACCTATGATGGACTAGCGTCCCATCCAGGAGGAGTTTACCTCCTGGTAGCGTCATGCGATGGAAACCAGGGACAAGCACCGGCCTGATGAGCCACTAGGCTCAGGTGTAAAAAGCCCAACAGACTACCTACCTAATATAAATATATTGATCTCAGGTTCTGTGAATATTGCTGAATGGCATATTCAGCAACATCGCCTTTGGTGGATAATTGTTAATTATCAGAGTTGTACAGCGTCTCTTTCAATCCAAATCGAGCTTGAATCTGATAAATGTGTAAAGTTTTCTAGCATCCCATTAATATTGTGTGAGGCTTTGTATAAAGCATTGGGCCAAAGGGAGATCATTTTAATATATTATCTTTTAAAGGTAATATGTGTCACATTTTCAACAAACTTAATGAAAAGCAGTTTTTTGCTTGCAAAACACAGCAAGAGCGATTAAAGTTAACAAGCAATTGCTTACCCCTGCAGTTAAATATTGTACTGATAAGAAAATATGGTTTAGACAGTGCAATTGATTATGCTGCAGCCCCAGAGAGAGAGAATGCTGCTAAATTACCATCTTGACCTCAGCAATGAGATTAATGTGGAGATTTAGTAGCTTGTGCCCACACCCTGGGTGAACTACCCACAGTCTGAGCTCTGAAACTTCAGATAAAAACAAAGACACGGAGAGCTCGGAATCTATGGATAAAACACAGAATGAACAATCTAGTTAATGGAAGTTTACTATTGCCTGCACATCCATTAAGGAGCTAATTACCTGAAAATAAAAGAGGACTGTTGCAGCTCACAAATATTAGCTAGCACGGAGAACAGATTCATAGAAGTATATTAAGAATATAAGAACTTGTTTGAGTTGTTGATAAGGTGTTCATTTTAGTCAGGAGAATCCATCAACATCCAACTTACTGCAGAAAATTATTTTAAATGCAAAGTGGCCTGAAGCAGTGGTGATAGGGTAGTGTATCACTGATCCCATGGCTGGAGGTTAAAGCGCTGTCAATATCTCACTGTCTGTGGTGAGAAGCATGTAAAATAATCACTTTCATCATGGGTAGGCTGCGTGTTTCTGC
Organism: Plotosus lineatus; assembly: GCA_024760905.1. Lineage (NCBI taxonomy): Eukaryota > Metazoa > Chordata > Actinopteri > Siluriformes > Plotosidae > Plotosus > Plotosus lineatus. Next base: position 70,172,105 of record CM045728.1, on the reverse strand, counting down.
CCTGTGATGGCCTTTTGTCCAGGGTGCATTCAATGTCTCTTTCTACTAAATTTTGGGACTCTTCATTTCCCTTCGGCTTTTCTCTTCAGGGGTCGCCACAGCAAACCATCCGCCTCCATCTCACCCTATCCTCTGCATCTTCTACTCTTACTCCAACTACCTTCATGTCCTCCTTCACCACATCCATAAATCTTCTCTTTTTGTCTTCCTCTCGGCCTTCTGCCTGGTAGGTCCAACCTCAGCATCCTACTACCAATATACTCACTATCCCTCCTCTGTACATGTCCAAACCATTTCAATTTAGCCTCGCTGACTTTGTCTCCAAGACGTCTAGCATGTGCTGTCCCTCTGATGTACTCATTCCTGATCCTATCCATCCTCGTTACTCCCAAAGAGAACCTCAGCATTTTCATCTCTGCTACCTCCAGCTCAGCCTCCTATCTTTTCCCCAGGGCCACTGTTTCGAAACCATACATCACTGGCCTCATTAAGTCTTGTACACTTTTCCTTTCATTCTTGCCGATACCTTCCTATCACACATCACACCGGATACTTTTCAACCATTCCAACCTGCCTGCACATGCTTCTTCACCTCTTTTCCACACTCTTCATTGCTCTGGATTGTTGAGCCTAAGTACTTAAAATTCTCCACCTTCTTTATCTCTGCTCCCTGTAACCTTACCGTTCCTCTTGGGTCCTTGTCGTTCACACACATGTATTCTGTTTTACTGAGGCTAACCTTCATTCCTCTCCTTTCTAGGGCATACCTCCACCTCTGTAGATTTTCCTGCACTTGTTCTCTGCTCTCACTACAGATCACGATGTCATCTGCAAACATCATACTCCATGGAGATTCTTGTAGGACTTTGTTTGTCATCCTGTCCATCACCATAGCAAACAAGAAGGGGCTCTGAGCTGACCCTTGATGCAGTCTCACCTCCACCTTGAACTCTTCTGTCACACCGACAGCACAGCTCACCACTGTCTTACATCTCTCATACATGTCCTGCACCACTCTAACATACTTCTCTGCCACTCCAGACTTTCTCATGTAATACCACAGTTCCTCTCTCGGCACCCTGTCATATGCTTTCTCCAGATCCGCAAAGGCACAATGCAGCTCCCTCTGACCTTCTCTGTACTTCTCAATTAACATCCTTACATGACCAGCATAAAAACTTAATCACGCATCCCTCACTCTGCAACATCTGCACCATTGTCTGCATATACAGTAGGCCCTTGACTATTCTCGGTTTTGCATTCACGATTTGCATATTCGCGGACTGCCGGTTCTTACACGTAATTCAATTTCAGCCGATGGCTATCCTATTCCCTGCTGATTGGTTGAGATGATGTAACGTCCCTTTTTCCTCATTCGCACACAAGTTGTCAATGAGCCTTTTTTAGTGTTTTAATTACCAGTTAAGCTTTATGATGCCACTCAAACACTGTGCGTCTTCACTGGCTAAGCGATGGAAAAGGTGATGACATTGGATGTCTCTTCTGAAGTAATAATACTTTCTCATAAAGAAACAATAGTTTCCTCTGAAGTGCCTGAAGAGGAATAATCACCTGAAAGCATTCTAGTATTAAAGTCTTTTTTCAATCATCATTCCAGTACAGCAGCTAAGTTAATGTTTAGAATGTTTGTGTGTGTAATTTTTATGTACTGTGGTGTAGCATGTCTATCGGTTTGTTTTGTTTATCCAATGTATTACATTTCATGTTCTTTTTGTTATGGTCTGTGTTTTGGGGGGACTTTGATTTTGATGTCTGTGTTCTCTAACTCTAACTGTCCGCTCCGGCTGAGGGGCATGGCTGAGCTGCTCCTTGGCTCACACCTGAATTGCACTCTTATCTACTCTCAATAAACACAAGCATGCTCACCTCTGCACCAGAGGATTAACTCACATGTTTCTTGCAGGTGACAAACGGAGCTTGTGCTTATCCGGACTTCTGATCTTTTAAGGGTGCAAGATCAAGCTCCATGTGTCACCTGCAACAAACGCCTCACATTCAAAGGAGAAGGACTTAAGAAGCACGCTTTAATTGAGGTGAGCATGTGGTTTGTGTTTCTAGGGAGTAAATGAGATGACTTAATTCACTATGAACTACATTCAGCCCGAGCAGCTCAGCCACGCCCCTCAGCCGGAGCAGACACAAACAAACATTCTAAACATGAACTTAGGCACTGTACTGGAATAATAATTGAAAAAGACTTTAATACTACAGCTTTACAATATATATATATATATATATATATATATATATATATATATATATATATATATATATATATAGAGAGAGAGAGAGAGAGAGAGAGAGAGAGAGAGAGAGAGAGATAAAGTATACTCTGTCTGTCTTCCTTTCGGCTTTTTTCCCTTTTATTCGGGAGTTGCCACAGCGAATCATCTGATTCGCATGTTTGGTTTGGCAGAGGTTTTTTTTTTTACGTCGGATGCCCTTCCTGTCACAACCCTTTTTAGCAAGGGACAGAAACACGCTGACGACTTTGCAGCCTACTCTTTACGAAAGTCAGCAATGGTTCTTTTACATGCCTCACACCATAGACAGTGAGAGACATGGCCCGCCTTTGATAACCCAGTTAGCTGCACTGGGGGGGGACAGTGACAACCTTGTGGAGAGTGGGACTCGAACCCCCAACCTTTGGATCAGCGATCCAGTGCCCTATACCACTAGACCACCACTGCCCCTACAGATAAAGTATACTCTATAATGTTTATATATTTTATTAATAAATATCACATCACAGTACAAAATTTAAAAGGTTTTTCTTCATCATTACCACATTTTAGTACATTAATACTGTATTAATGAGTAAGACTGTCTATAGAGTGTGTTTAAGAAGCATATTTTAGCGCATGTAATACATACATAGTATTTTAATTATGGTTGATCATTCACGCATGTAATATGATACATGGGGTTTTACTTCCGGGTACAGAACTCGCGGATTATCTTCATTCGCAGGAGGGGCCAGAACCAAACTCCCGCGAATATCGAGGGCCTACTGTACTTCATGTAACTGCTCTTGAATAAAGAAAACTCTCATTAGATGTGAAATGTTGGTTTCTAAGTCAGTAAATGAATAGTTACGGAAATCAAATTAATAATTAGGACTGGCATTTCAAATATTATGTCAGTGTTTTTATATTCATATTTTTTTCCTATAGCCATATATAATATCCCTCACTACTTCGTGCTTCAGTTTCTGCGGTTTTAGTGCATCGTGGGATTTCAAAAATATTAATCGAAAAATTAAAAAATTAGGAAGTTAAGGAAAAATAGGGGGAAAGTTAAGGAAAATGCTGCAAAACAAGGCCAATTATGAACCCTTCCCCCCCCAAAAAAAAAAAACAAAACACAAAACTACTTACATTTTTATGTGAGGTGAGCATCTGAATGTTTCCCCGCGTATCTGTGTGTGTATTTATATTTTATTTACATCTTGTGCATTATTTTTGCATGTTTAATTGTTATTATAGGTATTTATAATGTTGAATGTGTATTTATTGATATTATATACACATATACAGGGATCCCTCACTTTCTGCGGTTAATTGGGACCGAGATCCCCACGCGACCATCAAAATCCGCAAAGTAGGGTCACCCTCCCTCCCACCCCCACCCTTGACTGATGTATATGTACATGTATATGTGTATATAATAATCAGTAAAAACATTCAATTCTATGAATGCTTACAATAACAATTAAACATTAAAAAAATATAAGATGTAAATAAAATATAAATAATGACGCTCCCCAATTTACCAGCATTCACTTGCAAACATCCGGAGATACGAACAGGGCTGTCCGAGGTCGAAAGTGAAAGTGAAATGAAATTGAAGAACAAGTTGAAATAAAAATGGAATAAAATCTGTAGAAAGATATAGCATAAATATAAGTATGAAATATGACTAAACATTATCCTGAGGTACACTTAATACTGTGGGGCCGGTGGCGTAGTGGTTAGGGTGCTGCGCTCATGATTGGGAGGTTTACCACTGGGCAAGGTCTCAACCACAAATGTGCCTCTGTTCACCCAGCAGTATAAATGGGTACCAGTAAAATATACTGAGAAGGTAACCTGCGATGGACTCGTGTCCCATCCAAAAGGAGTTAGACTCCTGGTCGCTTCACGCTACAAAAACTGGGGATAAGCACGGCCTGATGAGCCACTAGGCTAGGGTGTAAAAACCCAACAGACTTGACCTTTTTTTACCTACCTTTAAAAAAAAAAAAAAACGCGATGCACTGAAGCCACATGAATTGAAGCGCGAAGTAGGGGTCACTGTACATGTATGTGTACATCAGTCAAGGGGGTCGATCCGACTTCTCGGAAATCAGCGGTCGCAGCGGGGTCTCGGTCTCCATTAACGGTGGAAAGTGAGAGATCCCTCGCTACTTCGCACTTTAATCCATGCGGCTTCAGTGTATCACGTCTTTTTTTTCTAAAAATATTCATCTAATTAAAAAATAAGGAAATTAAAGAAGAACAGCGAAAAAAGTTAAGGAAAATGCCGATTATCCAAAAAAAAAAAAAAAAACCTAAAACACACAAAATAAAAACCAACCCAAAACCTCCCATGAAAACTAGTTCCATTTTTGTGTGCATGCGCGCTCGTCTGTATGTGTGTGTATTTATATTTTATTTTCATCTTATGCATTATTTTTCATGCTTAATTTGTATATTATAAACATTTGTAGCATTGAATATGTATTTATTGATTTTATATACTAGTATACATATACATGTCCGTGTCCGTCGGTGGGGGGTATTTGGAATCCGGTGGTCGCGGGGGATCTCAGTCCCAATTAACTATGGAAAATGAGGATCCCTCATCATATCCATTTCTGAGAATTACATTTCCATTTTATTTAAAGAGGTTATATTTTCTACGTACACAATGGCAATGAAACAGTGCACTAATGGTAATGCACAGAGCATTGGGGAGGCCGAGTATGGCTGTCTTGCATACAGAATCAGACACTGAGTCTAACATATGTCATTTCCTCAGAGTCAGATCCAACTTTGGGGAGAGTGCTAATAGTCCAGCAATAAGGCAGACTGAAGATCAGCGTGTAAAGAACAGTATATTGCAGCAGTATTTAAATGAGACTTTTATTAAGTCTACCCTGGCAAACTAATGCTGAATCCTCATCAAATGTTTCCAAAGCAAATACTTCTATTGTTGTAGTGATGATTGACTGAGCTACTGTACAATGCACTACTTTTATCACTGAGCTATTATACTAGATTTAAAGTGCATGAACTGTTTGTGCGGCATGAAAAGGAAGCATGATTCTGGCAATATCTGACATGAACATAATAAGTTTGAGATCAATTTCTCTGGCAGTAAGACCACTAATATCTCTACTGTTACAGGCTGATAAAACCATGCACTCCTGAAATTTACCACACATAATAGTCTCTAGAGTACACACGGAATGGTAGCCAAAAAAGGCTGAAACACCTTCCTGATGAGAGAGATTGAAAGATAACCAGCAACGGCCTAAAAGGTAAACAAACACAGAGTTGCTCTCCCAAGTACATATCCTGTCACACGCACATAAATTGATCCAAGAAATCTAAACAGCAGTTAACAGCAGAAACATTTTATTTATTTATTTTTTCATCTTATTTTGATTATTACTCAAATAAATTTATAGAATAGCACATCTTTGGCTTCCAAGTGGCACATCGACAAGGTGCATGACTATTAACCACATGAGGTCACCATGAGGTCACAATTTCATATAATCCAAAAAGAAAAATAAAGTGCAGGCTACCTTCTTAAAAAGTTTGAAAAAAAATTGTTACGTAGTTTTTGTGCAATTGCAATACAGTAGGCCCTTGACTATTCGGGGTTTTGCACTCACGGTTTGCATATTTGCAGACTGCCCAGCAACTGTCACGTCATTCAAAGTCAGCCAATGGCTGTCCTCCATCCTACTGATTGGTTGAGATGATGTATACGCCCCTTTTTTCCTCATTTGCGCACAAGTTGTCAATGAGCCTTTTTTTAGTGTTTTAATTACCATTTAAGCTCTATGATGCCACTCAAACGTCGGCTAAGCGCCAGAAAAAGGTAATGACGTTGGATATTGCTTCTGAAGAAATAAGACTTTTTCCGGATGAAATGACAGTTTCCTCTGAAGTGCCTGAAGAGGAATAATTATTGGAACTGTTGTAAAACACTCCACTATTGAAGTCGTTTTCAATTATTATTCCAGTACAGTACTTAAGTTAATGTTTAGAATGTTTAGTGAATGTTTGTGTGTGTGTGATTTTATGTACTGTGGTGGAGCATGTTTCTCATTTTGTTTTGTTCATCCAATTTGTTACATTTATTGTTCTTTTATGACCTTTTTGTTATGGTCTGTGTTTTTGGGAGACTGATTTTGGCGGCTGTGCCTCTAACTGTTTTCTCTCTGCTTCGGCTGAGGGGCGTGGCTGAGCTGCTCCGTGGCTCACACCTGAATGCACTATTCTCATTTACTCCCGATAAACAAAAGCAAGCTCACCTCTGCACCAGAGGATTAACTTGCATCACGTCACCGCTTATTTGGTTTGTAATGCTCTCTAACGCTCTCACTCTAAAACTCCGTTTTCTGAGCTGCTCGGACTGAATGCAGTTCATACCAGAATTCAGTCATCTGATGCCTCACAAATAATGTAATACCTTCCTCTAGTGGGCATTTTTGAAAACTTCAATGCTGTCTGTTTCAAGGAGAATGTATTTAAAGGTGCTCTTTATATATATATATATATATATATATATATATATATACACAGTGATACCTCAGCTCACGAACATAATTGGATCCCAGAAAGTGTGTGTAAGGCGAAAAGTTCGTCTTCCGAACATTTATTTCCCAGAAGAAACCATTAAAATGAGAATAATCCGTTCCCAGGTCCCCATAAAAAATAATTTTCTACTAAATAAGCCTTAAAACTACACAAAAATATACCTTATTTTATGTATAATAAATGTGCTATTGTATTGTAATTAAAGAAATAAACTGTACTGTATAATAAAGTCGTTTTATTTACCTTTGTGATGGTAGTTGATGGCTTGATGGAATGGAGTGGGAGGAGGAGGGAGGGAGGGAGGGACTTACTGTTTGGAAGGAGTGTTTGGAAACGCCTACTGTTTGGAAACACCCTTAGCCACACACGCACCCTTAATAGCTTCCTTGTTCTTAAGGATGGGAGCAATGGTAGACTTAGCGTACTGGTACTGGGACGCTGAGTCACACAAACGCACACCTCGTTTGTGTTTTTCAATGATCTCCGCCTGTGGTGGGGTCTTTTTCGGTCCCATAATAGCAAAAGTACACTCAATATGGTCCAAAATGTCTATCAAACACAAACCACTTCCGCACTCAAAGAAAGGGGGTGACGAACTGTGACGCCGTGAGCGTGCGTCAGCTTCTCGTGGCCGCCACCGTGGCGCTGTTCGACCGCGTGGTTTGATTCATCCGCCGAAAACTAGTTCGTCAGCAGAGACTATATGCTCGCAAATTTAATGTTCTTGAGCCGAAAAGTTAGTGAGCTTAAGCGTTCGTCAGCGGAGGTTTTACTGTGTGTGTATATATATATATATATATATATATATATATATATATATATATATATATATATATACATACACACACACATTTTTCCTAAATTTTTGTCCATTCAAAAATTCAAACAATGCGAGAGTTGCTCTCTCATTGGCTGTCTCCCAAAGTCTCGCCCCGCTGGCCTCCCAATGGCCAGGAGGGAGCTGAACTGCACCCATACTTCCTGTTTGCCACACGCGTGGAGGAGAGTTGAACAGGAATGTTGACTCGTGAGTTTTTTTGAGATTGATCATTGCAGTGTTATATTTCGTTATCCATCATGTACCCGGAAAATACAGAAAAGCAGATATACAGTGACGGAGGCGATTATTTCGGAATATTGAAGCATAAGGAGGCATGAAAACAGAGTGCTTCGTGGGACAAGACCTCCGATCTCGCAAAGAAGCAAGTTAATATTGAATCAGGACCTATGATCTTTCAAACGGGTACTGTAATACTGTAACAAGCGTGTGCGCTGCGTGTGGGCGGAGCCCGCATTCGGCAAAAAACGACAGTGAAAGAGAGAGGTGTGTGTGTGTGTGTGAGAGAGAGAGAGAGAGAGAGAGAGACAGAGAGAGAGAGATAGAAACAGAGACAGTGTTATGTGTGTGTGTGTGTGTGTGTGTGTGTGTGTATCAATAAAAATGTTTAATAATGGTTTAATTAATAAATATGTTAATAAAATGGTTTAATCTGTTAATAAAATGTTTAAATGGTTTAATAAATAATTTTCTTTTTCTTTTAACACATATTTCATACATATTTCATACAAAATTGGTGTACTTTTATCATTTTTAAAGGGTTTATAGGTTAGTCTTTGGAGCCATGGAATGAATCACCCATTTTACATGTAAAACACGCCTCTACTTACAAAAACTCCAGGTTCCGAAAAAAGGCTCTGGAACGGATTAATTTCATAAGCAGAGGGCTGAGTGTATATATATATATATATATATATATATATATATATATATATATATATATATATATACAAAAGGACAGGACAAAGGCTTTCTATTGAAACTCCATTTATCACTACAGATCTGTTTCGAGGGGTGGTGAAACCATCCCCTCTCTTCAGGTGATTACAGAAGAATGATTACAAAGTGCTGGGGGAGGTACTATGTCGATGAACATGGTGTCCTCTAGATGGGGTGGTTCACATTATGTATTCGGGGGCGGGTTTTTTTAAAATATCGATACATGCATACATGTGCAGACAATAGTTTTTCTCATGCCCATGGACTCATATGTACACACGTTTATATATATATATACGTTCACGTGTGTAAGCACATACACACATACACAAGTATACATAAACATTATGTATACTTGTGTATGTGTGTATGTGCTTACACACGTGAACGTATATATATATATATATAAACATTATGTATACTTGTGTATGTGTGTATGTGCTTACACACGTGAACGTATATATATATATATATATATATATATATATATATATATATATATATATATATATACACACGTGTGTACATATGAGTCCATGGGCATGAGAAAAACTATTGTCTGCACATGTATGCATGTATCGATATTTTAAAAAACCACTCAATACATAATGTGAACCACCCCATCTAGAGGACACCATGTTCATCGACATAGTACCTCCCCAGCACTTTGTAATCATTCTTCTGTAATCACCTGAAGAGAGGGATGGTTTCACCACCCTCTAAACAGATCTGTAGTGATAAATGGAGTTTCAATAGAAAGCCTTTGTCCTGTCCTTTGTTTATTTGCTCTACCAAAAAGTATTGAGCACTCTCCTACGGAAGGATCTACTCAGAAAATCATATATATATATATATATATATATATATATATATATATATATATATATATATATATATATATATATATATATATATATAAATAATGTGTATATTTTATTATTAATTAATATCACAGTAAAAAAAAAATTCTGAATCATTACTACATTTTACTACATTAATACTGTATTAATGAGCAAGACTGTCTATAGAATGTGTTTAAGAAGCATATTTAGCGCATGTAATACATACAGTACATAGTATTTTATTGCCAGTTGATCATTCGCGCATGTAATATGATACATGGAGTTTTACTTCCGGGTACAGAACTCGCGGATTATCTTCATTCGCGGGAGGGGACAGAACCAAACCCCCGTGAATAACATGGGCCTACTGTAATGAGAAGAGGTGTCAACAATGGATCTGACACCTTTACTTTTGCCACATGAATCCTTACAGCTGTTCATATTAACATGTGAGAGCTCATGATGAGACTGGTCTTAGCTAACAGGAATTGTTATAGAAACTCAAATAAGCACTCGACAATAATGGTGATCAGAAAGCATCTCAGGATGCACAATATATCACATGTTGATTTGGATCGGCTATGACAGCAGAAGACAACAGCATGTTCCCCTTCAGCCTGCCAAGAACAAAACTCTGATACTATCATTAGCACACGCTTATTAACTGGACATTTGAGGGCAGGGAAAAGATTAGATTTTTTTTTTTTTTTGTCTATTCATTTTTAATTATCCTGCATCCATGATAGCCTCAGATTTTAGTTCTTGGTTGACAGGATTAGAAACCGTCATAAATGACTAGCGTTCGATGTTTTGTGTATGCTAAAATGCTTTTCTGCTAAGTGTTTAAATTACATATTATATCTTTTTTCTTAGTTTTTCACTTGTTTTTGTGTAAACTTTAGAGACGGTTGTGTAGAATTTCCATGAGTTATATAATAAAGCACCAAATATAATGGTGAATGTATATTTGCTAAGTAATATAGAGCAGTGGTCAACCTTTTTATCACCGCGGACCGGTCAACGCTTCACAATTTTAACACCCCCCCCCCCCCGGATTGGGGGGGGGGGGCTTGTTTATATTGTAAATATAATACCCTGCCCTTGCTCAAAGTCGGCTGAGATGTGTACCAGCCTGCCTAATCAGGATTAAGCGTTACTCGAGCTCGAACTCTTCTTTATTAAAAAAAAAACAAAACAGGTGATGGTGCACCAGCTGGGAGAATGAAGCCTCAGAATCAGTCTCACCTGAAATCCCCGCTATTGTTTGAAACATGTCCAACTCGCCTCCGTTCATGTGCCGTCCCCTTGTGGGTTACATTTTAGCGTTCAAATGACTGACATGTAACCGAGAGAATCCGGTCATTTTCAAAATAAAAGTTTTCTCAAAAATAAAATATCGTTCAGACTCAGATAATAAATCAAACAGAAATAACTAATTATTTCTTATGTGGTCCGGTACCAATTGATCCACGGACCTGTACCGGTCCGTGACCCGGGAGTTGGGGACCACTGATATAGAGTACATAGTTCTATCAAAGGGTGGTTTTTTGAGCCAGTACATTAATTTCAAAGCTTTATGCGTCAATAATGGTATGATTATATATATCATATGCTTATATATTTATACATTTTCAAATAGAGATGCTGTTTTGATCACCACATTTAGAACAGTAGTTATTTCAGTTACTTCAGCCTTTCTATCAACTTGAATCTGTATGAACATATGACCAACCCGGGACCTACCACACGACCGCAGACTCTAGCTATTGATGAGTCGGGTGCACTCGGTATAAATGTAAGTGAAAAGCAGGATACGGATACCGATATCTTGAAATTACTGCTCGAAATGAAAACTGATATTAAATCAATGAACAAGAACTTTGAAACCCTCAACAATAAAGTTGATAAAATGGCGTCAAATTTCAACGACAAGCTACTACAACTGCTAAATGAAAACAAAGAGTTAAAAATAAAACTATCAGCAATGGAAGATAAGATCCAAGATGTTGAATTCAGAAGCCGAAGAGAAAATCTCATATTTCATGGTATACCGGGTGAGAAAGTCGAGACATGGGAGACATCGGAGTGGAAAGTTCGAGAGTTTCTGTCTCAAGACTCGAAAATGCAAAACACAGAATCTGTTGTCATTATAAGGGCTCACCGACTAAATCCAAAGAAGGCACGCTCCCCAATCATCGCGAAATTTCTTACATCTAAGGACAAGAGTGATATCTACAAGGCTTCCTGTGCTGATAGAATGCAAGGATCACAACAGAAGCGTGTCACCGAAGACTTACCCCTGAAGATACGAGAAGACAGACGGGCGCTCTCCCCCCTGGTTTGTCAGGGCCCGAGATGCAGGACACAACCCGAAGATGCGTCAAAACAAGTTGATTGTGAAAGGCCAAGTGTTTGTGTACGATAGAGACTCCAAAAGCATTGCAAGAGAAAAAGTATCGCACGTAGAACAGTCATCACTCAACATAAACATACCCAAATGGGCCAGTTTGTTTGAAGCCGGAAATGTCCAAACAAATTTGATATTGTGTGTTTTTGTGAATCATTCGTGCGAGCTCAGAATGAATTCTCGACATTTATGTCTGGTTTTCGATAACTTAATTCGGTCAGGGATAAAATAAAGCAGCTGGGTTGATAGGGTCAAATGGAGGCTGGCACCCATCTCAGCCAACTCTGGGGAAGGCCAGGGTACACCGTGGACAGCTCGCCAGGCCATCATAGGGCCAACACAACCATTCATACTCACAGTCACTCCTAGAGCACAGCCAATAATGCATGTTTTTGGACTGTGAGAGAAAACTGGAGTACCCGGAGGAAACCCAGGCATACACAGGGAAATGTGCAAACACCACACAGAAATGCTCAGCTGGGAATCAAGCCAGGACATTCACAAACATGCTAACCACTGCGCTACCGTGCTGCCACAAAGCATTCACACCCACAAAACTACTACAAGGGGAATGTTTAATATGTATGCTCTGCACAGTATATTGATCTGTACAAGTACATTAAACCACAAGGGTAGACTTCTTTTGACAATACACTTTCCAGTATAGACTAAGCCACTACTTTTATCCTTTACATTAACCAAGCTTATTATTTACTGGAATATACAACAAGATGTATTATCTTTAATTGTCTTTTGACATTCTCTTCCTGTTCCTCAGCAATAGCATAATTGTTCATTGCACTTGCATTCCCTAAAGCGAGTGTCGATGACATGTTGCAGATGAGTATGCAGCTTCTGCTGGTGTGAGCTGTCAGGTGAAGTGGTACTGCTCCGTCTTCCTTCCACCTTCAGCTGGAAGAAGTGAACAGTAGAATGGAAGAATGGGCTGCGTCTCATTTTCAGATTGGCACATGGCCAGCCCTTTCCACTCTTTGCACAGCGCTGTCTTCCATGTAGTATCTACAACAAAGATCTAGAGCACTATCTTCTCTTTAGAATGGACCACATTATAGAACATATAGAACATAATTCTGTTTAAAAGTCTATATGCTGTGAAAATTACATTCCTGACAGCTACAATTAATACTTTCCTACTATCAGTATTAGATCTACATTCCAACCCTCACCTACGGACACGAGGCCTGAGTAATGACCGAAAGAATAAGATCACTGATACAAGGGGATGAAAGGAGTTTCCTCGGCAGAGTGGCAGGGCTCTCCCTTAGAGATAGGGCGAGAAGTCGGAGTAGAACCTTTGTTCCTCTACATTGAGAGGAGCCAGTTGAGGTGGCTTGGGCATCTAATTAGAATACCTCCCGAACACCTCCCTGGTGTGGTTTTGGGCATGTCCAATCGGGAACAGACCCCAGGGTTGACATAGAACACACTGGAAAGACTATGTTTCTCTGCTGGTGTGGAAAGGAATCGGTGTCCTGTATTTTTTTTCCCCCCAATTTAATGGTCAGATGTTATACCTGTTTTTAGGCCTTTGTTTTTCTTTTCAGGCACCAATAGCGTGCCAAAGAAGGAGTCTTAATAAAAACAAATAAACAACAACAACAACAGCAACAAAAAACACTATTCTCCAACCCCTTTCTGAAATGCTGATTTTATGTGTTGCGCACTGGACAGCCTGTTTGACTACCTCCAACCATTTATGGTCTTTCTCCTTTCAGTGGCAATTCGGCTGAAAGCTAAATAATTAGTGCACTGGAAAGTATACTGGGATGCACAAATATATCATTGTGCATATGGGGAACACCCAGTCTACACCGATAAACATCACTATGAATGTCTCTAAGCAATGCACAGCATATGTTCAGCCCCAGCTGTCTAAGTCAGAGCAAGGACAAAATAGGTAGACAGAGAAAAGTAGCGGTTAAAAAAAAACTGCAGTCTCTCTGACAACAAATTATTAGCATGGCGGGAAGCAGAGAGAAAAAAAAAAAAAAGAGGCCGATCAAACTATCCATCAATGTGCCATTAATGCTTCTAAAGTGCAGACACATGGCAGTGTGAAAACCATGAAACGTAAATACATACGTCTCATTTCCACAGAACACTGACAATACTGTTTTGTACATGATGTACAACCTTCATTGTACAGCATTATGTAAACCTTGAACATGAGAATAGAACCAACTTAGAAAGCATACATAAGATTTGTCACCATCTGCTAATCACAGTGCTAAAAAAAAACATTTCACATCGTGTGTATGTTCTACTTTTAATTAAAGTTTCCAGGCTAAAGCTTAAAATGTTAGTCTTCATATATATTTTAATAATTCAGGGTGAAAGAAATAAAATAAAGGTAAAATGTTTCAAATATATAGCCTTGCTGGTACCAGTACAGCAACAATGAAATAGGACAGCTAGTTCCTGAGAGTGAACAAAATAAGTTGTGAATTAAACTTATTTCCAGTAATGATCATTTTGGCACGTTAAAGAGCTCACATTACATATGTCTGCGATATTCAGTACCATCCAGTCCAAACCTGTTCCATTTGATTAGCAGATGCTTTTTTTTGCTTGTCATGGCTGCATAATACATAAATTGAAAGATTAAAAAAAAAAAATCTAAATACAGTACAGCCATTAAAAAAAAACAAAACAAAAAAAAACAGTAATCCTATAGTTTACAGGATTCCTGTGGGATTCCTGCAGGATGAAATCAATTTCTGTATTCATCATTCATTATATCTGGGATAAGACAGGGAAAATGTTAACAGCAGTTGGTGAAAAGGGAATCAAAACAACAGGTCAGTTTGTATCCTGATGAATATTTATTTCTATTATGAATACTATGTATTTTAAATAATCCTTATTATTAAAAAAAAATCCTATTTTATAATATAACAGGTTAAAGGAATAGAATGGAAGCCATTTTAATTTGACAGGACAGAATATTTTTTTTCCCAGTCAATAGATCGAGATGTTTTTGTGAGCATATGTTGGGATAGGAGTAAAAATTCAATCATCTGTTATCCTTTACCCCATCATAAAAACCGTTATGCATGATTAAAGAAAAATCTTTCACTTCGTAATAAATACATAACCTCTGAGGTGAGTATTGCAGAGAAAACTGGATGTAACCGAGGAGGCCATAGCCATAACCATTGCAGCATAACAGATCAGTCAGAATAAAGTTTTAATAAACTCAAAGACTGAGTGTACCACTGACAAACCACAGAACAATCAGCAAATATATATTATATATATATATATATATATATATAGCCTCTGTATTGAACCCATCCAAAGTGAGAACACACATGTAAACAACAAGCACACACAGTCACTCAGAACAGTGGGTTGTCCCATATATTTAGGGAGCCCTGAGAGCAGCTGGGTGTAAGGTGCCTTGCTCTGGGACACTTCAGCTGTGAAGCTGGAGGAGGGGAAGGTGCAGCTCACTCCTCCTCCACTACACACTTTTCGTGCTATGATCAAACCAGCGACCTTTCGGTCCCAAAGCCACTTCTTTAACCATTAGGCTACAGCCTCCATGGCTCATCTCTCCTTAACACTATAGGTGAACATTTTATGAGATAATTTATATTCTCTCTCTCTCTCTCTCTCTCTCTCTCTCTCTCTCTCTCCCTCCCATCTAAGTTTAATGACTTGGGGAAATTATTCATTCATTCATTTTCTGAACCACTTCATCCTAATTAAGGGTGTAGGGAGGCTGCACCCATCTCAGAGTACATCCTGTACTGGTCTTGGGAAATTCATTCAGTTCATTTTCTGTAACCGCTTAATCCTAATTAGGGTCACGGGGAGGCTGGCGCCCATCCCAGCCGACTCCGGGTGAGGGCAGAGTACACCCTGGACAGCTCGCCAGGCCATCGCAGGGCAGAAACACGCTGACGGCTTTGCAGTCACACCATAGACAGCGAGAGACATGGCCAGCCTTTGATAACCCAGTTAGCTGCACGGGGGACAGTTAGAACCTTGTGGAGAGTGGGACTCGAACCCCCAACCTTTGGATCAGCGATCCAGCTCCCTATACCACTAAGCCACCACTGCACCATCTTGTGAAATGAGATATGCAATTTATCTTACAAATATACTGTATACTGCTTGTGATACAGCTGCCTTCATACTGTTAAATTATCATCAATTCCATGTTGCCAGATAATCCTCATTCTTTATTCATGCAAAAGCATGGCCACATGGGATCCAAGGAAACTGCAAGAATGGGACTATGCCATGTAATGTATATTCATGTATAATTTACCAATATACTCATATTTCATAAGACAGCAGGTGTACACACATTTCCATTAATTTACACTTAGGGGCTAATTAGTATAACCAACCCTCCTATGAACCCAGAGCAAGCTTGCAAGTTGAGAAACTTGTGGGGGGGGGGGGGGGGGGCGCTCATGAGGAGTGATTCTCATGTAGTTCAGCAGTAAAGCGATTCACATGTCGCTCATCACTTCCTGTGTGGACGTTGCTTCAGTGGGTGATTTCAATAATTTTAAAAAGATTTGAAAAAAGAAAT
This sequence comes from Plotosus lineatus, assembly GCA_024760905.1. Classification (NCBI taxonomy): domain Eukaryota; kingdom Metazoa; phylum Chordata; class Actinopteri; order Siluriformes; family Plotosidae; genus Plotosus; species Plotosus lineatus. The sequence continues at coordinate 70,155,679 of CM045728.1, read as the reverse complement.
TTAATTACCTACTTTTTCCATTTCAAATGTATTTTTCTATTGGGAAATAAATTACAGTACTGGTTGTTTACAGGCGTTCATCTGCACTGATAAACACTGTAGGTGAACATTTATGCGATAATTTATTCTCTCTCTCTCTCTATCTATCTATCTATTTATCTATCAGGTTAATGACTTGGGGAAATGATCATTCCATTCTCATCTTGGCTGTCTTCTTGACTTGCAATTATATTATATTACTCAAGACATACGAGGTTGAATAGAATCAGGACTGGACAAATAAAGACACTAAAAGATGGGAAAATACTGCACTTATGGCAGCATGCAATATTCATACTGCGGTAGCTTAGTGTGTTTAGACAGCTTAAGTGCTCTAAATTATGTCTCTAAATCATATACTGTATGCAGTGAGCTTTGAGGATTTAACCTGCCTGTCTAAAGGTAAGCTGAGAATTCCCCTTTTTGAAGGAAAAAAAATAATGAGCTGAAGCTGAAGACACAGCAGTATGGTATGTGTTCAGCACAGATATGAATGCAGTGGGTAGCATTGCCACATTGCAAATCCAAAGCCACTGTATGTGCAGAGCTTGCATGTTCTCCCTGTGTCCATGTGGGTTTCCTCAGGTTTGTAGAATTCATCCTACCGCCAAGAACATGACAGTGTCTAATCCAAATTACTAGGGTTGAAAAATTTGTTACGATCATACAATAACAAAGTCTAATTCCTTCATATATTTATTTGTATATTCATTCATTTTCAGAACCGCTGAACCCTGTTCAGGGTCTCAGAATGGCACCATTCTTAGTCGACTCTGCGTGAAGGCGAGGTACATCCTGGACAACTCACAGGCCATCACAGGGCCAAGACTCAGACAACCATTCTCACACCATACTCACACTCACATCGAGGGGCGATTTGGAAAAGCCAATTAACTTACTGTGCATGTTTCTGAACTGTGGGAATAAACTGGAGTACCCAGAGGAAACCCACGCAAGCACAGGGAGAACATGTAAACTCCACACAAAAATGCCCGAGCTCAGACTGAAACCCAGGCCTTTTTGCTGTGAGGCGGACGTGCAAACCACTACACCACCGTGCTGCCCAATAACAAATAATAAAACTATTTTGATTTTGTTTTAATTTAGTTTGATTCTCTTCATTCACTTGGGAATTAATTTGTAACCAAATTACTAAATTTTTTGTGTATAAATGCAGAGGGTTGCGACAGGAAGGGCATCCAGCGTAAAACTTCTGCCACATTAAAAATACAAATGGTCAAAAGAAAATTCATACCGGATCGGTCAAGGCCCGGGTTAACAACGACCGCCATCAGTGCTGTCAACCAACAGGGTGCTGATGGAAATTGGACTACTGTTGGTCGAAGACGGAGAGGTGGGAGGCGTGTCCATAGGCAGAGAGAGAAGAGGAAATGCGTGAGCCTAGGACTGAGAGTAGGGACTTTGAATGTTGGAACGATGCAAGGAAAAAATAGGGAGCTGGCTGAGATGATGCAGAGGAGGAAGGTGGACATACTGTGTGTTCAGGAGACCAGGTGGAAAGGTAGCAAGGCTAGAAGCTTAGGAGCAGGGTTTAAACTGTTTTATAATGGCGTGGATGGGAAGAGAAATGGAGTAGGAGTCATCTTGAAGGAGGGGTTTGTCAGGAATGTTCTAGAAGTGAAAAGAGTGTCAGACAGAGTGATGAGTCTCAAGTTAGAAATTGAAGGCGTGATGGCCAATGTTGTTAGTGCTTATGCCCCACAAGCAGGATGTAAGCTAGAAGAGAAGGAGAGATTCTCCAGAGGTGAAAGAGTGGTCATTGGAGCAGACTTCAATAGACATGTTGGTGTAGGCAACAGAGGGGACGAGGAAGTGATGGGCAGGTTTGGTATCCAGGACAGGAACACAGAAGGACAGATGTTGATCGATTTTGCAAAAAGGATGGAAATGGCTGTGGTGAATACTTTCTTCAAGAAGAAACAGGAGCATAGGGTGACTTATGAAAGTGGAGGTAAGAGCACACAGGTAGACTACATCTTGTGTAGGCGATGTAATTTGAAGGAAGTCAGTGACTGCAAAGTGGGTGAGTGTTGCCAAACAGCATAGGATGGTGGTGTGCACGATGACACTGATGGTGAGAAAGGTGAAAAAGGCAAAGGCAGAGCAGAAGACAAAGTGGTGGAAGCTGAAAAAGGAAGAGTGTCGTGTTTTCTTCAAGGAGGAGTTGAAACAGGCTTTGGGTAGTCAGGAAGTGCTTCCAGATGACTGGACAACCACAGCCAATGTGGTCAGGGAGACCGGTAGGAGAGTACTTGGTGTGTCATCTGGAAGGAAAGTAGATAAGGAAACTTGGTGGTGGAATGAGGAAGTGCAGGAGTGTGCACAAAAGAAGAGGTTAGCCAAGAAGAAGTGGGACATTGAGAGGACCGAAGAGAGTAAACAGGAGTACAGGGAGACACAGCGTAAGGCGAAGGTAGCGGTGTCAAAGGCCAAACAGAGGGTGTATGATCACTTGTATGATAGGATGAACAATAAGGAGGGAGAAAATGATTTATACAGGTTAGCACAGCAGAGAAATAGAGATGGGAAGGACGTGCAGCAAGTTCAAGTGATAAAGGACAGAGAGGGAAATGTATTGACTGATGACAGAAGTGTGCTGGGAAGATGGAAAGAGTACTTTGAAGAGCTGATGAATGAGGAAAATGAGAGAGGAAAAAAAAAGAGTAGAAGGGGTGACCGTTGAGGAGCATGAAGTAGCAAAGATTAGTAAGGGAGAAGTGAGGAGGGCATTGATGAGAATGAAGAGTGGAAAGGCAGTTGGCCCTGATGACGTACCAGTTGAGGTATGGAAGTGTCTAGGGGAGGTAGCAGTAGATTTTCTGACAAGAATATTCAACAAGGTCTTAGAAAGTGAGCAGATGCCAGAGGAATGGAGGAGAAGTGTGCTTGTGCCCATTTTTAAGAACAAGGGAGATGTACAGAGTTGTGGCAACTACAGAGGGATCAAGTTGATGAGCCATACGATGAAGTTATGGGAAAGAATAGTGGAAGCAAGACTAAGGGCAGAGGTCAGCATTTGTGAACAACAGTTTGGTTTCATGACAAGAAAGAGTACCACAGATGCAGTGTTTGCTTTGAGGATGTTAATAGAGAAGTACAGAGAAGGTCAGAAGGAGCTGCACTGTGCCTTTGTGGAGCTGGAGAAAGCATATGACAGGGTGCCGAGAGAAGAACTGTGGTATTGTATGAGGAAGTCTGGAGTGACAGAGAAATATGTTAGAGGACATGTATGAAAGATGTAAGACAGTGGTGAGGTGTGCTGTCGGTGTGACAGAAGAGTTCAAGGTGGAGGTGGGACTGCATCAAGGGTCAGCTCTCAGCCCCTTCTTGTTTGCTATGGTGATGGACAGGCTAACAGATGAGGTTAGACAAAAATCTCCATGGACTATGATGTTTGCAGATGACATTGTGATCTGTAGTGAGAGCAGAGAACAAGTGGAGGAAAATCTGGAGAGGTGGAGGTATGCCCTGGAAAGGAGGGGATTGAAGGTCAGTCTCAGTGAGACAGAATACATGTGTGTGAACGACAAGGACCCAAGAGGAACTTTGAGGTTACAGGGGGCAGAGATAAAGAAGGTGGAGGATTTTAAGTACTTAGGCTCAACAATCCAGAGCAATGGAGAGTGTGAAAAAGTGGTGAAGAAGCGCGTGCAGGCAGGTTGAAATGGATGTAGAAAAGTGTCCGGTGTGATGTGTGATAGGAGAGTAGCGGCAAGAATGAAGGGAAAAGTGTACAAGACGGTGTTGAGGCCAGCAATGTTGTATGGTTTAGACAGTGGCCCTGGGGAAAAGACAGGAGTCAGAGTTGGAGGTAGCAGAGATGAAAATGTTGAGGTTCTCTTTGGGAGTAACGAGGATGGATAAGATCAGAAATGAGTACATCAGAGGGACAGCACATGTTAGATGTTTTGGAGACAAAGTCAGAGAGGCTAGATTGAGATGGTTTGGACATGTACAGAGGAGGGATTAGTGAGTATATTGGTCGTAGGATGCTGAGGTTGGAACTACCAGGCGAAAGGCCCAGAGGAAGACCAAAGAGAAGATTTATGGATGTGGTGAAGGCGGACATGAAGGTCGTTGGAGTAAGAGTAGAAGATGCAGAGGATAGGGAGAGATGGAGGCAGATCAGTTGCTGTGGCGACCCCTGAAGGGAACAGCCGAAAAGAAAAGAAGAAGATTTAACACTGAATACTGTTACAAGGTAGATTTACAGGAATCTAGAGATGGATTAAAAATTTGATCACTAATAACTGGTAATCGTGGCAAGTAAAACATTCCTGAGGTGGCGAGAGGATAAACCTACAGACGAATCTAAAGAATCATCCTCTCAGAGGTGACACTAGATAATGCACTTATGATTAACCATGTTAAATCGCCTGCTGAAAATGTATTTAAAGTTGTCTAAAAAATAAATATTTTCCCCATTGAATAAATGTGGAATATTATTTCACTTATCTCTCATTCTATCCTTCTGAAACTCTCTGATTGTCCACATCATAAGATCAACATCAGTAAAAATTACAATATGATTGAAGGTCCTGCTTTATAATTATATTTTTCTAGCATAATGAGGGAAGGAAAAGTTTTATTTTCCCCATGAAATGGAAATGTGTTGTTTGCTTTCTCATCTAGTACTCTTCTCTTACTCATGGATATTGTACTGCAATTCTCAGTATTCTCATTAATTCCTTTTTGGTGTTAATCTGTGTTTTAAAGCATTTATGAAATCGGCTAAATTTCTTTCCTCCAATTTATTTTTAATGCTAGTGAATACTGAACTTAATTTTCACTTTAATGGTAAAACTGTTCCTCTACAGCCATTTCCCTTGTCAAATACTAACCTGCAATTTTCATTATAAATTATGTGAATCTATTCGTAATAAATACTCTAAGAGCCACACATAATTAAGGCGTGGGCACAATTGGATTGTAGACAAAATGAATATTACCTAAAAATTAATTTTCAAAATTAAGCCAAGACTTGGCAAAGCAGCATCCAGGTATGATTACAGTTTAGCCTGCAATTTAGAGCAGCTAAAGTGACTCATCTCTAAATATTCATTGTGCTTTTCAGCTGGAAAGCAGACAATAAATAAGTGTAAAGAAGAATGATTAATGAAAAAAAACAAACAAATGTAATCCCAGCCCAGGATTTTGTTTCCTACTCCATGTTGAACGTATACTTGTATTTCAAAGACAAAAGAAGTAGAACGCGGAAGTTCAAATTGGATAGCTGGTAAGGATTGTATGGAATACCAGTTGTCAGATATAAATTCAAGAAAAAGCTCCTATTACAGTATTGACTTCAATTTAAGCTGAACTAGTGTTATTCAGAAGTTTCTTCAAAATCATTTACGAAAAGGTCTTTCTTCTTCATAATACAGTGGTACTTCACCTGACAAAATTAATCCGTTCCAGAAGTGGGATATATTCACGGTTTTGCACTCGCGGTTTGAGTATTCACGGACTGCTGAGCAGCTTGCATGTGATTCAAATTCAGCCAATGGCTGTCCTTCCTGCTGATTGGTTGAGGTGATGTAACGCCCCTTTTCCCTCATTTGCACAGAAGTTGGCAATGAGCCTTTATTAGTGTGTTTTAATTACCAATTAAGTTCGATGATGTCACTCAAACGCCTGCTAAGCACCAGAAAAAGGTAATGAGGTTGGATGAGGAATAACTGAATTGTTGTAAAACACTCCACTATTATAGTCTTTTAAATTATTATTCCAGTACATGACCTCAGGTAATGTTTAAAATGGTTGTCTGTTA
>CM045728.1:70119849-70144849 GCA_024760905.1 Plotosus lineatus | reverse complement strand
ACTACCAGGCAGAAGGTCGAGAGGAAGACCAAAGAAGAGATTTATGGATGTGGTGAAGGAGGACATGAAGGTCATTGGAGTAAGAGAAGATGATGCAGAGGACAGGGTGAGATGGAGGGGGATGATTTGCTGTGGCGACCCCTGAAGGGAACAGCCGAAAAGAAAAGAAGAAGATATGGTAGTCTTGGAAGCCTTGGAACGAATCAGGCGTATTACATGTAAAATGCGCCCCCCCTACTTATGAAACTCCCACGTTACGAAAAAGGCGCTGGAATGGATAAATTTCGTAAGTAGGGGCCGACTGTATATCTACAGTAATCCCTCGCTACTACGCGTTTCTTATTTCACGCCCCCACAATATCCCGGGATCTTCAATCGGGAAATTAAAAAATTAAGAAAATTCAAAATTCGTGCACAGCACAGCACTACATGTACATTCACTGTGCTACCCAACATGCTCTGTTCTCCTTTTTGACTTGAGTGTTCTCTGATTGACTCAGGCTATGAATTCAGCAAGCCGATTGGTCGAGATTATATTTCCCAGCATCCAACACATGGGGCTTCATATCTTTGAGTTCTATGAGAAACACCGCATTGTTAATTTGTCTACACTACATAACAGCAGTTCTCCAGCCAAGCGCCTAAGTTTTTCTCTCTTTGTGCTCGTAAGTAGTGTTGTGTATTATGCTAAGGCCTTGAAAATGGCCCCAAAACACCCTGGAAGTGTTATGGTCTGTGCTTGTTGGCAGCGTTTAACTCTCTCTCTCTCTCACCATACACTGCATGTGCTGGCGAGGGGCGTGGCCGTTACCCGTGAATTCACTCAGCCATCAGCACGCTATAAAAGAGGAGCTCCGTGCTAGACCAGTTTCCGTGTTGATACTCTCCCAGTGATTTTGGTTTTTGTATTTTTCCCTCACCTTTCCTCCCTCGTGAAACAATGACTTTTCTTGAGCTTAGGGGAAGCACTGGGGTGCGGGAAAAATTGTTTTCACTGTAGTGGTCAGGGAAAAACACAAAAACCAAAATCACAGGGATATACATTATAGATATATACATATTCATACACACACAGGAATCCCTCGCTACTTCGCGCAATAATTATCCATATAATAATCAATTAATGTGGCTGCAGTGCATCGTGTTTTTTTTTTTTAAATAAATAAATATTCATCGAATTAAAAAATAAGGAAATTAAGGAAGAATAGGGGGAAAGTCAAGGAAAGTCCCACAAAAACAAGGCAATTATGAAAAAAAAAAAATCTAAACCAACATAAAACAATCCAAAATCTCCTATCAAAACCATCAGGAGATCTGAACAGGGCTGTCGGTCAAAAGGGAAAGTGAAAGCCAAATGAAATTGAAGAACATATAGAAATATAAATGGAATAAAATCTATATAAATATATATCATAAATACAAGTATGAAATATGATTAAACATTATCCTGAGGTACACGTAATACTTGGCTCCGGCAAAGGGGCGTGGTTGACACGGAGGTCCAAGAAGAGAAGTAGAACGAAACATTCAAAGAAGACACAAATTGACCCCAGTACAGTCAGCCTTCTACTTACGAAAACCTCTGAATACAAAAAATCCAGGTTACGAAAAACATTTTCCTAAATTTTCGTCCTCTGTATACGAAACAACTACTTATGAAAAGCACCAAACGCACCATTCAAAAATTCAAACGTGCCATTCAAACATTAAAATGCGCCATTCAAACAACGTGTGAGTTGCTCTCTCATTGGCTGTCTCCCAACATAACACCTCGCTGGCCTACCATTGGCCAGGAGGGAGCTGACTCTCCATAGTACTGCACCCATAAAGGTTGTTTGTCAAACGCATAAAGGAGAGCTGTACTGTTGGTTCATGAGTTCTGAGAGTGCTCATTGTAGCTTATTTTTCGTTTTAAGTTGTTTAATTCAGTAAATGTTTAATAAATGTGGCGGGCTCCGCCGAATGTGGGCAAATCACAGCTCATCCGGATCTCCGCTCACTCAAGCAAACAGGTGAATGTTGAGTACTAAACAAGTGTTCAAAGCGCACTTGCCTGCTTGACAGATCGGAGATCCGGACAAGCTGCGCCCCTTCACAAAAGCTCTGGCGTCGGCTGTAGCGGAGCGCACCACAAATGTTTAATAATGTTTAATATTGTTTGGTTTGGGTCATAAAAAAATTGGTTTATATAAAATGTTTAATAATGGTTTAATGAATAAATATGTTAATAAAATGGTTTAATATGTTAATAAAATGTTTAAATGGTTGAATAAATAATTTTCTTTTACTTTTAACACGTATGAAATATGTGTTAAAAGTAAAAGAAAATTATTTATTAAACCATTTAAACATTTTATTAACATATTAAAGTTTATTAAAAAAAAGTATCTGGAAAAAGTATATGGAACGGATTCATTTCGTAAGTAGAGGGCCAACTATATTATAATGAACCAGATAAGAATGAAACTCTCTGTCAATCTGAACAGATCCACTGTGCTGTGCTTGAGAGGAACCAGGAGTTTAAACATGAGACATAATGATATTGATAATCTACAGATTCGAGAGAGAGAGAGAGAGAGAGAGAGAGAGAGAGAGAGAGAGAGAAAGAGAAAGGTATACAGTACAATCTCGTATAAGTTACTTAACATGTGTTGCCCTCTAAAGAATTCCCTGTAGCGACTTAAACAAATTCATCTAATTGGCCATCCGAAATCTAACTCGTTTCTAAGCTGGGGAGCGTCTGTGTATGTGTATTTATATTTTATTTACATCTTTTGTTATTTTTTAATGTTCATTTGTTATTATAAGCTTTTATAGCATTGAATAGGTATGTATTGACATACATGTATGTATATGTCAATGGAGAGTTGGGGGGGGGGGGTTGGAGGGTGATCCTACATCGCGGATTTCGATGGTCACGTGGGGATCTTGGTCCCAATTAACCGCGGAAAGTGAGGGATCCCTATACATACATACATACCACACATTTTATTTATATATATATATACACACACACACACACACACACACACACACACACACACACACAGAGAACCCTCGCTTCTTCGTGCTTCATTTCATGTGCCTTTAGTGCATCTCGTTTTTTTTTTTCAAATATTCATCAAATTAAAAAATAAAGAAATTAAGGAAGAATAGGGGGAAAAAGTTAAGGAAAATGCCGCAAAAACAAGGCCGATTGACAGCATTTGTGTTTGGCAGAAGACATTAAAAATTATTGAATTAAAGGGACAATTCTGAGGTACTAGATTGTTCTTCGTAAACAAAAGTCATCACTCATCACTGCAAAAATGGGTGAAGCAAGAACAAATCCTGATTTTCAGACAATCTTTGGTTAGATACAACTGTCAGAACAGTACTTTGGCTGTGAATGACGTGTCACAAGTTAGTCAGTTGTTGGCAATCCTTGTTACAATGAATACAAAAGGAAAGCAGCAAGCTAAATTCTACTTTGAATCTCCGAAGATTTTTTCTTCTGAATTTCTTTTGACATCATTTATAAGGAGTACTGCTGCATTTACTTTTTTGGTCCTCCCTAATTGCCAGTATATCAGGGGAACTGACAAGAACAGAGGTTTTCCAGAGAGAAACAGATTACACCAGAAGATCTAAGACCGGAACAGCTCTTAGATCTCAGAGTCTGCATTAAAATAATGACATACTGATAAGGTCCACTGACATTTTAGAGGTCTTCTGTGCTCTGCACTGACCTTTGTGCACACACACACACACACGCACACACACACACACACACACACACACACACACACAGACAGATGTGATCGGTCCCATAATCACATGGTTGCATGGTGAAGCCAATCACAGACCATTAAGAGAGCACTGCATTTGAGACCACCTCTTATAGAATATAAAAAAATAAATAGATGATGATGATGGGGGCAGTGGTAGCCTGGTGGTAAAGTTCCTAGATCACGGATCCCAAAGTTTTGGGTTCAAGCCCCACTCTCAACAGGTTGTCACTGTTCCCACAGTGCAGCTAATTGGGTTATCAAAGGCCAGCTATGTCGCTCACTGTCTGTGGTGAGAGGCATGTAAAAGAACCATTGCTGACTTTCTACAAGAGTCGGCTGCAAAAACGTCAGTGTGTTTCCGCTCTGTGATGGTCTGGTGAGCCGTCCGGGGTGTACTCTGCCCTCGCCCAGAGTCGGCTGGGATGGGCGCCAGCCTCCTCGTTACCCTAATTAGAATTAAGTAGTTACAGAAAATAAATGTATAAATGAACATGGTGAATTTTCATAAATGTGCCAGCAAATACATCTGAGGAGGGTGAGTGACTCCCAGTCAATGCAAAGTGGAGAATATCAGGTGGTTTCTAGCCATAGATTCATTAATTCATTCTTTATTAAGTATAGAAGAAAGAAAACAGTACAGTGAACATATTTCATTTAGTTGCCCTTCCATGAGCATATTTATTGAAGTTTTTAGTCATTTCCCTCTGTTCCCTCTTGCCCTCTTAATGAGATCTTTTTCTCAGCTGAGCGCCAACTTTAGCTATGGCAGAGACACACAAATTGAGGACTCTATGTTCAGACTGTTCTGTATATAGATTAAAACACATCGTAGCTTTCAAGTTAACACTATCCAGTTATGTCCACAAACTTAAACTCAGTATTTCTCCATGTATGTTAGTGAGTGTGTGTTTAAGAGTACGAGTATGTATAAAAGGGGATTTCATTATTTAAATTTACCCCCAATCCCACACACACGAACAAAAATATACATGCACACCCTGGTTGCTATGGTAACCAAGGGGTTAGAGATTCTCTGTGTGAGCCAGTCTGTCTGGTTCTGACGAAGAAAGAAAAAAGGAAGGAAAATGCGAAAGGGAGGTAATGATATAAACACTGGCAGAGTTTGTAAAGGGCACTGAAGTGAAGAAGAAAAAGATGATGATCATGATGAAGAATAGAACAAGAACAAAAAAAGGAGGTAAGGAAAAGAGAGTGAGAGTAAGATGAGGCAATGGCACCGCTTCTATATCGACCAAACACCTAATTATCAACTATGTACAGATGACATTATAGAAGCATACTTATTTCTGCGGCTTACAGAATATATCAAGATGTCTTCGAAAAATCTAACTGCTCAATGGTTTCGAGATGAATCCTAAGGTGATTCTGGACTAATTCTCCAGTAAACTACCAAATGCAATTAAGAACCTTGAACAAGCATTCACAATCAATCCAACTGGACCTTTAGTTAGGAACATTCTTCAAACTCACATTTCAGGCAGGCAGCAAGGGCAGAATGTCACAGAAAACTTATACCACTTCAGAGAACCTGGGATCACTAAGTGAAGGGGGAAGCCAGTAGGATTCCAGAGTGAGAAAACCAACAGAGCATCACTATCCACGAACATCAATTTCCACTACTACTGGCAGACAATATGAACTTGAAGTTCAATTACAAAGCCAATGCACACCAACAGATACATTAAACATATGAAAATAAACCAGTTGAATGAGAAGCTACTCATATTACCACATTGCATCATAAATATTGAAATCGATAAGCTATTTGTGGCTATGCCTTTTAAATACTATTTACTGCCAAAAGCAGCAGGAGGTTAATTGAAGAATATGGCAACTTGTAACCCAATGATTCTTTAGTTGCACTTGATCTCACACTCCAATGAGCTGCACTCACATTCGGATGTGAGCCCCTTTGTTTAGTAGGCAAACGTCTGCCAGCTAATTCCATCCATATATTAACACCAGCAGAAAAAGGAACATCTTTATTTTTTTTTTCTTTCATGATTCTTTTTCTCCTTTCCCAAGGGGATTATATGAGGTAGATATTAACAATATTTTCCACTACAATATTATTCATGGCAATTAATATAGCTGTTAGTGATATCAGTCAGTCATTTAACAAATTAGTACAAATAATCCTCTTCATTATTCTCTCGGCAGGACCATGCTTTGTGGGAAGCGAATTACATCAGCAATTACCCTGCTATATAAAAAGGGCTCTCAGTGTCACTATACTGTATCATCTAACTGCTTTTCTTCCTGGATTTTGCCTCTCATGGAACCAGACTGAGGCAGTCAGGACAAACTCAGATCAAGGCAAAACATAACTTAAACTATGCACCAACACTAATGCAAGCGCACGGGAAGAACCAGGTCAAAGGAAAAGAGAGAGCAAACATTACCCACCATATATTACATGTGTGAGAGAAACATGCAGTGAGGCAGTAAACATGTAGTTTAGTGCGAGTTATGATGTTTTATCAAGCTGTTGGAAAAGATGAGGGGCCATTTTTTTACTTCATGCTATTCGATATAAGCATATTACCTCTTCTTCACCTGAAGCTATGCATGCTGAAGTGAAATGAACCTTTCATCTATTTCTACAATGACTTATTGACTGTTGTCGTTTTATTGTAATGGATTTTAACACCACGTTTCAAATACAATATAATTCTTTTCAAATCCAATATCATCTGAGAAAAAATAAATTATTCAAAGGTCTGGGAGAAGAAGCCGTTTTAAGTAACTTCTTTTCCTTTTGGCTGTTCCCTTCAGGGGTCGCCACAGCGAATCATCTGCCTCCATCTCACCCTATCACCTGCATCTTCTCCTCTTACTCCAACTACAGGGATGAGAACAGGCCTTTGTGGAAAAGGAGGAAAAATTGGGGTCAAGGGGGCCAACGAGGCCCCCTGCGGGGGTGTGGGGGCAGCGCCCTTGCAGGGGGGTTCAGAGGGGCGAAGCACCCCAAAAGGTTTGGGTTTATACTTGCAAAAAGGAGCTTAACTGACGTTTCCTGGATGGAATATTTTTAAAGAAAACCTTATGAAAATTAATTATTAAAATTATTTAAAAAAATAATTTCCAGTTATAGGGCCTACAGTGGGCCTAGTTTTAATTTCAAATACTTTAAACCAGGGGTCGGGAACCTTTTTGAGTAAGAGGCCAAAAAAGAATTTAAAATCTTAATTCTCTGAGAGCCATATATATATATATATATATATATATATATATATATATATATATATATATATATATATATATATATATATATGTCATCCCACATGACAGTGTTTATGTAACAGGAAGTGCGTCCCAAGTTTTGGCAGGTCTGCGGGTTGAAGTTTTTTCATGTCTGTCAAACAAAAATGAGGAAATTGTTACTCAAAAACAACATGCACAGTCTGTGGCTGTTATAATGCAATAAAATTAGACTTTCAAGGTATCGAGGTATATAATAGAGGTAACTCTAATTTGCTGCACGTCCTTCCCATCTATATTTCTCTGCAGTGCCAAAATATCATTTTCTCCCTCCTTACTGTCCAACCTATTATACAAGTCATCATACACCCTCTGTTTGGCCTTTGACACCGCTACCTTCGCCTTATGCTGTATCTCCCTGTACTCCTGTTTACTCTCTTCGGTCCTCTCTATGTCCCACTTCTTCTTAGCTAACCTCTTCCTTTGTACACACTCCTGCACTTTCTCATTCCACCACCAAGCCTCCTTATCTACTTTCTTTCCAGAGGACACACCAAGTACTCTCCTACCTGTCTCCTGATCACATTAGCTGTAGTTGTCCAGTCATCTGCAAGCACTTCCTGACCACCCAAGGCCTGTTTCAACTCCTCCTTGAAGACAAAACGACCCACTTCCTTTTTCAGCTTCCACCACTTTGTTTTCTGCTCTGCCTTTGTCTTCTTCACCTTCCTCACCATCAGCGTCATCCTGCACACCACCATCCTATGCTGTTTGGCAACACTCTCATCCACTATTACTTTGCAGTCACTGACTTCCTTCAAATTACATCGCTTACACAAGATGTAGTCGATCTGTGTGCTCCTACCTCTGCTTTTATAAGTCACCCTATGCTCCTGTCTCTTCTGGAAGAAAGTATTCACCACAGCCATTTCCATCCTTTTTGCAAAATCTATCAACATCTGTCCTTCTGTGTTTCTGTCCTGGATACCAAACCTGCCCATCACTTCCTTGTCCCCTCTGTTGCCTGCATCAACATGTCAAGTAAATCATAGAAAATTAATTTTAAAATCACTAGGACTTGAATATTTTGAATGGCCTTTGTTCATGTACCATATACAGTCGGCCCCAGACTTACGAAACCCTCTGGGTATGAAAATCCTGGGCTACAAAAACATTTTCCTAAGTTTTTGTCCCCGGAATACGAAAACAACCCCCTCTTATGAAAATAAATTCAAAATTCAAACCCATCAATCAAAATTTCACACGATGCGCGAGTTGTTCTCTCATTGGCTGTCTCTCAACATTCTGCCCCGCTGGCCTCCTATTGGCTAGGAGGGATGACGCAGAACCAGAAGGAGACCATAAAGTGGAAATACAGTGAGGATCTCTGATCTTTCAAACAGGTACTCCAATTCCGCTTTAAATAAAACATCCCATCCATGTGTGTGTGTGTGTGTGTGTGTGTGTGTGTGTGTGTGTGTGTGTTAGAGAGAGAGAGAGAGAGAGTGTGCGAGAGAGAGAAGAAAAATTAACTCTTTAGTTTTGTTTTTAAGTTGTTTAATTCAGTAAATGTTTAATAAATGTGGCGCATTTGAGCTCATCTGGAAGTTAAAGTTGAGTTTGGACCTCTGATCTGTCAAGCAGGGAATGCGTTTTGAATTCCATGTCTTGTGGGCGTGGCTCGCAGTGCTACAATAAACATTTCTGTGTATACAATACACATTTAATGTCTGTCTGTGTGAGCAAGAGAGAGACACAGGTGTGTGTGTGTGTTAATAAAAAATGTTTCATAATGGTTTAAATAATAAATGTTAATAAAATGGTTTAATTTGTTAATGAAAATGTTTAAATGGTTTAATAAATAGTTTTCTTTTACTTTTAATACATATTTCATACAAAATTGGTGTACTTTTATCATTTTTAAAGGGTTTATGGGGTTGTCTTTGCAGCCTTGGAACAAATCAGGCGTTTAACATGTAAAATGCAACCCCTACTGACGAAATTCCCGGGTTACGAAAAAGGCGCTGGAACGGATTAATTTTGTAAATCGGGGGCCGACTGTACTGTATTTAGAAAACCTATGAAGAATAATATCAAGCCCATATCAAGCTCATCTAAGTAAATATAAAATCTTAAAATCTTTTGTCATTATTTGCGAGATAATTTGATGCATTTTGTCAATAAATCCGGCCAAGCAGCTCCTACGTCCATAGAAAGGAAATTACCATGGCAGATGTCCATCTGTAAACAAACTGCTTCCCAGAAAAAATGGGGGAAAAACTTTAATAAATAAAAATAGATGTGATTGTGAAAATTTTTTTATCTTGCTCAAGAAAACCCACTGAGGAGATTTTTGAAAAGTTTATTTTCTCTCAGGAGGCAGACATAAGCCATTGAGACTCAAACCTTTAAGAGGCAGAAGCTCATGACTCAAAAAAATATACAGGCGAAACATCCTGTGGCCCCTAAGCAGTGTATGTGTGCGCATGCCCACACACACACTTTGCCTTCAGAGGTTCATTAATATAATTATTAATGCTTTCAAACAGATAAAGGGGCATCCACACAGGAAACAACATGCAATTATGCAGTCATATACACTACCCTCCATAATTATTGGCACCTCTGGTTAAGATGTGATAAGCCTTAAAATAAATTACGTTTTTATTTCTGAAGCTACTCTCACACTGAAAATTGTAAAAATAAATAAAATAATAATAACCTTCAACATTATTTGAACAATATTAAGGGGGGGGGGTCCCTGACTAAGAAATAATTATTTTTATAAAATCACTCGTTCAACAATTATTGACACCCCTAAGAATGAATAAAAATATGAAAGAAATAAACGATCTTTTCAGTTCATTTTCTGTAATTGATTAATCCTAATTAGGGTCGTGGGGAGGCTGGCGCCCATCCCAGAAAGTCGCCCCTTGCCTGCAGCTGCCCGTATCGACCATCAGAGGAATCATCAAGAAATTTAAAACAACGGGAACATGAACAAGTCTGGACAAGGACGTAAGGTTAGTTTGGCACCATGCATAGTGAGGATAATGGTAAGAGAAATAAAAAAGTTCACCACAGCTCACTGTTAAAGAATTGCAAAAAAAATGTAGCATCCTGGGGTCAACAAGGTCTCCAAAACAACCATCAGGCACCATCTACATGCCAACAAGCATGTTTAGGAGACATGTACAGAAACAGCTTTTCTCACTCAGTCAGAAACACAAACATCTGGAGCTCGTTAAGCAGTACTTGGACTTCAACTGGGACCCTGTGCTTTGGTCAGATGAGACCAAGATAAAGCTTTTTGGCAAAAAACACTAAGTCCAACTTAAAAAAATGACTATGCAGAAAAGCACCTCATGCCCACTGTATAGTATGTGGGAGGATCGGTCATGCTGTGGGCCTGTTTCTCATCCAGAAGCCCTGGGAACCTTGTTAGAGTGCATGGCATTGTGAACATTTTGAAATACCAGGACATTTTAAATCTAAGTGTGGTGGCCTCTACCCGAAATTGAAAACGGGCCACCACTGGGTCTTTCAGAAAAATTATGACCCTAAACATATTGCAAATCTAACAGAAATAGTTCACTAGACACAGAATCAAGCTCCTACCAAGCCATCTCAGTCCACAGAAATCAAAAACATTGAAAACCTGTGGAGTGAACTGAAGAGGAGGGTGCAGAGGAGATTGTGCAGACAGGAATGGCCCAAGATCCCACTTTCTGTATTCTCCCATCTTATGAAACATTATAGGAGAAGATTAGATGCTATTTTGGTGATAAAAGGGGGATGTGCTAACTATTAACATCAGGGGTGCTAATTGTCACACACATGAGTCGATGTAAAATAATTATTTCTTAATGTGGGACTTTTTCTCCTCACTGAATAAATGCACTTGAATTAAAGGTTGAATTTTCCTTCCCCCCCCCCCCCGTGTGGTCCGATATTATTTAAAAAAAGTAAATAAATAAAAGAATTTTATAAAGCAAAAGAATACATTTTAACCGGGGTGCCAATAATTATGGAGGGTGGTGTCAGTAATAAGGTGACATTTTTAGGCAACAGGTAGTGAGTGTGTACAGGTTGACTCTTTCAAGTTATCATCAATAGAGATTTAAAGTTACTGTTGATTAACTGATCACCAAACACAAAACCTTTTCAATGGGGAAACAATGAAAACAAATTTAATAATTAAACCTACACCAACACTAAACAGCCGCTCATTATTGCCATGTGCTATACAACTACACACTGAAATTTTACAAGAATAATTCCCAAAAACATGATGCTTGGATCCAATGTTTTCAATTATGCAAAAAAAAAAACCCAAAGAAACAAAAACAAAAAACAACCCCAAACCCCCCCATCAAAGCTACTTACATTTTTATGTGCGCGCTCGCACGTCTGGATTTGTGTATTTATATCTTATGCATTATTTTTGAATGTTTGTTATTACAAGCATTTATAGCGTTGAATATGTATTTATTGATATTATATACACATATACATGTATGTATACTTCAGTCAGGGGGGGTTGATCATACTTCACTAAATTTGATGGTTGGGGGCGGGGAGATCTTGGTCCCAATTAACTGCGGAAAGTGAGGGATCCCTGTACAAGTAGGCCCTTGTTATTCGTGGGGGTTCGGTTCCGGCCCCTCCCGCGAATCAAGATAATCCGCGAGTTCTGTACCCGGAAGTAAAATCCCATGTATCATATTACATACACGAACGATATGCTTCATAAACACATTCTATAGACAGTCTTACTCATTCATACAGTATTAATGTAGTAAAATGTAGTAATGAGAAAGAAAAACTTTTTAATTATGGACTGTGATACAGTGGAGCCAATAAGTGTTGGGCAATGTAAAAATGTGCAAGTTCACCCATTTAAAAAGATAAGAGAGGTTTGTAATTTTCATCATAGGTACACATCAAGCTTGAGAGACAGAATGTAAAAAAAAAAAAAAAATCCAGGAAATCACATTGTATGATTTTTAAACAATTTATATGTGAAAATGGGAGGCCAATAAGTATTGGGCAGCCAGCAAAAGTTACTCCGATCTCATAGCTGTAGTAGGGTACATATACACACACACACATATACTAGTCCTTCTCAAAAAATTAGCATATTGTGATAAAGCTCATTATTTTCTGTAATGTACTGATAAAAATTAAACTTTCATATATTTCAGATTCATTGCACCCCAACTGAAATATTTCAGGTCTTTTATTGTTTTAATACTGATGACTTTAGCATACAGCTCATGAAAACCAAAAATCCCTATCACAAAAAATTATCATATTTCATCCAACCAAAAAAAAAAAAAAAAGTGTTTTTAATACAAAAAAAAGTTAACCTAAAAATAATTATGCTTAGTTATGCACTCAATACTTGGTCGGGAATCTTTTTGCAGAAATGACTGCTTCAATGCAGCGTGGCATTCTATCCATCCTCGTTACTCCTAAAGAGAACCTCAACATTTTCATTTCTGCTACCTCCAGTTCTGCCTCCTGTCTTTTCCCTAATGCCACTGTTTTTAAACCATACAACATCGCTGGCCTCATCACCGTCTTGTACATTTTTCCTTTTCATGCTTGCCGATACCTTATTATCACACATCACACCGGACACTTTTCTCCAACCATTCCAACCTTCCTGCACACGCTTCTTCAGCTCTTTTCCACACTCTCCATTGCTCTAGAGTGTTGAGCCTAAGTACTTAAAATCCTCCACTTTCTTTATCTCTGCTCCCTGTAACCTCACCGTTCCTCTTGGGTCTTTGTCGTTCACACACATGTATTCTGTTTTACTGAGACTAACCTTCATTCCCCTCCTTTCCAGGGCATACCTCCACCTCTCTAGATTTTCCTGCACTTGTTCTCTGCTCTCGCTACAGATCACAATGTCATCTGCAAACATCATAGTCCATGGAGATTCTTGTCTGCCCTCATCTGTCAGGCTGTCCATCACCATAGCAAACAAGAAGGGGCTCAGAGCTGACCCTTGATGCAGTCTCACCTCCACCTTGAACTCTTCTGTCACACCGACAGCACACCATGCAGCTAACTGGGTTATCAAAGGCATATATATATATATATATATATATATATATATATATATATATATATATATATATATATATATATATATAAATAAATAAAAAAGATAAAAGACATACAGGTACAGCACATTCAAGATTTTTAATCGCCATTTGTGTTTTACACACATAGGAATGGAAAGGAAGGCTCAAATCAACAAAAACACATTAATGGTTAAAAATGCTTATCAGATGCCCACCAGAGGGGGCCATTGCATTATTTGTGAGGCGCTCCATTGAATGTAGGCGCTTTTCGCAAGTGACGTATGGGCAAAGCGCGGCTTAACCGGAGTTCCGATCTTTCAAGTGAGCAAGTGAAGGTTGAGTACTAAAGAAGTACATAAAGAACATAAAAGTGTGACATAATGATGTAATGAGCTTTCAGCCAGACCCAGAATGCAGCATGAGATGGCAGAGTGAATTTATTATTCCAAGGGGAAGCACCTAAGCAGCTTGCTTTCACTGAGGAGACCTGCATTCAGCCCGAGCAGCTCAGCCACGCCCTTCAGCTGGAGCGGGCAGAGAACAGAGTTAGAGAATACTATATATATATATATATATATATATATATATATATATATATATATATATAATCTTCTGGCGCAGAGGTGAGCATGCTTGTGTTTATTGGGAGTAGATGAGAAGAGTGAATTCAGGTGTGAACCACTGAGCAGCTCAGCCACACCCCTCACCCGGAGTGGAAACAAAACAGAGTTACATGAGCACAGCCACCAAAATCAAAGTCCCCCAAAAACACAGACCATAACAAAAAGAACATAAAAGAACTTGAAGTGTAATAAATTGGATAAACAAAACAGAAGGATAAATATGCTACACCACAGTACATAAAATCACACACAAACATGCTAAACATTAACTTAGGTACTGTAACTTAGCCTGCATTTGAGTGGCATGATAGAGCTTAACTGGTAATAAAAACACACTACAAAAAAAGGCTCATTGACAACTTGTGCGCGAATGAGGAAAAAGGGGCATATACTTCATCTCAACCAATCAGCAGGAAGGAGGACAGCCATTGACTGAATTTGAATCACGTGACAGTTGCTCGGCAATCTGCAAATATGTGCAGGTGCAAGTACAAAACCGCAAATAGTCAAAGGCCTACTGTATAACATTGTATCATGTGCCACTGTGTTCTACTATTTGTGGCTTGCTGCAGCACTTCTCAAACACAGGGAATAAACATTGGAGCACAGCATAAAAATGGTGAAATTTCAAGTGTTGTAAACAACTTACAGTTGTTGAATTTATTACGATAATTTACTGTACATGACATTATAGAAGAGATCAATATCAATCCATTTACCCTTCTCTGTGTACTGTGACACACACACACACACAGAGAGAGAGAAAGAGAGAAGTTCAGCAATTACTTACTGTGTACTGCAGTTCTTACAAACTATAGCAAATCAGTAAGTGAATTTCTCTCAGTTAATCTCAGATTCTACAACAATAAGTCAATTTCTCCTAGCAATGTCAGTTGGGAGTCATCACTGATGAACTAGTAAAATGCAATCTATGCCAACATACTTATGAATAAATAGACTTGGCTGACATGGTAAAAAGTGCCTAGATTATAAACTGGAAATGCTTCACTAGAGAATAAATAGATTTTTAAATCAATAGAATGATTTAAAATTTTGATAAAAGACAGTTTCTTTAAATCTTCCCAGAACGTTGGGAATTTCTGCTGCTGCTAATAAATGGTGTGTTAGAGAAAACTGGGCACACACTGTTTTATTTTATTTTTCTTTTTTCATGCTTTTTTGTAAACAAAAGATGAATGCGTGATTCTCACAGTCTGTTCACTTGTGCAGAAAAATGCATTCTAACTAGCTACGTCTGTACAGATGACCATTCGTTTACTAGCCTTTCTTGTGATCTGGCCAATCCTGTCTTGCCTTACTCCAATGAGTACAGTATGCCCTTGACTATTCACGGTTTTAGTATTCGCTGACTGCCGAGCAACCAATTCAGCCAGTGGCTGTCCTCCTTTCTCCTGATTGGTTGAGCTGATGTCCCGCCCCTTTCCCTCATTTGCACACAAGTTGTCAATGAGACTCTTTTTTGTGTGTGTGTTTTAATTACCAGTTAAGCTCTATACCATTGGGCGGTTAGCATGGAGCTCCTATAGCATAGCAGCTCTCAGAGTCAAACTGTTTTTGTTCGTTTTAATTTGTTTTCTTTGTTGTTTTTAAGTCTGCCCCAATGACCACTCTTTCACCTCTGGGGGTACTCTGCATCACTTCATCTAACTCCCTCCAGAATCTCTCCTTCTCTTCGAGCTCACATCCTGTCTGTGGGGCATAAGCACTAACAACATTGACCATCACACCTTCAATTTCTAACTTGAGACTCATCACTCTGTCTGACACTCTTTTCACTTCTAGAACATTCCTGGCAAACTCCTCCTTCAAGATGACTCCTACTCCATTTCTCTTCCCATCCACACCATTATAAAACAGCTTAAACCCTGCTCCTAAGCTTCTAGCCTTGCTACCTTTCCACCTGGTCTCCTGAACACACAGAATGTCCACCTTCCTCCTCTGCATCATGTCAGCCAGCTCTCTACCTTTTCCTGCCATAGTTCCAACATTCAAAGTCCCTACTTTCAGTCCTAGACTCATGCCTTTCCTCTTCTCTCTCTGGCAACGGACACGCCTCCCGCCTCTCCTTCTTCGACGTCTTCGACCAACAGTAGTCCAATTTCCATCAGCACCCTGTTGGTTGACGGCACTGATGGCGGTCGTTGTTAACCCGGGCCTCGACCGATCCAGTATGTCATTCTTTCTTGTGATTCGCATAGTTTATTTGGCATTTGTTTTACGCCGGATGCCCTTCCTGACGCAACCCTCTGCATTTATCCGGGCTTGGGATCGGCGTGAGGGAGAGACACTGGTTTGTGCCCCCCCCCCCCCCCCCCCACGGCTGCATTTTATAACAGTATACGCTGTATATTTTATCATCAATAAAAATAAGTGTAAAAATTGAAAAGTTTTTCTTAATCATTACTATATTTTACTACATTAATACTGTATTAATGAGCAAGACTGTCTATAGAATGTGTTTAAGAAGCATATTTTAACGCATGTAATAGATATAGTATTTTACTTCCGGCTGCTCATTCGCGCATGTGACGTGTTACATGGGGTTTTACTTCCGGGTATAGAACTCGCACATTACCTCGATTCGTGGGAGGGCTCGGAACCGAACCCCCGCGAATATCGAGGGCCTACTGTATACAGTATATGAAGCTCCTAAAAGACACAAAATTGTGTCTGGGGGATATTCCTCGTTTGCATGCAATCATCCTTTTCTTTTAATATCCATTCATTTATTTGCTAAATTGATTTCTCAAACTAGGGTTGTGAGGAAGTTGGAACCTATCTCAGCCGACTCTGTTAGAAGCCAGGGTATACTCTGAACAGCTCACCAGTTCATCACTGGGCCAGCACACAGACACACACACTTGGGGGCAATTTAGAACAGCCAGTTAGTGTAATGTGCATGTCTTTGGACTGTGGCAAAAAACTAAAGTTCTCTGGGGAGTCCCATTTCAAGTCTCATTTGTGTGGGGAGTTTGCATGTTCTTCCTGCACTTGTGTGGGCTTTCTCTGGGTACTCTGGCTTCATCCTACCTTCACAAAGACATGCACATTAAGCTAATTGGCAGTTTCAAACTGCCCCATGTTTGAATGGGAGTCTGAATAGTGTGTGTTGGCACTGCGATGGGCTGGTAAGCTGTTCAGAGTGTACCTGCATTTGCGAAGTGTCGGCTACTGCTGATGATTTGTTATAAGCATGGGAACTACTTCCTGTTTTGAGCCAAAGTTGCTTTTAACATAAAATAAATATCAAATCTTCAGTACCATATTTGTATTGCAAACACTTAAAAAAAAGTTCCATTTCCAGTTGTAGTGCTATGCATCTGAATAGAGTGTATATCTTTGTCATAG
The DNA here is from genome assembly GCA_024760905.1 of Plotosus lineatus. Classification (NCBI taxonomy): domain Eukaryota; kingdom Metazoa; phylum Chordata; class Actinopteri; order Siluriformes; family Plotosidae; genus Plotosus; species Plotosus lineatus. The sequence goes on along the minus strand of CM045728.1, from coordinate 70,127,770 downwards.
ATTTTTCTTTATAGTAAGTTATTAGCTTTGGTGAGGAAACACTGCAAATTTTTTGTACATAAGTCTTAATGCCTCCTATCTTTCTTCCTGCTAAAGCTTTAAAAATCACCATAACAATAGATTAAACTGGGTCAAGACCCTGGCTTTCTATGCTCAATCAGTGCCGCAAACATGGCAACAAGAAAGCCATGTTGAAGTTTAAGCACCCACGTTTCATATTCTCAGAAGTCAATCAAGCTGATGCTTCCAATACAGCCATACTAACTAATGATGGGTACAGCGCTTTTTCTCTGATATGGGACCCCGATCAAAAAAATGTCCGTATTCGGGAAAATAGTCAAAACAATTTGCTGTTGCTCACAGCACATTAGTATTGCACTGATTATACTCTGCCAAAAGTCCATCAAAGTTTTCCCTCCTTTCTCCAATACATTTTTTGAAATAGTAAAGAAATGCTTCACTCAAAGTTTTAGTAAGACATAAAATATCTCTTCTCCTTGCATAAGGAAAGAAGGTACACGAGCTTGAATTTAATTTCCTTCTCATTTTCATCACAAGTATACAGGTGGCTCCAGTGGTGCCCTACAAATGGATCAACATAGTTAGCACACATTGGTCTCCAACTTCATGCCCTGAATCAAACCAACCTTCCTTTGTCCTGTAGGTCTGAAATTAGCCTCACTCTTTGGGGAAAATGGCTCAGGCTATTCGAGTAACACTAGCCAAACATACATCTCTGTGAGCCCATGTATGTGGCAAAGGGTAGTTAGCACCTTCGTTTGTGTGTTTGGCCTATCTATATCACAACACCCCTGCAATGCACTGGTATGCATGGTGTTCACCTCACCTTTACCCAAAGTCAGCTGAGGCAGGTTCCAGCCTCTCTACATCCTTAGTAGTTCAGGACATTAGATGCAGCCATGGCCTAATAGTTAGTGGGGTGGCTTTGGAACCTAAAGGCCATTGGTTTGATTCCAAAGCCACCCAGAAAAATGTAAGGTGGTGGGGGAATGAGCTGCACCTTCCTCCCTTCCCTTCCACCACCTTTATGATTGACGTGACTTTGAGTAAGGCACCTAACCCTGAACTGCTCTCCGAGTGCGCTAATGTGTGGCAGCCCACTCCTCCAAGTGTGTGTGTGTGTGTGCTCATATCGGATGTGTCAAATACAGAAGCAATAAATTTCCTTGCAGGATTAATACAGCATAGTAAAAATGGATGAATGAAACTACAAGAGCAGCACATAACATTTTTAGGCCAAAAGAAAATGCCATGACAGATGTGCCATTTAAATTTAAAGTGTGTCCAGTCGTTGTGTAGAAATTAAGCTTCAGAAGAACATGGAAGATGTCAGCTCTCCTCCATAATGATTACATTGTTTGTATGTTAATATCTGCTTGCTCTTCATAGTTGTATTACAGACGTGCATTTTCTACTACCCAGTTCTTTGTATCAACTCACCCAAACTCAACTGCACCCCTGAAAATGCGAAGAATAAAGACCAGAGGAGAGAGTAAGGATAGTAAATTAAAAAAAAAAAAATCACAGCATCGTATGAAGCTGCGGGAAATCAGAGATAGCAGGGTATAGCTGAGTATGTAGGAGTAAACATGGTGTTGACAAAACAGAGTGAATTTTGGAAAGGAAGAAATCCAGGTCATTAATATGAAAAGTGTCACAGGACATAAATCTTTGTGAAGCAGAGAGAGCAGCAGAGAGGTTGGGGGGTTGGGGGGGTTAGTGGTAGGCCCCAGCTGCTCCTTCAGTTGCATGTGTACTCTACATTGTGTTGCTTACCCTAAGGCCACTTGCCTTCATACAGCCAGTCCATGTACCTTAAGCCTGAAGCCTTTTTCTTTTCTTGATATTTTATTAATTATTTACTACATACACAAGGTTATCTAAAAGCAAAGTGCAAAAGAACAAATGCAAATGACTACAGAACAATAAGCCATGCAAAAAAAGAAGTAACTATTTCTGATAATAATGACTTATATAACATTCCAACCCACAATGATTGGTATGTGTGAAAATATTTTATTAATGAATGATGGAACTGCAGCAGATTTAATCACTGCTGGGAATATACGAGAGATCAAACTACAAGCTTCATCAGCACAGTTCACAACATTTTTCACAATTCTTGCCACATACATTTTTCCTATTATTCCTTTCTTACTTTCAGTTTTTCACAGTATGGGTTATATACAGTGGTATGAAAAAGTATCTGAACCTTTTGGAATTTCTCACATTTCTGCATAAAATCACCATCAAATGTGATCTGATCTTTGTCAAAATCACACAGATGAAAAAACAGTGTCTGCTTTAACTAAAACCACCCAAACATTTATAAGTTTTCATATTTTAAGAAGGGGAGGAATAAGTAACTGAACCCTCTGCCTAAGGAGACTTAAAGAGCAATTGAAACCAATTTTTACCAAACAATTGAAGTCAGGTGTGTGCCCAATCACTGCTGAGTGGCTTAAAGCTGCCCTGCCCACTATAAAACACATACCTAGTAAGAATTATCGATTTGTATAAAGCTGGGAAAAGGTACAAAACCATCACTAAAAGTCTGGATGTTCATCAATAGACAGTCAGAGTTGTTGTCTGCAAATGGAGACAGTTTGGCACCGTTGCTTCTCTCCCAAGGAGTGGCCGTCCACCAAAGATGACGCCAAGAGTTCAGCGCAGAATACTCAGAGAGGTAAAAAAAAAAAAAAACCCGAGAGTGTCTGCTAAAGAAATCACTGGCACAGTCCAATATCTCTGTGCACACATCAACTATATGTAAAACAATGGCCAAGAATGGTGTTCATGGGAGGACTCCAAGGAGGAAGCCACTGCTGTCTAAAAAAACATTTTTGCTCGTTTAATGTTCGCAAAAAGGCACTTGGACACTCCACAGAAGTTTTGGCAAAATATTTTGTGGACTGATGAAACCAAAGTTGAATTGTTTGGGAGGAACACACAACGTCATGTGTGGAGTAAAAATGGAACAGCTCACCAACATCAACACCTCATCCCCACCGTGAGGCATGGTGGAGGGTGCATCATGGTTTGGGGCTGTTTTGCTGCCTCGGGGCCTGGACAACTTGCAATCATTAATGGAAAAATGAATTCAAAAGTTTATCAGGATGTTTTGCAGGAAAACCTGAGGCCGTCTGTCAGACAGTTGAAGCTAAAAAGAGGATGGATGCTGCAACAAGAAAATGATCCAAAACACAGAAGTAAATTAACTTCAGAATGGTTTCAGAAGAACAAAATACACATTCTGGAGTGGCCAAGTCAAAGTCCAGACTTGATCCCCATTGAGATGCTGTGGCATGACCTCAAGACAGCGATTCATGCCAGACATCCCAGGAATCTGACTGAACTCCAGCAGTTTTGTAAAGTAGAATGGGCCAAGATTAGTCCTGATCAATGTGCCAGACTGATCTGCAGCCACAGGAAGTGTCTGGTTGAAGTTATTGCTGCCAAAGGGGGGTGCCTCAAAATATTAAATGTGATGGTTCAGTTACTTATTCCTCCCCCTTCTGTCATTGTTTGCATGCTATCCTCATTAAAATATGAAAACCTATAAATGTCTGGGTGGTTTTAGTTAAAGCAGACACTGTTTTTTAATCTGTGTGATTTTGACAAAGATCAGATCACATTTGATGGTGATTTTATGCAGAAATGTGAGCAATTCCAAAAGGTTCAGATACTTTTTCCAAGCACTGTAAATCAACTATGATATTGACAGTAATCCACATGAAAAATAAGCGAACCTGAAATGAAAATTATTGAGGATATTAGGAAATGTTCAGTAAAACATGATTGTTCGTTTTATTCATCAAGTAATGATTTGCCATTACACATTAGTGTGGGTTTACTCTGGTTTCTTCCCACATTCAAAGCCATGCTAGAGATGCCCCGTGCCAGGATGGCCTCAATGGAGATTATCTGGCACCTTTGGAGGATGTCTGTCTTAGCTGTGTAATCTCTCCAGCCTACACCACAGATCTTTTTAAGAAAGACATAAAATTGCTCAAACTTCTTAATGTGATCATGATACTGAAACCATGTTTTACTGTTATTTAAGTGTTGACAGAACTGTGGCCTTAAAGACAGCTAGCTTGGTAGACAGTTGGATGCTATGCATTTCCCATAGCCTGTGCTGGAGGTAGCCAAGTGGCAGAACTTTTTTTTATTATTTTGTTTTTTTATCCTGGCTGTGATATTGTCATCAATGTGTCAATCTGTGTAAGCACGCACCCAAGGTAGTAGAACTTTATAAAATGTTAAGAGGCTTGCCTGTTACAGTGATGCTGGAGTCTTATAGTAAGACACCAGGTTTAAGTTGGTGAGGTATCCTCGTGTTATGGATGCTGATCTTAGTGTAGTCTTTGACACTATAGGTCACACAATTCTCCTTGACAGATTATAAAATGTTGTTGGAGTTCAGGGAACAGTCCTATCCTGGATTAAATCTCATTTAACTGACAGTTATCAGTTTGTAGATGATATAGTGATTTCTCTATATGTTCTAATGTTAGGTTTGGTGTTCCTCAAGGTTCTGTCCCAGGCCTGTTGCTTTTCTCTCTATACATGCTTCCTTTAGGTAATATCATACGTGTTCCTGGCAGTAACGTTCATTGCTCATGCTCATGACACACATATATATTTCAGTAAAGCCAGCTGACAGAATTCAGCTTAATAAAGTTGAAAAATGTGTAAGGACATTAGGCGCTAGATGCTTACTAACTTCCTCCTATTAAACTCTGATAAGACAGAAGTACTAGTAATGCAGCCGTGAGGGGGGGTCACAAGCCGGTCCCAAGGATAAATGGAGAGGGTTACATCAGGAAGGGCATCCGGCATAAAACCAATGCCGAAGAAAACATGCAAGTCAAAACAAAGAATTTCATACTGGATCAGTCAAGGCCTGGTTAACAATGACTGCCATCCGACAGGGTTAACCGACAGGGTGCTGGTGGAAATTGGACCACTGTTAGTTGAAGACGTCGAAGAACGAGAGGTGGGAGGCGTGTCCGTAGGCAGAGAGAAAAGAGGAAAAGCATAAGTCTAGGACTAAAAGTAGGGACTTTGAATGTTGGAACTATGACAGGAAAAGGTAGAGAGTTGGCTGACATGAGGAGTAAGGTGGACATACTGTGTGTTCAGGAGACCAAGTGGAAAGGTAGCTTAGGAACAGGGTTTAAGCTGTTTTTTCATGATGTGGATGGGAAGAGAAATGGAGTAGGAGTCATCTTGAAGGAGGGGTTTGTCAGGAATGTTTTAGAAGTGAAAAGAGTGTCAGACAGAGTGATGAGTCTCAAGTTAGAAATTGAAGGTGTGATGTTCAATGTTGTTAGTGCTTATGCCCCACAGGCAGGATGTGAGCTAAACGAGAAGGAGAGATTCTGGAGTGAGTTAGATAAAGTGATGCAGAGTACCCCCCAGAGGTGAAAGAGTGGTCATTGGTGCAGACTTCAATGGACATGTCGGTGCAGGAAACAGAGGGGACGAAGAAGTGATGGGTAGGTTTGGTATCCAGGACAGGAACACAGAAGGACAGATGTTGATAGATTTTGCAAAAAGGATGGAAATGGCTGTGGTTTCAATTGCTCTTTAAGTCTCCTTAGGCAGAGGGTTCAGTTACTTATTCCTCCCCCTTCTGTCATTGTTTGCATGCTATCCTCATTAAAATATGAAAATCTATAAATGCTTGGGTGGTTTTAGTTAAAGCAGACACTGTTTTTTCATCTGTGTGATTTTGACCAAGATCAGGTCACATTTGATGGTGATTTTATGCAGAAATGTGAGAAATTCCAAAAGGTTCAGATACTTTTTCATACCACTGTAAGCTACCTATACTTTTTGCATATTAGCACACAAAATCAATTTTAGCATAGTTATCACATACTCATTTTACATCATATTTTATCTGTTAAGTAATATAAAAGAATGACTATAAACACATACATCAACTCAAATAAATATGCACATGTTGGTCTCTATTTGTGCCATTCAGTTTGTCAGCATGAATGTCCCAGTTGAGAAAACCGAGTAGGCTTTGATGACCAGGCCATCTAATGTTCGTCTACTAATCTGGACATTTGACAGATTACATCTTACTTTATTATGTGCAGTACTATGATTAAAGGTGTCCATTGACTTACCAGGTAAGGCATAGCTGCTGGGCTGTTTACAACTGATCCCAGTGGCTCATCAGAGCCAGTGCTTATCCCCAGTTTCTGCCGTGTGAAACGACTAGGAGTTCAACTCCTTCATGGGATGCTAGTCCATCACAGGCTACCTTCCCAGTATATATATTTTAGTAGTACCCATTTCTACTACTAGGTAAACAGAAGCACACTTGTGATTAATAACTTGCCCAGGGGTATTAGCACAGTGGGGTTCTAACTGGGATTTAAACCCACAACCTTCTCATCAAGAGCCCAGCACCCTATCCACTATGCCACTGGCCATGTCTTTTTGCTAGTGTTATCCATCTGCAAATCAAACAGCATAGCTGGCCTAACCACTGCCTAATAAACTTGTCTCTTCACAGATACCTTTCTGCCATAACTCATTCCAGTCACTCTTCTCTGGCCACCATCATTCCAGTGCCGAGGAAGAGTACAGCAAGCTGCCTAAACAACTACTGCCTGGTTTCCCTAACCCCTCATCACCACCAAATGTTTCCAGAGATTTGTGATCAAGGCTGCCACCCCTGCTGATTTCGATCCATATCAGTTTGCATACAGAGCAAACAGGTCAACAGAGGATGATATCAATACAGCCCTCCACACAGCCCTCACACACCTGGACAGCAGCAATTCCTATGTGAGGATGCTGTTCATAGACTTTAGCTCCGCTTTTAACAAAGTCCAACCACATAAACTGGTTCAGAAGTTGGACAATCTGGGCCTAGGGAGCTCACTGTGCACTCAGACCTCAGAACGTCAAGATGAAAGAACACATTTCCTCTGCTCTTATCCAGAAAACCAGGAACACCACGGGGTGTGTTCTTAGCCCCCTCCTCTTCTCCCCCTTCACAAATGACTGTTCCACCACTCACACCAGCAACACTAATATCAAATTCGCCAATGAACGAGTCAACCTAAATGAAGGAGGTCCTGCAACTGCAGTGATAGTACAACAATAACACTCTGCCCTCTACATTAATGGAGGGGAGTTGGGGGGGGGGGTGCTTCAAGTTTCTTGGAGTCCACATCTCTGCTGACTTCAACTGGACCACAAACATCTCCCACCAGGGGGAAAAGCACAACAAAGGATGTACCGCTAAGCTATAGAGAGCCTCCTGACCTACTGCTATACTGTACCGAGTGGTTCAGTAGCTGCACTGCAGAGTACAGGAAGGCCTTGCAACGGGTGTTGAGGAAGGCACAAAGGGTAATTGGAATTGCACCGCCCTCCCTCAGGGATATTTACTCTGACAGACTTCAGAGGAGAACCAGTGAATTATCAGGGACCCCACACACCTTGGACACCCCCTTTTCTCCCCTCTTCACTCTGGAAAAAGATACAGGACACTAAAAACAAAAACTAACATTCAAGAGCAGCTTTTACCCTCAAGCTGCAAAACGTTTAACCACCACCACCGTGACACACACTGATCGAATAAACATCATTCAGAGCATCTTCCTGTACAGTACAATACTTATGTGAATGTGCAATACTCATGTTTAGAACATCATAACATTTTAGCACCATGCACCTTAAAATTTAAAAGCCCCTTACCTGGTGTATATCATGCATATATATATACACACACACACACACACACACACACAGTATATATATATATATATATATATATATATATATATATATATATATATATACATACATATATATACATATATATATATATATACATACATATACATACATATATATACATATATATACA
>CM045728.1:70107349-70117349 GCA_024760905.1 Plotosus lineatus | reverse complement strand
TAAACTTTCATATATTTTAGATTAATTTCACAGCAACTGAAATATTTCAGGTCTTTTATTGTTTTAAGACTGATGATTTTGGCATACAGCTCATGAAAACCCAAAATTCCTATCTCAAAAAATTAGCATATTTTATCCGACCAATTAAAAAAAAAAAACAAGTGTTTTTAATACAAAAAAGTCAACATTCAAATAATTATGTTCAGTTATGCACTCAATAGTTGGTCGGGAATCCTTTTGCAGAAATGACTGCTTCAATGCGGCGTGGCATGGAGCCAATCAGCCTGTGGCACTGCTGAGGTGTTATGGAGGCCGAGGATGCTTCGATAGCGGCCTTAAGCTCATCCACAGTGTTGGGTCTGGTGTCTCTCAACTTTCTCTTCACAATATCCCACAGATTCTCTCTGGGGTTCAGGTCAGGAGAGTTGGCAGGCCAATTGAGCACATTAATACCATGGTCAGTAAACCATTTAGCAGTGGTTTTGGCACTGTGAGCAGGTGCCAGGTCGTGCTGAAAAATGAAATCATCTCCATAAAGCTTTTCAGCAGATGGAAGCATGAAGTGCTCCAAAATCTCCTGATAGCTAGCTGCACTGACCCTGCCCTTGATAAAACACAGTGGACCAACACCAGCAGCTGACATGGCACCCCAGAACATCACTGACTGTGGGTACTTGACACTGGACTTCAGGCATTTTGGCATTTCCTTCTCCCCAGTCTTCCTCCAGACTCTGGCACCTTGATTTCCGAATGACATGCAAAATTTGCTTTCATCCGAAAAAAGTACTTTGGACCACTCAGCAATAGTCCAGTGCTGCTTCTCTGGAGCCCAGGTCAGGCGCTTCAGACGCTGTTTCTGGTTCAAAAGTGGCTTGACCTGGGGAATGCGGCACCTGTAGCCCAGTCCACTGCTTCCACAGGTCCCCCCAAGGTCTGGAATCGGCCCTTCTCCACAATCTTCCTCAGGGTCCGGTCACCTCTTCTGGTTGTGCAGCGTTTTCTGCCACACTTTTTCCTTCCCACAGACGTCCCACTGAGGTGCCTTGATACAGCACTCTGGGAACAGCCTATTCGCTCAGAGATTTCTTTCTGTATCTTACCCTCTTGCTTGAGGGTGTCAATGATGGCCTTCTGGACAGCAGTCAGGTCGGCAGTCTTACCCATGATTGCGGTTTTGAGTAATGAACCAGGCTGGGAGTTTTTAAAAGCCTCAGGAATCTTTTGCAGGTGTTTAGAGTTAATTGGTTGATTCAGATGATTAAGTTAATAGCTCGTTTAGAGTACCTTTTCATGAAATGCTAATTTTTTGAGATAGGAATTTTGGGTTTTCATGAGCTGTATGCCAAAATCATCAGTATTAAAACAATAAAAGACCTGAAATATTTCAGTTGGTGTGCAATGAATCTAATGAACTTTATCACAATATGTTAATTTTTTGAGAAGGACTAGTATATATACACTCACCACCCGAGTTACGACCAAGATCGGTATCGACCGACCAGTCGTTAGTCGGATATTTAACCCAATGAAACCGAAACCACCTAGCACTCGCTATGAATTCATGTGAAGCATATTCTTCACCTGCATGTTCTTTCAACATGCGAAATAAACTTGTAGACTTACTTTGCACTGCTCGCAACATCACTTCACCTTTCTTTGCCTATTATCTTCCAACCACGTGTATAGCAACTTTTCCATATCCGCAATCGGTCCTTCACACCGTTATATGATGATAGCTGACTTAATTGGGGCTGCTGCTTTCACTACTTCCTTAATGCAGTCCTTCAAAATTGTAAACACTGTAGAGTCGAGGAGATTTCGACCTCTCGATCTATGGAATTTACTTTTTTTCCCTCCTTCATACTACTTTATCACTTTCGTCTTCATCTCCAACGACAGTGCCTTCCTTGCTTTCTTGGTAGAATTGCCATCTGATGAATCGGACTTCCTCTTGGGGTCCATGGTAAAAATGTAGAGTAAATCAATGTAAAATTATATTGTAAAAGAGATGTTACTGCGACGGTATCTATTCACTGAGAGTCGTGGTAGAATGCTGTGAGTGTGAGATGCTGGGCCACAACTCTCTTATGCACTGCGTTGCCAGACATATACAGTAAACTCATAATAGGCATCTGCTAGACGTGGCTGTAAGTATGTAACTCGTGTACGTCGTAACCCAGATAGTGAGATTATATATAGACACATATATACACAAACAATAATTATGGAGGGCAGTGTACATATTCGTACGTATTCATTGAATTAAAAAGATAAGGAAATTAAGGAAGAATATGGGGAAAAGTTAAGGAAAATGCTGTAAAAACAAGGCCAATTATGCAAAAAAAACCCCACCCTAAACAAAAACAAAAAACAACCCAAAACCTCACATAAAAACTAATTACATTTTTGTGAGGTACGCATCTGAGTATGTGGACCCGCATCTGCGAGCGTACGCATGCACACACGTGTCTGTATGTGTGTATTTGCATTTTATTTACATCTTATGCCTTATTGTTAAATGTTATGATAAGCATTTATAGCATTGAATATGTATTTACTGATGTTATATACACATATACATGTACGTATACATCAGTCAGGGGGGTGGTTGGAGGGTTGATCCTACTTCGTGAAATTTGATAGTCACGGGAGGGGGGGGGGGGGTCTCGGTCCAAATTAACCGCGGAAAGTGAGGGGTCCATGTATGTACATACATACAGACACACACATGTACATTTTGCACAAGCAACTGGGTGCACACACTTTTCTCTGGGATCAACAAAGTATTCTGATTATGTCGCCACCGTTGCAATAAAATTTATTTTATTTCACAGTGTGAGTCAGGCATACATATCGGAAGTAGCCCAGTTGGAAGATTTCACAGGGAAATCACTTTTAAGGCGCAGTGCCGAGGAAAGAAGCCTTTGACTCTGAGCTACAGTATGATGAATTAAAAAATTGAAGGATTATTTTTCTCCCTCTCATCCGAACATCAGTTTTATCTAAGGAAATAAAAAAAGCACCCTACTAAGCAAAAGCCACACAACCTAGTGATTATGCAGACTGCCTACCAAAAGAAGCATTGTTCGTTGGTCTTTTTGTTCAAAATTTATAACATTATTTCCAGCACCCAAACTGTGCACTTTAGAGAACACATCAGCATTACCTCCTGAATAGTCAGTTCACTGACCCCAAGCACACAAAACAACACAGCATTGAATCAGCCATTCCAACGAACAAAAAAAAAAAAATTCATACCTTGAATAATAAAGTAGTCATACTTTGAGTGGTGGGGATAAAAAAGTGGTATAATTATTATACAGTCAGAGATGTTTTCTGCACAGCTAATACAAGGCATGGAGAATAAGAATTTGGAATACAATCATTCACAAATCATACTCAGTATATCAGCAGCATCTCACATGGCTATTTATCTGCACAATATGGAAACTTGCAAGCTTTTTATTACACCCTAATACTGAAGAAATTCTATATAATCCCTGTTTAAGCAAGCTCTATATAGGATCGACCAAAATAGTAACTTCACAAAATATGACTATGGCTGACTCTCCTAATAGCAGTTAGAATTTAAAGCTTACATCATACATTATATGGTGGTGTAAGAAATCCCTTCACATGGACAAAAGTTTATACTACATGAAGCATACTTTTTACTTCCAATTTTACATGCATCTCAATCAAAGGTTTGGCTGTGATATTCATATGCAGTAAAACAGACATGTCTTTGTGGTCTGATTATAAAAGTTGGCATAAGTACATAAATTCTGGAATTTTGGATAGTGATTCGCTTGAGCAGAAAGGATAATCCATGATACTATAGGTTTTAATGATATTCTATCATTGTGTCACTTCTTGTTACAAATCATGCTCAACTAAAATGAGATTTCAAGTTTCATTAACGCTTCGTTATTAAATCATCAGTCTGTATGTTCTCGCTAACATGAGGATGGACAATTATAAAAAATATAAAAATAAACAATTTAAAAATTTACTATTGTTATTACCATTTCACAATTTTAGAAACAGTGGTGCAGAGGAAAAGACAGGTGGCAGAGCTGGCGGTAGCAGAGATGAAAATGTTGAGGTTCTCTCTGGGAGTAACGAGGATGGATAGGATTAGAAAGTAGTACATCAGAGGGATAGCACATGTAAGATGTTTTGGAGACAAAGTCAGAGAGGCTAGATTGAGATGGTTTGGACATGTACAAAGGAGTGATAGTGAGTATATTGGTAGTAGCACTACCAGGCAGAAGGCCTAGAGGAAGACCAAAGTTGAGATTTATGGATGTGGTGAAGGAAGACAATGAAGGTCGGTGAAGTAAGAGAAGATGCAGAGGACAGGGTGAGATGGAGGCAGATGATTCACTGTGGCGACCCCTGTAGGGAACAGCAGAAAGGAAAAGAAGAATTACTATTTCACAATTTTTGGATTTTAGGGTAATAATTGGAAATATAATACTTTGTTTAAAATATACCTATATAGCAGTACTTCTCAACCACCACCACCCCCCACCCCCCCACCCCCGCACACCATGTGCGACTATATATAGTGCTTACTGTACTTTATTATCTGCTGGGTGCTTTTTCACCAAGGTGCGACAATGAGAGTGCCACTGCCAACTACTGTAGAAGATGATCAATTAGATTTAAGTGGAGTACGGTATGGGGGGGGGGGAGCATGTTCCCCAGGGTCATGCCCCCCCCATCACACCACTATATAGTATTTTTACAACACAACTATGATCACAGCATACATGTTGTATAAAGCAATGATAGAAAATTTAAGAACATTTGATTCTGGCAAATGTTTAAGAGGATATTGGAGGTTTTATGGAAATATGTTAACATGACGAGTTTATTGACATACACTGGGGTACTTTATTTCTTTATTCGCATGTTGCACATTATTCATTTAATTTCAATAACGCCATATTCTTAACACTGAGAAAGTTGAAGGTGCATCTAGTACTTTTGTATGTACACCAAAATAAGTACACTAAACAATAAAAGAAAATGTAGTGTTGGGACAGTGTAGTGTGTCAGCTGTACTAATCATATCTACTTCTTATAGGAAAATAGTAATATTAAAAATATAAAATAATTTACATGGAATTGGACGTTCAGTTCAGCTCTGTCATAAACGATGGTTCCTGTTCTCTCTTCCATCTAAATCATTTACATGACACGGTCAATATTAGTTAATACAGTATTGTAGGGTCTATCCATATGAAATCATCAAAAATCACAATAGCTCCCCAGGTGGTGGTGTCATATTGGCTTGCTTTTTTTTTTATATACAGTACAGTACTGTATTTTGTAGCATGTGGTGATAGAAGTAAAATGCAGTTAGGTTCAGGTCAAAATCTTTATCTGTTTTGAATTCAGAGGGGTTTTCTTTTTTTTTTTTTTTTTTTTTTTTTTTTTTAGGGGGCGCTTGTCCATATATCCTTCTGTGTACCATTTATAGCAATCTTTAGATGGCTAGCAATCAAAACTAAGACAGATAACTGCTTGATTTTTTTTTTTTTCAGAACTTGTTTATGTGACAAATATGACACCATCTCCAATGGAGCTATGAAGATTTCAAATGTATTGAGCCTTCAACAAAAGCCATTCATAAACTCCTTAGTATTGCTTTATAAAATATTTATGCAAGGCTTTATACTTTATAAAAGCACTAAGTAGGTACCTTTCAAATGTGTAAAAGTGTAATCACTTCCCATCAGCATCTCCCTCAACAATCTCTCTAGCTTAATCACCTGAGGAAAATGTCAATCACAGATGAAATATTTAATCATTTTGGGTCAATGAACAATCTAAACTAAACTAAATACGTACATTTTGATGCGTCGCAGCATTTTGGCAACCAGTATCTGATTAAAACTGAACTGATTTGAGGTGTCTCTACATTGCTATGTAATCATGCTTGTAAATCCGACTCCTTCATCAGAATACTTGCAGTAACCATAGGAAATGATTTTTTTTTAAATCCCAAGACCTTTTGGTGAATTGTATTTATAGTCCTAAAGTGGAGATGTCAAAAGTATCGTCTGTGCAGAAAAATTCTATTCAGGTTTTTCAAAAAATCAGATTCATCATTTTTGAATGCCGGAATCCAGCCACGGCCATATAGAACACATTTTCCCAGATGGTCATGCAAAACTTAACACTTCCCATAACACCACAGAGATTGATAGAAAATTGTGAGACAGACAAAAAGTGTAGGTGGAAGAAGAGTGAGAGTCAGGGAGAATGAAAATAAGAAATCAAGACAAGTCAGTGCAGTGTGTGTGTGTGTGTGTGAGAGAGAGAGAGAGAGAGAGAGAGAGAGAGAGAGAAGGAATTCTTTGTGGAGACTGTGCCTTGGGAGGATTTCTGTTGTCGGTGGGCTCTGATGAAATGTGTGTTTCATGAGGAAAAACTTGCTGACACATCACTATTTGAACTCTCCGAGTTAACGCCTGCAGCAAGCACCTCAAACATTTGAGCACCTTAAAATAGCTTGTCACACATTTAACTTGCATGACTTAGACCAAGGTCTCTGATTGATGGCTGGTGAGAAAATGAACACACAAATGAGGATTTATCCATGCGAAGCCTTAAAGGAGATCAAGTAAGGGGTTGGTGTGGATGAGGGGCCCAATTTGTAAAATATGTCCCCCAGTTCATAATTCCTGATATGTTATCGTTATCTGTACCACAGAAATAGTCAGAAGCCACTGCTGCACACTCTTTAAACTATTTCCCATTAGTTATCATCATCATCATGTACGGCTTAATCCGGGGTCGGGTTGCAGGGACAGCAGCCTATGCAGTGAGGACCAAACCTTCCTCTCCCTCCAGCTCTTCTCGTGAGGCACAGGAGTTCCCAGACGATCCGAGACGCATAGCCCCTTCAGTGTGTTGTGGGTCCTCCTTGAAGTATTTTCCAAGTTGAACATGCCTGAAACCCCCACACCAGGTAGGTGTTCGGGAGGCAATCTAATCAGATGCCCGAGCCACCTCAACTGGCTCCTCTCAAAAAGGAGATTCTTCAAGCTCCTCCCAGATGACTGAGCCTCTCACCCTGACAATGACTCTTGGAACGTTTCCCATTAGTATCACTGTCAACATTGAACAGTTCTATTAATAACGGTCTTCAAGGGGTTAAATCTTCATCTAATTTTAACTTAAAAACATCACTGTGAACAATGAATGCAAGTTCCTAGTGATCTGTCACTGTAATCATAAATAATAGAAGATAAACGCATACATGTTAATAAAACTGCCAGAGCACTATCAGTACACACTGTCAAATACAAGCTGAAGAGATTGAATCTGCACTTTTTAGAAGTTTTGTTAATGGATTTTTTTTTGGCCCGTGTCTATAAATTTAGCTTCTCTTGACTTGCTGACCGAACAGAATGTGGCATTGGCTAAAACAAATGGGCCACAGTGGTCCAGGCACTCAAGCCATCAGATCTATTTGATAATGTGTGTTACAGCAATGTATAACAACCCGAAATCACACACCAAAAAAAAACAAAAAACACTCGGTTGACTGCTATGACCTTGGAACAAGACTGAGTTATTCCAATACAATTCCATCCAAGAACTTCCTGAATTGAACCCATTCACCAAATTTGGTGACCCTGTTACATCTTCCTAAGTTATCACACCAAATATATACAAAGTGACCTGAAAACAAGGTGAAAATGACCAATATACAATCCCATCCTATTTGCCCTTGAAAGGGTGCCATATACAAGTTTTAGTGGTCATGTCATTTTCTTTTAAAGTTATCGCGTTTACAAGCCTTGGCATGAAAGGAAAAGTGTACAAGACAGTGTTGAGGCCAGTGATGTTGTATGGTTTAGAAACAGTGGCCCTGGGGAAAAGACAGCAGGCAGAGCTGGAGGTAGCAGAGATGAAAATGTTGAGGTTCTCTTTGGGAGTAACGAGGATGGATAGGATCAGGAATGAGTACATCAGAGGGACAGCACATGGAAGATGTTTTGGACACAACGTTAGAGAGGCTAGATTGAGATGGTTTGGACATGTACAGAGGAGGGATGGTGAGTATATTGGTAGTAGGATGCTGGGGTTTGGTCTTCCTCTAGGCCTTCTGCCTGGTAGTCCCAAGTGAAGATTCATGGATGTGGTGAAGGAGGACACGAAGGTAGTTGGAGTCAGAGTACAAAATGCAGAGGATTGGGTGAGATGGAGGCAGATCATTTGCTGTGGCTGCCCCTGAAGGGAAAAGCTGAAAGGAAAAGAAGACACTTACAAGCCTTGACAAGCGAAATACAGAAAAATAAAAAGCCTGCAACCTCGAACCAGGGTCAAGGTAACTCAGAACCCCGCTCTATTCAGCCTTGAGGGGGACCAATACACCAAACTGGGTAATTTTATGTGATTCCTTCCAAAGTTACCGCACTAACAAGCTGTATGGGACAGATGGGTGGAACCCATCCCAGTGATGTTGCGAGATATATTAAAAAAAAAACTTAGACCTAGCTAACATTTCAAGCTTTATTAGATAATCATGAAGTATAAATATATACAAGTAAGCATAGTACCAAGCATGTGCCCACACCTATATCAGACAATGATTATTCCCTTCTCCATATTTAAGAGCAAAACAGAAAACATGCCTAATCGAATAGAAAAATCCCCACCTCATTGATTTCTGTATATGTATGTGTACTATCCGAGCAGATAAACGAATTTAGCTATCTGATTCAACAATTACCCCAAATATAACAGTAACAGTCTCAAACAGGTGCTCAAACCACCGTGAAAATACTCCACTAAAAGACTTGATGATACCAGGCTGAGAGAAGACAGCATTTTAATAGTGTCTGTGGTGTTCTGATGTGAAAAGCCTGTTGGAGGGTAAGTGAATAGCATGTGCCCTGTAGAGTAAAGCACTGGCCTGCTAAATACCTCACCGCCTTGCTCACCATTGTTCTCGCCATTAGCTGGCGCGAACATTGATTGTCCACCCTGCTTGTGCTGATGTGCCATTTCCCATCCGGCTGGCACTGTTCCTGCAGTGACTTTGAAGGTGAGCCAATGTTAAGGGAGCCTGTTTGTTGTGATGCTGGAAGTGCAGTAGTGTGCTGTCAAACTTAAGTTGCCATGAAATCTTGCACATAGTAATGTAATCACAGTCACATCTGGCACTCCTATACCGACAGCGTCACATTAGAGTTCATTCACTTAGTCATGGAAGGAAAAAAAATTTAAATACCAAAAAAATCCCTAGGCATTTAATGATGAGGCCAATATTAGTTTAAGGAACTAATATGTTCTTACACAATATTCATCAATATTTTTCAAATTTAATATCTCCATTTGGTTGTGATGCAAAGTCACGATGGCGCTGAACTCAAAAGGATTCCAAAGTGCCAGTATTCATCTGTGTCAAACCCACCTTTCGGTCTGATCCATATTTCCTATCGAAAAGTCCATTACATGAAAGAGTCCAGCAGACAAATTTTTAGATGTCAGACACCATCTGCCTGGGATCAATGTCTTTAAATTGTCATCATAAATTGTGCAGAACACCAGAGGGGAAAATGACAGCAAAGTTGTTAGTAAGTGCTGTCACAGTAAATATATGCTGTGACATGTCAAATAGTTAGCAAACACGTGTAACTAACAAAACTGCAGTTTTTGTAATTATGAAGTGAAACAAAACCATGAAATTAACAAGATGTCAGTCAATATAACAGTCTTTTTTTTTTTTTTTTTAAGGTACTGGTTTTTTTTCCCCAAGAGTACAAGACTTTTTAAATAAAAAGAACCATCGTCAGATTCAAATACACATGAGATCAGTACTAAAAAAATGTTCAATAATTTATCCATTTGTTTGTTTACTGTATGTGGAGGCAGTGAGACAGCAGTGCATTACAGAAAAAGTAAAACAAAAATAATTAAAGGTATAAATACACAAATAAGGCATATTCGCACACATGGTTAGCAAAAGTCTTTGAAT
>CM045728.1:70044849-70102349 GCA_024760905.1 Plotosus lineatus | reverse complement strand
GGTGAATACTTTCTTCAAGAAGAAACAGAAGCATAGGGTGACTTATGAAAGCGGAGGTAAGAGCACACAGGTAGACTACATCTTGTGTAGGCGATGTAATTTGAAGGAAGTCAGTGACTGCAAAGTAGTAGTGGGTGAGAGTGTTGCCAAACAGCATAGGATGGTGGTGTGCAGGATGACACTGATGGTGAGAAAGGTGAAAAGGCAAAGGCAGAGCAGAAGACAAAGTGGTGGAAGCTGAAAAAGGAAGAGTGTCGTGTTGTCTTCAAGGAGGAGTTGAAACAGGCTTTGGGTAGTCAGGAAGTGCTTCCAGAGGACCGGACAACCACAGCCAATGTGATCAGGGAGACCGGTAGGAGAGTACTTGGTGTGTCCTCTGGAAGGAAAGTAGATAAGGAAACTTGGTGGTGGAATGAGGAAGTGCAGGAGTGTGTACAAAAGAAGAGGTTAGCCAAGAAGAAGTGGGACATTGAGAGGACCGAAGAGAGTAAACAGGAGTACAGGGAGACACAGCGTAAGGCAAAGGTAGCGGTGTCAAAGGCCAAACAGAGGGCGTATGATGACTTGTATGATAGGTTGAACAGTAAGGAGGGAGAAAATGATCTATACAGGTTAGCACAGCAGATAAATAGAGATGGGAAAGACGTGCAGCAAGTTAGAGTGATAAAGGACAGAGAGGGAAATGTATTGACTGATGACAGAAGTGTGCTGGGAAGATGGAAAGAGTACTTTGAAGAGCTGATGAATGAGGAAAATGAGAGAGAAAAAGAGTAGAAGGGGTGACCGTTGAGGAGCAGGAAGTAGCAAAGATTAGTAAGGGAGAAGTGAGGAGGGCATTGAAGAGGATGAAGAATGGAAAGGCAGTTGGCCCTGATGACATACCAGTTGAGGTATGGAAGTGTCTAGGGAGGTAGCAGTAGATTTTCTGACAAGAATATTCAACAAGGTCTTAGAAAGTGAGCAGATGCCAGAGGAATGGAGGAGAAGTGTGCTTGTGCCCATTTTTAAGAACAAGGGCGATGTACAGAGTTGTGGCAACTACAGAGGGATAAAGTTGATGAGCCATACAATGAAGCTATGGGAAAGAATAGTGGAAGCAAGACTAAGGGCAGAGGTCAGCATTTGTGAACAACAGTTTGGTTTCATGCCCAGAAAGAGCACCACAGATGCAGTGTTTGCTTTGAGGATGTTAATAGAGAAGTACAGAGAAGGTCAGAAGGAGCTGCATTGTGCCTTTGTGGATCTGGAGAAAGCATATGACAGGGTGCCGAGAGAAGAACTGTGGTATTGTATGAGGAAGTCTGGAGTGGCAGAGAAGTATGTTAGAGTGGTGCAGGACATGTATGATAGATGTAAGACAGTGGTGAGGTGTGCTGTCGGTGTGACAGAAGAGTTCAAGGTGGAGGTGGGACTGCATCAAGGGTCAGCTCTCAGCCCCTTCTTGTTTGCTATGGTGATGGACAGGCTAACAGATGAGGTTAGACAAGAATCTCCATGGACTATGATGTTTGCAGATGACATAGTGATCTGTAGTGAGAGCAGAGACCGAGTGGAGGAAAATCTAGAGAGGTGGAGGTATGCCCTGGAAAGGAGGGGATTGAAGGTTAGTCTTAGTAAGACAGAATACATGTGTGTGAACGACAAGGACCCAAGAGGAACTTTGAGGTTACAGGGGGCAGAGATAAAGAAGGTGGAGGATTTTAAGTACTTAGGCTCAACAATCCAGAGCAATGGAGAGTGTGGAAAAGAGGTGAAGAAGCGTGCAGGCAGGTTCGAATGGATGGAGAAAAGTGTCCGGTGTGATGTGTGATAGGAGAGTATCGGCAAGAATGAAGGGAAAAGTGTACAAGACGGTGATGAGGCCAGCAATGTTGTATGGTTTAGAGACAGTGGCCCTGGGGAAAAGACAGGAGTCAGAGTTGGAGGTAGCAGAGATGAAAATGTTGAGGTTCTCTTTGGGAGTAACTTGAGGATGGATAGGATCAGAAATGAGTACATCAGAGGGACAGCACATGTTAGATGTTTTGGAGACAAAGTCAGAGAGGCTAGATTGAGATGGTTTGGACATGTACAGAGGAGGGATAGTGAGTATATTGGTCGTAGGATGCTGAGGTTGGAACTACCAGGCAAAAGGCCCAGAGGAAGACCAAAGAGAAGATTTATGGATGCGGTGAAGGCGGACATGAAGGTCGTTGGAGTAAGAGTAGAAGATGCAGAGGATAGGGAGAGATGGAGGCAGATCATTTGCTGTGGCGACCCCTGAAGGGAACAGCCGAAAGGAAAAGAAGAAGAAGAAGAAGAGGTGTCAATTCTACAGGCTGCAAAACTAGGCAGCCTCAAAAGGCAGATTTTAAACAAGAAAATTACTGCTCAGACTTCTGAAAAAAGGCAAATATTGAGCAAAATGGGGATTACGCAGCAGCACCCGGGAATAAGCAAAATATATGAATTATAGTCATCATGGAGCTTGAAGAATTGAGAATGTAATGAGGGTGTTACAAAATTGCCTATCTGTTATCATGGCTCCACCACCCATGGGAGGGGCTACAGGGTTCAGGTACAGTCGAAGGCATGGGTTCGGTCAGATTGATCCTTGGCTACTGACTCTGATTCTTGGAACACGGAATGTCACCTCTCACGAGCTGATGCATGAGATTGAGTGATACCAACTAAATATAGTCGAAATCACTTCAACGCATAGCTTGGGCTCTGGAACCACCTATCTCAAGAGGGGCTGAACCTTATTCCATTCTAAAGTTACTCATATGGAGAGGCAGCGAGCCGGTGTGGACATCCTTGTTGCCCTCTGTCTCGGTGCCCACACGGTGTTCTCCACAGTCAATGAAAAGGTAGCTTCCCTCTGACTTCGGGTAGTGGGACGAGTCCTGACTGTTGGTTGTGCTTATGCACCAAATGACAGTCTTGGAGTCTTTAGTAGAACGCTCATCTGGGAGACTCACGCATTGTCCTGGGAGACTTGAATGCTCGTGTAAGTAATGAAAGTGTGACCTGGAAGGGTGTGATTGAAAGGTACGGCCTCTCCAGTCTGAACCCGAATGGTATTTCGTCGTTGGACTTCTGTGCTCGTCATGGTTTGTCCATCACGAACACCATATTTGAAGATAAGGGTGTCCATAAATACATTTGGCACCAGGATACCCTAGGTAGCAGTTTGGTCATTGAATTTGTAGTCGTGTCACTGGATTTAGGGCCACAGATCCAAGATGGAGCTCCCTAGAGAGCGAAATTGCGGAGTTCTCGGAGTCAAATTGGTACTTTGTTTGTTTTAATTTGTTTTTTGTTTTCTTGTTTTTTGCACTATGCTTGTCTATGACAGATGACCCTACCACAGCTATGAGAGTGCGGTCCTTTTGGACATTTAGAACTGAGCACGCTCAACTTCTATCCTGAGCTAATATGCTACAGCTCAATGCTAGCCACACCCCGGATAACATTCAATACAGGCAAGGATACGGCAGGAGGGGAGGGTCTGAACGATGACTCTGGTGCTTGATTAGCAGTGGAAGGTTAGCCCTCCCGGACATACTGCTTGAAAATGTTCAGTCTCTGCAAAACAAGATGTAAGAGCTTCATGCTCAGATTTCAGCGCAGAAGGATCTACAGGTCTGCTCCATGCTGTGTTTCTGTGAAACATGGCTAAAGGAGAGTACACCCGACAAGGCGATTACACCAGCCAGCTACATGGCCTTGAGGGAGGACCGGAGAGCAGCAGACAGCAAGAAGGTCCGCAGCGGAAGAACAGCGAATCTCATTAAATAAACCTGGTGTACTGACTGTGGATCATCTCCAAATCTTGCTCTGAGAATGTGGAACATCTAACTTTGATGTTGCGGCCATTTTATCCCCAAGCAAAATACAGTCAGCCCCCTCTTACGAAAGGAAATTCAAAATTCAAATGCGCTAATCAAAATTTCACACAATGCGCAAGTTGCTCTCTCATTGGCGGTCTCTCAACATCCCACCCCGCTGGCCTCCCATTGGCTAGGAGGGATGACGCAGAACCAGAAGGAGAGTTTAAAGCAGAAATACAGTGAGGACCTCTGATCTTTCAAAAGGTACTGTAATTTCGCTTTAAATAAAACATCCCATCCATGTGTTTGTGTGTGTGTGAGAGATAGAGAGAGAGAGAGAAAGAGAACCTTAACTCTTTAGTTTAGTTTTTTTAAGTTGTTTAATTCAGTAAATGTTTAATAAATGTGGGCGCATTGGAGCTCATCTGGAATTCCGATCCCTCAAGGAATCAAGTTAAAGTTGAGTTTGGACCTCCTTTGTCAAGCAAAGAATGAGCTTGAATTCCAAGTCTTTTGGGCGTGGCTCGCAACACTACAATAAACATGTGTATTGTATATATTGTAATGCGTCTGTGTGTGTGTGTGTGAGTGTGTGTGAGAGAGAGAGAGAGAGAGAGAGAAAGAGAGAGAGAGAGAGAGAGACACAGGTGTGTGTGAGTGTGTGTTAATAAAAAAACTGTTTAATAGTTTAATAATGGTTTAATTAATAAATGTGTTAATAAAATGGTTTAATATGTTAATAGAATGTTTAAATGGTTTAATAAATAATTTTCATTTACTTTTAACACATTTCATACAAAACTTTGTACTTTTATCATTTTTAAAGGGTTTATGCAGTTTATCCAGTCCAAAGACTGGAGCCTTGTTAAACGGCTGATTCGTTCCATGTAAAATGCAACCCCAACTGACGAAATTCCCGCATTACGAAAAAGGCGCTGGAACGGATTAATTTCGTAGGTAGGGGGCTGACTGTAATCGGCATAGTCCAATATAAATATAATTACAATATAATATAATTTAGTGCAATTTAATTTATTGCTGTTATCTACTGATTATTTATGTATTTATTTATTGTATTATCATTTTTATTACTTTTATTATTATTATTATTATTTATTTATTTATTTATTATATTGTTTACTGGGTCTGTGTAAGGTTCTTTTAAATAGAAATTATGAATTTATTTTATAGCAGTTTTTGTTGATTTGAGCCTTCCTTTCGGTTTTGTAGCTTGACTCTTTGAACAACCGCACAAGAATTCCTGTGTGTAAAAGCACAAATGGTGATTAAAAATCTTGAACCTTGAATCTTGAACATATTCTGGACACTCAGGTGAAGAGGTTATCTGAGCTATCAACCGATCACCACCAGGTGGTGAGCTGTCTCCAATAGCGGGGAGGTCGCCCCGCAGACCTGGCAAGTCCAAGCGTGTAGTTAGGGTCTCCTAGAAAGGTTTGGCAGAGTCACCTGTCAAAGGGGCCTTTAACTGCCCCGTCTGACAGAGCTACAACCACATCCCAAAGGAGGCGGGTGACATGGAATCTGAATGGGCCATGATTCATTCCTCCATTGCTGAAGTGGCAGCCCATAGATGTGTCCAGAAAGTCACTGGTGCCTATTGTGGCGGTAACCCCCAAAACTGGTGGTGGACACCTGCAGTGAAGGGAGTCATCCAGCTGAAAAGGGAGGTCTATCAGGTCTTATTGGCCTGTAGGACTCCCAAGGCAGCAGACAGGTACTGACAGGCCAAACCTTCTGTAGCCCAAGCTGTTGCAGATGCAAAATCTCAGGTGTCATAGGAGTTCATTGAGAGCCTGAAAAACGATTATCAGTTGGCCTCATAAAGGTTCTGAACCACCATCTGATGGCTTAGGAGGGGGAAGCAGTTCTCCACAAATACTGTTTACAGTGGAAGTGGGGAGCTGCTCACTTTGACTGAAGATGTCGTCGGGAGTTGGAAGGAATACTTCGAGGACCTCCTCAATCCCACCAACACACCCTTTGTGGAGGAGGAAGACCCTGGGGGTTTGGGTGGGAGTACACCAGTTACTGGAGTTGAGGTCACTGAAGTAGTCATAAAGCTCCTCTGTGGTTGGGCTCCAGGGGTGGATGAGATCCGCCCTGAATACCCCAGGGCTCTGGATGTTGTAGGACTTTTGGGTCTTGGATGACACGTCTCTGCAACATCATGTGGTCATCGGGGGGGTCGCACCCCTTGATTGGCAAAATGGGGTGGAAGTCCCCCTTTTCAAAAAGAGGGACTGGAGGGTGTGTTTCAGTTATCATGAAATCACCCTTCTCTGCCTACCCAGGAAAGTCTATACAGGGATACTGCAGAGGAGGATTTCACCGACAATTGAACCTTGAATTCAGAAAAAGCAATGTGGTTTTCGTTTTGGCTGAGGCACTCTTGACCAACTCCATGTACTCTACTAGTACAAGATCCTAGAGAGTGCATTGGAGTTTGTCTAAGCAGTCCGTATGTGTTTTGTGGATTTGGAGAAGGCTTTCGACTGTGTCCCTCAGGTTATTTTGTGCTCTAGGAGTACGGTGTACCAGACCCATTGCTATGGGTAATTCGATCACTGTATCATCGTGGCCAGTTTGGTCCGTATTGGAAACAACAGGTTGGATTTGTTTCTGGTGAGGGTTGGAATCCACCAAGACTGTGCTTTGTCATTGATTCTGTTCATAATTTTTATCGACAGAATTTCTCGGCACAGCTGAGGTGTTGAGGGATTCTCGATTGGTGGCCATCGGATGTCGTCTCTGATTTTTGCAGATGACATTGTTCTTTTGGCTTCATCAAGCCGGTACCTCCAGCTCTCATTGGAGCATTCGCAGTCGAGTGCAAAGTGGCCTGGATGAGAATCAGCACCTCCAAGTCCGAGGCCATGGTTGTCAGTCGGAAAAGGGTGGAATGCACCCTCTGGGTCAGGAATGAGGTCATGCTCCAAGTGGAGGAGTTCAAGTGTCTCAGCGTCTTGTTCATGAGTGAGGGAAGGATGGAGTGGAAGATTTGCAGATGTATCACTGCAGCCTCTGCTCTAAAGTGGAGCCTGTACCAGTCTGTCGTGGTGAACAGGGAGCTGAGTCGCAAGGCAGTGCTCAATGTCAGCGTCGCACCAGGTGACTGGTGGCCCAGCTGCTAATGCTGAGGTTAGGACAATGCATAAAAAAAAAAAAAAAAAAAAGGCTCTCAGTTTACCAGTCGATCTATGTTCCAACCGTCACTTATGGTCATAAGCTTTGAGTAGTGACCGAAAGAACAAGATCATGGATACAAGTGTCTGAAATGAGCTTCCTTCACTGGGTGGTGGGGCTTTCCCTTAGAGATAGGGTGGGAAGCTCAGCCATCCAGGAAAAGCTCAGCGTAGAACCGCTGCAACTCCATATTGAGAAGAGTCAGTTGAGATGGCTCAGGCATCTAGTTAGAATGCCTCCTGAACACCTCTCTGGTGTGGTGGTCATATCCAACAACAAAGAGACCCCAGGGTCGACCCAGAACATGCTTGAGGGATTAATTCTCTCAGCTGGTCTGGGAACGCCTCAGTGTCCCCCCCAGAAGAGCTGGAGGAAATGGCTGGGGAGAGAGAGAGAGAGAGAGAGAGAGCGAGACGTCTGGACCTCATTTCTTAGGCTACTCCCCCCACGACCCGACCCCAGATTAAGCAGATGACAATGATGTTGATGAAAATACCTAGAAATTATTTCATTTGAGACTACATTTAAAACCCTTCAGCCAACATGAAAAAAATGTGAAAATTATCTTAATGATGTCACAGATTCCATTTGTCCCCCTGATTGATTAATCAAAAGATCACAGCTTGCTCCACAGTAAATTGCCTCGAGGGGTTATTGTCGCCCTTATAACCTTATGTCTATATACAGTGATAACAGAACCTATGCAGGTGCAGAGCGCCACATTTTACATACAGGGATCCCTCGCTACTTTAATTAATGTGGATTCAGTGCATCTCGGTTAAAAAAAATAAAGAAATAAATATTCATCAAATTAAAAAATAAGGAAATTAAGGAACAATATGGAGAAAAGTTATGGAAAATGTCACAAAAACAAGGCCAATTATGCAAAAAAAACAAAACCTAAAAAAACCCCACTAAACAAAAAACAACCAAAAATCTTACATCAAAACTGGATACATTGTTGCATCTGTGTGTGCACACATCTGCGTGCGTATGCGTGCATATGTATGTCATCTCATGCAATACCATCTGTATGTGTCTACAGATGCTCCCCAGCTAACTAACGAGTTAGGTTCAGGACCCAATCTCGGTCCCAATTAACTGCGGAAAGTGAGGGATCCCTGTGTGTGTATGTATGTGTATATATATATATATATATATATATATATATATATATATATATAAAAACGATATACATGTAACTGAACTGGGAAGGAGGGGCACGTTCAGTCTGTAGTTTGTAAACAATGGAGGCAACATCATTGCGTCATTATGTCAGCGTGCTACGTAGGTCCGTCAAAACTCAAAATTTGACAAAAAAAAAAAAAAAAAAAAAGTAAAATCGAAAAAAACGTAAAATGAATGAACATAAGTCGGGGAGCGTCTGTATATATTAGTAGGCCCTTGACTATTTGCAGTTTTGCACTCACGGCTTTGCACTGTCACGTGATTCAAATTCAGTCAATGGCTGTTCTCCCTCCTGCTGATTGGTTGAGATGATGTAACGCCCCTTTGTGCCTGTGCTTTTTTAGTGTGTGTGTTTTTAGTTACAGTTAAGCTCCATCATGCCGCCTAAACGCTGCACACCTAATCAGGCTTCTGGTAAGGCACCAAAGTGCCAGAAAAAGGTAATGACGCTGCATGAAAAAGTAGAACTGCTTGATATGATTCAGGAAGGAAAACATTTTGCTGCAGAAGTGCAAAGGTGAATGAAACAAGGTCATCATCAGAATGGAACCTGCCTTAGTATTCTGGATACTTCTAATTGAGGGGTCGGCAACCTTTGCCATTCAAAGAGCCTTTTGGACCCGTTTTCCACATTAAAGAAAACACTGCCTGTCTGTCTTCCTTTCGGCTTTTTCCCTTTTTACTCGGGAGTCACCACAGCGAATCATCTGATTTGCACGTTTTGATTTGGCAGAGGTTTTTTTTTTTTTTTTTTACGTCGGATGCCCTTCCTGTCACAACCCTTTTTAGCAAGGGACAGAACCACGCCAACGGCTCTGCAGCTACTCTTTACGAAAGTCAGCAATGGTTCTTTTACATGCCTCTCACCATAGACAGTGAGAGACATGGCCCGCCTTTGATAACCCAGTTAGCTGCACTGGGGGGGCAGTGACAACCTTGTGGAGAGTGGGACTCGAACCCCCAACCTTTGGATCAGCGATCCAGCGCCCTATACAACTAGACCACCACTGCCCCGTAACAATAAAGAAAACACTAGGGGCCACAAATCATTTTTTGATATTTACAATCAAATAACACTGCATGTAATGGTTTTCCCCGTTTTTTTTCTTCATGTTAATATAAAACAACAATGTGTTGCATTGATTTGAACAACTGTAGAGACAATTAAATTACAATTCTGCTTGCAACAAAAACATTTAGATTAAAAGAAAAAAATCGCCAGCCTCCCCGCGACCCTAATTAAGTAGTTCAGAAAATGAATAAATGTGTTCGAGTCCTTCTTGCATTTTTATAAAGAAAAAGCATATCTCTCCCACGAAGCGCGAGATGGGGTGCAGCCAGATGTGTACTAAACAAGTATTCAACGTGCACTTGCTCACTTGAAACAGCGGAAGTCCGGATAAGCCGCGCTTCATCTCACAAGCTCCGTGTGTCACTTGCAGCAAGCGCCAACTTTCGGTGGAGCGTGTCACAAATCTCACCTAGAGTCTCTTACTTCAGTTGTGAATTCAGTTCCTGGATTACAAACCCCGGCGGCGGAAAAAAATCTCTCTCGCTCGCTGCTCTGCTGCTGGCTGATGGTGAGAGGACTCCTTGCCAGGAGTACAAGAATTTGGAAATCTACCAACACAGCAGATCAAGAACACATACACAAAATCGCCCCGCCCACATCAAATAAATATCTGCCCACACCCGTGACTGTTAATTTTCATCTATGTCATTTTCGACCCTAAAAGAGCATTTTTGAAGGGGTGTCCACTGGGTACCTGTGGGTACCCAACTGTTGCAGGACTCTGCCCAAGGCAGATTCTCCCATCAGTGAAAGCTGGTTTAACTACCGATGGAACCCCGGAGTGCTTCCGATGTGAGTAAATGAGCGGCATTTTCTTTTTGCAGTTGAGCCACAGGTTGCTGACCCCTGATATAATGGAAGGCAATACCTCCCCCTAGTGGGCATTTTTGAAAACTATGTTGAACAGAACGGATCATACTCAGTTAGTGTTCTTATATGTATGTATGTGTGTGTGTATGTATATATATATATATTACACACACAAAAAATACAGTGGTACCTCACCTTACGAAAGTCCTAACAAACGAAAAATCCAGGTTACGAAATGCATTTACCTAAAATTTCTGTCTCTGGATACAAAACAAATTCACGTTACGAAAGCGCCATCTCAAAAATTCAAACAATGCACGAGTTGCTCTCCCATTGGCTTTCTGTGATGCTCCCTCTAGGAAGAAAAAAAAAGTGTTTACTGCACTTCAAACTGTGCTCTATGCTTTTTCCATACACCATAGCACAGCAATGAGAGTGCCACTGCCAACTACTGTGGTGAATGTGCAATTACACTTAATTCTAGTACAGTATGGCAAAAAAAGCATGTTCCCCAGGGTCATACCCCCCCCCCGGCATAACACCGTACTCCCCAAGGGGGGGCACGCCCCAATATCTGAGAAGCACTGGGCATGTGGGAGCTCACCACGAGCCTTTCCTCGCTGGCATTCATAGTGTGCACTCGCACAAAATTCTCCTCCTCCTCCTCCTCTGTTATGCATCACCTCCTGCTTGCCCACACATCATCTCTGCAGTTGATGATCGGAAGGATGAGTTGACATTGTTTATTTTTGTTTTATTATTATTTATTATTAATGTCGATGTACATGTATTATTATTATTATTATTTATTGTTTTTACATGTTTATCTTTAATATATTAGGTCAACTATACATGCTTGTGTCCGGTTATATAAAAGTTTGGGAGGGGGGTCCTAACGGACTGATTGGTTTTATGGTTTTATTATTTTATTATTTCTTCTTCTTCTTCTTCTTTTCCTTTTGGCTGTTCCCTTCAGGGGTCGCCACAGCAAATCTGTCCTTTATCACTCTAACTTGCTGCACGTCCTTCCCATCTCTATTCCTCTGCTGTGCCAACCTGTATAGTTCATTTTCTCCCTCTTTACTGTCCAACCTATCACACAAGTCATCATACGCCCTCTGTTTGGCCGTAGCCACTGCCACTTTCACCTTACGCTGTGTGTCTCTGTACTCCTGTTTACTCTCTTCTGTCCTCTCAATGTCCCACTTCTTCTTAGCTAACCTCTTCCTTTGTACACACTCCTGCACTTCCTCATTCCACCACCAAATCTCCTTATCTACTTTCCTTCCAGAGGACACACCAAGTACTCTCCTATCCTACCTGTGTCCCTGATCACATTTTCTGTGGTTGTCCAGTCATCTGGAAGCACTTCCTGACCACCCAAAGCCTGTTTCAACTCCTCCTTGAAGACAACACGACCCTCTTCCTTTTTCAACTTCCATCACTTTGTCTTCTGCTCTGCCTTTGCGCCTTTTTCACCTTCCTCACCATCAGCGTTATCCTGCATACCACCATCCTATGCTGTTTGGCAACACTCTCACCCGCTACTACTTTGCAGTAACTGACGTCCTTCAAATTACATCGCCTACACAAGATGTAATCTACCTGTGTGCTCCTACCTCCGCTCCTATAAGTCACCCTATGCTCCTGTTTCTTCTGGAAGAAAGTATTTACCACATCCATTTCCATCTTTTTTGCAAAATCAATCAACACCTGTCCTTCTGTGTTCCTGTCCTGGATGCCAAACCTGCCCATCACTTCCTCGTCCCCTCTGTTGCCTGCACCAACATGTCCATTGAAGTCTGCACCAATGACCACTCTTTCACCTCTGGGGGTTCTCTGCATCACTTCAGCTAAGTCACTCCAGAATCTCTCCTTCTCTTCTAGCTCACATCCTGTCTGTGGGGCATAAGCACTAACAACATTGAACATCACACCTTCAATTTCTAACTTGAGACTCATCACTCTGTCTGACACTCTTTTCACTTCTAGAACATTCCTGACAAACTCCTCCTTCAAGATGACTCCTACTCCATTTCTCTTCCCATCCACACCATGATAAAACAGCTTAAACCCTGCTCCTAAGCTTTTAGCTTTGCTACCTTTCCACCTGGTCTCCTGAAACCACAGTGTGTCCACCTTACTCCTCTGCATCATGTCAGCCAGCTCTCTACCGTTTCTTTGCATAGTTCCAACATTCAAAGTTCCTACTCTCAGTCCTAGATTCGTGATTTTCCTCTTCTCTCTCTGGCTACGGACAAGCCCCCCCACCTCTCCTTCTTCGACGTCTTCGCCCAACAGTAGTCCAATTTCCATCAGCACCTTGTTCGTTGACAGCACTGATGGCGGGCGTTGTTAACCCGGGCCTCGCCCGATCCGGTATGAGATTTGTCTTTACGGTTTGCAATTTGGCAAAAGTTTTACGCCGGCTGCCCTTCCTGTCGCAACCCTCTGCATTTCTCCAGGCTTGGGACCGGCATAAGGGGGAGAGACACGGGTTAGACCCCCCCCCTCCCTTAGAACTTGGGTTTTGTAAATGAGAGAACGGTGCATTATTCACACTTGTACTGCTTATCCACTACCGAATTATTGCTATCACATTTGAAAACAGATTTTAATACATGGAATAATGAGCATGTCCAACCTCTTATCAGCAGAGACATGTTATTGCACTAACAGACAGGGAAACCTTACTGATCTCTATGGTTAAACTGAATGTTTTATGGGTTAGGATGCACCAGTTTGGGGTACATGTGTGTGTGTGTGTGTGTGTGTGTGTGTGAAACAAAGCATATGGTAGTCCTTGTTAAAACTACAAATTTATGACATGTTTCAGACCGACCATAAACTCAGCAGCTGTGGTCAATGTCACAACATTCCTGGAGATACTAAGAGGTCTTTAGGTGTTTTACTAATGCAAAAACTGAACTGTTAACCACTTTCCCTCTTTAGCAGACATCCATGCATGACAAGGCACCCTTGTGAAACAATGAGGGCAAAGATAAACAATTCACTGTACTAATTGACTCACAGCACACAACGATGAGACAAGAAACACAGAGGAGAAAGACATGCAATTCAATGCATATCTCATTTACAATAAGGGATCAAATCTTTCCTTTCTTTGGCTGCTTCTCTCCAAAACAAACCTTTTGTAATGTCTCCAACGTCAATTTGCGATTTAGAAATTTAAAAGATGAGCCTGCACTGTCCCGGTGTAAATTACTCATGAGCAATCTGGAAAGAGGGTCTAAGGCTGTCCAAATATTCAGTATATACTAGCATCGATTATGTACGTACAACTCTCCTGTCACTGAACATGCTATGAGCACACAAATTTATACTTTTTTCTGTCTTGCATCGGAGGACATTTAAGCTGTGTGATTATTTTTCTTTTAAAAGTGATTGGATGACTTATTTTGCATAAACTGAAATGTGTAAAATGATACATTTATACAATTTCCCTTAGGCACCAGCTGCATTTCAGTCAGACGTTTTCATATCATCACCTTCCGCTTGATCTGAGGTGTGGTTGCAGAGGCAACAGCCTAAAAAGTAGATCCAGACAACCCTCTCCTCAGGATATTGAGGTATTCCCAGACCAGCAGAAAGACATGGGCCTTCCAGCATGTTCTGGGTCGATGCCCAGATATTGTCACTGTTCGACATGCAAGAAACACCACACCAGGGACCTCTCAATGCAGTGGAGCAGTGGTTCCACTCCGAACTCCTCTCAGATGGCCAAGCTTCTTCCCCATCTCTGAGAGAGAATCCTGCCACACTACTTCGAAAACTCATTTTGGTTGCTTGGATCCACCATCTTTTTTTTTTGTTGTTGTTCATTGGTTCATAGTTTTTTTTTTTTGTTCATTGATTATTCGTGTCCATGTCCAGCAAGGGTATTTTGGTGTGGAATTTCTAACTGTGCTCACTTAACTTTCCACCAGCTTATTTGGTTTTCTCACATATTCAAATGAGATGTATCTTAGGTCAATTTGCTGTTCTCAATTGCCTCGAGATGTGTGTGCATGGTTGTCTCTGTGTGTTAGTTAATTGTGTGGACTCAGCACAAAATAGTCCAAGTTGGTGAAGTAGAATGAGAAATATATACAAATTGTAAAAAAAAAATCTGAAAATAGCAAGTGCTCCCTTAGCTATGAAACCCCTCAACACTTCTGGTGCAACTAATTTCCTTCAGAAGTCAGATAATTAGTGAAATGAAATCCATCTGTGTGTAATACAAGTGCCACATGACCCGTCATTAAAAACATACCTTTTTTGAAAGGCCCCAGAGTCTACAACACCACTAAGCAAGAGGCACCTCACCATAAAACCAAGGAGCTCTCCAAACAAGTCCGGGACAAAGATGTTGAGAAGTACAAGCCAGGCTTGGGTTATAAAATAATATTCAAATATTTTATGATCTTTCAGTACACCATCAAATCCATCATCTTAAAATGGAAAGAACATGGTACCACAACATACCTGTCAAAAGAAGACCACCTCACAAAACTCACAGACCAGGCAAGGAGTGCATTGATCAGCACAGAGAGGGCATAAAGGCAGCATAGAGACTTTGAAGGAGCTGCAAATTTCCACAAACTTGTGTATCTCTGCATGGGACCACAATAAGCCAAATACTCTATACAGCTGAGCTTAATAGAAGAGTGGCCATTACTTAGTGTTTAAAATAAAAAGACACATTTTGGGTTTGGTAAGTTGGCAACTCCCCAAATGTATGGAGGAATGTGCTTTGGTCAGATGAGACGAAAATGTAACTTTTTGGCCACCAAGGAAAGCGTTATGTCTGGGGCAAACCCAGCACTTCACATCACCCCAAAAACAATATCCCCACAATGATGGTGGCAGCATCATGCTGTGGGAATGCTTTTTAGCAACAGGGACTAGGAAAGTGATCTAAGTCAAGGGAAAGATGGCTGGTGCTAAATATATCTTGAGCAAAACCTGTTTTCAGTCTGCCTATGCTCTGAGACTGGGACGGAAGTGCACTTGCTAGTAGGACAACGACCCAAAGATTACTGCTAAAGCAACACTTGAGTGGTTTAAAGTGAAAACATTTAAGTGTGTTACAATGGCCTAGTCAAAGCCCAGACCTCAATACAATTGAGAAGATTGCTGTTCATAAGCGGGAACCATCCAACATGAAGGAGCTGGCGCAGTTTTTCCTTAAGGAATGGGCAAAAAAAGTCCAAAGTGGTAAAATGTGGTAAGCTAATAAAAACTACTAGTAATCCAAAGCAACCGGCTGTTATACATGCCACCAAAGGTGGCTTTACAGGTTACGAAACGCATTTTCCTCAAATTTTTGTCTCTGTATATGAAACAAGTTCATGTTACGAAAGCGCCATCTTAAAAAAAATCAAACGCACCATTCAAACAATGCACGAGCTGCTCTCCCATCAATGACGTTAAAACATCCTGCCCCGCTGGCCTCCCATTGGATAACAACTGAGCTGTCGTTCATATCGCCTTCAAGTCAAGCGCCATCTTGGACAGGGATCAAACTGGCTAGGAGGGATGATGCAGCTACCTCCCATTGCCTATTGTGGAGCTGAATCTACCATGATGCTTTTCGTGTAAAGGACAGAGTTACTGTTGTTTTATGCTTCATTTCTTGACACAGGCTTTTAACCTTCCATAAACATTTGTAAGATAATAACTCTGCTAAGAAGACATGGTCAACACACGCACATGCGCACACACACACGCACGCACGTGTGATTTCGGGTGCGAGTGAGAAGAAGAAACAGGCTCGAGTGATATCACAAAGGGGTATGACCAAACACGTCTACCATCGGTATAATATTGAAGCAGAAGGAGGCCTTAAAAAGGTATACTTTTATAATTTTTAAAGGGTTTAGGGGTAGTATTGGGAGCCTTGGAACGAATCACGCGTTTTACATGTAAAATGCAGGTTACGAAAAAGGCTCTGGAACGGATTACTTTCATAAAGTGTGGTACCACTGTACTGACTTTAGAGGGAGTGAATAGTTATGCATGCTGATTTTTTTTCTGTTATTTTGTCCTATTTGTTATTTGCTTCACAATTAAAAAAAAAAAAAAAAAAAAAAAAAAAAAATCACATCTTCAAAGTTCTAGACATGTTCTGTAAATGGAATAAAGCAAACCTTCAAACTACCTATTTTAATTTTAATTTCAGGTTGTAACGCAACAAAACATGAAAAATGCCAAAAGGGTTGAATACTTTTACATGGCACTGTCGTGTAGGACCTGCACATACTACAGATTTGCATACAGCTGCAAAGAAATGACCTACTTCCTTGCAGCATATTATACTCTTAAAATGTAACACTGTTTAATCCACGGTTGTCAATATTCCATCCAGTTCACAGTATTTACCATTAGTTGTAATTAGGTTTCAATGTTTTCCAGTGGAAAAACGTATAAGAAATATTGAATATGGAGTTGAGTAATGGCCTGGTTGGTTATAAAAGGCAAGGTGTGAATGGATTATCTTGATTCCTGCAATTATATGTAGCCAATTCACAGATTATCCATTCAGCAATTTAACATTTACAACAAAGCTGTCAGACGGTTCTTCCTCTTTTCACCTGTTACAAATCACTATGAAATAG
This sequence comes from Plotosus lineatus, assembly GCA_024760905.1. NCBI lineage: Eukaryota > Metazoa > Chordata > Actinopteri > Siluriformes > Plotosidae > Plotosus > Plotosus lineatus. The sequence continues at coordinate 70,085,646 of CM045728.1, read as the reverse complement.
ATAACCACCATGAAACTATTTATAAGAAGTGTAACTAATTTAACACAAAGTATCCCGGCCTGGAATTAACTTAATTGTCCTGCATTACATCAAGTTTTACAGAAAACAATGACAATCACACATCACGAGACATTTTGAATCCCTTTCAGACAACATCAATTCTACACTGCCCTCCATATGTATTGCCACCTGTGGTTAAGATTCGTTCTTTAGTCCCTAACAATTTCACTATTTTTTTCTAAATAATATCAGACTACAATGAAAAAGAGGAAAATCCAACCATTAATTCAAGTGCATTTATTAAGTGAAAAAATCCCACATTAAGAAATAATTATTTGACATCAAATCATGTGTGCCACAATTATTACTACTCCTGTTGTTAAATTTGCAATGGTGGCCTGGTGGTATAGGGCGCTAGATCGCTGATCCCAAGGTTGGGGGTTCGAGTCCCACTCTTCACAAGGTTGTCCCCCCCCAGTTGATAACTGGGTTATCAAAAGCCGACCATGTCTCTCACTGTCTATGGTGAGAGGTTCATGTAAAAGAACCATTGCTGACTTTCGTAAAGAGTAGGCTGCAAAGTGTTCAGTGTGTTTCTGTCCCTTGCAAAAGGGCTGTGTCAAGAAGGCATCCGATATAAAAACCTATGCCAAATCAAACGTACAGATTTGCAGAATCTCTCAATCATCCACCAACCTGGGTCCTCTTCTCTGCACTCTCCTCTTCAGATCACTCCACAGGTTTTCCATTTTGTTGAGCTCTGGGGACTGGGAAGGCAATGGGAGAAGCTTGATTCTGTATCTGGTGAACCATTTCTGTGCAGATTTGCCCACATGTTTAGGGTGAAATCTTGCTGAAAGACCCATTGATGATCTATCGTCAGCTTTCAGGCAGAGACCACTTTTTTTGATGTAAAATATCCTGGTATTTCAAAGCGTTCATGATGCCATGTACCCTAACAAGTTTCCTAAGGCCTCCAGAAGAGAAACAGGCCCACAGTGTCACCGATCCGCCCCCATACTTCATCGTAGGCATGAGGTGCATTTCTGTATACTCATCTTTTGTGTTCCGCTAGACCCACTTAGTGTTTCTTTCAAAAAAAGCTCCATCTTGATGTTATCTGAGAAAAGTACATGGTCCCAGTTGAGGTCCCAGTACCTCCTGGTGAGCCCCAGGTGTTTGCATTTCTGTTTGCGTTGTTAACATTTGCGTTGTGGGTGAGAACATTTTTTTCTGTGCATACCTCACAAACAGTTTGTTGGCATGTAGATAGTACCTGATGGTTGTTTTGGAGACTTTGTGACCCCAAGATGCTACCATTTGTTGCAATTCTTTAACAGTGAGCATTGGAGAACTTCTAATTTCTCTTCCCATCCTCCTCACTATGCATGGTGACAATATAACCTTGCGTCTTCGTCCACGCTCATTTACCACGGTTACAGTTTTTTTTTTTTTTAAACTTCTGCCAATAAATGTGGAACAAGTCATTTTATGAAAAATAATTATTTCTTAGTCTTTTCATTGTGTGGGTATGATTCTGAAATAAAAATGTAATTTATTTTAAGGGCTTAACACATCGTAACTGGTGGTGCCAGTAAATACAGAGGACAGTGTATCGCCAATGACGTTCATCTGGATGTTTTTACAAATCCTTATTGAACAAATCCAGATTTAGTTCCCATTTGTGGATACAATAATATCAACCTTCTCGGAAGACTTCCCCCCAAATTAATGCGATTGGCATTCCAATTCATCCCCAAAATGCAAAGGGCTCTGTGCTCCATCCTTCTCAACCCATATCTTTATGGAATTTGCTTTTTGTGCTTGCGGCTTGTTATGCTGGAAGAAATTCGGACTCTCTTAGTTCCAGTGATCTGAAGTATTCATATAAATGTATTTCTTAGAATCATGTGCTTTAAAAACAGGCATGCAGCAGTTTGCAGTTTGTCTTTATATGTTAAATAATGCGAAATATAAAGGACACAGGAATTGGGGTGCAGATGGTGATCAGTTTAATTGTGAATCCAGCTGCAACTGTTTAATCAATGCAGGTAATGCATGTATGATACAAGTATACTGTTTAAAATTGTACTGCTAAACACAACACATATTACATGCCTTGCTCAATCCATGAATAAGACAATGATGCATAATTAACTTTAGATAACAACCCGATCATATATATTTCTCTAACTTATTCTCACTTATTGACTCTCAAGATGATGTTTAATCAGCAACTTGGGGGGAAAAAAAAAAAAAAAAAAAAAAAATTCCACAACAAACCACCCATAACTAAAGCATGAAGCAATTCTCACCAATACAAAGTTCATTACTTCTTCCTATAAATTACAAAATTTCAGCTTGACAAGAGCAGGAAAGAGAGAGACTAGATTTGGTGCCCTGTGATGACCTGGTGAGCTGTCCAGTGTGAACTCTGCATTTGCCCAGAGTCGGTAAAGATGGGCACCAGCCCCCATGACCCTAATTAGGATTAAGTAGTTTGGATAATGAATAAATCCACCACCAAACCAGTGGAAACACATCCATTCGATGAACTCTGAATAGATTGGGTTTCCACCCAATCAAAAAGAGTTTAAAATTCATGCACAAACACTATTGAGAGCAGACTGGAATATTGTTGTGTTACACAAAATAAAAGTTTTCTGAAATGCTGTTGTTCTTTGACTTTCAGGGTCACTGTGGTTATGTCTTTATGGCATAATGTATAATATTTAAGGTAAATACATACGCGCACACAGTGACTAAAATTAATATATATATATGTTTTATGAATAAAATCCTGTCTTACCTGATTCACAGAGCACCAATTATGGTCTTTCCGAATAAAAGGTCGTACATCCAGTCCGTCCAAAATAAGGTGATGCACATTTTTATATGCTCAATGTATCCATAGATTCCATTATTCTGGATAACTAGCCACAAACATAATTTATCAGTGTTGTGAATGTGACTTTCTCGTAAATATTTTATTTGATAATTGAAATATATGGTTGACTTACATTTTACATATATTTTTCATCTGATTTGTGTTGATTGTTACAACCTAATACAAATATGAAATTTGTTAATACAAATTTAACATTTTTAAATTTCATTAATCTATGTCATTTTCCAAATTGCTTTATCCTTTATTAGGATCAAAGGAAGGTTAGAGCCCCATCACAACCCCAGGGGAAGACAGGGTAAGCCCTTAACTGTTAGTCAGACAAACGCAGGACCAATGTTTTAACTTTGAATGTTTTATAGTTTAAAATTTAGTTACTTGTAAGATGCTACAGCCTGTTGCACTAATTGCTGAAACATACACAGGTATAGCACTTAAGTCTCCACCTACTCAATCTCACAAAACATGTGTAGGAATGAAGAGCAAGAATTTTCTTGTACTTTACCAGAAGTTATAAACAGACACTGTGCCTACTAGACACTGATCTCTGAATTTTGAGTACTGCTGATTTTGCAGTGTGAAGCAGAGGGATGAATCAGTTAGTGAGAGGACTTTGAGAAATGTGGTGCAATAAAAACACCCATGCAACACTATCTCAGTTATATTTAGCCAGTGACTACACACATCCACAAGAAGCAGAAAACTAGCTATCAGTTATGCACCTGAATAACCGGGATGTAGTTTCCATGGCTCACTGGTAGGCTGGCTTTATGTGTTTAGCATAGTGGTTCTCAAATAGTGGGGCGCGCCGTGCGATGCCAGGGGGATATGCTTTTTTTTTGCCATATTAGGAGAAAGTGTAATTCTACATCCACTACAGCAGGTAGCAGTGGCTTCCTCGCTGTGAGAGTGTGCCCAGAGGTAAAATAAGAAGTGAAGTTATTAAACCCACCATGGAAATTTTTAACAGGCACGGAAAGAGAGGCAGAGAAAGATGGAGACAGTGAGAGAAATGAAAGTCTCCTGAAAGCCAAGTTGAGGAGGTATGATGAAGCGGTTGTAGCACTCGGCTTCACCGTGTTGCGGTGAGAAACGAGGAAAGACTGCTGTGTTTACTGTGTCTGAAAAAATTAGCAGCAGACAACATGAACCCAAATAAATCCAGGCGACTCTTAAAGACATCACACCCCGATCACGTGATGAGCTGCATGAGATTTTTCAGCAAAAACGTGCCGACTAGTGCCAACAACCATCCCGCTTTGTGACTGCTACTCCAGCAAACCAGCGAGCTTTGTTAGTATCAGATAAGGTGGAGTACCAAACTGCTCAGTGCACAAAACCCCACAGCAGAGGAACTGATCCTACCTGCAGCAGACAAGGTCTCTGTCATGCTGGATGACGTCACTGTTGTGAAAATAAGTGCAGGTCCCAGTTCAGCATTGAGCAGGAGTTGAGAGTTCAGTATTGTGCTTTCAACTCTGCTTCGAAAAGCTGTGCACTGCGAACGTGCTCATTATAGCCATTAATCTGGACTTGATCATTTTGAAATAACAATAACAATTATAATAATATAATTTGTTTTATTCATTTTTGTTTTGTAGGTTAAAGTATTTTATATAATGTGCTCCTGAGTTAATATTGCTGATCAATTTGAATTTATTATTATTTATTGATTTTATTTAATTTTATTTTTCAGTATCAAATGGTTAGTCAAAAAATGTTTACAGTTTAATTAAGCATATTTTGTGTTTTTTTTATTTCAGGCAAATTGATGTACTTTAAACAATAAGATTTAAAGACTAAAAATTGTTAATGAAGTTATTCTTTGTTGGAAGTTGATCTATAATTCTTCCTGGTTTTGTATTCCATAATGCTAATAAGGATACAGTGTTATGCACAGAATTACTTAATTTTTAGACAAATAACAGTATTTATAGTGGGGCGGGCGAAATGTTTTCCTCTTCCTTAGTTAGAGTTGGTCTCTTGGTATATGGTGCTGAATCACTGATCCTAAGATTGGGGGTTCGAGTTCCACTCCCCACAAGGTTATCACTGTGTCGTGTCCCCCCCAGTGCAGCTAACTGGGTTATCAAAGGCGGGCCATGTCTCTCACTGTCTATGGTGAGAGGCATGTAAAAGAACCATTGCTGACTTTCGTAAAGAGTAGCTGCAAAGCCGTCAGCGTGTTTCTGTCCCTTGATAAAGGGTTGTTGCTTCAATTTTGTGGTGGTGATTCAGGTCGTTTCGAAACTATTATGCAGAGTGATCAAAAACATTTTAATGAATTGCAAAGAGCTCAGGAAGGGCAAAATCTATGCCAAATCAAATGTGCGAATATTTCGCTGTGGCAAACCCTGATGAAGGGAAAAAGCCGAAAGGAAATCTATTTAGTAGTAGCAACTACAAACACAGCTCCACTGGAAACATGACTCTCTTATAATCCTCCTCTGAACATTTCCTACAAATCATTATTTAGAAGTCTTTATGTAACACTTACTGGTAAGTGGTCACACAAAGAATGTAGCAAATTCATTTTTGCTAACAGTGTTCAATTTCCCACCAGTCCTACTACTACACTAAGTGCCTTATGCCGTTTGTCAATTGACAGAGAATGCAAAACACTTGTACACCAAGTGGAGTGCATGTATACATGCACACCCTTGTAGACACAAATTTACTGACAGGTTGGCCTATGACTCACACATGCACACACACACACACACACACACGTACATTACCCCCCCACCCAATCCCCTTAGAGCACAGCAGCATTTGAAAACAATTGGCCTGCAGACATCTGGAGACTCTAATAGCCCTGCTCACGCACATTAAAAAATCCTCTTTCATGCAATGAGTAAATATAAACACACACACGTGGGCTACATCATTGTCCCTAGGAAAATGTACTTATCCCAAGCATTATTCCTCTTGATTTCTATTAATCGGTACCCCTGGGACTCTTTCCCAGCAGGCCAGTAGTCAGAGCTCAATGTAGCTTAGAAACTACACCATCCTCTTTACTCATTTTAGTTAGCTGCATTATTTGGGGCTCTGGTGGTGGCAGTGATGAATGAAGGACAAACTGCTTCTTGCTCTGGGATTTTCAGGTATGGCCCCATGGTATTAGAGTAAGAGGTGTTGGAGTATTCCGTCACAGTGGCTAAAATTATTTACCAATATCAAGACAGTTACACTCCAGCTTGGCATACCTGTGATTGCTCACACTGTGGAACTATGGCTAAGGTCAATATTAGTGGTGTGTGTGTGTGTGTGTGTATATAGAGTAACCAGAGACTATATCCTAGAACTGTGCAATAAATTCATTTTATTTATCAGTTTAGGATAATGTGTAAAATAAAAATTGACTTCATCTAAATAACACAGAGCCCACGAAGTCTTTTACTGTCTTATGACTGTATGACTGTCTGTGCTGTTGCTGCCTCACTTTCACTGTTCTGGGATATGTTCTGCTACCCACTAAAGAGCAAATGTATCAAAAAAAATTAGTAAATAAATAGATGGATGGACAGCTTTCTGTTTTCACACATCGAATACCAACATACATTAGCAAGACAGCAGCAGCAGATGTGTCAGCAAGTAAAGAGTTCAAATTATTTGGGTTTGCATTTCATTGTACTTCAAGGAGAAAAAAAAAGTCATGAGCAGTTACTGAACAACACTTTAAGCCAGATCATCCCGCCCTAATAAATACTACAAGAGAAAAGAACAATCTGATTCGATCAGGTTAATAGACGTTATTCCCAGTGGATAATGCTTGAATTAAAATGGTGGATGCTCTCATTTGTTACTGACACTTGGAAGGGGTCACAATCATCCTCATGCTAATATATTGATTTAGGAACTAAATAAATGTGAAGATGAAGGTGGGAGTTGTATTTATTTAATAGGTCATGAAAAGGCTGATTTAATATCCGTGACAACTGTCATCAAGGCAGTTAGAGATACATAACAGCCAATCAACTCAGACATGTGGATATGATGCAAACATCCAAAATTAAGTCAGTGGGTAAGTTCCATATAACAGCAACACCAAAATTAATATATTTTTAAATGTTGTAAAAGTTTAATCGAGTGTAAGGTCGATGCATACAGTTTTCCTGCCATTCATTCTATAGATTCAGATTCACTGTGCTCCAGATTCCTGAGTGTGCAGCTGAAGCAGAAAAAGTTCACAGTGGGTTTACCTCGGTCGTTCACTCACTGATTCCGTGTTCATTTGTGGTGGAGCTCCTGAGCATGACGCATGGAAAATTGCATGGTCGGTTATCATCTATCTTGGTAGTTTAATTATCTGTTTAACAAGTTCATGTTCCATGTTACAGCTTTTGTGTGTGCGTGCATATGTGTGCGTGTGTGTGAACGAGTGTGTATACATGTGTGTGCGTGCGTGGCGGGGAGATAGTGTTTGAAAGTTCAATGTAGTTTAATATGGCATTTCTACACAACACAAATGAATTGAATGTTTACATGCAGCTCATTTCTTGAAGTCATCTAAAAGAACTTTTATGTGCAGAAAAACCTAAAAGTTCTTTTAGAGGACCTGAAGAAATGAGCTGAATGAAAATATTCAATGTTGTGTCGTGTAGAGATACCATATAAATCTGCATTAAACTTTCAAACACCATCTCCCCACCTCCAACACACACACACACCTTTTCCAGAGCAACTGCCAAATGCTGTAAATGGATTACAAAAAGGCATGCTCCATGCCTGTGGGGCTTAAAGTTTTGGTCATATACAGGTAACAATGGATTTTCATTACTCGCAATGAAATTCTTGTACTCACTGCAAAAATAAAAAAATAAACTGTAAAAACCGTATGTGTGTTAAGATTATTATCTTATATTTTTGTTGATTATAGTAAAACTTTAAATGAATTTTAAAACATGACTCTTAATCAATTAAATCATATTTTCAGAGCTATTCCAAGGTATTTGTTGCCTGGAGAACAGCAGTAAGGTGCTCTGTTTAAAGTCCGAAACATGTCTTGTCGACCATATTCATGTTTAAAAATGTAAAAAATGTAATCAAACAAACATCACAAAAAAAATGAGTGATTGTTCATTGGTGGATGTCACAAAATTAGCGTCAACCAACTAGCCTTTCGTGAATAACTGTTAATTAACAAAGCAATTCTGCCACTATGTACACATTTGCACTGAAAGCTATCTACATCAACTAACAGCAATGGATATCTAGGGATCACACTAGTGAAGTTAAGAAGTTATTCATCTAAATACTATTTTGTGCTCAGGCTACAGAGAATGTAAACTTATGCTTCCATTGAAAATGATTCAAATTTAATCACAGTAAATAGTAAATGAGTAAATTAAGTTATAAAGTGAATGCTTACTATCCTGGGGTCTGTTCTGCTATATTTTGTTCATTATCAGTTCATTTTCTGTAACCGCTTAATCCTACTTAGGGTCACGGAAAGTCTGGCACACATCCCAGCCAACTCCGGGCAAGGGCAGAGTACACCCTGGACAGCTCGCCAGGCCATCGCAGGGCAGAAACACGCTGACAACTTTGCAGCCTGTGAGAGATATGGCCGGCCTTTGATAACCCGGTTAGCTGCACGGGGGGGGGGGCACGTGACAACCTTGTGGAGAGTGGGACTCGAACCCCCAACCTTAGGATCAGCAATCCAGCACCCTATACCACTAGGCCACCACTGTCCTCGCTATATTTTGTTCGGTGGATAATTTTGTTTGTATTAATATAAATAAAACAATTTATTATGTTCTAATAAAATCATGCCCAATCATGCTTATTTAATTACTTACTACACAAAACATCCTTGAATTGTTCAGTTGCAATGGCATCTCAGAAAAAAAAACAAAAAACAAAAACTAATTTTCTACAGAACGGCTATGAGTTACAACTTTTGCTATTCATTAAGGTTCCGAACAAAGGCTGTAAAGATTCACACAAAGTGCTTTGAAAGTTAACAGTAAAACTCTGTTCATATCTTTATAACAGAGAACTTTTACAAAGAATCCCATCCGCTATACAAAATATATACAATGATCCCTCGCTACTTTTTGCTTCAGTTCATCGTGGGTTTTTCAAAAATATTCATCGAAAAATAAAAATATAAAGAAATAACTGCAATACAAGGCCAATGATGCAAAAAAAAAACAAAACCCAAACAAAAACAAAACAAATCAACCCAACAAAACTACCTAACATTTTTTATGTGAGGCGCACATCAGACTGTGTGTGCATTGACATTTTATTTACATCTTATGCATTATTTTTGAATGTTTAATTGTTACTATAAGCATTTATAGTGTTGAATATGTATTTATCGATATTATATACACATATACATGTATATATACACACATCAGTGGGGGGGGGGGGTTGATCCTATTTTGCTGACATCGGTTGTCATGGGGGGATGGGTCCTCAGTCAGAGAGATCCCTGAACATACATTACATATATAAATCATTCCTTTTCTAAGTTGTTTCATCCTAATTAAACTTACGGTCACAGGGTGTCCATCTCAGCTGACTCTGGGTGAGAACGGGGTACACCCTGGACAGCTCGCCAGGCCATCGCAGGGCCAACACTCACACAGCCATTCACACACACCTAGGGATGATCTGACTCTACTTGGTATAATGTCACTTTTGCACAGGGAAAAAAAAATGCACAACTGAAAAATCATAAAAACTGCCAATTTAAACTTTGTCTAGTGTCAGCTCGCCGAAACAAAACAACACCAGAAGAGAAAGTTGCTGAAAGGGGCAAGGTTTGGAAAGTTAGATAAGGCTTTGTGCATTTGGTTCCAGAGCCGGTGTGCGGAAGGGAAGCCTGTTAGCGTGCCTTTGATTATAGAGAAGGCAGCCAAGTTGCGTAACGACTTCGGTATCGAGGAAGAGTGTAATTTTTCTATTGGGTCGCTGCGTAATTTTATGGCTAGGCATTGTATTCACGAGAATAGGGATGACAGCTAGCATAGTCTTGGTTTTTCTGCTATTTTGGTAAGTAATATTGTACACCCCTGCAATGGCCTGGCGGGCCTTACGATAGCCTGGCAAGCTGTCCAGGGTGTACTCTGCTCGAGCCCAGAGTCGGGCTGGGATGGGCACCAGCCTCCTTGCGACCCTAATTAGAATTAAGTGGTTATAAAAAAAATTAATGAATGAATATTGTACACCATTTCTTTATTCTTTTACTCTAGATTTAATTTACATGTATTTGTGGGAAGGTCCTTTCCACTGGCAAAATTGATTTTCATCTACTTCGTCCCCGAAGACAGCAGATAATTGGAAACAGTCTGTGTATATATATGAAAGAGAGAGAGAGAGAGAGAGACAGAGAGAGAGACATACATACTACATACATACATATTCTCACACACACACAGACATTATTTATATTATTTATATTATATATATATATATATATATATATATATAGTACTACACGCTCATCCCATGGTCCATAATATAGAATCTTTTTTGAGGATCTGTGAAAAGTCATCTTATAGGTGCTGGCAAACTGCCAGAATGTGACACACTGGAGATTTTTTTTTATTGCATGTTTTTGTGCTCAGAAATTGCAATTTTCTTGTTGACAGAAGATCAAAACCAAGAAAAAGAGCTTTGAAATGTTGAAATGTCTCAAAATGGACAAAATCTGGATAAAAATCTGGACAAAGAATTGCAATACTGTGTATTGTGACAGAGATGTATGACATATCTTAAAAATTAGACACTCAAGGACTTGTGGCCTACCACTGATGCTTTAATTGCATGATATGTCCACTAATGCTACAGGCTCTATGCTACAGGTGAGCAGAATTGTTCAGAATGATCTTTTAGAGAGTGATTTTTACAGAGTAGTTTTCTTTGCAGTCAGTAGGTAGGATAAATCCGTTGGGCTTTTCATACCCAAGCCTAGTGGCTCATCAGCTCCGTAGCATGAAGCTATCAGGAGTTCAACTCCTCCTGGATGGGACGCCAAGTCCATCACAGGTTCTTTTCTTCTTTTCCTTTTGGCTTTTTTCCCTTTTTCAGGGGTCACCACAGAGAGTCATCTGATTCACACGTTTGATTTGGCATAGGTTTTTAACGTCGGATGCCCTTCCTGACACAACCCTTTAGCAAGGTGCAGAAACATGCTGACGGCTATGCAGCTACTCTTTGCAAAATTCAGCAATGGTTCTTTTACATGGACCTCTCACCATACACAGTGAGAGACGTGGCCGGCCTTTGATAACCCAGTTAGCTGCACTGGGGGGGGTGACAACCTTGTGGAGAGTGGGACATAGCAGGTTACCTTTCCATTATTTTTACTGGTACCCAATTATACTGCTGGATGGACAGAGGCCGATTTGTCAGTAAGACCTTGCCCAGGGGTATTATCACAGTGGGGGTCTAACTAACAGCAATTAATTTAAAACTACATCTCGTGAAATTCAGAAAAGCAACCTATTCTGATGTGTTTGTTGCACATCAATAAGAAAGTAAGACTTATTATGGATATAAATTATAGGACAGTGAAACTATTCACACATGCCAGCTTGTTATGGTACTGTAAATAAAAGTACAGGGTCTGCCATAATCCAGTGGCCCTGAAGCAGATGGGGTTAAGGGACCAACAGTGTCAGCTTTGCAATGTTGGGGAATGAACCCTGTAATCCGAGATCCAGAGGCTTTTACAGGTGATGTGCCAGTTATCTGATATTGAAATTTGATATTGTTATGAAAGACTCTCATATTAAAAATTTATATGAATAAAAAAATGCATCGTTATCAACTAAGTTTATCAATTAAAAAACTACCACAAACAGTGTAATTAAGCATCACTATTTAACATTGAAATTCTCTCTGTTATTAAGCATAGTGACATGTCAGTTGTCACAATAGCAGTTTTTTAGGGTTTTTTTCCCTTTGGGCTTTTTTTCCTTTGTCAAGGGTCACTACAGCGAATCATCTGAATCGCATGTTTGATTTGGCATAGGTTTTTACGTCGGATGCCCTTCCTTACACAACCCTTTCGCAAGGGGCAGAAACACTGATGGCTATGCAGCCAACTCTTTACGAAAGTCAGCAATGGTTCTTTAACATGAACCTCTCACCATAGACAGTGAGAGACATGGCCGGCCAGTATCAGTAGTTTATTATTCTGGTTTTAGCCTTTCCTACACAGCACTGGCAATAACGTAGACACTCAAGTGTTAGCAATAAAGGGGTGGTCAGCACTGTATACTTAATGGTTTTCTTTCTCCCCTGTGATGGCCAGCAGAGCTTTCCAGGCTGTACTCTGCCCTTGCCCAGAGTCTGCTGAGATGGGCACCAGCCTCTTCGCAAAAATAATTAGGCTTCAGAGGTTCCAAAAATGAATGAATTATCTTCTCAGTAGTTCATTCCTTTTATACAAAGGGATGTCCTGTTAGTCTTCTTTTCCTTTCGGTGGTTCCCTTTTTTCTCTCAGGGGTCACCACTGTTTGATTTGGCATAGGTTTTTAAGTCAGACGCCCTTCCTGACACAACCCTTTAGCAAGGGGCAGAAACACGCTGACGGCTTTGAAGCTACTCTTTACGAAAGTCAGCAATGGTTCTTTTACATGACCCTCTCACCATAGACAATGAGAGACATGGCCGGCCTTTGACAACCCAGTTAGCTGCACTGGGGAAACAGTGACAACCTTTGCCGAGTGGGACTCGAACCCCCAACCTTAGGATCAGGGATGCAGCACCTTTTACCACCAGGCCACCACTGCCAAAGGGATGTGGTAGTGTCTTTAGTTAAGTTGTATCCAGCGTACAATGCTGAACATCAGATTAAATGAAAAAAAAAAAGTTTCTGCTGGGTAAACAGATCCTCTTCATTCAGGTCATTACACTTAATCACCATCTTAAAGAAACTTAAATGGTGTTTTTGCAAAGATTTTGAGTATTTTAAAACACCCCCCCCCACACACACACAGAGCAGAAAAGTCAGACCCATTGATTCTCCTCGGGATCTGTTCATACCGCCACCGCGTGACGGCTTTTTATCACGCAGCTGGACTGCAGCTGTTCGATTTAGGATGGCATCTCCCACTGTGAACGAGGGACCAACTAACATCTTACTCACATCCATCCATCCTTAATGCCACCCATACACACCCTCCCTTCAACATCAAAAAAAAACAAAAAAAAATCCCCAACAAAGTGAAAAGCACCCATTTATCCACAAACGCGCACAGTGACGCTGTTGTGATTGCAGCAGGTGATTCGGTGTCTGGTCGCGTGTGGGCTCGGTGCGGATTTGATGACGCAGTCGTTTTAGTCGCGATTCTTCCCGACCAGTTGGCACGCGCATTAATGGATGAGACTCCGACGCTAATTAAAATCCCCAGTGCAAACGAGCGCTCTGGAGAACCGAGCGTGCGAACGGTGCTCAAAAGGTCTCGCCTCCGGGAGCTGAACGATGCAACAACTCGTTTCCAAAAATGACACAAACAACTTCGGAATGAATCTCACAGCAGTGGGTTCGTGATCCCGGATCGAGAGAGAGAGAGAGCGCATGAACTCGGGGGTGATGCTCGCGCGTCTTGAAGGCACGTTTTTCAAACAGATGTCTGAATCCGGCTTTCACGTGCGAGAGCGCGCAACAGTTCCGTCTGAGAAAATCACAGCCCAGCACAATAAAGATAAATAAAAAATATATATAATAATAAAAAAAACAGTACGGATTATTAAAATAATAAATATTAACCTGACATACACACTTTGCATTTGTAATAATAATAATAATAAAGATCTGTGAATCACTAATGGGTTCATTTCTCCATCCATGTACATGAAACAGCAACAGAGCAACACTCGGGTTCACCGACTGCCCGAGACCCGCCGTTTACTCTCATCATTGCGTCGCATCCGGTCATAATCTGTCATTAACATGATATTTTGTCAAGAAAGAAAGAAAGAGCGAGAAAGAGAGAAAGAGAGAGAGAGAGAGAGGGGGGGGGAGGGGGGGCTGGTTCTGCTTTCTTAAAATGCTCTGAGAAATCCTGAGCTGTGTTAATTCTGCCCGGCTTTATAAATTAATATTATAATAACAATATTAATGATATTAACCCGCCAGCTGTATTATCATTACCAGCCGTCTTCCTGTTTGAAATAAGCGACTCACGCACTGGCCTGAGTATGCAGCAGGAATATTTATCAGCGCCTGCGTTCTGGAGCGCACGAGCCCGGAGAGCACCGAGTGTGTTCACCGCACGCTCTCGGGTTCACTTCACACAAACACAAGCACACAAGCATAGCGCCCGGGAAACGGGACAAACTAAAGCAGGGGGCATTAATAAATAAATAAATAAATAAATAAATGCCCAAAATGACTTACCCTGCACACATGCTACCATCGAGAAAAACACGAGACTCCACACAAGAGCTCCCATTTTAATCCTCATTACGTTCCTCGCTCGGGAGAAGTCCGCTCGAGTACATTTAATACATCCCGGTGTCTCGAAGGCGGTCAGGACGCCCGTTGCTCTCGCGCCGTGTCCCAATGCGTCATTGGTTCTCATATTCACATGAAGCTGGTGTATGTCAGGTGTGCGCTCGCGTGCTCTCTCTCTCTCTCTCTCGCTCGCTCGCTCTGTCCGTGGATCAACCGGAAGCGCAGTGAGTCGCTCGCGTTGCGGTCCGCGCGCGCGTCGCAGCTCAGAGTGAACGGCGGCGGCGGGGTGGCGCGGCAACCTCGACCAAGGACTCAACCATTTCGGTTGAAAACAGAGGGGCAAGAGAATGCCGCCGAGCCGTGAGCTCGCCCACACCAACTCAGCCCGGATTTTTTTTTTTTTTTTTATAGAATCAATACAATTAACTATAAGCCATGTTATCACTATACACGGAGATAAATATTGCTGCTGATGATGATGATGATGATGATAAACAAACTCAAATCATGACATCAATTAGTTTTTAAACAAACTCCAATTAATGAATAAATGCATTCCTGTGTCCACTGTTGCATATACCTAAATTACTCCAAAAACACCGGCAGTGTTCATTTTTAGGTGTTTACTGCAATTATCAGACAAAAAGTTGATCACTCTACACTCTTTGAGCACCAAGTGTGCCACTGTGTCTGTGGGCTCAGTGTTGGAGCAGCAGGACTTCATATAGGATGCAGGCAAAATTAATTCTCAGTCTTGGGATGAAATGAAAACAATAAACAGTGTAGTTCTATGTGTGAGCAATAAAGTGGAACCCCAGGATGTATTGATTTAAATCAAGGTTTTTAATGATTTAAATAAACTGATCTCAGTATGAACCTGCTTCCATTTTTAAATGATTAATCTGAGAGTGCATGTGTGTTTGAGAGGAGATTAAATTGCTTGGTGGGGATCAGATACTAACAAAGAATGGAATGTGCAACACTTTCGATGCTGTAAAGACACTTTTTCTTTTCTTTCCTTTTTTTTAACAGGTTCTGTCTAGTTAAATGAAGGGTGGAACTGAAATGGCTTTTAAAGTTTCCTCTTGACTACTATGATTAAATTGATGTGCAGAGCAACATGTCCCCGCGCGTGCACGAGAGAGACACACACAGAGAGAGAGAGAGAGAGATGGGTTTAGTGCGTCTTCTAAAAGGAATTTTAGCATAGCATCCTCCTGTGCTTCATTTTGTTTCTTCACACTGAACTGAAATCCTAGGTATCTTACCTTTTTTCTCCCCCAATCCCCCCCGGAACTGAAAGTTGCATTGTAGGACACGTCTGCCATCTACAGGCTAAAAACTTTTCATATATTCACCTTAAAGTGTATAGAATCTCTCTCTCTCTCACTCACACACACACACACACACACACACGCACAGAGAGAGAGAGAGAGAGAGAGAACAGATTCCTCTCTTTAAGGACTCCCTTGGACTATGTTCTTTTCTTTGTTATACACCTTTCTCTGTAAATAAAATGTACAGTGGTATGTACTGAGCCTTACAGTAGAGACAGGAGAAAATGAACCCATAATATTTCATGTCTACATTTCAGGTCAGCAACACATCTGAAAACGAGAACACTCAGAGAAAGCAAGATTTAGCCGAGCCGAGTAATCCACATATTGTTATAGTAAACAATACGAAATAATTATTAAAAAAAAAAAAAATTATGACTGCATTCAGAATACAACCCAGACCATCTTCAAAATCTTGAGTTTTAATTACTCAAAGTATCACCACTGGCCATAATGCCATGAAAATTCAACACAAATTTTTTATTGTTTTTTTTTTTTTTTTTTTTTTTGCAAATGACAAAGAGCACACAATACCTTCTCCTGGGCCTTCTGCAATACCGAAAAACTAATCCTGTTTCATGATATTATGAAATAGTGTAAAAAAAAAAAAAAATCAGAACTTGATTCATCCACTTGGATGCCGTTTCCCTTGTCCAAAGCCCCATGTCTGGTATAAATTTAAGGAAAAACCCACACAGAATGTTTTACATAATCCTGCAAAATAGCAAATACAGTTGGCCTTCGTTATTCGCGGGGGTTTGGTTCCGAGCCCTCCCGCGAATGAAGATAATCCGTGAGTTCTGTTCCCGGAAGTAAAATCCCATGTATCGCAGAAAACAGAAAACGCTGCACAACCAGAAGAGGTGACCAGACCCTGAGGAAGATTGTGGAGAAGGGTCAATTCCAAACCTTAGGGGACCTGTGGAAGCAGTGGACTGGGCTCCAGGTGCCGCATTCCCCAGGTAAAGCCACTTTTGAACCAGAAACAGCAGCAGAAGCACCTGACCTGGGCTACAGAGAAGCAGCACTGAACTGTTGCTCAGTGGTCCAAAGCACTTTTTTCGGATGAAAGCAAATTTTGCATGTCATTTGGAAATCAAGGTGCCAGAGTCTGGAGGAAGACTGGGGAGAAGGAAATGCCAAAATGCCTGAAGTCCAGTGTCAAGTACCCACAGCCAGTTAAGGTCTGGGGTGCTATGTCAGCTGCTGGTGTTGGTCCACCGTGTTTTATCAAGGGCAGGGTCAATGCAGCTAGCTATCAGGAGATTTTGGAGCACTTCATGCTTCCATCTGCTGAAAAGCTTTATGGAGATGAAGATTTTCATTTTTCAGCACCACCTGGCACCTGCTCAGTGCCAAAACCACTGTTAAATGGTTTACTGACCATGGTATTACTGTGCTCAATTGGCCTGCCAACTCTCCTGAGCTGAACCCCATAGAGAATCTGTGGGATATTGTGAAGAGAAAGTTGAGACACCAGACCCAACACTGTGGATGAGCTTAAGGCCGCTATCGAAGCATCCTGGGCCTCCATAACACCTCAGCAGTGCCACAAGCTGATTGCCTCCATGCCACGCAGCATTGAAGCAGTTATTTCTGCAAAAGGATTCCCGACCAAGTATCGAGTGCATAACTGAACATAATTATTTGAAAGTTGACTTTTTTGTATTAAAAACACGTTTTTATTGGTTGGATGAAATATGGTAATTTTACTATGATAGTATATATATATATAGCATACTTATAATTTGGACTTGTGTGTGTATATGTATGAATGTATATATATATATATATATATATATATATATATATATATATATATATATATATATATATATATATAACACTTTTAAATGCATTTTTCTTGAAACATACAGCACTGTATTTTTCAAAAATACCCACTAGAGGAAGGTCTTGCATTAGGCATGAGATGACTGAATTCAGGTATGAACTGCATTCAGTCGAACAGCCCAGCCATGCTCCTCAGCTGGAGCAGGTAGAAAACAGAGTTTTAGCGTGAGAGTTAGAGAGCGTTACAATATAAAGAAGCAGTGACGTGATGCAGGTTCATCCTCTGGCACAGAGGTGAGCGTGCTTTTGTTTATTGTGAGTCGATGAGAATAGTGCCTTCAGGTGTGAACCACCGAGCAGCTCATCCACGCCTCTCAGCTGAAGCGGAGAGAAAACAGTTAGTTAGAGGCCCAGCCGCCAAAATCAAAGTCCCCCAAAAACACAGACCATAACAAAAAGGACATGAAAGAACAAGAAATGTAATAAATTGGATAAAGAAAATAAAATGAGAAACATGCTACACCACAGTACATAAAATCACACACACAAACATTCTAAACATTAACTTGGGTACTGTACTGGAATAATAATTGAAAAAGACTTTAAGAGTGGAATGTTTTACAACAGTTTAGATGATTATTCTTCATCAGGTACTTCAGAGGAAACTGTCATTTCTTCCAGAGAAAGTCTTATTTCTTCAGAAGAGACACCCAATGTCATTACCTTTTTCTGGCGCTTAGCGGACGTTTGAGTGGCATCATAGAACTTAACTGGTAATTAAAACACACACACAAAAAAGGCTCATTGACAACTTATGTGCGAGTGAGGAAAAAGGGGTGTATACATCATCTCAACCAATCAGCAGGAAGGAGGACAGCCATTGGCTGAATTTGAATCACTTGACAGTTGCTTGGCAATCCGTGAATATCCAAAGCCGCTAGTGCAAAACCGCCAACGGTCAAGGGCCTACTACTATAAGGGCCTACCTGTACTGTACATAAAACAAGGGTGAAACCAATTTCCTTGATTGAGGTAAAAAAAAAAAAAAAAGCTTCATCAAGGATATTTAAGGATTAAAACATAAAGGATTAAAACAATTCAATAGTGATGCGATTTCAAACAAGTGATGGCAACAGGTAATCGTGAACATCTTACAAAAGCAATATCCGGGAAAGATCTTTCTTTCCAATTAGCCTCGTTTTACAGCAATTGCAGGAAGTATATACATTTATGCATTCATCATTCATATTTTTGAACCGCTTAATCCTAAGTGAGGTTGGGGTAGGCTGGTGTCCATCTCAACCAACTCTGGATGAGGGAAGGTTACACCTTGGACAGCACGCCTGACCATTGCAGGACAGAAACATGTTGATGGCAACCCAATAGCCTGCTATTTTTGAATGACAACAATGATTTTTTTACAGAGAGTGTGAGCTTTTGATCGCACAGTTAGCTACACTGGTAACTACAGCAGTGACAACTATGTGATAGTGAGGCTTGAAACCCTGAATAAGCCATCACTCTACCACTGATCTACTGCCATATACATACATACACACACACACACACACACACACACACATATATATATCACTCACACACACACACACACACACACACACACACACACACACACACATATATATATGTGTGTGTGTGTGTGTGTGTGTGTGTGTGTGTGTGTGTGTGTGTGTGATTTGTTTTATTGTTATTTGCAGGAATCAAATTGAACTCAGTGTATTGTTTTTTGTTATTTTTGAAATCCTGAAACAAGCATTAAATAAGGCATAATCTGCCATTGTATTGTTCTGAGTACAATTCAGGTTAAAGAATGTTTACAATGTCAGCATACTGGCTTGACCTTTTCTGATTTTGGACAATAGAAGTACAATATTGCTACTGTATCTTGCAAGCCAGTAGAGCACTACACATCTCTCAGAGTATTGTAAATAAATACAAAATCATTTTGGCATTTATCCTAAATGATCCTGCTACATTTACATATTCCATGTTTGCAATTTACATCTTAAGCGAATTGAACATATATTGAACATATATTTCACGGAAGGTCTCCCCACTCATAATTAAACCAGGAAATGAGGGAATATTACTATTTGACTGTTTTGGTTGATTGATTGATTTAAAGATGAAAAATGGAAGAATCTCTGATAAGGCTAGCTGAAATCGATACACTTTATGTTCATTCATTCATTCATTCATTCATTTTCTGAACAGCTTAATCATAATTAGGGTTGTGGGAAGGCTTGCGCCCATTTCAGCCAACTGAGACTGAGGTCAGAATACACCCTGGACAGCCTGCCAGGCCATCGAAGGGCAGAAACACACTGACGGCTATGCAGCTTACTCTTGACTAATGTCAGCTACGGTTGTTTAATATACCTCTCACCATAGAAGACAATTCAGTTGATAATCAGAATCAGAATACAGTACTTTATTGATCCTGAAGGAAATTGTGTAAACCCAGTTAACTGCACGGGGTGGGCGTGGGGGTTGGTGGGGGTGGTCAGTGGCAACCCATTGATAGTGGGGCTTGATCAGTAATCCTAACCGGGCCATCACTGCCTGGCACTTTATGTTGTTCTTTGTTTTCATTTACTAATCAGTGACAACTTCAAGCATTATTTGTCCTGTTACACACACGAGTTACCAAATGTTTTGGTGTGTATGATCCTACTCAGAATGACAAATTACGCGTGTCTCCTTTATTATTCTTCTGCACTGTGTTCAGAGCCATGAACTTTATGCAGTGTTTTATTAGATATGAAAATTGAATGAGTCAGATTAGGCTAAATTATTCATAGATGGGGCAAACATAGATTTGATGAGTTATCTATTTTTTTTTTCAGATGGATGAAAACAAGAAAATGTTGCATGCTGATGACATCTAATTTACTGCTTTTTCCTTTCATACTGTATAGTCCAGGCAAAAGTATTCACATCGGCTGCAAGTATGGAGTAGTATATAGTAATATATAGCGGTAGTATCTAAAATTGTTTTCTTTTTTTTTTTTTTTAATCCATCATCCAGTTACATCTGTATGTATCTATCTATATTCAAGCTTCACTATAGCACATTTCAGAGGCCTAACAGTGTTTGTGATAGCTTAGTCTCTACACAGGAATAAACTAAATGCTTGATTGTGCCACAACCTTGTAGATGCCAAATTGGCATCGCTGATAGTGGACAGACGGTCCCTACCATCCTTCTCTTTCAAGCAGAATCCATCCAGCTGGATTTTGGGAGCCTACTGTAGAAAATAACACATGTTTAAAAGCTGTAATCCAGTAGAGGGCTTATCTTTGCACTTGCATCACTAGGAACAACAAAAATGCTGACCACCTTACACGTTTTGTACACAATGTATGCAAACAATTCGGCATTACAACTCATTGAGACACAGAGGACAGCTCCTTCAGAAATCGATTATGGCCATGTGAGGAGAGGGGATGCATTCATCTTAGCCTCAAGCTCTGGATGGGTTTTACTTTTGACAGGAAACGTGACCTCATTTGCACACTTCATTAACCCACCATCACTGCTTGCCTCTTAGAAGTCAAAATACCCCAGGGTTCTTATTTATTGTGCATCTTCCTTAACGATAGTTTCTTCAAGCTGCTTTTGTGGCAATATAGGAGGATGGGAGATATAAAAGTGTTTCTCAGCAAGAGCGCTGTGCTTCAGGGTCAGCATGCTGAACAAAGTGGCATGCCTCATCCATCACATCCAGGACAGGACATGTGCATCCTTTTATCCCTGTCGCCTGCCTCTTCATGACTTTCAGTATTTAAAAAAATAATTATTAAATCCATTCATTCATTCATTTTCTGAACCGCTTAATCCTAATTAGGCTGGCATCCATCTCAGCCGACTCTGGCCGATGGCAGAGTACACCCTGGACAGTTCGCCAGGCCATCGCAGGGCAGAAACATGCTGACGGCTATGCAGCCTACTCTTTACAAAAGTCAGCAATGGTTCATTTAAATGCCTCTCACTACAGACAGTGAGAGACATGACCGGCCTTTGAACACCCGGATAGCTGCACTGGGGAACAGTGACAACCTGTTGAGAGTGGGGCTTGAATCCCCAACCTTGGGATCAATGATCCAGCCCCTTACCACCATGCCACCACTGCCCACCCTTATTACAGTGGTATGAAAAAGTATCTGAACCTTTTGGAATTTCTGCATAAAATCACCATCAAATGTGATCTGATCTTTGTCAAAATCACACAGATGAAAAAACAGTAACTAAAAACCACCCAAACATTTATAGAATGCAGCCGTGAGGGGGGGGGGGCACAAACCAGTGTCTCTCCCTCACGCTGGTCCCAAGCCCGGATAAATGCAGAGGGTTGTGTCAGGAAGGGCATCCGGCGTAAAACAAATGCCAAATAAACTATGCGAATCACAAGAAAGAATCACATACCGGATCGGTCGAGGCCCGGGTTAACAACGACCGCCATCAGTGCCGTCAACCAACAGGGTGCTGATGGAAATTGGACTACTGTTGGTCGAAGATGTCGAAGAAGGAGAGGCGGGAGGCGTGTCCGTTGCCAGAGAGAGAAGAGGAAAGGCATGAGTCTAGGACTGAAAGTAGGGACTTTGAATATTGGAACTATGACAGGAAACGGTAGAGAGCTGGCTGACATGATGCAGAGGAGGAAGGTGGACATACTGTGTGTTCAGGAGACCAGGTGGAAAGGTCGCAAGGCTTGAAGCATAGGAGCAGGGTTTAAACTGTTTTATCACGGTGTGGATGGGAAGAGAAATGGAGTAGGAGTCATCTTGAAGGAGGAGTTTGCCAGGAATGTTCTAGAAGTGAAAAGAGTGTCAGACAGAGTGATGAGTCTCAAGTTAGAAATTAAAGGTGTGATGGTCAATGTTGTTAGTGCTTATGCCCCACAGACAGGATGTGAGCGAGAAGAGAAGGAGAGATTCTGGAGGGAGTTAGATGAAGTGATGCAGAGTACCCCCAGAGGTGAAAGAGTGGTCATTGGGGCAGACTTCAATGGACATGTTGGTGCAGGAAACAGAGGGGACGAGGAAGTGATGGGTAGGTTTGGTATCCAGGACAGGAACGCAGAAGGACAGATGTTGGTAGATTTTGCAAAAAGGATGGAAATGGCTGTGGTGAATACTTTCTTCCAGAAGAGAGAGGAGCATAGGGTGACTTATCAAAGTGGAGGTAGGAGCACACAGGTAGACTACATCTTGTGCAGGCGATGTAATTTAAAGGAAGTCAGTGACTGCAAAGTAGTAGCGGGTGAGAGTGTTGCCAAACAGCATAGGATGGTGGTGTGCAGGATGATGCTGATGGTGAGGAAGGTGAAGAAGGCAAAGGCAGAGCAGAAGAAAAAGTGGTGGAAGTTGAAAAAGGAAGAGTGTCGGGTTGTCTTCAAGGAGGAGTTGAAACAGGCTTTGGGTGGTCAGGAAGTGCTTCCAGATGACTGGACAACTACAGCTAATGTGATCAGGGAGACAGGTAGGAGAATACTTGGTGTGTCATCTGGACGGAAAGTAGATAAGGAGACTTGGTGGTGGAATGAGGAAGTGCAGGAGTGTGTACAAAGGAAGAGATTAACTAAGAAGAAGTGGGACATTGAGAAAACCGAAGAGAGTAAACAGGAGTCCAGGGAGACACAGCGTAAGGCAAAGGTAGCAGTGTCAAAGGCCAAACAGAGCGCGTTTGATGACTTGTATGCTCGGTTGGAAAGTAAGGAGGGAGAAAATGATTTATATAGGTTGGCACAGCAGAGAAATAGAGATGGGAAGGACGTGCAGCAAGTTAGATTGATAAAGGACAGAGAGGGAAATGTATTGACTGATGACAGAAGTGTGCTGGGAAGATGGAAAGAGTACTTTGAAGAGCTGATGAATGAGGAAAATGAGAGAGAAAAAAGAGTAGAAGAGGTGACTGTTGAGGACCAGGAAGTAGAAAAGATTAGTAAGGGTGAAGTGAGGAGGGCATTGAAGAGGATGAAGAATGGAAAGGCAGTTGGTCCTGATGACATACCGGTGGAGGTATGGAAGTGTCTAGGAGAGGTAGCAGTAGATTTTCTGACACGAACATTTAACAAGGTCTTAGAGAGTGAGAGGATGCCAGAGGAATGGAGGAGAAGTGTGCTGGTGCCCATTTTTAAGAACAAGGGAGACGTGCAGAGTTGTGGCAACGACAGAGGGATAAAGTTGATGAGCCATACGATGAAGTTATGGGAAAGAATAGTGGAAGCTAGTCTAAGGGCAGAAGTCAGCATTTGTGAACAACAGTTTGGTTTCATGCCAAGAAATAGCACCACAGATGCAGTGTTTGCCTTGAGGATGTTAATGGAGAAGTACAGAGAAGGTCAGACGGAGCTGCATTGTGCCTTTGTGGATCTGGAGAAAGCATATGACAGGGTGCCGAGAGAAGAACTGTGGTATTGCATGAGGAAGTCTGGAGTGGCAGAGAAGTATGTTAAAGTGGTGCAGGACATGTATGAGAGATGTAAGACAGTGGTGAGGTGTGCTGTCGGTGTGACAGAAGAGTTCAAGGTGAAGGTGGGACTGCATCAAGGGTCAGCTCTCAGCCCCTTCTTGTTTGCTATGGTGATGGACAGGCTGACAGACGAGGTTAGACAAGATTCCCCATGGACTATGATGTTTGTGTAACCCATGTAAACACATGGTTACTAATTTTATTGGAAAAAACCCTAATTTCCAACACTCCCTGAAAGCACTATAGTTTCCTAGTCCCCTTGAACGCATCATAGGCACGTGCCTGCATGCGACCAGCAGAGAGTGCAACAGAGAGCGTGAGGAGCAGGACGCATACAGAGCCCTCGAAAAGCGACACGAGTGAGTCAACGATCAAAAATGTGATTAAGTGAACTTTTAACAAGTTTAACTAAGTTTGTGTGCTTTTCAGAGCCTTGTATGTGTTTTGTTCTCTCTCAATCGAACCGGGTGGAGAGTGTTTGTCTTCTTGGAAACTCCGGTGAGTCATTACAATATGAAGCTAGTTTAAGAACCTATGCTAACTTTACACGTGGTGAACCTATGCTAACTTTACACGTGGTGACTTTTAAAGCTGTGTGCACTATTTTTGTCTTTAAAAGGCTAAGACCAGTCGGAGTACATAACAAAGATTGTGCTGTGCACAAAATGAACCTTACATTTTATTTTTCTAAATGTTTTGTTGAAAGCACTTTTGCTAATGCACTAAAGTAGTGCAGATAAGCTGTTTTGTTTTGTATTACATTCCATTCAGTGCCTTTCATGCACTTTTGTCATTTTATTTAGGAATTATTGTTGTTAAATATTTTATTCATTGTGTCTGTACTGCATGTGCAGACTGGTTTTTTAGTGGATCTGGATTTGATCTTGAAGCTGGTTTCGGACACGGATGGCGAGCCAAATCCAGTGAGAACTCTTGGTGGATCCAGAAGCAGTGTGGCCAACTGTTCTCTGGATGCGAGAGTAGATCTACAGACCCAACCACTTCAAATCACAGGATCCCAGATAAGAACAAATAAAAACACCTTTATCCCAAACGGATCACAATCCTGGAAAAGACTCCCGAATTCACACAAATCGAACCTTAGAGACTTAAGCTTATTTTATTTTATTTTTGTTTTGTAAAGAGTGTTCTACAGCATTGTTTGCACTGTTTCTTGTGATATTGTTAATTGTAATAAATCTGTCGGCTGTTCAACTTTAAATCTCCACAATTCATTTTACTCCTCTAGAACCTAGTATAAAATCTAGCACAGCTATATCAAGCTGGTGTTACATCAAAGTGGCGAGCCAGCCAGGAGAAGTTTTGGCTACATTTTGCCTCTAAATTAATAATTTGGCATACAGTTTGGCAGTTTTATGACAGTTTTTGTACAACTTTTCCCACAAAAGAAATATGGATATCATTGAACGTGAAGGTATCAAAGTACCAAATGCTGTATTAATTAGTGTTTTTTCTGGTACTGAGACTGATGAAGAGGTTATTAAGTTTTTAGAAATGTATGGTTCTATTACACGAACAGTGAAACTTACTACTTCTGACCCTGACTTTAAAAATACAGCCGTAGTTGAGTTTGAGTATGGCACTGCTATTGAGTCAATTCAGGCTGAACTACCATGTCAAAGAACAACATCTGACCCAAAGGTTGTTCACAAAATTCAGCTCTTATCCCCACTTTATAGTGATAGGTTAACAGCTGATCTGACCAAGTCTTTTCTCTTTGATTTAAAGGGAATTGCCAAAGCAAGCGGAATTGTCAAAAGTGCTGACACGTCCCAAACTTATCTGAACTCTTCCAAGTTCAGGTCGTTCTCCGGAAAATTTCCGTGCCCTAATACGGAAGTAGATTATGACACTTGGCGCAGTCATGTTGAGTTTTATCTTGCCGACTCTTCTGTTTCTGAAAGACAGGTAGTAAGAAAAATTATTGAAATTCTCTTACCACCAGCCGCCAATATTGTCAAACATTTGGGCCCCTTGTCCAGCCCAAAAGACTTTTTGAGCTTGCTCGATTCTGCATACGGGAATGTAGATGATACTGATGAGCTGTTTGTGAAATTTTTGAGCACAAACCAAAATACCGGAGAAAAACCTTCAACATACTTGCACCGGCTCCAGACTACATTAAGCAAAGTTGCTAAAGGGGGAGGCGTTACAGTCAGTGATTTTGATCGACAGCTTTTAAAACAGTTCTGTAGGGGGTGCTGGCATGATAACCTAATTGCCAGCCTCCATCTAGAACAAAAGAAATCCAGCCCACCTACCTTTTCTGAACTTCTTTTGTTGCTGCGAACAGAGAAGGATAAACAAGCAGCTAAGTTCACTCGCATGAAGCAGCACTTAGGACTTTCAAAAGTAAAGGTACAGTCCAACCCTTTAAATGTTTATGCAGACACTGAGTTTCAAGCTGCTGCTGCAGACAATTCTAGTAAAACGTCTACCAAGAAACTGCAGAAACAAATTGCTCAACTGCAAGAACAGTTAACTTCCTTAAAAGCGTCCATGGGAAAGACAGTTGAAAAGAAACCTCAGACAAAGTCCCCCAAAGTTGCAAAGAAACAACAGCGGAAAGGGACACAAACACAGAACTCACCGCCGAAAAGTGAAAGCTTTGGCAAAGGTAACAAAAAGCCTCGCCCATGGTTCTGCTTTAACTGTGGCGAGGATGGCCATATAGTCCCCTCTTGTGACAGTGACCCAAACCCCAAAGCTGTTGAAGCTAAGCGCAAAGAGCTTAGGTAAAAACAAAAGGCTTGGGAGGACCAATGTAACACTGATTTAAACTAGTTCCTGTTTCAGTTGAGGGACAAACTGGAACTAGTAGCGACACAAGTCCCACTCAGAAACCCCAGCCAAAACAGAGTTGTACGCTAACGAGTAAACACCATTCTAGCTTTCCCAAGGGCTTAATAGGTAAGAAGTGCACTGCTAATATAAACATAGCTGGCGTTAGCTACAATTCTCTATTAGATTCAGGGTCGCAAGTTACGACTATTTCACACTCCTTTTACCAGAGACACCTGGTTGACTTTCCAATCCAGCCGATCAGTGACCTAGATGTTGAGGGTGCAAACGGTCAGGCGGTACCTTATCTAGGCTATGTAGAAGTTCCAGTTGGTTTTCCAAAAGAGTTTGTTGAGTCTGAGCCTCAAATTTCTACATTAGCTCTAATAGTACCTGATTTGCGCTCCAGCACAGACTTGCCAGTGTTAATTGGTACAAATGCCCTCGATGTTTTATATGAGGAACATTGTCGAGACACTCCCATTCTACCAGCTGTCTATGGCTATAGTCAGATTTTAAAAATCCTCGAGCACAGATACGAAACAAAGAGCACAGGGAAGCTTGGGCTAATGACACTGAGGGGCAACACACCTTATGTTATTCCAGCTCACGAGAAGGTCTGTCTTGAAAGCTGTGCCCACTTAAGTTCGCCACTCACAGACAAATGGGCAGTAGTAGAGCAGCCAATGTCCTCAGCCCTTCCAGGTGGAATCTTTGTTGACTGCTGTCTTATCACAGTGCCAAGTCAAAGTCCTTACAAGCACCCTGTTTGGATAAGAAATGAAACCGATCATGACATTATGCTTCCTGGCAACTGTATCCTTGCTGAACTGCATGTTGCAGACCAAGTTTTGGAAACTCAAAACTTGTCCAATACCAACTTAGCAGGTTGTTGTCGCTTGTCTGCAGACTCCTCATCACCGAAGGACCAGTTGACTTTTGATTTTGAAAATTCCCCTCTGCCTGAGGAGTGGAAAAGTCGCATCACACAGAGTCTGAGTGCTTACAGTGATGTCTTCGCATGCCACGATCTTGACTTTGGCCATGCCACTAGAGGTAAGCATAAAATCAAACTTAAAGACGAAACACCCATAAAACAGAGATCGAGGCCTATTCACCCAAATGACTACGAAGCTGTTAGGAAACACCTCAAAATGCTTCTCGATACCGGGGTAATAAGACCATCAGAATCCCCTTTCTCGTCCCCCATCGTTGTAGTTAAGAAAAAGACAGGTGAGGTACGTCTCTGTGTGGACTACCGTAAGGTTAACGTACAAACGGTTAAAGACGCTTACGCGTTACCAAATCTTGAAGAGACCTTCTCCGCTCTATCTGGGTCAAACTGGTTCTCTGTCATGGACTTAAAGTCGGGCTACTACCAGATAGAGATGGATGAGGAAGATAAGGCCAAAACAGCGTTTGTATGCCCCCTAGGGTTTTATGAGTTCAATCGAATGCCTCAGGGAATCACAAATGCTCCCAGCACCTTTCAGAGGTTAATGGAGAGGTGCATGGGAGACATTAATCTTAAGGAGGTGCTCGTCTTCCTAGACGATTTGATTGTTTTCTCAGACTCCCTAGAGCAACACGAACAGAGGCTAAAGCATGTTTTGGACCGTCTTCGTGAATATGGCTTAAAGTTGTCCCCCCAGAAATGTCGCTTTTTTCAGACATCGGTTAAATATTTAGGCCATATTGTTTCGAGAAATGGCGTAGAAACAGATCCTGAAAAAGTAGCAGTCATTAAGACCTGGCCAGTGCCACAAAACTTGAAGCAACTCAAGTCGTTTTTAGGGTTCACCGGCTACTATCGCCAATTTGTTAAAGATTATTCAAAGATAGTTCGGCCCTTAAACGACCTTACATGTGGCTACCCACCTTACAGAAGAGTCCAGAAACGAACCGACACTTCTAAGTATTTCAACCCTCGAGAACCTTTTGCCGAGAGGTGGACATCTGTCTGTCAGTCAGCCTTTGAATGCATTAAGGAGAAATTAACATCCTCTCCTGTATTGGGCTTTGCAGATCCAAAGCTCCAATATGTTCTGCATACCGACGCCAGCTCTACAGGCCTAGGTGCCGCTCTTTATCAAGAGCAAGGTGGTAAAATGCGCGTCATAGCCTATGCCAGTAGGGGGCTGACAACAAGCGAAACCAGATATCCAGCTCATAAGCTAGAATTTCTAGCTCTGAAATGGTCCATTGTAGAAAAGTTTCATGATTACCTTTATGGTAATGAATTCACAGTTGTAACGGATAATAATCCGCTTACATACATTCTGACCACTGCAAAGCTTGATGCAGCTAGCTATCGCTGGTTAGCAGCGCTATCCACCTTCAATTTCCAAATCAAATACAGAGCTGGAAAGGCTAACCAGGACGCAGATGGCCTATCACGAAGGCCCCACCAAACACTAGCTGCGGATTATGTGACATTAGAAGAGGAGAACCGAATACAACAACTCGCCTCACGTCTTCTCGGATCCCCTCCTCGATGTAGTGATTTATGTCCTGATACTATTGCAGCAGTATGTCACAAGCATTTTCTCAATGAGAAAACCAAAGATTCACCTCATGTCATTTTTGTTGAGTCCTTGGCTATGAATGCTGATGCAATTCCTGATGTATACAGTGATGCTGAAACATCTGGTCAAGTAACTGTTCCCTTGTTTTCTGCTCATGAGCTTAAAGAACAACAAAGATCTGACCCGAGCATCAATCATGTCATTCAGTTACTTGAAGCTGGAGCAGATGTTCCACATAACAACAGAGAAACATTTGAAATAAAACTGATGCTCCGAGAATGGAAACGTCTTGAAATGAGGGATGACCTTTTGTTCAGGAGACGACAATGTGACCCAGATACAACTTACCAGCTTGTACTCCCTGTCTCACTTAGACCCACTGTTCTAAAGTTACTCCACGATGACATGGGTCATATGGGGTGGGAGAGGACTCATGAACTAGTGAGAGCAAGATTTTATTGCCTAAGATGGGTCATGACATTGAGACCAAAATAAAGAACTGTGGTCATTGTGTTCGAAGAAAGTCCTTGCCTGAAAAGGCCGCACCTTTAGTTAACATTAAAACCACGCGACCAATGGAATTGGTCTGCATGGACTTTCTTTCGATTGAGCCCGATAGTAAGAGTACCAAGGACGTTTTAGTCATCACAGATCATTTTACAAAATATGCGGTGGCCTTGCCCACTCGTGATCAAAAGGCAACCACTGTGGCTAAAAATCTCTGGGAAAACTTTTTGGTTCACTACGGGTTCCCCGAACGCCTCCATAGTGACCAGGGGAGGGATTTTGAGTCACATGTGATTAAGGAACTGTGTGCTATTACGGGCATCAAAAAAGTGAGAACCAGTCCTTATCACCCGAGGGGTAACCCTGTAGAGTGATTCAATCGCACCCTCCTTAGTATGTTAGGTACTCTGAAGGATGACCAAAAAGTTCATTGGCGTGATTTTGTCAAGCCTCTCACACACGCCTACAACTGTTCAAAGAGTGAGGTTACTGGGTTTAGTCCTTGTGAGTTGATGTTTGGCCGTAAGCCTAAGCTACCAGTTGACCTTGCCTTTGGGTTGCCCGTTACAGGGGACTCACCTGCATCCCATTCTCAGTATGTGCGCAGTCTAAAGGCTAAACTCGAAGAAAGTTACCAAATTGCCCTTGAAAACTCCAAAAAGTGGCAGAGCGCAATAAGAGCAGATTTGATAAGAAAGTCAGAGAATCCACTCTTGAAGCAGGAGATAGAGTTTTAGTCAAAATTGTCCGTTTGCGCAATAAACATAAACTTGCCGACAAATGGGAACGCATGGTGTACCGTGTTGTCAAGAAAATGGAAAATGTTCCTGTGTATGTGGTTCGACCAGAGAGAGGTGATGGTCCAAGTAGAACTCTTCACCGAGACCTTTACTTGCGTGTGGTGACCTCTCAGACATTGAGGATGAAGTTGAGACAAGACCAAAACCTCCACGTAGGCATAAAACTCGACAAAGTCCTTCCGAACCACAGGACACAGATCTGTCAGAATCAGAGGAGGAGTATGAACCCATGCCAGGACAACCTTCAATCGAAACAGAGACATTCATTAAGATTTATGACAATAATCAAGACCAATCAAATGTACGAAACCAGACAACAAACTCGGATATTTCAAATGAACCACTCTCACTCAATAAGGATACCTCCTTGCACCCAACAGTTTCAGTTGAGACAGACACAGACGAGATGGACAATGAACAGGAAAATCAGAATGAGGCCGAACTACTCAAAGAGGAATCACATTCAGATGTCATGGAAGGAGGAGATGATGAAAACCAAATACAAGGAGGACCAGACGTTAATATTGTGGACACAGAGCAAAATGGTGATGTGATTGACCAACAAACAGAACAGACAATTGAAACAACAAATGAAACTCCCAATGTGAGAAAATCTGAAAGATTAAAGCGAGCCCCAGGACGGTTTCATTACCCTCAATTGGGTCAACCGCTGATATCTTTTGCACAACGGTTCTTGGATAACTTTAACCAAGCCCTAGAGTCATTTAGTAGCTATGAAAACCATCAGATCTATGATGTTTAAACAAACATTTAAGTACATGACGGGACTCATGCTTATTCAAGGGGGGAGGGTGTAACCCATGTAAACACATGGTTACTAATTTTATTGGAAAAAACCCTAATTTCCAACACTCCCTGAAAGCACTATAGTTTCCTAGTCCCCTTGAACGCATCATAGGCACGTGCCTGCATGCGACCAGCAGAGAGTGCAACAGAGAGCGTGAGGAGCAGGACGCATACAGAGCCCTCGAAAAGCGACACGAGTGAGTCAACGATCAAAAATGTGATTAAGTGAACTTTTAACAAGTTTAACTAAGTTTGTGTGCTTTTCAGAGCCTTGTATGTGTTTTGTTCTCTCTCAATCGAACCGGGTGGAGAGTGTTTGTTTTCTTGGAAACTCCGGTGAGTCATTACAATATGAAGCTAGTTTAAGAACCTATGCTAACTTTACACGTGGTGAACCTATGCTAACTTTACACGTGGTGACTTTTAAAGCTGTGTGCACTATTTTTGTCTTTAAAAGGCTAAGACCAGTCGGAGTACATAACAAAGATTGTGCTGTGCACAAAATGAACCTTACATTTTATTTTTCTAAATGTTTTGTTGAAAGCACTTTTGCTAATGCACTAAAGTAGTGCAGATAAGCTGTTTTGTTTTGTATTACATTCCATTCAGTGCCTTTCATGCACTTTTGTCATTTTATTTAGGAATTATTGTTGTTAAATATTTTATTCATTGTGTCTGTACTGCATGTGCAGACTGGTTTTTTAGTGGATCTGGATTTGATCTTGAAGCTGGTTTCGGACACGGATGGCGAGCCAAATCCAGTGAGAACTCTTGGTGGATCCAGAAGCAGTGTGGCCAACTGTTCTCTGGATGCGAGAGTAGATCTACAGACCCAACCACTTCAAATCACAGGATCCCAGATAAGAACAAATAAAAACACCTTTATCCCAAACGGATCACAATCCTGGAAAAGACTCCCGAATTCACACAAATCGAACCTTAGAGACTTAAGCTTATTTTATTTTATTTTTGTTTTGTAAAGAGTGTTCTACAGCATTGTTTGCACTGTTTCTTGTGATATTGTTAATTGTAATAAATCTGTCGGCTGTTCAACTTTAAATCTCCACAATTCATTTTACTCCTCTAGAACCTAGTATAAAATCTAGCACAGCTATATCAAGCTGGTGTTACATTTGCAGATGACATTGTGATCTGTAGTGAGAGCAGAGAACAAGTGCAGG
This sequence comes from Plotosus lineatus, assembly GCA_024760905.1. Taxonomy (NCBI): domain Eukaryota; kingdom Metazoa; phylum Chordata; class Actinopteri; order Siluriformes; family Plotosidae; genus Plotosus; species Plotosus lineatus. Next base: position 70,053,070 of record CM045728.1, on the reverse strand, counting down.
AAAATCTAGAGAGGTGGAGGTATGCCCTGGAAAGGAGGGGAATGAAGATTAGCCTAGGTAAGACAGAATACATGTGCATAAATGACAAGGACCAAAGAGGAACGGTGAGATTACAGGGAGCAGAGATAAGAAAGGTGGAGGATTTTAAGTACTTAGGCTCAACAATCTAGAGCAATGGAGAGTGTGGAAAAGAGGTCAAGAAGCGTGTGCAGGCAGGTTGGAATGGTTGGAGAAAAGTGTCCGGTGTGATGTGTGATAGGAGGGTATCAGAAAGAATGAAAGGAAAAGTGTACAAGACGGTGTTGAGGCCAACAATGCTGTATGGGTTAGAAACAGTGGCCCTGGGGAAAAGACAGGAGGCAGAGTTGGAGGTAGCAGAGATGAAAATGTTGAGGTTCTCTTTGGGAGTAACGAGGATGGATAGGATCAGGAATGAGCCCATCAGAGGAACAGCACGTGTAAGAGGTTTCGGAGACAAAGTCAGAGAGGCTAGATTGAGATGGTTTGGACATGTACAGAGGAGGGATAGTGAGTATATTGGTAATAGGATGCTGAGGCTGGAACTACCAGGCAAAAGGCCTAGAGGAAGACCAAAGAGACAATTCATGGATGTGGTAACGGAGGACATGAAGGTCGTTGGTGTAAGAGAAGAAGATGCAAAGGATAGGGTGAGATGGAGGCAGATGACTCGCTGTGGCGACCCCTGAAGGGAAAAGCCGAAAGGAAAAGAAGAAGACCCAAACATTTATAGATTTTCATATTTTAATGAGGATAGCATGCAAACAATAACAGAAGGGGGAGGAATAAGTAACTGAACCCTCTGACTAAGGAGACTTAAAGAGCAATTGAAACCAATTTTTACCAAACAATTTATGTCAGGTGTGTGCCCAAGCACTGATGAGTGGCTTAAAGCTGCCCTGCCCACTATAAAACACACACCTGGTAAGAATTGTCTTGATGAGAAGCATTGTCTGATGTGCACCATGGCTCACTCAAAAGAGCTGTCTGAAGACCTGCGATCAAGAATTGTTGATTTGTATAAAGCTGGGAAAGGATACAAAACCATCTCTAAAAGTCTGAATGTTCATCAATCAACAGTCAGAGAAGTTGTCTACAAATGGAGAGAGTTTGGCACTGTTGCTTCTCTCCCAAGGAGTGGCCATCCACCAAAGATGACACCAAGAGTTCAGCGCAGAATATTCAGAGAGGCAAAAAAAAAAACACGAGTGTCTGCAAAAGACTTGCAGAAATCACTGGCACAGTCCAATATCTCCTGTGCAAACATCAACTATATGTAAACATTGTTGATATATATGAAAACATTGTTGTTCGTTTAATGTTCGCAAAAAGGCACTTGGACACTCCACAGAAGTTTTGGCAAAATATTTTGTGGACTGATGAAACCAAAGTTGAATTGTTTGGGAGGAACACACAACGTCATGTGTGGAGGAAAAATGGAACAGCTCACCAACATCAACACCTCATCCCCACCGTGAGGCATGGTGGAGGGTGCATCATGGTTTGGGGCTGTTTTGCTGCCTCGGGGCCTGGACAACTTGCAATCATTAATGGAAAAATGAATTCAAAAGTTTATCAGGATGTTTTGCAGGAAAACCTGAGGCCGTCTGTCACAGTTGAAGCTGAAGAGGATGGATGCTGCAACAAAACAATGATCCAAAACACAGAAGTAAATTAACTTCAGAATGGTTTCAGGAGAACAAAATACACGTTCTGGAGTGGCCAAGTCAAAGTCCAGACTTGATCCCCATTGAGATGCTGTGGCATGACCTCAAGACAGCGATTCATGCCAGACATCCCAGGAATCTGACTGAACTAACAGCACTTTTGTAAAGAAGAATGGGCCAAGATTAGTCCTGATCGATGTGCCAGACTGATCTGCAGCCACAGGAAGCGTCTGGTTGAAGTTATTGCTGCCGGGGGGCTCAAAATATTAATTGGGATGGTTCAGTTACTTATTCCTCCCCCTTCTGTCATTGTTTGCATGCTATCCTCATTAAAATATGAAAATCTATAAATGTTTGGGTGGTTTTATTTAAAGCAGACACTGTTTTTTCATCTGTGTGATTTTGACAAAGATCAGATCACATTTGATGGTGATTTTATGCAGAAATGTGAGCAATTCTAAAAGGTTCCGATACTTTTTCCAACCCCTGTAAATCAACTGATATTGATAGTAATCCACATGAAAGATAAGCAAACCTAAAATGAAAATCATTGAGGCTATTAGGAAATGTTCAGTAAAACACGATTGTTCGTTTTATTCATCAAGTAATGATTTGCCATTACACATTAGTGTGGGTTTACTCTGGTTTCTTCCCACATTCAAAACTATGCTAGAGATGCCTCGTGCCAGGATGGCCTCAATGGAGATTATCTGGCACCTTTGGAGGATGTCTGTCTTAGCTGTGTAATCTCTCCAGCCTGCACCACAGTTCTTTTTAAGAAAGACATATAAAATTGTTCAAACTTCTTAATGTGATCATGGTACTGAAATCAGGTTTTACTGTCATTTAAGTGTTGACAGAACTGCGGCCTTAAAGACAGCTAGCTTGGTAGACAGTTGGATGCCATGCATTTCCCATAGTCTATGCTGGAGGCAGCCAAGTGGCAGAACTTTTTTTTTTATCATTAGGCGCTAGATGCTTACTAACTTCCTCCTATTAAACTCTGATAAGACCGAAGTACTTGTAATGCAGCCGTGAGGGGGGTCACAAGCCGGTGTCCACCCTCACGCCGGTCCCAAGCCTGGATAAATGCAGAGGGTTACGTCAGGAAGGGCATCCGGCGTAAAACCAATGCCGAATAAAATATGCGAGTCAAAACAAAGAATTTCATACTGGATCAGTCAAGGCCCAGTTAACAATGACTGCCATCAGTGCTGTTAACCGAAAGGGTGCTGGTGGAAATTGGACCACTCTTAGTTGAAGGAGAGGTGGGAGATGTGTCTGTAGGCAGAGAGAAAAGAGGAAAGGCATAAGTCTAGGACTAAAAGTAGGGACTTTGAATGTTGGAACTATGACAGGAAAAGGTAGAGAATTGGCTGACATGAGGAGTAAGGTGGACATACTGTGTGTTCAGGAGACCAGGTGGAAAGGTAGCAAGGCTAGAAGCTTAAGAACAGGGTTTAAGCTGTTTTTTCATGATGTGGATGGGAAGAGAAATGGAGTAAGAGTCATCTTGAAGGAGGAGTTTGTCAGGAATGTTCTAGAAGTGAAGAGTGTCAGAGTGATGAGTCTCAAGTTAGAAATTGAATTGGTGTGATGTTCAGTGTTGTTAGTGCTTATGCCCCACAGGCGGGATGTGAGCTAAACGAGAAGGAGAGATTCTGGAGTGAGTTAGATGAAGTGATGCAGAGTACCCCCAGAGGTGAAAGAGTGGTCATTGGGGCAGACTTCAATGGACATGTCGGTACAGGAAACAGAGGGGATAAAGAAGTGATGGGCAGGTTTGGTATCCAGGACAGGAACACAGAAGGACAGATGTTGATAGATTTTGCAAGAAGAATGGAAATGGCTGTGGTGAATACTTTCTTCCAGAAGAGACAGGAGCATAGGGTGACTTATAAAAGCGGAGGTAGAGCACACAGGTAGACTACATCTTGTGTAGGCGACGTAATTTGAAGGAAGTCAGTGACTGCAAAGTACTAGTGGGTGAGACTGTTGCCAAACAGTATAGGATGGTGGTGTGTAGGTTGACGCTGATGGTGAGGAAGGTGAAGAAGGCAAAGGCAGAGCAGAAGACAGTGGTGGAAGCTGAAAAAGGAAGAGTGTCGTGTTGTCTTCAAGGAGGAGTTGAAACAGGCCTTGGGTGGTCAGGAAGTGCTTCCAGATGACTGGACAACTACAGCTAATGATCAGGGCAACTGGTAGGAGAATACTTGGTATGTCATCTCGAATGAGAGTAGATAAGGAGACTTGGTGGTGGAATGAGGAAGTGCAGGAATGCGTACAAAGGAAGAGGTTAGCTAAGAAGTGGGACATTGAGAGGACCTAAGAGAAGAAACAGGAGTACAGGGAGACACAGCGTAAGGCGAAGGTAGTGGTGTCAAAGGCCAGACAGAAGGCATATGATAACTTGCATGCAAGGTTGGACAGTAAAGAGGGAGAAAATGATTTTATACAGGTTGGCACAGCAGAGAAATAGAGATGGGAAGGACATGCAGGAAGTTACTAGTAGAGTGATAAAGGACAGAGGGAAATGTATTGATGTATTGACTGATGACAGAAGTGTGCTGGCAAGATGGGAAGAGTACTTTAAAGAGCTGAGGAATGAGGGAAAAAAGAGTAGAAGAGGTGACTCTTGAGGACAAGGAAGTAGCAAAGATTAGTAAGGATGATGTGTGGAGGGTATTGAAGAGGATAAAGAATGGAAAGGCAGTTGGTCCTGATGACATACCGGTGGAGGATTGGAAGTGTCTAGGCAAGGTAGCAGTATATTTTCTGACAAGAACATTTAACAAGGTCCTAGAGAGTGAGAAGATGCCAGAGGAATGGAGGAGAAGTATGCTGGTGCCCATTTTTAAGAACAAGGGAGACATGCAGAGTTGTGGCAACTACAGTGGGATAAAGTTGATGAGCCATACGATGAAGTTATGGGAAAGAATAGTGGAAGCTGGACTAAGGGCAGAGGTCAGCATTTGTGAACAACAGTTTGGTTTCATGCCAAGAAAGAGCACCACAGATGCAGTGTTTGCTTTGAGAATGTTAATAGAGAAGTACACAGAAGGTCAGATGGAGCTGCATTGTGCCTTTGTGGATCTGGAGAAAGCATTTGACTGGGTACCGAGAGAAGAACTGTGGTATTGCATGAGGAAGTCTGGACAGCAGAGAAGTATGTTAGAGTGGCGCAGGACATGCATGAGAGATGTAAGACAGTGGTGAGGTGTGTTGTCGGTGTTACAGAAGAGTTCAAGGTGCAGGTAGGACAAGGGTCAGTTCTGAGCCCCTTCTTGTTTGCTATGGTGATGGACAGGCTGACATACAATGTTTGCAGATGACATTGTGATCTGTCATGAGAGCAGAGAACAAGTGCAGGAAACTCTAGAGAGGTGGATGTATGCCCTGGAAAGGAGAGGAATGAAGGTTAGTCTCAGTAAGACTGAATACATGTGTGTGAACGACAAGGAGGAACGCTGAGGTTACAAGGAGCAGAAATAATGAAGGTGGAGGATTTTAAGTACTTAGGCTCAACAATCCAGAGCAATGGAGAGTGTGGAAAAGAGGTGAAGAAGCGTGTGCAGGCAGGTTGGAATGGATGGAGAAAAGTGTCCCGGTGTGATAGGAAGTCATCGGCAAGAATGAAAGGAAAAGTGTGCAAGATGGTGTTGAGGCCAGCGATGTTGTATGGTTTAGATATAGTGTAGAAATAGTGGCCCTAGGGAAAAGGCAGGAGGCAGAGCTGGAGGTAGCAGAGATGAAAATGTTGAGGTTCTCTTTGGGAGTAACAAGGATGGATAGGATCAGGAATGAGTACATCAGACGGACAGCACATGTAAGATGTTTGGAGACAAAGTCAGAGAGGCTAGATTGAGATGGTTTGGACATGTACACAGGAGGGATAGTGAGTATATTGGTAGTAGGATGCTGAGGTTGGAACTACCAGGCAGAAGGCCCAGAGGAAGACCAAAGAGACGATTCATGGATGTGGTGAAGCAGGACATGAAGGCAGTTGGTGTAAGAGAAGATGCAGAGGATAGGGTGAGATGGAGGCGGATGATTCGCTGTGTTGACCCCTGAAGGAAACAGCCCGAAAGGAAAAGAAGACAGAAGTACTTGTACTCGGATCTTCATCATCTAGAAATATGGTTTCTGATTATGTGTTAAGTTTGGTTGGTGTTTCAGTCTCATCGTGGACAACAGTAAAGGACCTTGAAGTGATTATTGACGATGGTCTTTCATTTAAAGTTCATGTAGATAATATTACTCAGGTAGCCTTCTTTCATCTCAGAAATATTGTTACATAAGGAATATGATGTCACTGCACTATGCAGAAAAACTTGTTCATGCTTTTGTTACTTCCAGATTATATTATTGTAATTCGTTACTATCTGGTTGTTCTAATATGTGCATGAGTACGCTCCAGTTAGTCCAGAATGCAACAGCAAGAGTCCTTACTAGAACCAAAACACTCGAGCATTTTGTCTCAATCTTATTTACACTGCACTCTCTCTGTTAAATTTAAAATGAAATATTTATTTGATCTAAAGGTCCAGGATGCTTAGTGATACTTTGAGTAATGAAGGCTACTGTAGGGGGCAGATCTTTTTCTTTCAAAGCCCCACAGTTATGGAATAATCTTCTAGTTAATATTTGGGTCTCAGACACAGGCTCTGTTTTTAAGACAAGGCTCAAAACTTACTTATTTAGTGGAGCATTTTGTTAGTAGCCTTTTATTAGGTAAAGGAGCAGACCTGGGGTCTCGTGCATAGAGAGTTCTGGTAAACTGTGATGTTAGGATGCTGTCGCTCCCTCACTCTACATGCTCACTCGGGTCCGTTTGACAGTGGGGTGGCCCAATGTCACAGGGTGCCCTCGTTTATGCCTTCCTTCTGGTTCTTTCTCTTTTAGCTATGCCAGAGTCCCTGCTTGCACTCAGCAATAATAAATTCTTTTTCCACTACACTTTTGAGTATACGAAACAACATCTCTCTCTCTCTCCATATTCTCCTTCTGGGATTCTGGTGATCCTGATCTTTCTTCTTCCTGAGTCCTGAGATCTGGCCTGATCTGCTGATCCTGGCTGGAATCCTTATCTTGGAAGCCCCTCTTTCCTGCTGATGAAGATCTAAATGGACCCAGATGTGCATTAACAGACTGTGAAGATGAGCTTGCACTGCTGGTGTTATTCACTCTTTTCCCAACAATTATTTAGGACCTACAGTTCTATAACCAACCATGCTCCATTTTAGAATGTAATTAATTTCTCATATGGTCTACATCCTTATGGTTTCACCCAAATGAAGATGAGTTTTCCTTTTGAGCCTCCTCTCAAGGTTTCTTCCATGCATCTACTGAGGGAGTTTTTCTTTGGCACCGTCACTATGAGTGACGCTCATTAGGGATGGTTTAAATTATTTTCTAATTTGTAAGCTCTTCGTAAAATTGTAATTGTAAAAAGTACGATACAAATTGAACTGAAATGGTGAGGCCATACCTGATACATACATAGGAAAATACATTCACCATGTTCTGAGAATCCTCAGAGATATGTGCAATGAAGACGCGGTCATCTGCATAGAGCAGCTCACGGAGCAGCATGCTGGTGATCTTTGTGTAAGCCTTTGCCCATCCTGAAGCGGCTCTTGATGCCCCTGTTTCTCTCTTTAAGAACATTTTTACAATATGACAGAAAACATGAAACATAAAGCTGAAGAGTACTGGAGCCATAATTGAACCCTGCTAAGTTCCATTGTTGATTGGGAAAGGTTCAGATGTGGTGCTTCTATTGACAAAACATGGAAACATGCCATCATCGTTAGAGTGCATGATGCTGACCACCATGAGAATAAACTACATACCGAGCATCATCCATGCTAATTCATGCACTAGTTAACACAGAAGCCATTTTAGTGGAAGCACTCGAAATACTGATATGTTTTTAAGAGATGAAAGTAAAGTGAAACACCTGGAGGAAATGTGTAAAGAAGGAAATTATGCACAGACGCTCCCCACAAACAGTCACACAAAGTCTGGATCTATGGAGCCATGCAGTGCCAGTGCTACCCACTGTAAAGTGAAAATGTGTAAAGAGACCGATCCATTATATATATATATATATATAATATTTTCTTATTTTTTAGTTTGGCTGCCTAGCTCTTTGGGGCTGGTGGTGTAGTGGTTAGGGTGCTGCACTCATGATTGGGAGGTTGTGTGTTCAAATACCAGTTAGGGCCCCCCCCCCCCCCCCCCCCACTGTGCTGAGACTCCTGAGCAAGGTTTCAACCACAAGTGTGCCTCTGCTCACCCAGCAGTATAAATGGGTACTAGTAAAAATATACTGGGAAGGTAACCTGCAATGGACTAGCGTACTCCTAGTGGCTTCTAGCTATGGAAACCGGGCATAAGCACCGGCCTGATGAGCCACTATGGCTCGGGTGTAAAAAAGCCACACAGACTTTACCGTTTTACCTGTCTAGCTCTTACTATTTCAGTGGTGCTTAAGCATCCAAGGGAAAGCGATGGTAGATGCTTATAACTGGCAT
>CM045728.1:69954849-70039849 GCA_024760905.1 Plotosus lineatus | reverse complement strand
TATATATATATATGTATGTATATATATATGTATGTATGTGTGTATATATATATATATATATGTATGTGTATATATATATATATATATATACATATATATGTATATATTATATATATATATATATATATATATATATATATATATATATATATATATATATATATATATATATATCCCCCTACTGTTGCTGAGGCCAAAGGACCAGAAGGAAAGCCAGAGTAACACAGGCTCCAGGAGATACACAGTTTATATGCCAGAATCTGTGCAAATCACGGATTGGCCTAGTCAGCCACACCAAGAGCTGCATTTCTACTACAAACTGACTCCAAGGCGCTAACTCATGGACATTGTCTGACAAGTGCCTCTCAATATATATATAAAAAATATTATTCATGAAACACAGGCAGGATTCAGGTTGAATTACTGGACTACTGATCATATATTTTCACTACATTACTACTTGTTTATAGATTTCTTGAAGGCATTTGATAGAGTAAATCACAACATTCTTTTGTCAAGTCTTAAAAAAAATTGGAGTTGGCGACAAATTCTATAATATTCCTCTATCAATGTACAGTAGATTATCTGCTTGTGTCAGAACATCCCGTGGTCTTTCAAAGTATTTTGACTGTAGTATAGGTATCAGACAGGGATGCAGTCTCAGTCCTCAATTATTATTATTTTTTATTAACCAGCTGATGGAATATATGGAGGAATTTGGTGGTTGTGGTATGCATATATCACTAGACATCTTTATGCTTTTATGTTTGCGGATAATGCCTCATAATTTTCAAAAACCGCTCTCCAACTCCAGGAAAAGATTCAAGGTTTAGAAAAGTTTTGCCAATTTACTGAATGAATATTAATATAGACAAGACTAAGGTTATGGTGTTTAATGGACCTCTCAGACATGATGAAAAGTGGTTTCTTTTTGATCAAAGGCTGGAAGTTATTTCTTATTACAGGTATTTAGGTTTAGTGTTCACACTTAGAGGAGTATGGACTAAAGCTCAGATCACTCCTGCCACCCAAGCCAATAAAGCCCTTCTGGCTATTTATAGATATAAAAAAAGAGTGGACTACTTATCATGTGTAGATTTGTTTAGAATATTTGATGCTATGGTTAAACCTATCCTTTGTTATGGCTCAGAAATTTGGGGTGTCGCATATTCTAAAATTATCGAACAAATCCAAATAAAAACATGCAAACATTTCCTCAAAGTTAGCAAAAGTACATGTAACAGTCTGGTTATTGGAGAATGTGGCCGGTTCCCTCTTCAGCTTACTTACATGTCTAGGTCAGTGAAATATTGGTGTAGACGCTTAACTCTTCCCAGCTTTAGAATACCTCATCAGCTCTTTTTTTTAACACCCGAGCCCAGTGGCTCATCAGGCCGGTGCTTATCCCTGGTTTCCATAGCATGAAGCGACTAGGAGTTCAACTCCTCCTGGATGGAATGCTAGTCCATCACAGGTTACCTTCCCAGTATATTTTTCCTGGTACCCATTTATACTGCTGGGTGAACAGAGGCACACATGTGGTTGAGACCTTGCCCAGGGGTCTCAGCACAGTGGGGGTCGAACTGGGATTTGAACACACAACCTCCCGATCATGAGCACAGCACCCTAACCACTACGCCACCGGCCCCCTCATCAGCTCTATTTAATGTTAAAATCTTTAGCTGAATCTGGGCGCTTAACATGGGCCTCTTATATTAAAAAATATTCGATATAGATAAGGTTTTGGATTTGTTTGGGTCTCTCAAGATCTTGGGGATACAGAATATTTTATTGCTGTATTTAATCAAAAACTATCTAACAATTTGTCACAAGATTGGTATTCATCGCTTCATAATACTATCAAGTGCTCTACTAAATGTCGAGACTTGGCTTAGCTTTATCCCCATATTAAAGAAATTGCTTGTCAAAATTCAGATGTGGTAATTTCGGATTGAGCATAGAAACAGGCAGATACAACAATATGCCTTCAGTCTTGAGATTTTGTCCTTTCTTCCAAAAACACAATTTAATTGAAGATGAAATGGTCTTTTAGCTAAACATATGATCTACCCACTATCAAAACATAGCTTTGTTAATTTAATGACTTCAACATATGAATGTGTCATTAAAAACTTATACCTATTTTTATATAATGTTAAGAAAATATTCCAAGAAGAGATCTCCAGCTAGCATCAGGACACCAGGACAGACCACAAGACCGAGAAAGCAGAACCTTTCACCTTAATTATAGCATTGTCAGTCACCAAATACAGGTATGCTGAAAACAAATAATTAAATAGACACTGTGAAATTTCTATAGATAAATCATAACAAAACATAAAACAAAATGGACAGATTAACCAATAGTTTGATTCCAGTTTGGATTCAGAGTTTGGTCCAGTTTGATTCCCAGCGTTTCTGTGCAGCGTTTGCATGTTCTCCCTGTGCATGGTGGGTTTCCTCCTTGTACCACAGTTTTCCACAGTAGGCTGATTGGCTGTTCTAATTGCCCCTCGGTGTGAGCATGAATGTGATTGGTTGCATGAGTGTTGGCCCTTTGATGGTCTTGCAAGCTGTCCAGGATGTACCTTGCCCTTGCCCAGAGTCGACTGAGATGGGTGCCAGCTACCCCGTGACCCTAAGTAGGATTAAGTGGTTTAGAAAATGATTGAATAAATGAATGAATGAATTTTGAAGTTGATGTTATACTTATTTATTTTTAAATCCACCCCTTGATGATGCTGGTCTGTTTTGACTTCTGCTGTGAATTACTGATTCGGAAGTGTGTTTTAACTTCCACCATGTGTTTTAGCAGTTTTCTGCAATGGAATCATTGATTGTGCTGTGAAATTGGAGATATCGCTGTGGAATTGATGATTGTGGTTGTGCCGTGGCACTTGTGGGCTACTGCAATGAGCTGTTTGACACTGGTAAACTTTGCTTTGCACTGTACCTGCTAACCTTAGTGTTGGTGCTTATGTTATATGTGATATAACATGGCTAATGGATTCAAATGCAACTGCAAAATTTTAGCGTTTGCCACATTTCCAGTCACATTGTTGTGAGCACCAAAATAATGTGGCAAAATAAATTAAAACTGTCGATAGGGTTTACTTCACACAGTTAATAGGCCCTAATAATATGAGGCTTCCATATCTGACATGTAAGTATTCCTCTCAGTGAACGTGTTCCTATGTAATGCTGCTCAGCATTGTTTCCAAGTGACTGTATAAAGTAACATTGAGAACTTAGCCATGTCTGATCTTACTGTGTTAGCGTTAACTATGCATTTGTGTTTTCTTCAATAGTGTTATGGTTTATAAGTTAAAGAATGTTAAGTTTTCAGATCTTATGCCCTTAAAAAACAATATATCTATATATAGGTTTGGCTGCATTTTAACATCTCATGATCGTAACATATGTTTAAAGATGACCTATAATATTAACATATATATTTACCATTGAAAATTTCTTAGCCTTTTGAGTTGTGCATTTTCTCTGGGTATTGCTACTTATAAGGATAATAATAATAATAATAATAATAATAATAATAATAATAATAATGAAAAAATATGCAGAATATATTTTACCTAATTATTTTTTTTAATGTTCTGCATGATTTTATTCCAGATGCACCCTTTCACTACAGCTCAAGGATTTTCATGTTGTGCTGAAAACTGGTCTGTTCTGATTTTCTGGATGTGTTAAACTTTAAGGTCTTTATCAAGGTCTTTAGCAATCTTGCAAGCAACCTTGAAGATGTTAACATGTGTAGTTCCCTAAATCTTTGAAGTTCTGATGAGATAAATGTATTAATCAAGCTGGTGGAAAAAAAAATGTTTCATTTTTCAGATTTTTTAACATATTAGACAGATTATACAACGCATGTATACTGATACATGTAATGCACAACACTTCAGCAGAAACTGCTGCTCACTCTCACCCCACTTTTCACAGTACAATGGCTTCTTACTCAGTATTTTTTTAATTTCCACAAATAAGGTTGGAAAAACAACAGCATGTTTTGATGAGTATGGACATATACTATGCAAGCTATTGTAGGAGGTTGGATTTAATTTGACTTTAAGACTTGGAATTGTCACATGAATACTGGTGGTCTGAAATGCAATAATGAAAGGAATGTTTGGTAACTGTTATAAAAATTATTTCTTGAAAAGATTCTATATGTAAGATTGTCTGTCCCAAAAAGCATCAAGAAATATCTCAAGAAAAAATAATTTTCTTTATACAAATATTATATATTTTGCAAAGCTCTTTATACAATGACTGTCCTGTCCCAAACCAATCTCTTATCTGCCCAGTCTGTTAGATTCAAAATTTTCCAACAGCAAAAGAAAAATAAATAAATAAATAAATAAAAATAATAATAATAATTAAGAGACCACTGTAGAACAATGATCGTATTGGATTTCTATATTTATAAGTATATAAATTTTTGGACTGCAATGGCCTAGCAAGCTGCCCAGGGTGTACTCTGCATTTACCCTGAGTTGGCTGAGATAGACACCAACCTCCTTTCAACTCCAATAAAGATTAACTGGTTCAGAAAATGAATGAATGAATGAATGAACTTTGGAATAGTCATGCCATAAACATCTGACAAGTCTTTCTTCTTCTTCTTTTCCTTTCGGCTGTTCCCTTCAGGGGTCGCCACAGCAAATGATCTGCCTCCATCTCTCCCTATCCTCTGCATCTTCTATTCTCACTCCAACGACCTTCATGTCCGCCTTCACCGCATCCATATATCTTCTCTGACAAGATTTCCCCCAAATTCCAAGTCCAAATGTTGTCCTTACAGCATTTAACCACAATAAAATATCCGGTCAAAAGGGTTTTTAAATGCATTTTTAGACCTAAAATAATGCATAAAAAATAAAAAATAAAAAGATGATATAAGATTTTAAACCTAATACTAATGTTTAAATTTTGGATGAATTTGGAAATCAATATTTGGTAGAATAATTCTGATATTTTAATCACAGATTTTGCGTGTCTTGGCACACTCTCCACCAGTCTTTCATATTGCTCTTAAGTGACTATGGCACTCCTGGTGCATAAATTAGTTCAGCATTTATAAATTTCTAGTGACCATTTATTTTCTAATGGTTGCATGCCACAAAAAATATATATATTTTTTGGATTGGGCCATGCCAATTGTTTTGTGGCATTCATAGAACTCCAACCAGCAGTAGTATAAGGGGGACGTATGACAGCATCTCAACATCTTTCTTAACCAGAACTCTATATCTGAGAATCTGTAGCTTTGACTAAACAAGTTTGCAGTCTAGTCTCAAAGACAGAGAGTTAATCTGTGTCCAAAATATTAACTGAAAGACTGTTACATAACTGTGGGGCTCTGCAAGAAAAAGCTACACCTTAGCCTTAATTATTTGAAATATTAATAAAGATCCTACACCTTTTAATCTAAGTAGGTAGTGGATCAGAAACATTGAAAATGTTAAGATAATGCAGTGCCAGAACATTTAGAGATTTTTAGGCCAATAATAATATTTTTAATTTGATGTGAACTTTAACTGGGAGACTGTGCAGTGTAGATAAGATAGGGGTGTGCTTATATCATTTAGTTATAGTTAGAACTTTTCTGCTGTATTCTGCAAGCTTCTCTGTGAACCTATTAATATATGCAGACATTAAGACATTACAGTAAAGAATGAAAGGAAAAGTGTACAAGACAGTGTTGAGGCCAACGATGTTGTCTGGGTTAGAAACAGTGGCCCTGGGGAAAAGACAGAAGGCAGAGCTGGAGGTAGCAGAGATGAAAATGTTGAGGTTCTCTTTGGGAGTAACGAGGATGGATAGGATCAGAAATGAGCACATCAGAGGGACAGCACATGTAAGAGGTTTTGGAGACAAAGTCAGAGAGGCTAGATTGAGATGGTTTGGACATGTACAGAGGAGGGATAGTGAGTATATTGGTAATAGGATGCTGAGGCTGGAACTACCAGGCAAAAGGCCTAGAGGAAGACCAAAGAGACGATTCATGGATGTGGTGAAGGAGGACATGAAGGTCGTTGGTGTAAGAGAAGAAGATGCAAAGGATAGGGTGAGATGGAGGCAGATGATTCGCTGTGGCGACCCCTGAAGGGAAAAGCCGAAAGGAAAAGAAGAAGATTAAGACATTACAGTAATCTAATTTTAAGGTGACAAAAGCATGAAGATATTGTGAAATCGGGATATATAATAAACCATTATAATTCTGCGAAGTCGGTTGGTGCCATGTGCCTTTCTTGCAGAATTTTATGTATAACAGTATTTAAATCCTGTCATCATAAAGGTAAGTTTGTCGAGTCTTCTTTAATCTAATTTTCCAAAGATCAAAACTTCTTCAAATAATGTTGGTTTACAAATTAGATATGATTTCCAGTCGTCCGTGGCCAGGAGTCCATGGTAGCTAATTGACCGATCTCTCATGGGAGGGAGGGATGGCATATGCTCACTTTCCTGTCACTTACATCGATTGCCAGCTAATCATGGGTGTCTGTGAGCTCATTTGTATGAGAGGGCAGATAGCGCTTTGCTTCCGAGTGTGTTAGACCATCCCCAAATACGCATGGCGCCGCAGTTCAAAAAGAGGCAGGTGGCTAGCATTGCATGTCACAGAGGAGTGTGTGTGCATGCTTCTGCCCTTAACTGGTCAGTGATGATCATGTGATAGAACAGGCAATACCGAATAGCTGGGAATTGGATAATACTAAATTAGAGGAAAAATGAAGGGTGTTCAATAGCAAAAAAATGTTGTTGCTAAATTGAATAGTTTTCTACTGTAAAGCCCCTGTCACACATGGACAATTTAGGCAGTGTATGCTATCATACTAGAAATTTGTCAAATACGGTGGCATAAGGGGCAGTGGTGGTCTAGTGGGCAGGGCGCAAGATCGCTGATCCTAAGGTTGGGGGTTCGAGTCCCCACAGGGTTGTCACTGTCCCCCCAGTGCAGCTAACTGGGTTATCAAAGGCGGGCCATGTCTCTCATTGTCTATGGTGAGAGGCATGTAAAAGAACCATTGCTGACTTTTGTAAAGAGTAGCTGCAAAGCCGTCAGCGTGTTTCTGTCCCTTGCTATAAAGGGTTGTGACAGGAAGGGCATCCGATATAAAAACCTCTGCCAAATCAAATGTGAGAATCAGATGATTCGCTGTGGCGACTCCCGAGAAAGGGAAAAAGCCGAAAGAAAAGAAGATACTGAGTAAGTTATGGGTGAGTTTTGATAGGTTAACAGCATGCCTATATGACATTTTTGACATCTGCTAATATTTGATTCATATGTTTTATATACACTAGCCATAATTTGCAGGTAAGTTGCCATCAGCTGTAGGTAAGTTATGCTGTCGTTCATACATGTTATGTGTAATTTACTCATATGTTGAATATCATGTCTTGCATACTTTCAATCTATGTATAATTTATACCAATAAATGCCCAGTGTGTTTGCAGCATTTGAATTTATGATCAACGATAGTCTAATTTATGCACCAGTGTATCCCAATGATAGATCATAGATATATAAAAGGCTGATTTAAATCAGCTCTGCAGTAGACATTGCAGTATCATCACCATCATGCTGAAGAAATCATGGTTCAATAATGTTATAAAATCTTACAGCTGCAGCATATTCACTTTCATTAATAATGGCAAGGTAGGGTGCTGGCATACTAATCCAAAGGTAAGGAATTCAAGCTGCGCTTTCTCAGAGTTGTCAGTGCTGTCCCCACAGTGCAGCTAACTGGGTTATCAAAAGCCAGCCATGTCTCTCACTGTCTGTGATGAGAGGCATGTAAAAGAACCACTGCTGAATTTCGAAAAGAGTAGGCTGCATTGCTGTCAGCATGTTTCTCCCCTGATATGGCCTGGCAAGCTCTCCAGCCTGTACTCTGCCCTCACCCAGACTCAGCTGAGATGGGTGCCCGCCTCCCCGTGACCTTAATTAGGATTAAACGTCTCAGAAAGTGAATGAATGAATAATAAAGATTTAAAAAAAAAAACAGTTCATATGTAAATGCCTATTTCAATGTGCCATCATTCTTTAATTTCCTCATGTGGCATACAGCTGTTAACCGTAAACCTGAATATAAAACACAACTACATCAGTTCAGGGTTCGATATAAAATACATATATTTTCAAAATAAAAGCTGGTTAAATTATTTTTTCACTCCTTTTTTTCTGATTTCTGCTCCTAAACTTCACTGCACAGCGTCTCCATATTAGGGTTGTAAGACATCACATTTTCATGCAGAATAGAAAGCTCTTATCTGTGAGGCTTGAGCAATGTTTACTTTTGATGTTGTTCATGAGAGAAAAAACACAGCTCACATACGCATGTGCATCCAAAGATAGACAGGATTCCAAATTCATCTGTTTCATGTTTATATAAGGGTTGGAAATGGCACTCCATGCATTGAATCTAAGTTTGTCCAGTATGGGAAGGTTTTCACTGTCACCTTATTTGTACTTAACGCCAATAAATTTAAGAGTAAAGTTAAAGGCTAAAATAGCTTTGTAGCATCAGGTCTCCAAATTCGGAACCTTTAACGGTAAAACACAAAAGATAGAAAACCAATAACATTTAATTATTTAGATATAAATAATTCAAATGTTTAATTAAAAGTTATGGGGTTGAACTCCCAGTGCAGCTTGGTTATCAAAGGCCGGCCATGTCTCTAACTGTCTGTGGTGTGAGGCATGTAAAAAAAACATTGTTTTGTCAAGAGTAGCCTGCATAGCCATCAACGTGGTTCTGCCCTCCGAGGGCCTGGCAATCTGCCCAGGTTGTACTCTGCCCTTGCCTGAAGTTTACTGAGATGGGTACCAGCCTCCCCATGATCCTAATTAAGATTAAGCGGTTCAGAAAATGAATGAATGAATGATGGGGTTGTAGGCCTAGAGTTCTTTGACATGCTTTCTTTTCTATGTGAACACTGTGTTTCTTTTTTGGAAAATAGAAATCAAAAATAATCTCTCAGATGGCTATTATAATATAGTATCTAAATATAAATTGGAAGGTAAGGTAAGATAAAGTCTGTTGGGCTTTTTTACACCCGAACTATAGTGGCTCAATCTATATAAATTGTAAACAAGTTAATTTTTATGCTCATTCTTAGTACATTTTGTCAAGGAAATGTCAAAAAAAAAAAAAAAAAAAATCCCGAAGAGGAGAACATTGCTCTCAATACCACTTAAACGGTAATGAGCGTGAAAGAGGCTGCTGTGGCGCTAGTAACTAATGGCAAATATTTGATGCACTATATTAATAATTAATTAGGAGTGGAGTGTTCCTACACCTTTACCTTAAAAATTAATTTATGTAATTTGTCTGAAGCATATATATATATATATATATATATATATATATATATATATATATATATATATATATATATATATATATATACACACATACAGTCAGTCCCCAATTTACAAAGACCCCCTTGTACGAAATCCCCGAAATACGAAACAACCCCCCCCTTACGAAAAGAAATTCAAAATTCAAACGAGCCAATCGCGGGAGTTGCTCTCTCATTGGCTGTCTCTCAACAACCAGCCCCACTGACCTCCCAGATAGAGACAGAGGGAAGCTTCACTCTTTAGTTTTTAGTTTAGTTTTTAAAGTTGTTTTAATTCAGTAAATGTTTAATAAATGTGGGCGCATTTGAGCTCATCTGGAATTCCGATCCCTCAAGGAATCAAATTAAAGTTGAGTTTGTCAAGCAAGGAAGTGCTTTGAATTCCACGTCTTGTGGGCGTGGCCCGCAGCGCGCACGAGAGAGAGAGAAGGAATAGTTGTTTTAATTCAGTAAATGTTGAATAAATGTGGGTGCATTTGAGCTCATCTGGCATCCCGATCCCTCAAGGAATCAAATTAAACTTGAGTTTGCAAAGCAGGGAATGCACTTTGAATTCACGTCTTGTGGGTGTTGCCCGCAGAGCGCCAGAGAAGGAGATAAAGAGAGAGAGAGAGAGAGAGAGAGAAAGACAGAGAGCGAGAGAGAGAGAAAGGTGTGTGTGTGTGTGTGTGTGTGTGTGTGTGTGTGTGTGTGTTAATAAAAATGTTTAATAATGGTTTAATTAATAAATATGTTAATAAAATGGTTTAATAAATAATTTTCTTTTACTTTTAACATATTTCATACAAAATTGGTATACTTTTATCACTTTTAAAGGGTTTATGGGGTTTATCCAGTCCAAGGACTGGAGACTTGGAACGAATTAGGCATTTAACATGTAAGATTTGATCCCTACTTACGAAACCCCCACAATACGAAAATGGCTCTGGAACGGATTAATTTCGTAAATAAATAAAGGAGGAGTGTCCTGTTGTCATCAAGGAGGAGTTGAAACAGGCTTTGGGTGGTCAGGAAGTGTTTCCAGATGACTGGACAAGTACAGCTTATGTGATCAGGGAGACAGGTAGGAGAGTTCTTGGTGTGTCCTCTGGAAGGACAGTAGATAAGGAGACTTGGTGGTGGAATGAGGAAGTGCAGGGGTTTGCTGAGAAGATGTGGGACATTGAGAAGACCGAAGAGAGTAAACAAATGTACAGGGAGACACAGCGTAAAGCAAAGGTAGCGGTGTCAAAGGTGACTTACAGATTATAGCTATCAGTATAGATTTATAAATATTTGTATGTAACTAATGGTTTTCCTATAATTACATTGCGATCATTTTGGATTTTAGACTTTACATTAATATTAAGCTTTTAATCTCCATATTTTGAATACAACTGAATACTTTTGTAAGCACTCCATGCACTAAAGTTAAAGGTAAATTCATTTTGTTATGGACCCTAATTTATGAAGGAACAAAAACAAATAGCATTTTAATCTGTATAATATAAGTAATGAGTTAGTTAACAAATAATTAGGTCTAAAATGCTTTCTACAGCAACTGAGCAATGCTGTGATTTTAACTTTGCTGTAAGGTTTAGAAACTTACAATCCCTCAATGTTAATCAGTCAGAAAATGTAATCTCACTTGGTCAATCTGTAGATAATGAGGCAAGCATAAATTATTATTAGATTTTATTATTATTAAAGCAGGGTGCAGTGGTGGTCTAGTGGTATAGGGCGCTGGATCGCTGATCCAAAGGTTGGGGGTTCGAGTCCCACTCTCCACAAGGTTGTCACTAAACACCCCCCCCCCCCCCCCCAGTGCAGCTAACTGGGTTATCAAAGGCGGGCCATGTCTCTCACTGTCTATGGTGAGAGGCATGTAAAAGAATCATTGCTGACATTCGTAAAGAGTAGCTGCAAAGTCGTCAGCGTGTTTCTGTCCCTTGCTAAAAGGGTCGTGACAGGAAGGGCATCCGACGTAAAAACCTCTGCCAATTCAAACGTGCCTGTGGTGACTCCCGAGTAAAAGGGAAAAAGCCGAAAGGAAGACAGACAATTATTATTAAAGCATGCAATTGAGCATTACACTTTTGTTTCAAGATAGTTATATATGTCTTTTCATTACTGTCTGATATATGCACCCATTGACCAGTGACATCAAAAACAGGTGTTCCAGCAAACTGAATTCTTTCAGATGGTGAAACAAATCAAAGCCAATATTATATTCAGGCTATGCATAAATTAACAAATAATATTCTTTGCTACTTTTTGTGTACCCCACAAAAAGTGCACAATGAGTTTTTTCATACATTATATTGATTTCTGAAAAAATACAAACATAAAATTCAACTCGCAAATGGCTCAAACAGACAGCCTTGAATGACCCTTGAAAGTTGTGATAAGCACGATCACCAATGCCTTGGGCATTTCTTAACAGGTATGTAAAAAGTTTCATATCTATTACTAGATATATGTGATGATAGTTTATTTATCTGTTTGTTTGTTTGATTGCAGTGATTTCGACCTGTAAGGATTTCGCCCAATTTAATTAAAACCTTTCAATACTTGCCGGCTCAACAGTGGTTCGGAATGATTATGGAAAATATATATTAGTATTCAATTTCACTTTGTATATATACTTATGTAATGCTATCATGAACTGCTGCTGCTGTATCCATAAAAAACAAAACAAAACAAAAAACTCCTTTCTAATGGTAATTTTCCCCTGAGGTTGTAGCCTACTAGTAATTCAGACTTCTCATAAGGTGAGTGCATTGTTCTTATTTGTGTTTTTAATTTGAATGCTTTCAAACAAATTTAATTGAGAAACAGCTATGGTGGTCTGCATGCAGGGTTAACATATTTAATCAATAAACTAAATTCAACGTTCCCTATTTTTCATGTGCAGTGACTATTTATTACATGCTCTAGCTTTTTTGTCTAAGCACACCCATGGCTTGACAGGCTTGTTTCCAGTAGGGTGCGATTGTGTAACTTTAGCTCTCATCAAATAGGCTGATGCGTCTTGTGACATTTTATGATATATAGCTTCCACAATGTGACTGGAGTGATAATAATTATATATCCAAAGATTTATAGGCTTTCTGTGATTTCTCTGTGAGTCCTGGGGAGTCATATAGGCTAGTTGTGAATATCTGCCAAGTTCACATAGACCACTTTCTAATTTTCAGAGTTTTATCAGCAATGTTGTATGATCAGAAATCTTCTGTTTGCCAGAAACTAGCTTATCATGATATCTTTCCATTATAATGTTACCTAAATTTGTAATTTGTTGTCGGGTTTTTGCAAGGCTCTGTTTTTGTATTTCATTTTGCCAACCCATGTGGCTAAAATGGGAATCAAAACAAACAAACAAAAAAAAAATGTTAACTGGATCTTTGCGTGGTGGCCCTTAAAATCATGCTTAGCATTTTAAACAAAAAAAAAGCAAATAAACAGTTAAGTAATAAAAAAAAGCTGACAAACAGATTATTCCCATAGAATTTTTTTTTTTAAAAAGCAAAAAATGAATAGAAAAATTAACAGTTTCAATGATTGATGATCATCATCATCATCATTATCATCATTTTCTTCCTCCTCTTAATCTGGGGTTGAGTCGGGGGCAGCAGCCTAAGCAATCAGGTGCAGACGTCCCTCTCCCCACCCACTTCTTCCAGCTCTTCCAAGATGACACTGAGGTGTTCCTAGACCAACCAGGAGGCATAATTCCTTCAGCGTGTTCAAGGTCAACCCTGGGGTCTTGACCTGGTTGGACGTGCCCAAAGCACCACACCAGCGAGACAGTCAGGATACATTCTAACGAGATGTGCAAGCCACCTCAACTAACTCCTCTCAATGCGGAGTAGCAGTGGTTCTACTCTGAGGTCCTCACGGATGGCTGAACTTCCAACCCTATCTCTAAGGGAGAGTCCTGCCACCTGGCAAAATAAGCTCATTATAGCTGCTTGTATCCGTGATCTTGTTCTTTCGGTCAGTACCCAAATTTCGTGACCATAGGTGAAGGTTGGAACATAGATCGACTT
This sequence comes from Plotosus lineatus, assembly GCA_024760905.1. Classification (NCBI taxonomy): domain Eukaryota; kingdom Metazoa; phylum Chordata; class Actinopteri; order Siluriformes; family Plotosidae; genus Plotosus; species Plotosus lineatus. The sequence continues at coordinate 70,026,437 of CM045728.1, read as the reverse complement.
GTAAATTGAGAGATTTGCTTTATGTCTTAGCTCCCTTTTCACCAGAATGGACTGGTACAGGCTTTGCTTTACAGTAAAGGCCACAGAGATCCACCTGACGATCTCCTGCTCCATCCTTCCCTCATTCGTGAAGAAGACCCCGAGATACTTGAACTCCTCCAATTAAGGCAAGACCTCATTCCCAACCTGGAAAGTGCATTCCACCTTTTTCTTGCTGAGAACCATGGCCTCAGAGTTGGAGGGGCTGATTCTGATTCCGGCCGTTTTGCACTCTGTTGCTAATTGCTCCAATGAGAGCTGAAAGTCCTGGACTGATGAAGCCAAAAGGAAAACATCATCTGCAAAAAGCAGAGACGAGATCCAATGGCCACCAAACCAGAACCCCTCAACACCTCAACTGCACCTAGAAATTCTGTTCATGAATTCAGAAAAATAATCGGTGACAAAGGACAACCTTGGCGGACTCCAACCCTCACTGGAAACTAATTCGACCTTTTGTTCCCTCTGTGGACCAAGCTCTGGCTCTATAATACAGAGACCGAATTACCCACAGAAACAGGTCTGGTACACCATACTCCCGCTGTACTTGAATACGCCCTGCAAGATGCTCGAGAAACAGTCGGAAATTCGGCCCACACGAATTCTTCTCTAGGATTGATTAGTCTGTGTCACCCAGAACGTTCTGGATTGGGTCGTGAAGGAAACATAGTAGCCTGCGTAAAATCAACAGTCTATATTCATGAATCATTAACACACAATGGCAGAGTACACATATATACAGTTCTAAGTTCGTCCCCCACCCTGGGTGAGGAACCGGCTAAAACTGGTTAGTGTAGGTAGCCATCAGTAAATGCAGCCGTGAGGGGGAGGGGCACAAACCAGTGTCTCTCCCTCACGCCGGTCCCAAGCCCGGATAAATGCAGAGGGTTGCGTCAGGAAGGGCATCCGGCGTTAAACAAATGCCAAATAAACTATGCGAATCACAAGAAAGAATGACATACCGGATCGGTCGAGGCCCAGGTTAACAACGACCGCCATCAGTGCCGTCAACCAACAGGGTGCTGATGGAAATTGGACTACTGTTGGTCGAAGACGTCGAAGAAGGAGAGGCGGGAGGCGTATCCGTTGCCAGAGAGAGAAGAGGAAAGGCATGAGTCGAGGACTGAAAGTAGGTACTTTGAATGTTGGAACTATGACAGGAAAAGGTAGAGAGCTGGCTGACATGATGCAGATGAGTAAGGTGGACATACTGTGTGTTCAGGAGACCAGGTGGAAAGGTAACAAGGCTAGAAGCATAGGAGCAGGGTTTAAACTGTTTTATCATGGTGTGGATGGGAAGAGAAATGGAGTAGGAGTCGTCTTGAAGGAGAAGTTTGTCAGGAATGTTCTAGAAGTGAAAAGAGTGTCAGACAGAGTGATGAGTCTCAAGTTAGAAATTGAAAGTGTGATGGTCAATGTTGTTAGTACTTATGCCCCACAGATAGGATGTGAGCGAGAAGAGGAGGAGAGATTCTGGAGGGAGTTAGATGAAGTGATGCAGAGTACCCCCAGAGGTGAAAGAGTGGTCATTGGGGCAGACTTCAATGGACATGTTGGTACAGGAAACAGAGGGGACGAAGAAGTGATGGGTAGGTTTGGTATCCAGGACAGGAACGCAGAAGGACAGATGTTGGTAGATTTTGCAAAAAGGATGGAAATGGCTGTGGTGAATACTTTCTTCCAGAAGAGAGAGGAGCATAGGGTGACTTATAAAAGTGGAGGTAGGAGCACACAGGTAGACTACATCTTGTGCAGGCGATGTAATTTAAAGGAACTCAGTGACTGCAAAGTAGTAGCGGGTGAGAGTGTTGCCAAACAGCATAGGATGGTGGTGTGCAGGATGATGCTGATGGTGAGGAAGGTGAAGAAGGCAAAGGCAGAGCAGAAGACAAAGTGGTGGAAGTTGAAAAAGGAAGAGTGTCGTGTTGTCTTCAAGGAGGAGTTGAAACAGGGTTTGTGTGGTCAGGAAGTGCTTCCAGATGACTGGACAACTACAGCTAATGTGATCAGGGAGACAGGTAGGAGAATACTTGGTGTGTCATCTGGAAGGAAAGTAGATAAGGAGACTTGGTGGTGGAATGAGGAAGTGCAGGAGTGTGTACAAAGGAAGAGGTTAGCTAAGAAGAAGTGGGACATTGAGAAAACCGAAGAGAGTAAACAGGAGTACAGGGAGACACAGCGTAAGGCAAAGGTAGCAGTGTCAAAGGCCAAACAGAGCGCGTCTGATGACTTGTATGCTCGGTTGGAAAGTAAGGAGGGAGAAAATGATTCATACAGGTTGGCACAGCAGAGAAATAGAGATGGGAAGGACGTGCAGCAAGTTAGATTGATAAAGGACAGAGAGGGAAATGTATTGACTGATGACAGAAGTGTGCTGGGAAGATGGAAAGAGTATTTTGAAGAGCTGATGAATGAGGAAAATGAGAGAGAAAAAAGAGTAGAAGGGGTGACTGTTGAGGACCAGGAAGTAGCAAAGATTAGTAAAGGTGAAGTGAGGAGGGCATTGAAGAGGATGAAGAATGGAAAGGCAATTGGTCCTGATGACATACCGGTGGAGGTATGGAAGTGTCTAGGAGAGGTAGCAGTAGATTTTCTGACAAGAACATTTAACAAGGTCTTCGAGAGTGAGAGGATGCCAGCGGAATGGAGGAGAAGTGTGCTGGTGCCCATTTTTAAGAACAAGGGAGACGTGCAGAGTTGCAGCAACTACAGAGGGATAAAGTTGATGAACCATATGATGAAATTAAGGGAAAGAATAGTGGAAGCTAGACTAAGGGCAGAGGTCAGCATTTGTAAACAACAGTTTGGTTTCATGCCAAGAAAGAGCACCACAGATGCAGTGTTTGCCTTGAGGATGTTAATGGAGAGGTACAGAGAAGGTCAGAGGGAGCTGCATTGTGCCTTTGTGGATCTGGAGAAAGCATATGACAGGGTGCCGAGAGAAGAACTGTGGTATTGCATGAGGAAGTCTGGAGTGGCAGAGAAGTATGTTAGAGTGGTGCAGGACATGTATGAGAGATGTAAGACAGTGGTGAGGTGTGCTGTCGGTGTGACACAAGAGTTCAAGGTGGAGGAGGGACTGCATCAAGGGTCAGCTCTCAGCCCCTTCTTGTTTGCTATGGTGATGGACAGACTGACAGACGAGGTTAGACAAGATTCCCCATGGACTATGATGTTTGCAGATGACCTTGTGATCTGTAGTGAGAGCAGAGAACAAGTGCAGGAAAATCTAGAGAGGTGGAGGTATGCCCTGGAAAGGAGGGGAATGAAGATTAGCCTCAGTAAGACAGAATACATGTGCATGAATGACAAGGACCCAAGAGGAACAGTGAGATTACAGGGAGCAGAGATAAGGAAGGTGGAGGATTTTAAGTACTTAGGCTCAACAATCCAGAGCAATGGAGAGTGTGGAAAAGAGGTGAAGAAGCGTGTGCAGGCAGGTTGGAATGGTTGGAGAAAAGTGTCCGGTGTGATGTGTGATAGGAGGGTATCGGCAAGAATGAAAGGAAAAGTGTACAAGACGGTGTTGAGGCCAATGATGTTGTATGGGTTAGAAACAGTGGCCCTGGGGAAAAGACAGGAGGCAGAGCTGGAGGTAACAGAGATGAAAATGTTGAGGTTCTCTTTGGGAGTAACGAGGATGGATAGGATTAGGAATGAGCACATCAGAGGGACAGCACATGTAAGATGTTTTGGAGACAGTCAGAGAGGCTAGATTGAGATGGTTTGGGCATGTACAGAGGAGGGATAGTGAGTATATTGGTAATAGGATGCTGAGGCTGGAACTACCAGGCAGAAGGCCTAGAGGAAGACCAAAGAGACGATTCATGGATGTGGTGAAGGAGGACATGAAGGTCGTTGGTGTAAGAGAAGAAGATGCAAAGGATAGGGTGAGATGGAGGCAGATGATTCGCTGTGGCGACCCCTGAAGGGAAAAGCCGAAAGGACAAGAAGAAGAAGTAGGTAGCCATCAGTACTTTTCCACAGGAAACTACAGTGTCTAAGAGCATGATGATGACTCAGCAGTTCTAAAACTTCTTAGCAGCTGAACAATATCAAAACAGAAGCTACAAAGTTTTACAGAACAAGGACCGACAAGACGCTGGCTTCTCAGAATAGGGAAGCAACATTCACAGTAGAACTCACACACATGATTGTTACAACAGTACATAGACCTGTAATTTTTCCTATGCAGATAAAAAAGTAAAAAGCTTAACAGAATGATGGTTAAGAAAATGTTTCCTTCAAAAGCCTTCTCTAAATCCACAAAACACATATGCACAGATTAGGCAAACTCCCATGCCCCCTCCAGGATCCTGTAGTGCATATAGAGTTGGTCGGAGTGCTGTGGTCAAGATGAATAACACATCATTCCTCCTGAATCTGAGGTTCAACTGTTGGCCGGATCCTCCTCTCCAGTATTCCTGCATAGACCTTCCCGGGTAGGTTGAGGAGTATGATTCCACAATAATTGGAACACAACCACCAGTCCCCATTTTAAAAAAGGGGGACTACCACTCCGGTGTGCTAATCCAGAGGTATGGCCCCGGTTGACCATGCGATGTTGCAGAGATATTGTTCTATAACATCCAGAGCCATGAGATATTCAGGGCAGATCTCATCCACCTCTGTAGCCTGGCCACTGAGGAGATTTTTGACTACCTCAGCAACCTGAGCTCAAGTCATGGGTGGACCTGGACATAAAGCCCCAGGGTCTTCCTCTTCCATAAAGGGCATGTTGGTGGCATTCAGGAGGTCCTCGAAGTTTCTTACACATCCCAACAACATCCCCAGTCAAGGTGAGTACTAGTCCTTCTCAAAAAATTAACATATTGTGATAAAGTTAATTTTCTGTAATGTACTGATAAAAATTAAACTTTCATATATTTTAGATTCATTGCACACCAACTGAAATATTTCAGGTCTTTTATTGTTTTAATACTGATGATTTTGGCATACAGCTCACGAAAAGACTCGATAGGCCTCCTTTTTCAGTCAGATGGCTCCCTTCACTGTAGGTGTCGAACACCATATTTGGGGGTTACCGCCATGACAGATAATTTTAATTTATTTTTAAGAAATCACAAGAAAAATATACTTCAGCAATTTTATTTGCATGATTGAATTTTAAATTCATTTATGCACTCACTTGCTGAACCGTGTAATCCTAATTAGGGTCGCAGCAAGTCTGGCACCTATCTCAGCTGACTGGGCAAAAGCAGGTTGCACCCTAGACAGCTTGCCAGGCCACCACAGGGCCAACACTCACATAACAATTCATACTCACATTTTCACCTAGGCGAGGGTTGAAACAGCCAATTAACCTACTGTACATGTTTTTTTGACTGTGGGACGAAAATAGTGTATGAGGAGGAAACCCACACAAGTATGGGGGCTGTGAGGTGGACATGCTATCCACTACGCCACCATACCATCACGAATTATAAATTTATATGTATTATATTATTCATTCTATAATAAAAGATACTTATAGACATTGAACATACAGTACAGATTTTATACATCATGTTTTAACAATAATATTGGTGCAACAAATGGTGATGCATACACCTTTAAAGGAAAACTGCTAACAACAAAGAACAAGGAGATGGACTGAGCACTTCAAGAAAGTCCTCAATCAACCGCCACCAGATCAGGAAACCAGCATCCCGGAAGCTGCAGAAGACCTAGACATCAACAACCAAGGAAGAGATTGTGGCTGCCATCAAGACTCTCAAGAATGCCAAGTCACCAGACTGGAATAACCTTGATGCCGAACTGTTCAAGGCAGACCCTGAGCTAGCAGCTGACATTCTACAACTACTTTTCAAAGCTATATGGGAGGGCCAGAGGATACCTGATGACTAGACGAAAGGAGTGATTGTCAAGATCCCCAAGAAAGGAGCCTTGAATAATTGCAGCAACTGGAGGGGAATCACTCTGCTGTCGGTACCTAGCAAGATATTCGCCGATGTCATAATCAGAAGAATGTCAGATGCTGTGGATGAAACACTGAGAAAAGAACAAGCAGGATTTAGGAAACAGCGAGGATGTTTAGACCAGATATTTGCACTCAGAAACATCATTGAACAATGCACAGAATTGCAACGACAGCTATATGTAAACTTCATGGAGTTTGAAAAGGCATTTGACAGTATTCACAGAGAAAGCCTTTGGAACATCCTTCGACATTACGGCATTCCATCAAAGCTGCTACACTTGATCAAGAGCTTCTCCAACAACTTTAGATGCACTGTGTGGGCCATAATGACACCTTCTTCGAAGTTAAGACAGGCGTCAGGCAAGGATGTGTGATGTCAGCAACTCTCTTCAATTTGGCCATTGATTGTGTGATGAGGACAACAAAGGACACCTCTAGATGAATACACTGGAGTCTCTTTTCAACCTTAGAAGACCTTGACTTTGTAGATTACCTGGCACTGATGTCTCATACACACCAACACATACAGGACAAGACCAGCAGGCTGCAAACCTTCGGACAGCATGTGTGACTTCGAATCAGCATCAAGAAAACAGAAATAATGATATCAAATTTGAACAGGCAGAAAAGTTTACATATTTGGGAAGCATCATCAATCCTGAGGGCGGTACAAAGGAAGACATCCACAGCAGACTGGGCAAGGGCATGAGCATTTTCAAGGAGATGAACAACATTTGGAGATCCACGCAGTACAGCTTCAACACCAAACGCAGGCTGTACCAGAGCTACGTCGTATTTGTGCTCCTCTATGGATCTGAATGCTGGATGATGAGAGAGGCAGATCTTGCTAAGCTAAGATCATTCCACACCACATGCCTTCGAAAAATCCTCCAAATCTTCTGGCCTGAGAAGATCTCCAAAGAGGTCCTGCTGAGAAAATGTAAGAAAGTCGACATGGGTACCATCATTACAAGAAGAAAATGGAAATGGATTGGACATTTGCTGCGGAAAGACCAGCAGTCTATAGCAAGAATGGCATTGCACTGGACCCCAGATGGAAAGAGGAAGAGAGGGAGACCAAGAGTAAAGTGGGGGAGGACAGTGGAGAGTGAGATGGAAGCCATGAAGCATTCTTGGGGTTCTTTGAAAGGGATGGCTCAGGACAGGCAGGGGTAGAGGAACTTTGTTGCTGTCCTACACACCACTGGGTGTAATGGTTAAATGAATGAACACCTTTCAAGGTGATTTGTAATCGAGGTCAGGGGAGCAGCTGACTATCTAGCATCATCATGCAACAGAAAAAAATCCAGAAACATTTTTCTCAACATTTCCAAATTATCTTTGAGCTGTTTATACCATAGCGTCATCTTGAAGAAAGTACATATCAAGTTCTTCAAGCTCAAGGCGTTCAATAATATACTAAAAAACAAGAAAAAAATATCTGTTTTCTTTGTACATGTTGTTGCACTGACAAAATAATTGCAACCAATGCCATGCACATTCTGTTTCATACCCAATTAAACCAGAATGAGTATTTAATAATGTAGTCTTACAAATACACATAAAATTTGGTGTTTCTCAGCAAAGGAAACATTGCATGCTCAAGGGACTTGAGGCATTATAGGAACGATAATTATTCTCTGTAATTATTTTACTTTTTACTCTGAAATGGCGAGAGCAGTGTACTATCTCCCTGCTAACCTCTGTACATTTAAAATGTATAGAGACCTTCAGGTGACCCCTGCACTCTTATTTACTCTAATAGACAGTGACTCATAAATCTGTTTTGATGTGCTTGAAAAATGTAATGAATAGCGTGGATGACACAATTTAGACACCATGGAAACAAAACTGAGCAGAAGAGATGACTAGGCTTCATAAGTGCTATGTGTGCAAGAAGAGAGAGGCAAAGCACAAGGCTTCTGATGGAACACCCCCCCCTCCCCTGAATATTTCGAGGATGTGGGCATCAGTCCAGCTACCTCTCACATGCTATGTGAGTGCTTTACCATTTGGGCTAATCCCCAGATTAGACACCAAGGTGATGCTAATGAAGGCAAAAACTTGTTTGTTGGAAAATAGCAGATATGTTTCCTAAAAAAAAATATAAAACTTCTTTCAAGGGTAATGTTTAATTATAGGTGAAAGAAAACAAAAGTAAGGCATATTTATATGTCTCCTGAAAAGTATTTCCATTTAAAGAGATTGTTGAAAAATTATGCACAGCTAAAAGCCCAATTACTGTACCAATATATTTCAAACTTGTAGTTTCTTCTGGCAGTTTTGTATTTAGAAGTTGCATATTTAATTTTTAGAAAGTTACAACCTGTAAAATAAGACTACAAAATTGATGTCTTTTAATACTTCTTCTGGCCCTGCGATGGCCTGGCGAGCTGTGCAGGGTGTACTTCACCCTCACCCGGAGTCGGCTGGGATTAGCTCCAGCCTCCCTGCGACACTAATTAAGCAGTTCAGAAAATGAATGAATGAACAATGCTTCTCCCAAATCATTAATTTTTACTGTTGAATGTCAAAAACTAAAAATTTGGACAGTTGAAGATTGCAAAAAGACCACTTTTCATATGTCACATTTCAGTGAGTCTGGAGCCTCAGATTAATTTTTTTGTCAGATTCAAGTTTTTTTTTGTTTGTTTTTTTTTTTTTTTATATTTCAGATTCATTTTTTTGGCTGACAGGAGCAGAGCATGATGTGATCCTCGGTGTTTATACATATTCACGTTCGGGTGTGATGTTCTGGGATGTATTTCTGCTCATCATGAATGTTAAAAGTGTTTATTGAAGTTTCTATAGCTGTCCTGTCAGCCAAAATCAGTCTGGACACTCTCTTGTGTCCTAATAAATTTCTTGCAGAAAACTGTTGTTGACTGGATCTCTTTTTTTTCCCTCCTTTTTAAAACAGGATAGAGGCTGGAGTGTGTGATAATCAGCACTGGGTATTTTCTGAAGTATTTAGGCCTTTCTGAGTGGAATGAACATCCATGCCACTGAGATCATGCTTCTTCCTTATTCTGTTTTTATGGTCCTGTATATGAACTGAAGACCTTTTTGTGTATTTATGTTATCATATACATTGTTTTACATAAACATGGTTGACTAATTGTATTATTGCTTGAGTGAGAAAGGATTCATGCATTCCTAATAAGGTGGACAGTGTACCATATATAATATTATACTGCACATGGTATTTTCCCACAGCTTAGTTTATAAGCCTACATATGCATTTAAGTAGAACATTCTTTCGAAGATAGTTGCCCAATATATTTTTCAGCACATCTTTGGCCTTTACTTTTCATCCTTTACCTATGATGTGTATATGTTTACTTAATGAGTAGGGCATCAAAGAACTATTCCGGATTACTTCCTTGAAAGCGCCAGATACCACACATCAGCAATTAGCAGCAGCATGTTCAAGTCCTAGAGGGTGCAGTAAAACATCTTAAAACATGTACCCTGTGGCACATGAAAATGTTCTATAAACTTTTTCTCATTTGTGGTGTATTCTCTGCTGGTGAATAAATCATTTTTCACTTGGCACAACAGTTAGGCTATAGAGATAGCCAGTAAGTTCCCACTGTGACATCATGCTCACCTGAACTTCCCCATTTATAAAAATATTTTAAATTATGCAAGTGCTATGCACAAGTCCTGAAAAATAAAAAATTAAAAAATGAATGCCATAGATCAAATATGCATTTAAAATAATGAAATTAAATATTCTACATAAAAATACATTTTAAGAGTAGTAAGAGTAGTAAAAGAAATACGTAATGGAAATATTTAGTATGAAGACACTTTGCTTTAAACAGAAAAAATATTAATAACCTCAGGTAATATTTTGTGGAGTTTTACAAGGAGCTGAGCATTTAATTTATTTTTTTTTAATTGACATTTTATGTCATTTTATTCATGGTTTTATTGAGCATGTTACAGTACCAGCCACAGTTCTTCAGGAAATTTGGAATAGTAAACTTTCTTCTTATTTTTGCTGCAAAACCCGAAGCCTTCATATTTTTGTCTGAAAAGTGGTCTCTTGTATAACTTGCTGCTTTCTTTTACTGGCAAACATTTTTTATTATTCCTTTTAGTAAAACTTAATTTTGCGCCAGAAGATAGAAATCTGTGGAAATATACTTGATATCTGACAATAGGGTCAATAAATAAAAATATTTTAAGAAAGTTTGTACTTAAAAATATAAGCTGGCTCAAGACCTTTGCACAGTGATGTAGATTAAAGTTATTAAGAAACAAACTGAAGCATCAGAGTTTGCACTCTTACACCAAACATACTTTTATAACTTATCTATTGTGTCTGCATAGAAATTTTTCATTATCAGAGGTGTATCAAATAAATTTAGTCTAATTACACAGACGGCATTGTTTTCTTTTAGTAATATGTATTTTACAATGATGCATTTCTCACCGATTGCTCTTTAGTTTTGCATCATTGGATAAAGGATCAGAATCATTTTAATGTTAACTCTCTTCTTCTTCTTCTTTTCCTTTCGGCTGTTCCCTTCAGGGACCTTCATGTGCGCCTTCACCACAACCATGAATCTTCTCTTTGGACTTCCTCTAGGCCTTCTGCCTGGTAGTTCCAACCTCAGCATACTACTACCAATATACTCACTATCCCTCCTCTGTACATGTCAAAACCATCTCAATCTAGCCTCTCTGACTTTGTCTCCAAAACCTCTCACATGTGCTGTCCCTCTGATGTGCTCATTCCTGATCCTGTCCATCCTCGTTACTCCCAAAGAGAACCGCAACATTTTCATCTCTGCTACCTCCAGCTCTGCCTCCTGTCTTTTCCTCAGTGCCACTGTTTCTAAACCATACAACATCGCTGGCCTCATCAACGTTTTGTACACTTTTCCTTTCATTCTTTCCGATGCCCCCCATCACACATCACAGTTAACTGATTCATAATATTAATAAATAAATGGAAACAAAATAACACATCCTTAAATGTGGTAATGAAACAGGGTAGTGAAATTCAGTTTAGCATCCAGTCAGAAGTGCAGAGAGCAGCAAGTGCAGGAGGGATAGTGAGTATATTGGTAGTAGGATGCTGAGGTTGGAACTACCAGGCAGAAGGCGCAGAGGAAGACCTAAGACCAAAAAGACGATTCATGGACATGGTGAAGGATGACATGAAGGCAGTTGGTGTAAGAGAAGAAGATGCAGAGGATAGGGTGAGATGGAGGCAGATGATTCGCTGTGGCGACCAGTGAGCAGTAGAAATGACCCTTTATGTCAGCAGACAGGTGGTTCTTCTTCAGTTTCCTCAAGAAGAACAGGCTTTCATGGGACTTGTTGATAAGGCTGGAGGTGTTGGTTGACCAGGACAGGTTCTCTAAAATGTGGGTCACCAGGAATTTGAAGCTGAAAACCCATTCAACAGCAATACCATTGCTATGGAGAGGGTCATAGCCCCTTTTCCTTGCTGGAGTCTACAAGGAGCTCCTTGGTTTTGCTGGTGTTAAGGAGCAGGCTGTTGTCAGCACACCATGCAGCTAGTTGCTTTACCTCTGCACTGCAGTCAGACTCATCACTGTCACTGATGAGTCCGATCACCATGGTGTCCTCTGCACACTTTATGTTGGATCCATAAATAGGCCTACAGTCATGGGTGAGGAGACAGTAGAGGAATGGGCTCAACACACATCCCTGAGGTGCATCAGTGTTAAGTATGATGGTGGAGGAACAGGTGTAGCCTGACTTGACATACTGGGGTCTGTTTGCTGGAAAGTCCATTATCCAGTTGCAGAGGGAGGTATTGATTCCAAGTTCATCAAGGTTTGTTCTAATAGAACAAATAAAGTGAAGTAATATTGCTAGTAGTGATAGCCTGGTGGTAGGGTGCTGGATTACTGCTGCCAAAGTTGGGGGTACAAGCCCCACTGTTACTGGCTTGTCACTTTTGTCCTCACAGTGCACCCAATTGGGTTATTAAAGGCTGTATTTATATTTCATAAATAGCCTACTTGACAATAAATCAGTATTCCTAAATTTGTCAGCACCCTAAACATCATACAGTGACATTTGTCTCTGTCTAAAAAAGAAATTCAGAAAGGCTCAGAACCAGCAAGTTCAGGTCAGGTACATCTGGTGAACATCTATTCCTTGGTAACAGAAGAAGAATGGCTGTCAGGCTCTATGAACTTTACATAATTTCTCTGTTTTGTACTTTTTAAAGTATGTTTTGACTTGGTTGATGGTGCTCAAGCTTTATAGAACAAACCACTCCTCACGCATTGACTATCACAGCGAAGTGCCACCATCCTCTGGAGACCAACATTAGTTCACCACCCTTCATCACTGCAACCATTACATTTCCTGAGAAACAGGAAATATAAGGGAACAAATAATTGTGAAAAGAGAAAAAAATTATTTCTTTAAAAAAAAATAAAAGAATCAAAAATAGACTAGGATTATGCAATGAGCCGGAATATGATATTGAATATTAAATTAAGTGGGCAATAATAACCCCCAGAATTTGAATAATTTTCCACATAATAGCTGAATTCAATGATTGGTTTATTATTCATTCAAAATATTCAAAGTAGACAATTACATTATTAAACTAGCTGTGAGGGGGTTGTCAGTGAAGTATAGCCTAATGAGGGTGTTTGGAGGAAAGTGCATCCTAGTCAGTGTGCCAGCCAGAAGAGTTGCTAATGAGTGAGCATGCTCTTGTATCAATGCTATTTTCAATTCATTTTAGATAAAAATTTCATTAACAGCAACACAGTTGGAACAAACCGGCAATAAAATCAACTTCTGAGAATGGAAGTTTCCGAGAATGGTTTGAAAGTGGGTAATAACAACAATTTCATTCTGGAAAAATAGGAAAATTGTATATGTATATACAACCACATCGTCCAACATGACACTACTATATATGCATTGATGCCCACGCAAACTAACGGCTGACTATCAAAACAACATTTCGCATCTGACCTTGCCGACTGCTTAGCCCTCCTGGACAGATTCAATTGCTCCAGACTCTGTTTGCAGTTTCTGATATCCATTAAACCAGGAAAATTGAAAGTTACAACTATAAAATTGAAGGTCGAATGTATATGTAGTACTAGTCAAAGTACTAGTAGGGTTGTGTAAAATATGTTTAAAAATAACTCAATCTCTCCGTTCACGCATGTATCTGAGATTCTGGTTACTTCAATATCTTGAGAAGAAATGTTGATTAGACTTCATTCATTCATTTTCTGAATCGCTTAATCCTAATTAGGGAGGGTGGTGCTCATAGCCAACTTTGGGCAAGGCTGGGGTACACCCTGGACAGCTCGCCAGGCCATCACAGGACCAACACTCACATAACCATTCACACTTAGGGGAGATTCACAACAGCCAACTATCCGACTGTGCATGTTTTTGGACTGTGAGAAGAAACCGGAGTACCTGGAGAAAACCCACGCTAGCAAAGGGAGAACATTCACACTCCACACAGAAATGTCCAGGCTGGGAATCGGATCCAGGCCTTCTTGCTGTGAGGCGGACGTGCTAACCACTATTCCACCGTGCCGCCCTTGGTTAGACTTATGTAGATTTATGTTTATAATCAACAGACCTTATTAGATTTTGGACTTGATCCAACAATAAATGTCATATCAAGGTCACATATCTTTTGAAATTAAATTACACCAAAATTGTTTTTTTTCCAATGGCTTCTTCTTGTTTGAAGTCTATTGTATCAGCGTTTCCAGGTTACACATAAGTGGAGATTGTTGATAGTGGAGGGATCCTCACTGTCATGCCATTGAGTTCTACTTATTTTCCATTACTGTTGTTCTATAATATTAATGTGAAAATTTAGCAGAATTTATGTGGCTCTCTTATATGTGAACTAATATACATATACTGTACTCTTCTTCTTCTTCTTTTCCTTTCGGCTTTTCCCTTCAGGGGTCGCCACAGCGAATCATCTGCCTCCATCTCACCCTATCCTTTGCATCTTCTTCTCTTACACCAACGACCTTCATGTCCTCCTTCACCACATCCATGAATCGTCTCTTTGGTATACATATACTGTACTCTAAATGCCTAAAATTAACCATGCACTTTAAGCTTGTAGTGAATAATTCATCTTGATGATCAAGACAGCAAAACAATTTACTTGTCAAATTGATACAGATTTCACAGTGTGTGTGTCCCACTCTGCCATGTATAACCTGTAAATGATTAACATAATAACGATCAGTAGGTGGCAAACATGGTAGGTAGTTGATGAGGAAATTCCTATTTAATTTGTGTCCAACAGTGTCAGAGCACAACTGCAGCACTGATACACACTATGTGTGGCACAAATAACTGACTCATAGCCACTAAATATATTCTGAGCACTGTACTTCCATGGTACTCAAGATAATCAAATTCCTACTACACAATAATATATAAACAAAAATTACACATGCGTTCTTCTGGCATATGGCTGTCTTTCAGAAAACACTGGAAAATTCTCTTTGAAAATCTTAAGAATAAAAGCAGCATAATGTTGCTGGTTTACTAGAGGGTGAAATGTGCTAAAAATATCTTGGACTCTTACTGTAGGACACAAATGGAGAGCAACATGGCAATGACCAATACACTTAGAGCAAGCAATAACTCTCAAGTCAGTATGCCACATGATATCACACAGTCAACTACACTACCTGTGTTGCACATATTTTTGGAACACTGCTTCATGCACCCATGAAATGCTCCAGCATGCCTATGGCAATGAAGTAATTTGGTGTGTTTAGTGGTATTTCTCTGCCAAGAGAGCCTCTGTGACAAAACTGCATGCAGTGCAGGTTCTGACACCGAAAGCACAATGTCACACAGCATACTCACTGAGAATTTCTGCTCGGTCCTGCTACATGCACACAACCCTGCCACATTCTGTTCATTCTTTCACTCATAGGGAACTGTAGCCTAATGGGTAGAGAAGTGGTTTTGGGAGCAAAACCGGACAGGCAGGAAAATGTGTGGCAGTGGTGGAATGAGTAGCACCTTCTTTTCCCCCACAGAAGTGGCTGAAGTGACCTTGAGCAAAGCACCTAACCCCCAATCGCTCTCATGACACCCCCAATGTGTATGTGGAAGCCCACTATGCTGAGTGTGTGTGTGTGTGTGTGTGTGTGTGTGTGTGTGTGTGTGTGTGTGTGTGTGTGTGTGTGTGTGTACTCACTTTGGATGGGTTAAATGCGAATAAATAATTTTCCTTACAAAATTAACACAGTCTTCTTCTTTTATTTTCGGTTGTTCCCTTCAGGGATCGCCACAGCGAATCATCTGCCTCCATCTCATCATATCCTCTGCATCTTCTTCTCTTACACCAACTACCTTCATGTCCTCCTTCACCACATCCATAAATCTCTTCTTTGGTCTTCCTCTATTCCGTCTGCCTGGTAGTTCCAACCTCAGTAGTCTACTACCAATATATTCACTATCCCTCCTCTGTACATGTCCAAACCATCTCAATCTAGCCTCTCAGACTTTTTCTCCAAAACCTCTTACATGTGCTGTCCCTCTGATGTACTCATTCCTGATCCTATCCATCCTTGTTACTCCCAAAGTGAAACGCAACATTTTCATCTCCTGGACTGCCAGCTCTGCCTCCTGTCTTTTCTTCAGTGCCACTGTTTCTAAGCCATACAACATCGCTGGCCTCACCACCGTCTTGTACACTTTTCCTTTCATTCTTGCTGATACCCTCCTATCGTACATCACACCGGAAACTTTTCTCCAACCATTCCAGCCTGCCTGCACATGCTTCTTCACCTCTTTTCCACACTCTCCATTGCTCTGGACTGTTGAGCCTAAGTACTTTAAATACTCCACCTTCTTTATTCTGCTCCCTGTAACCTCACCGTTCCTCCTTGTCGTTCACACACATGTATTCAGTCTTACTGAGACTAACCTTCATTCCTCTCCTTTCCAGGGCATACCTCCACCTCTCTAGAGTTTCCTGCACTTGTTCTCTGCTCTCATGACATATCACATTGTCATCTGCAAACTTTGTATGTCAGCCTGTCCATCACCATAGCAAACAAGAAGGGGCTCAAAGCTGACCCTTGATGCAGTCCTACCTGCACCTTGAACTCTTCTGTAACACCGACAGCACACCTCACCACTGTCTTATATCGCTCATACATGTCCTGCACTACTCTAACATATTTCTTTGCCACTCCAGACTTACTCATGCAATACCACAGTTCCTCTCTCAGCACCCTGTCATATGCTTTCTCCAGATCCACAAAGGCACAGTGCAGCTCCCTCTGACCATCTCTGTACTTCTCTACTAACATCCTCAAAACAAACACTGCATCTGTGGTTCTCTTTCTTGACATGAAACCAAACTGTTGTTCACTTATTTTGTAAGCTTCTTAATGCTAATTAGGATCACACACCCATCTCAGCTGATTCTGGGAAAAGGACACCTGGACAGCTTGTCAGGTGTTTGCAGATTTGAAACAGATATATCCATAAACACTCACGCTCACACCTATGGGTGATTTGTAACAGCCAATTAGCCTACAGTGCATGTTTTGGACTGTGAAAGGAAACCATTGTTTTGAGGTGGACATACTAACCATTGTGGTACCATAACACCGGAGTTTATCATTAGTGCTTAAATATTTATTACGAAACTATTACAATACCTTTGTGATTTTTAGGTTTTCTTACTAAAATGTACTAACATAAACACATATATTTGTAATGAAGCTGTGAGGGGGGGCATGTTTGCAGATGACATTGTGATCTGTAGTGAGAGCAGAGAACAAGTGCAGGAAAATCTAGAGAGGGGGAGGTATGCCATGGAAAGGAGGGGAATGAAGATTAGCCTCAGTGAAACAGAATACATGTGTGTGAATGACAAGGACCCAAGAGGAACGGTGAGGTTACAGGGAGAAGAGATAAGGAAGGTGGAGGATTTTAAGTACTTTGGGTCAACAATCCAGAGAAGTGGAGAGTGTGGAAAAGAGGTGAAGAAGCGTGTGCAGGCAGGTAGGAATGGTTGGAGAAAAGTGTCCGGAGTGATGTGTGATAGGAGGGTATCGGCAAGAACGAAAGGAAAAGTGTACAAGACGGTGGTAAGGTCAGCGATGTTGTATGGTTTAGAAACAGTGGCCCTGGGGAATAGACAGGAGGCAGAAACTACCAGCAACTACCTACTACTCGGAACTACCAGGCAGAAGTCCTAAAGGAAGACCAAAGAGACGATTCATGGATGTAGTGAAGCAGGACATGAAGGTAGCTGGTATAAGAGAAGAAGATTCAGAGGATAGGGTGAAATGGAGGCGCATGGTTTGCTGTGGCGAGCCCTGAAGGGAAAAGCCGAAAGGAAGAGAAGAAGAAGAAGAAACACATATTTGTAAAAACAAGCCACCCGAAAAAGTGAGCTAAAATGTATTGCATGGCAAGCACTTGTTTAAGTGCTGACAGAGGATGACTCAACTGTGGAGATAGGAAATTTAGTCTGCCACTTGTTCTAGCACCAATAAGTTGCATGGTTTTACTTGATGCACACTGGTGGCTTGAAAAGAACGTTGTTTAGAAGTTTGATCAGATACTTCAGGTAAGTAAAAGTATCGCCCCCTTTTTTATAGGCAAGCATCATTGGTCCAAAGTCAATGATTAGAGTACAACAATGAGGTGATTAAAGAGAACTTGAGAATGGTTAAAACGGGGCACACAGCTGCTACAACTGAATAAGTTGAAGGGGTCTGATTGTGCTCAGAGAAAGACCAGAAAAAGACTTGCAGAAGTCAAATGTTGAGATGAGAAGGGGTTTAACAAGTACTGAACAACCTCATAGTCTCACAGCGGCATAGTGGTCAGTATATGCACCTCACAACAAGAAGGTCCTGGTTCAATTTCCAAGCTTGACAACCGTGTTTCTGTATGAAGTTTTTATTTTCTGTCTGTGCGGGTTTATTCTGGGTACTCCAGTTTCCTCAGAATGTCCAAAAGCATGCATATTAGACTATTAGCTGTTTCATATTTACCCCTAGGTGTTAGTGTGAATGGTGTGTTGGCCCTGGAAAGGACTGGTGAGCTATTCAGGGTGTGCACCACGTTCACGCAGCATCAACAGCCTCCTTGCCTCCAGCCTCCTTGTGACTCTAGTATGATTATGTGGTTTGACAATTGAATAAATGAATGAGTGGGCTAACTAAGCCCATAAATACGCAGAATGATCAAGGAAGCTTATTCTCTCATTCATACTATATGTTTATAATGTATAATATGTTTATAATGTACAATAAATGTAAAATTTATTATTATGTTTGTAATTTACCATATGTCTCTAATGTGCAATATGTTTATAATTTACAATTAATTTAAAATTTAACATATGTTTAATATGAATAATCTCAATACGTTACTTTTATTTGTATCTCAATAAATCATTCAATACTAAAAACCATGCACACTCGTCCAAACCACAGTGATTATAACTTTATTACACGAACAGGAAGACAGAAAATGGAACTGGAGTAATTTAATATTTATAGTGGAAGTGACTTCCTTCCCCCAGTGCAGCTAACTGGGTTATCAAAGGCGGGCCATGTCTGTCACTGTCTATGGTGCGAGGCATGTAAAAGAACCATTGCTGACTTTCGTAAAGAGTAGCTGCAAAGTCGTCAGCGTGTTTCTGTCCCTTGCTAAAAAGGGTTGTGACAGGAAGGGCATCCGACGTAAAAACCTCTGCCAAATCAAACGTGCGAATCAGATGATTCGCTGTGGCGACTCCCGAGTAAAAGGGGAAAAAGCCGAAAGGAAGACAGACAGTGGAAGTGACTTCCTTGAGTGTTCTGCAAGTCTTCCGTGTTATCCGCAACCATTCTGCAAACGTTCCGCATGTATTCCGCAAGCCTTCCGTGAGTATTCCGTGGGGATTCTGTAGCCGCTTTTGACCACCCTGAAGAAGGAGGAATGTTCGTCGAACGTTCACGGAAGACTTGCGTAATAAAAGGAACGATCATGGAACGTTTGCGGAAAGGACGAAACGTTTGCAGAAGGACTGCGGAACATGAGGGAACACTGACGGAAAATTTTGGCCTGACGGAAGAGCAGGCAGGACTACCTTCGGAATTGTACGGAAGGACACGGAAAATGACAGAATGACTGAGGAACGTTGGAAGATGACTATGATTTTGCTTCCACGAGTTTGCTGTGCTCCAGTTAAATGGGGGTATAACACTCATGCCTCACAGCAAGATGAAGGTTATGGCTTTGAGCCCGTCCTTGGGAGGGCTTTTCTGTGTGGAGTTTGTACCCTTCTTTCTTTCTTTATTTATAACAATAGTGAAAGTTTTGCTACATTATATAAATTCTCAGATAATACAACCATTAGATGTTTCAGTTCCACTGATAAGGTTTGGGATAATCAGTGATACAAACTTACTTAAAATAACAAACAATGAGTAATGTGATTGCCTGTGAAATTCAATTGTTTGCCTTAAACATCAGAGCAGATGTTATAATAGAAGATATTTTACCAAGGTGAAAAGAAAACAGAAGCCATTGTTTTGTTGATGTTGTCTTCTAATTGAATGTGCACTTTTCTTGTGTAATTTATACTTTGAAATGATAGACAACCATGACCACAGATCCAGAGAATATGTGTTGGTTTATCATGAATGTACAAGCCTTTTTGACTACGTACCTTTCTCCACTGATTGAAAACGATCCACTTAATATCGATTGACAGAGGGCTATTAATGAATTATACTGTAGATTCATTTGATAATTGTGCAGGCTTCCGTTACATAAAAGACACTAATAAAATCAATGAATATCTTAATTGACATTATTTGTTCCACCTGCTTTGACCGAAGCTATTAACCAACTGGGCTCAATTAATAGCAAAACCATAAGTCAGTCTTTTTGTTGTGTAACCATTGATTAGAATTGTGCATATCTGTGTAGTGTGTATACAGCCTCTATTTCTTTTCTTTCTTACTTTTTACATGCATTTTACACATTTTTAAACTCTGAAACTTAGTTTGTCCTGCAGGGTCAGTGCAAGTGACATGTTTTGATAATATGAGATGGTCTTTTCCCGGTTTTCCTGTTGTTAAGAATTTCTGATTTAAATTCATGGAAACTCTTTGTATTTACCTTGCTGTATGTATGCGAGGTATGCATGTATTGCAGGATCTACTATGAAACTTTATGCACTTGCCATTATGAGCAACGGTTTTTAGGTGCATCAAAAAAATACAACAAATGCAGCAACAAGTTAAAAGCCCATTTCAGCTAATAATAATATGGTAATTCTAATGTCAAAGATCCTTGATTGTTAATTTAAGGTATTAAATGCAATCTGCTCAGTCTGATTAAATGATTAAGATATCATTCCAGGTTGATCTCTTTACAGACAAGGTAAAATAAATGAAAATATTAAAATCATACATAGTTATCAAGTCTAACTATTAACATTTCCATTAGTCACTGAATGTGCACCATGTGACACCTGTCTATATAGTGCTGCTTATTATTACAGAATAATGTATTCTGAATATAATAAAGTGTACAAATGACATTTTTCTCACTGTTTATTCACATATCTAGATTTGGCTTTTCTACCTTTCAATGTTTAATTTTTAAATGACCACAGTATGAACTCACATGACAGCAACACCCTGTTTAATCATTAAGGATTATGAACCATGGACTAAAACTGGGTATGCAGGAAAAGACGTTTTGTGATTTATCTTCCTGATATAAGGCATGGTAGAGCAGTAGTTAGCACGTCCGCTTCACAGGAGAAGGCCTTGGGTTTGAGTCTGAGGCTTGGTTGTTTCTGTGTGGAGTTTGCATGTTCTCCCCATGCCCAAGTAGGTTTCCTATCACAGTCCAAAGAAATACACATTTGGCTAATTGGCTGCTCTAAATCACCCTTAAGTGAGGATATAAGTGTAAATGATTGTTTGTGTGTTTCCCTTCAATGATCTGGTAAGCTATTCTAGTTGTAACCTGCCTTTGCACAGTGTTGGCAAAAATGGGATTCTGTCTCCCCATGTCCCTAGGGTTTGGCTTCTCTGTGACCTTACTAAGATTGGGTTCCTCATATAATAATAATAATAATAATAATAATAATAAATATATATATGTGTGTGTGTGTGTGTGTGTGTGTGTGTGTGTGTGTGTCTAATGTATACAGTATTGTCCAGGGTTGCCAGACAGTCATTCATTCATTCATTTTCTGAATCACTTAATCCTAATTAGGGGCGCAGAGAGGCTGGCGCCCATCTCAGCTGACTGCTGGCAAGGGTGGAGTACACCCTGGACAGCTTGCCAGGATATTGCAATTCCTAATACAAACATGTCCATTATATATATATCCTGTCATATCAGTGTTTAATTTTTTTGAACTTGGAAACATAATTCCTTCAAGTTTCATCTCTCGGATGCAACCTGCCTCCATTTTATACTCTAATTGTGCTCCAAGCATAATTAAATAAGTGTCATGTTTTTTTGAATCAAAAAGATCACGGACATCGTGCCCCGTATAAATCCAGTTTAGCACTGAAAAACTTTAAACCTTAATTTTGTTAAAAGCCTTGATGCTCCTCAAGAAATTTTTAACAAAAATCACACTTGTCTCAAAAGCATGATTATGGAGAAATCGCTTATCTGTGAGCACAGTTTGCTAGATTTAGTCTTTTCAACTGAGCTCTGATAACAAGTAGGACCCCCCCCCCCCCCCCAGAGAGTGCAGAATCTGTTTTCAAAAAGAATTTCATATCTTGAGTTCTCTGACCACAGAACAGTTCTTAACTTTGACTCAGTCCATTTTCAATGAGTTTTGGCCCAGCAAACATCGCAGTGTTTCTGGATCATGTTCACATGTCTTCTTTGTATGAGCAAGATTTAACCTGCATTTGTATACTGTTCAGTGAATGATGTTCACAGATATTGATTTCTGGAAGTTTTGAGAGCCCACTCAGTGATTTCCATGCCAAAATCATTCCTGTTTTAAGTGTAGAGCCACCTGAGGGGAAAAGAACACAAGCATCCAGTACTGAATTTAAGTCTCACAATTTCATGTTGCAGAATATTATTCTGAAATTGCTCCACAATTTGTCGACAAGGTTTTCATTTGTTTATTTTTTATTTTTTTTTGCAGATTGGTGAACCTCTGCCACATGACTTTTTATACAGAATCATGTTACAGACCTGTCATCGAATAACCACATTGCTTGCAAAATATTCCTCCAGCACTGGTTTCCTCCCACAATCCAAAAACATGCACTGTAGGTTCATTGACTGTGCCAAATCACCCCTAGGTGTGAATGGTTGTTTGAGTGTTGGCCTGCGATGGCCTGGTGAGCTGCCCAGGGTGTACCTTGCTTATGCCCAGAGTCAGCTGAAATGGGCTCCAGCGTCCCTGTAATCATAATTATGATTAAGCGGTTCAGAAAGCGAATGAATGAATGAATGATATTCCTTCAGCTTTTACCTTTTTAATAACACATTTTTTTGCTGTCTCACTCTGATCCACTTCAACTGGTTCCTCTCAGCGGTTCTACTTCAAGCTCTTCCTGGATGGCTGAGCTTCTCACCTTATATCTACGGGAGACCACCATCAAAAACTGTAACCTAAAGCTCTTGTAAAGAGTGTAACTCAGTGGTTCTCAAATAGTGGGGTGCGATGCCGGGGGTGCGTGTGTGACCCCTCGGAACATGCTTTATTTATTTATTTTTTGCCGTATTAGGATAACGTGAAATTATATATCCACTACAGCAGGTGGCAGTGGCTTCCTCACTGTTAGAGTGTGCCCAGAGGTAAAATAAGAAGTGTAGTTAATAAACCCACCATGGAAATTTTTAACAGGGATGGAAAGAGAGGCGGAGAGAGACGGAGACAGTGAGAGAAACGAAAATCTCCCGAAAGCTAAGTTGAGGAGGTATGATGAAGCGAATGTAGCACTCGACTTCACTCTGCTGCGGTGAGAAACGAGCAAAGACTGCTGTGTTTACTGTGTCTGAAAACATTGGCAACGGACAGCATGAAGCCAAATAAATTCAGGAGTCACTTAAAGACTTCACACCCTGATCACGTGATGAGCTGCGTGAGTTTTTTCAGCGAAAACGTAAAGAGTATCACCAACAACCATCCCGCTTTGTGAACGCTACTCCAGCAAACCAGCGAGCTTTGTTAGCATCAGATAAGGTGGAGTACCAAACTGCTCAGTGCAGAAAACCCCACAGCAGAGGAACTGATCCTACCTGCAGCACACATGGTCTCTGTCATGCTGGATGACGTCACTGCTGTGAAAATAAGTCCAAGTCCCAGTTCAGCATTGAGCAGGAGTTGACAGTTCAGTGTCATGCTTTTAAACCGGCTTCGAAAAGCTGTGCACTGCCAAACGTGCTCATTATAGCCATTAATCTGGACTTAATCATTTTGACAAAAAAAATAAAAAATAAAATAAATAATAATAATACAAATTGTTTTATTTATTTTTGTTTTGTAGGTAAAAGTGTTTTATATATTGTGCTCTTGAGTTAATATTGCTGATCAGTTTGAATTTATTATTATTATTTATTTATTTTATTTTATTTTTATTTTAAGGATAGGGGCAGTGGTGGTCTCGTGGTATAGGGCACTGGATCACTGATCCAAAGGTTGGGGGTTCGATTCCCACTCTCCACAAGGTTGTCACCGTCCCCCCCAGTGCAGCTAACTGGGTTATCAAAGGCGGGCCATGTCTCTCACTGTCTATGGTGTGAGGCATGTAAAAAAAAAAAAAACATTGCTGACTTTCGTAAAGAGTAGCTGCAAATTCGTCAGCGTGTTTCTGTCCCTTGCTAAAAGGGTTGTGACAGGAAGGGCAGCCTGTGTAAAAACCTCTGCCAAATCAAACGTGCGAGTCAGATGATTCGCTGTGGCGACTCCCGAGTAAAAGGGAAAAAGCTGAAAGGAAGACAAGACAGACTGGTACTTTGACTAGTACTACACATACAGTCGACCTTCAATTTTATAGGTGTAATCTTCAATTTTCCTGGTTTAATGGATATCGGAAACTGCAAACAAAGTCTGGAGCAATTGAATCTATTTTGCTTTGCGGCTCAGCTCCCTCTTCACCATGATGGACTGGTACAGGCTCCACTTTACAGCATAGGCTGTAGCAGTCCACCTGTCTATCCCAACACTCCTAAATAAACACGGTTTTCGTAATGGCTGTGGCAATCTCTACCATCTCTATACATTCTACAGGATCCTGGAGGGGACATGGGATTTTGCCTAATCGGTCCCCATGTGTTTTGTGGATTTAGAGAAGGCTTTTGACCGTATCCCTTGGGCTATCTTCTGGAGTGTATCTTTGGAAATACGGTGTACCGGGCCCATTGCTATAGTCCATTCGGTGTCTGTTTCACTAGACCCAGAACTTGGTCCGCATCGGTAATACCAGGCTGAATTAATTTCCCGTGAGGGTTGGAGTCTGCCAAGGCTGTCTTTTGTCACAGATTCTGTTGATAATTTTTATTAACAGAATTTCTAGGCACAGGGGTTCTGGTTTGGTGGACGTAGGACCTCATGACTGCTTTTTTTAAGGAAGATATTTCCCTTCTGGCTTCATCAATCCAGGACCTCCAGCTCTCATTGGAGCGATGCACAACTGAGTGTGAAGTGGCCAAGATGCGAATCAGTATGGCCAAGGCCAATGCCAATGCCATGGTTATCAGCCCTAAAAGGGTGGCATGCATCTTCCGGATCTGAAATGACCCCAAGTGGAGGAGCTCAAGTATCTTGGCGTCTTGTTCATGAGTAAATATAAACATTTTAACTTCAAATGTCTCACTTTCAAAACTTGATGTTTTCCATTGTAAATAAAATACGGGGTTATTTGATTTTCAAACCATTGCATTTTGTCTTTAGTTATATTTTACTCAGCATTTCAACAATTTTGAAATTTGAGTTGCAAATTACTTAAACTAATGCAGGAAAACAGTAAATAAACAACACAGCTAAATACATTTAGTCTCACAACTCCAATTAATTCACACTGTCATTCTCGAGGTACATTACAGTTAAATGTAGATTGTGAAGTCTGCTTAAATATACATCAATGGGAAATGTATTTGCTTTTAATTTCTCGAGGTAAGAGGACTTTTGGACAGATTCTTCAAATCCCAATATATTATATGAATGAAATGATTCTACAAGTATTAACAGCACCCTAAAAGTAATACTGTATACAAAACAACACCAACTGGATTAGTGTGTGAATCAGTCAACAATTAAAAATAATGTCCACATAGTTTAACAAAATTGTGCATCATTTACTGAGCTTACAGATACAACTGGTGTTCACCTGCAGGTCCAAATTCTACCATGTAAACATTTTCATTAAAGAATTTGTTCAGACTAATTACTATTGTTGAGACCACTGTAATGAGTGTGTAAATCTCCTTATGTGGGTCACCTGGTGGTTAGCGTGGAGGTTCCGCCCACCTTCTGGTATCTTCCGGCAATGATTGTTTTCTCTTAGTCTGATTGGCTAGAATAGGAATTTGGGGTGCATGTGACCTGGAAGCTATGGGAAACGTCTCTAGGTGTGTTACTTATAAACACTGCTTGAGTAAGACCAACAGGGGACATGGTTCAAATCATCTGCTTTGCACAGCACTGTTGCCCCCACCGCCCATGCTTGATCTCTTATTTTCATTGTTGGACATTAATCCATCCATACTGCACCCTAAACGTCACTGCAGGACCAATATTCTGTTGTTTGTGGACATTATTGGTGAATATACTTAATTGCCATTGACTAATTGTCATTATGTTGCATTAGCTTGCTATTTTCAATTTAAGTTGGTTTATATTTTGTTTATATTCTCATAATTAAACTTGTATTTGTTTTGATCACCTTGTGGGTCGCCTTTTGCTAGTTTTGAGTGGAGTTTAAATCAATCTAAACTTATGTTCGTAACACTACACTCTTAGTTTTGCTCTTTTTTTGGGGGTTTGGAACATTTGGTTGATGCAGGTGTTTGTATTGTTATAGACTTCCATTGTTTAGTCATCCATTTTTGTGCTGCTTCCCTTTAGGCCATCGTGGAAGGAGTGTCTAACTTGATAGAATACATACTCGTGCAGCAAAACAACAAACAACATGCACCTTTTTTTTTTTTTCTTATTTTAACCACACAAATATTTATGATTTAAGTATATTCGAAATATAACTTGCCAGTAATTGTGGAAGTGTTTAATTTTAATAAAAATGAGAGCAACATGGAAATATTCAATATGTCAATTATTGCTACAAAAATACTGTGGTGTAGCATGCTGAAAAAAGACTGTCATTGGCTGTCAGTGGATAAGCAGGCACCCTAAAGAATGGATATATTTTACATTTGTTTATGGCATTAGGCAGGAGTCCTAATCCAGACTGACTTTCATTCCTTATCTAATTTTTACAATAAAAGTTTTGAGGTTAAGGACCTTGCTTTGGGGCCCTACAATGACAATTTGGTGATACTGAGACTTGAACCACTGGCCTCCTGTTCAGTAACCAGAGCCCTAACCACTAAGAAACCACGACCCCATACCATTTTGCAATTGTTTAATATTGCATCCACCATCATTGTACAAGAAGGGGTTCAGTTGCTCCATCTTGTTTCCTGTGGCAAAAAGTTAGCATTTTAAATTTGAAATGATATTATAAATTACATACAGTAAGTGTGAGTTCATATCATTTCTTGTCACCAGTGAAAATTTCTGCTACTAGTGAATTAGAAATTACCAAATTCAAAAGCAACCTTAAACAAGCAAACGAACCAGAAAACTTTCAAAGGTGGTAGAAATGTGAATAAGTACTCTTTTCCTTGCTGCTACTGTTTCCTCAAGTACACTTACCATACAATAGGCAGTGCTCTTACAGTCTGTTACTAAAATATTAAATGTATTCAGTTTATATTGAGTTTAAATCACAGGAATGTTTTAGTATCACAGTTGGGTCCTTGAACAAATATCTTTACTCTCAAACAAAAAGATACTGCTCCTCAGAAAACAAACATATCTACTAAAATTTTAAATGTAACTCAATCATTGGCATGAGGGAGACATATTTTTAAAAAATGACAGGAAGAAAGTTCTGGGTTCAAATCTGCTGGCCAACAAGGGCCTTTGTGCAGTCTGCATTGTGTCTTGTGACTGAATGGGCTTCCTCAGACCAAATATACTGGGTACATTAAATTGTCCATATAATGTAAATGAGAGTGTGAATGGCTTAATGAATTATCAAGGGCTAATAGGATCATATTGCTAGTGTTGTGTCTGAAATATTAGGAAGGTTGCATCGTAAAGGGCGTCTGGCATAAACCTTTGCAAAATATGTGGATCATATGAGTGTTTGCTGTGAGTCCTCATAAACAGGAACAAAAGAAGTGCATAGAGTACAACACACACACACACACACACACACACACACACAAAAAAAAAATATATATATATATATTATATATATCATTCATTGGCTGAACTGTTTAATCCTACCGACATTGTAGGGAGGCTGGGGTCTATCTCAACCCAATAATGGGCAAAGGTAGGATACACACTTGCTTGAATGTGTTCCTCATGTCAATTCAAGCATACCTTTATTATCATTCCAGTCATACAGTTGTGTGCAGGGGAATGAAATGTCATTTGTTCTGCACTGTGATGGAGAACACAACAATATAAAAGCATAGCACATAAAATCTTGGGTCCAAAAGCATATGAAAAACATGCAGAAGGTATATTGGCATTAATATGCAAATGACTTCAAGTAAGATAAAGCAATACAAGACAGTTAATTATCAGGTAAAGTGCACTATATAGAATAAAAAAAAAAATGAATAATAAAAAAAAATATATATATATATATATATATACACACACACACACACACAGTGATCCCTTGACTTATGCAATTAATCCGCTCTGAGGGCAAGCTCATATGGCAAATGTGATTAAACATTTGAACAAAATGATTAAACAAAAATTCCCATAGGAAATAATAGAAAACCAATTAATCCAGTGGGGCAGTGGTGGTCTAGTGGTATAAGGCGCCGGATCGCTGATCCAAAGGTTGGGGGTTTGAGTCCCACTCTCCACAAGGTTGTCACTGTCCCTCCCAGTGCAGCTAACTGGGTTATCAAAGGCCGTCCATGTCTCTCACTGTCTATGGTGTGAGGCATGTAAAAGAACCATTGCTGACTTTCGTAAAGAGTAGGCTGCAAAGCCGTCAGCGTGTTTCCGCCCTGCGATGGCCTAGCGAGCTGTCCAGGGTGTACTCTGCCCTCGCCCTGAGTTGGCTGGGATGGGCACCAGCCTCCCCGTGACCCTAATTAGGATGAAGCGGTTACAGAAAATGAATTGAACTGAACAATTAATCCATTCCAACCCACTCCCAAACTTATATAACCTAACACAAACACGTATATTTGACCTAATATATTAAAGATAAACATGTAAAAACAATAAATATTTCATAATATGTGTACGTTAACATTAATAATAAATAATAATTAAACAAGAATAAACAAGCCAAGTAACCCTTTCGCTCATCAAGTGCGATGAAGATATCATGTGGGCAGGCATGAGATGGTGCGTACCAGAGAAGGAGTAGGAGAGCTTTGTGCATGTGTACACTACGAATGCCAGCGAGGAAAGACTCGTGGTGAGCTCCCACAAGGCCAGTGCTTCTCAAATAGTAGTGCATGATGTGATGCCGGGGGAATGACCCTGGGGAACATGCTTTTTTGCCATACTGTACTAGAAGTGTAATTGCACATACTCTACAGTAGGTGGCAGTGGTGCTGTAGAGGATGCACAATTACATTAGGTGGCAATGGCACTCTTACTGTGTTCCCTATGGTGTAGGAAAAAGCACCAAGCAAAGGATAGTGCAGTAAACACTATTTATAGTCACGTGAGGTGCTGGGGGTGATTTTTTTCTTCCTATAGGGGGCATCACAGAGAATAATTGAGAAGCACTGCACAAGGCGTTTTCGGAGCACGGGGGGAATACACACGGAAGAATACGAGGCTAATCGGCCCAGAAAAGCCATTTCTCCAGCTCGTAAATCAAAATTTTGCTCGTTGGGGCAGATTTTTGTTGGAATTGAAGCTCGTAACATTGAAAATTCGTTATAAAAGACACTCGTAAGTTAAGATACCACTGTATTTTTTTCCATCCATCCATCCATCATCTATACTGCTTTTTTCTCAGGGTGGTGTGGAAGCAGGACCTAATCCCAGCTGACTGGGTAAGAGCCTGGATACACCCTTTGCAGATTGTCAAGCTATCACAGGCTAACACAAAGATGAATGTGTATTCACACTCACATCCACAGCTATGGGAAATTTACAGTTAAATATTTTTAATATGACATTATTTATCCATTTTTAATCATCCGAATACATAAGCAGACAGAACATCATGTAGATCTTTGTAAAATCATTTATATCCTACAACTTCACACTGATTAGGTTCAGCTGGGTTCATATATAGTTTGCTAATTTTTCACTTTCACAGCCTAACAATAAGCAGTATATGAATTACTATTGCAAAAGAGAACAGCAAAAAATTTGTGTCTTTTGAAGTTACTTACTTAGTCATTTTTTATTCACTCATTTATTTAGTTTCCTCCTTAGTATTGTGTGATATAACATTTAAAATAAGCTTAATATATGAGTACCTGACTGTTCAATGTAATTACAGTAATAAGTACTGCAACTTCAGTCTAGAGATTTTGAATGACAGAGGGTGGAGATAAAAAGCAAACTGGCCTTGCTTTCAAGCTGTAAAATATTAATCCCCATTTATACTACTTTGTTATGTGTGTTTTTATTCCAGTAAAAAACAAATATTTTTTTTAACTATTCAGGGGTGGCATGGTGGTGTATGGTTGGCATGTTTACCTCAGAGCAAGAAAGCCCTGTGTTAAATCCCTGCACTCGGATGTTTCTGTATAGAATTTGGATGTTGTCTCTGTGGTTGTTTAAGTTTCCCCCCATGCACTCTGATTCCCTCCTACAGTTTAAAGACATGAACATTAAATTAAATGCCTGCTCCCAATGCAAGTGTTAATGGTTGTGTGAGTGAGACGCCCTGCGCTGGTCTGGTGAGCTGTTCAGGGTGTACCCTCCATCTGACTAGTGTCGGCTTCAGTCTCCCCATGACAATAACATGATCAAGTATTTCTGCAAATTAATGAGTGAGGGAGAGTGAAATATCCAAGATTGACTCAGATCTGTTAAAAAGTAAAAAAAAAAAAAAAAATCAGTAGTACTTCAGCTTTTGTTGTACCTAAAATGTACTATTTACCCCATTTCCCCATGTTTCTATATTACAGTCATATGGGTATATTACAATGAAGAAGGATGAAGTGTAATTTTGCAGCTGAATATGTAAGAGCCTATTTTCATTTTTTTTTTAATTATGACATAATGATATCAGATTTTACTGCAGTGTTTATACATGTTTTTATATATTAATATGTATTTATATATAAAAGAATCAGGTCAATTTACAAAATCATGCCAAGGTATAATTTATAATTTAAAATTATATCAAATCATCCAATAAAATAACTCATTCATTCATTCATTGTCTTCCGCTTCTTCCGGGAATGGGTCGCGGGGGCAGAACCAGGCCCAGACATCCCTCTCCCCAGCCACTTCTTCCAGCTCTTCTGGGGGGATACCGAGGCGTTCCCAGACAATCCGAGGGACATAGTCCCTCCAGCGTGTTCTAGGTCGACCCCGGGGACTCTTACCGGTTGGACATACCCAAAACACCACACCAGGGAGGCGTTCGAGAGGCATTCTAACCACATGCCTGAGCCACCTCAACTGGCCCTTCTCAATGCGGAGGAGCAGCAGATGTACTCTGAGGATGGTAGAGCTTCTCACCTTATCTCAAAGGGAGAGCCCTGCCACTCAGCGAAGGAAGCTCATTTCAGCCGCTTATATCCGCGACCTTGTTCTTTCGGTCACTACCCAAAGCTCATGACCATAGGTGAGGGTTGGAACGCAGATCGACCAGTAAGTTGAGAGCTTTGCCTTGCGACTCAGCTCCTTTTTCACTATGATAGACCGGTATGTCACAGCATTATAAAAATATTATACCATATACAAAAAGAATAGATAAATAGACAGGTTCAAACTCTGGTAAAACAATCTAAGACAAAGTTATTATTCACATAGTTTATGCAAATAAATTTTTCTTAGATTGTTTTTTACCGGAGTTTGAATTTATCTATTTATCTAATTATATGAAGATCAATTGGAAGGTATTTCCAGAGAATGCAACAGACAATGCATCTTATACTTACTTATAATGATTTGTTTATAATTTGGGTGATCTGCAGTTTCAAATACAAATTTGTAAAAAAAACATATCAGGAAACTTTTATGGTATGCCTAACAGCTGGTGCTGTTTTTTAGCTGCTGTTGTAATATAATAATAAAACAAAACAAAAACAACTACGGGCCTCTTATAAAGTATATTTGCCTATAGTATATCTGAAAAAAATCGACATAACCCTCACTCACTTATTTGCTGAACTGCTTTATCCTGTTAGGATTGTGGGGAGGCTGGAGTCACCACTGGGCGAAGGTGTGGTACACCCTAAACAGCTCAACAGATCATTGCAGGGCAAACGTGCACATGCACAACCGTTCACACTCACACCCAAGGGCATTTTAGAACAGCCATTTAACCTAATGTAGTAAGATTTTTGGACTGTGGGAGGAAACCAGAGTACTCGGAGTAAGCCTACACAAGCACTGGGAGAACATGCAAACGCCACACAGAAACACATGAGCCTTGAACTCAGGACCTTCTTGCTGTGAGACAAATGTGCTATGCTACCATGCCACCTATACCATAGCCTGTAGGCCATTATAACTTGGCATAGTTATATCAAATCAGTGCATAATGTTTTGAGGTATGTTGTATAGAAACAGACAGACAAACAATCAAACAAAGGTGAAAGAATAACAAAACCTTCATAAATGCTCCTGGAGAGAATATATTAGTTACGACCAAATGTTGTGTCATTCATTCATTCATTCAGTTTCTGAACTGCTTAATCCTAATTAAGGTTGTGGAGAGGCTGGTGCCCATGTCAGTCGACTCAGGGCGAGGGCGGGGCACACATGGAAGAGCTCACTAGGTCTTTGCAGCAAATATTGTATATTGCACTTATTTTTCGATAAAACAATTCAGTTTTTTTTATTATGTTAGTAAAACTGTAGTAAAGTAATCTGTATATGTTAATGGTGCCAATTCACTCGTGAATAGCTGATGTGTTTTATGCTACATTATTTACTTATTTGCCTGAATACAGAAGTTTCCTGTTGACACCACCTCAGGTATTTTAAGTTACAATAACAAAAACCAGACTACCTGTCAAAAAGGTATGACCTTGTACATACACAATAACTTATTGATTCAAAAAAAAAAAAAAGGAAAAAGTCCACGTGTTAATACAAAGAAAATGGAATATGATTTCAAAAGAAAAAAGATGCTGATGTTTACTTATCGTGAATGTTGTATGATTCATTGACTCTCACATAAGGTTTCAGAAAGACATTGCTTCTGGTTCCATTTACAAATAAAACTTTATTTTCTGTTTATTCAAAATGCCTGGTAAGTGAAAGAGCACTTGTAAATTTTGTAACAAATGGACAGGGCTTTCGAAGCTGTCAGGAAACACCACTTTGTCTTTGGATCCATATTAAGAGTGTCTTGGCAGGTGTTGATGTGTACACAAGGAGTTAACTACAAACATCAATATTCAGACCTCAGATATAAGATCAGGCTGTATTGAAAATCTACAATCCTTTAAAAAGTATCAAATGATATTCTAAGTTAATATAAAATAAAGATAGAACAGTTTTTTTCAATATCCATTTTGGGGTGATTTTTTTTTTCATAGAGAAGAGTAAAGATCTTCTTTTCCTTTTGGTTGTTCCCTTTAGGGGTCGCCACTGCAAATCATCCGCCTCCATCTCACCCTGTCCTCTGCATCTTCTTCTCTTACTCCAATGACCTTCATGCCTTCCTTCACCACAGCCATAAATCTCTTCTTTGGTCTTCCTCTAGGCCTTCTGCCTGGTAGTTCCAACCTCAGCATCCTACTGCCAATATACTCACTATCCCTCCTCTGTACATGTCCAAACCATCTCAATCTAGCCTCTCTGACTTTGTCTCTAAAACATCTTACATGGGCTGTCCGTCTGATATACTCATTTCTGATCCTATCCATCCTCGTTACTCCCAGAGAGAACCTCAACATTTTCATCTCTGCTACCTCCAGCTCTGCCTCCTGCCTTTTCCTCAGCGCCACTGTTTCTAAGCCATACAACATTGCTGGCCTCATCACCGTCTTGTACACTTTTCCTTTCATTCTTGCTGATACTCTCCTATCACACATCACACCGGACACTTTTCTCCAACCATTCCAACCTGCCTGCACACGCTTCTTCACCTCTTTTCCACACTCTCCATTGCTCTTGATTGTTGAGCCTAAGTACTTAAAATCCTCCACCTTCCTTATCTCTGCTCCCTGTAACCTCACCGTTCCTCCTGCTTCCTTCTCATTCACACACATGTATTTTGATTTACTGAGGCTAACCTTCATTCCTCTCATTTCCAGGGCATACCTCCACCTCTCTAGATTTTTCTGCACTTATTCTCTGCTCTCACTACAGATCACAATGTCATCTGCAAACATAGTCCATCATAGTCCATGGAGATTCTTGCCTAACCTCGTCTGTCAGCCTGTCCATCACCATAGCAAACAAGAAGGGGCTCAGAGCTGATCCTTGATGCAGTCCCACCTCCACCTTGAATTCGTCAGTCACGCCGACAGCACACCTCACCACTGTCTTACATCTCTCATACATGTTCTGCACCACTCTAACATACTTCTCTGCCACTCCAGACTTCCTTATGCAATACCACAGTTCACATCCTGCCTGTGAGGCATAAGCACTAACAACATTGAACATCACACCTTCAATTTCTAACTTGAGACTCATCACTCTGTCTGACACGCTTTTCACTTCTAGAACATTCCTGACAAACTCCTCCTTCAAGATAACTCCTACTCCATTTCTCTTCCCATCCACACCATGATAAAACAGCTTAAACCCTGCTCCTAAGCTTCTAGCCTTGCTACCTTTCCCCCTGGTCTCCAGAACACACAGTATGTCCACCTTCCTCCTCTGCATCATGTCAGCCAGCTCTCTATCTTTTCCTTGCATAGTTCCAACATTCAAAGTCCATACTCTCAGTCCTAGACTCATGCCTTTCCTCTTCTCTCTCTGCCTACGGACCCGCCTCTCGACTCTCCTTCTTCGACCAACAGTAGTCCAATTTCCATCAGCACCCTGTTAGTTAACAGCTCTGATGGCGGTTGTTGTTAACCCGGGCCTCGACCGATCCGGTATGGAGGTAATATTTGTGATTTGCATGATTAAGTTTGGCATTGGTTTTACGTCGGATGCCCTTCCTGACACAACCCTCTAAAGTTTTCCGGGCTTGGGACCGGCGTAAGGGGGGGAGACACTGGTTAGTGTCCCCCCCCTCACAGTTGCATTAGAAGATTAAAGATTACATCTTTAATTAAGCAGTAAACATACTTAAAACAACAGTAACAACAAGTAAACAACAGTACTTATTTTGAGAAAAATGATTATGGACTATTTAATGCAGCCGTGAGTGGGGGGCACAAGCCAGTGTTCTTCCTCACGTTGGTCCCAAGCCCAGATAAATGCAGAGGGTTGTGTCAGAAAGGGCATCCGACGTAAAACCAATGCCAAATATAGAGTGCGAGTCAAAAATAAGAATTCCATACCGGATTGGTCGAGGCCCGGGTTAACAACGACCACTATCAGTGCTGTTAACCAACAGGGTGCTGGTGGAAACTGGGCTACTGTTGGTCAAAGGAGAGGTAGGAGGAATATATGCACAGGATAGGGTGAAATGGAGACACATGATTCGCTATGGCAACCCCTGAAGGGAGCAGCCGAAAGGAAAAGATGTTTATGTATTATTTCTAATGTGATAATACGGAGACTTTAACTTGTCAATAAGGTAAGTATACAGGGCTTTGTACTGTAATGGCCTTTTTCCATTCAAGCTCATCACAGCTAGAACTTATAGAACTTATAGTGTGAAGTTAGGAGGAGTTTAACTCCACCTTAATGGAAGAACAGTCAAGTACAAGTTCCCAGTATTTTACTCATACCCATTTATGTTGCTGATTGGACAGAATTTTGGTTAAGAGCTAGCCCAGGGACATTGCAACAGTAGGAAGGGGTAGCCGAATGGGATTCGAACCTACAATTCTATTTTATTTACAATATATAAGCAAAGTGATTCATGGTTGGAGAATATGCGGTCTACAGGTATGGAAAGAGTAGACAAAGACAAATGACAGGCATTGAGATAATCGTGCAAATAAGGACTACAGTTTATGAGAGGTGTCCTGAGATATGAAATTCGGGCTACTCCATGATTTTTGAATGCCACACCATATTGTATTGTTCCATCCATATTAGTAGAGACACCATTAATAACCAGAAAATTACACTTGGACAGCAAATGTGCAAACTGCATATATACAAGCATGCAAATAGTCTCTTACAACATTAACAGTAAAATCGTTGCTGGGTCCGCTCAGTTGTATAGTATATAGTCCAAACCCCACCCCGCCCCACCCAATCACACACACACACACATACACACACTAGCATTTCTGTTCGAACAGCTGGATAGCTTGGCCAATCATTGTTCATTTGTCTTGACATTTCTGTTATTATTCCAAATGTCATATACTGTCTTAGGTGAAAGGGCTCGTGGCAATATATTTTTTCCCCAAGCTATTTCATTTTCTTATTTTGCTCAAAGTTTTGTATTTTTTGAAATGCTCAGGGATTTTGCGGCATTTCTTTTTCCATAACATTTTCAATTTTCATCACACATAACATAACTGCTATGTTACAGGAGAACAACTGTATCACTCGACATGAAAAAAGTCATGGCAGTAGTACAGTCATGTGACTCTACAGGTTTTTTTTGTTTGTTTATGTTTTTTAAGTTAATTCCTTTAGAAGGGATTCATCTGTGGTGGGTAAGATATTTTATGGAACAAAGTAACCAATAAAGCTCTTTTTAAAATGTGACTCATGGGAAAGAGGGAGCCAGGAGACAGTCTTCTGTTACCAGTTCCTGTGCCAGTCTGGACAGTCGCATGCAGCCATGGCACCTGGGCCTTCCCCCCACTGATGGCATGTCCTGCCAACTTTATTTTCTTTTACTACGTATTCTCTAATGGGGCCTCTGATGTAACCAAATTTATCTTATTAATGTCCCTATGTTCCTCGTGCGAACACAGGATCTTCCTTTCTGTCCTCCTTCCTTTCTTGCTGCACATTCCTTTATGTATGTATAGCGCTGTGCTACAGCTGTTTATAATGTTTCACCATTATGCACACCATAAAAAATAAATATTTTACAAACACATGATTCAGTCAGCTGTACTGTAATTAACATTCACAGCAACCTTACTACAGTGTACAGTGTAATACGCATATTGCCCTGTGTTTGAAATTAAGATCAAACAGTTTTTATAGCCATGGATTTTAATCTCAATAGATTCTTATTATGCCACCATGAGCAATATGCATTATTTCTCCTAATAAACATATTTCCTACATTACAAAAATGTACTGGGGCAGTGATGGCCTGGTGGTAAGCTGCTGGATCACTGATCACAAGCTTGGGGGTTCAAGTCCCACTGTTAGCAGGTTGTCATTGTACCCCTAGCGCAGCTAACTGGGTTACCAAAGGCCGGCCATGCCTCTCATTGTTTATGGTGAGAGGCATATCAAAGAACCGTTGCTGACTTTCGTCAAGAGTAGGCTACATAACTGTCAGTGTGTTTCTGCCCTGTGATGGCCTGGCGAGATGTCCAGGGTGTACTCTGTTCTCACCCAGAGTCAGCTGAGATGAGCATCAGCCTGTCCGTGACCCTAATTAGGATTAAGCGGTTCAGAAAACGAATGAATGAATAACAAAAATGTACTTACTTTTGAAGATTTATGAACCATTTATCTACAGATCAAGGAGGGATGTCTGGAGGCTAATAGCCAGTGGAAGACCTTATGTATATACAGGATGACCCAAAAAAATGGGAACTTTTTAACAATACTATATTTTATTTATAGTAATTGAAACCTTAGAACATGCCATTTAAGAATAAATGACTAACCTTTCATGGCGAAGTATTCAAGTCACTGTCTCGCAGTGTTGCCACTTGCTCATGTCAAGCAATACTCAATTCAAAAATTCCCGGTTTTTTTGGGTCACCCTGTACTTTATTGGTATAATTCTACACATTAATAGTGCTATCAGCTAGATTTGCTATCTATGAGATAAGCAATTATTGAAAGGGGCAAAGTGTGATTCTTCTTTTCCTTTCGTCTTTTTCCCTTTTTCAGGGGTTGCCATATCAAATCATCTGATTCGCATGTTTGATTTGACATAGGTTTTACTTCGAATGCCCTTCTTGAGACAACCCTTTAGCAAGGGACAGAAACACGCTGACGGCTATGCAGCTACTCTTTACGAAGGTCAGCAATGGTTCTTTTACATGCCTCTCACCATAGACAGTGAGAGACATGGCCAGCCTTTGATAACTCAGTTAGCTGCACTGGGGGGACAATGACAACCTTGTGGATAGTGGGACTCGAGCCCCCAACCTTAGGATCAGCGATCCAGCCCCATTTACCATCAGGCCACCACTGCCCTCAAGGAGGCAAAGTGTGATTATAGAGAATATTTGGTTGAGAGGTTGTTATCTGCTAAGGTCAAAAACCAAATACCCTTTGAAACCAGATAACTCTCCATATTGCACGGAAGCCGAATTACATAATTGCCTTATTACTCAGTCCAAATATTTCTGAAGTAAACTGTAACGTAACTTAGTGGCACATGTAATAATCTTATAATAATCATTCACGTTATCCAATTCTGTTATCCTATAGCAATGTTGCAAGAACAAAAACAATTTGATGGTTTTCCATCAATCAGAAATAAGAATTATCCTGAGTGGATAATGTTTGTATCAAAACAGCAGGCATAAACTTACATTTTGCCAAAATCATTGATTCTGAGCTCCGAGAAATTTAACAAAATGCCCCCTCCCCCCAAACACACACACACACACACAAACTCAGACACACACACACACACACACACACACACACACACACACACACACACACA
The DNA here is from genome assembly GCA_024760905.1 of Plotosus lineatus. Lineage (NCBI taxonomy): Eukaryota > Metazoa > Chordata > Actinopteri > Siluriformes > Plotosidae > Plotosus > Plotosus lineatus. Next base: position 69,988,133 of record CM045728.1, on the reverse strand, counting down.
CACACACACACACACACACTCAAATATAAAGGAATCTACAGAATTAACTTGTCGAGTTTAAGATTGTCACTTAAAGTAACCCCTGACCACTGATGGGCATCTTTAGTGTTATGCATACAAAGGGGTGGATAGCCCTTTCATTACAGTGTGCTATGTTGTTTTAAATTTCCATTCAATGCTATTGGATGTGCTTGCTCTTACACTCTCTGGTTGGTGTAAAACGTGTAATAAGGAAGCACAGATGATGGGTACATTTGGGAGAAAACAGAAAGAATCAAGAACTTTTAAATTTTATGCCTCAAAAAACACCACAATCGTATACATGTGTTGTGATGGAGCAGGTGCCTGTGCAGGAGTGTATGGAGCTCATCTGTCATTATTTTGCTTAAAATATTTAAACATAACATGGAAAATCTTGACTTAATTTGCTTTTCTTATGTTCCCCTGTAAAAAAGAAAAACATCTTCCTCAGTAAAATAATTATCTGCCTCTTGGATATCACTGACTAAATAGTTCCCTTGAGCTCAAGTATCCACCAGATACTTTTTATGTAGAACTGCTTTAGCTTGGTAAAATGTGTTTACAAAGCAAAGTTGCATGGAAACTGCGCAAGGAAGATGATGTCAGGGGCAGTAAATACATTATCCAAAAACAAAGGTGGCATTTTTAAGGTTGGACAACATACGATGAATGAACCTGTGATCTTTGCCCAGTATTATTACACAGAAATCATTAGGGGTTACTAAAGAGGGAAAAAAGGCTCTTTGGAATTTGTTTTATATTCCTCATCTTCTTTCTTCTTTCCTCTTTTCCTTTCGGTTGTTCCCTTCAGGGGTCGCCACAGCAAATCATCTGCCCCACCTCACCGTATCCTCTGCATCCTCTTCTCTTATGACAACTACCTTCATGTCCTCCTTCACCACATCCATAAATCTCCTCTTTGGTCTTCTTCTAGGCCTTCTGCCTGGTAGTTCCAACCTCAGCATCTTTCTAACAATATATTTACTATCCCTCCTCTGTACATGTCCAAACCATATCGATCTAACCTCTCTGACTTTGTCTCCAAAACCTCTTACATGTGCTGTCCCTCTGATGTACTGATTCCTAATCCTATCCATCCTCATTACTCCCAAAGAGAATCTCGACATTTTCATCTCTGCTATCTCCAGCTCTGCCTCCTGTTTTTTCCCCAGTGCCACTGTTTCTAAACCAGACAACATCACTGGCCTCATCACCATTTTGTACACTTTTCTTTTCATTCTTGCTGATCCCCTCCTATCACACGTCACTTTTCTCCTACAATTAAAACCTGCCTGCACACGCTTCTTCACCTATTTTCCAAACTCTCCATTACTCTGGATTGTTGAGCCTAAGTACTTAAAATCCTCCACCTTCCTTATCTCTGATCGCTGTAACCTCACTTTTCCTCTTGGGTTCTTCTCATTCACACATGTATTCTGTCTTACTGAGGCGAACCTTCATTCCTCTCCTTTCCAGGGCATACCTCCACCTCTCTAGATTTTCCTGCACTTGTTCTCTGCTCTCACTACAGATCACAATGTGACCCTTGATGCAGTACCACCTCCACCTTGAACTCTTGTGTCACACCGACAGCACACCTCACCACTGTCTTACATCTCTCATACATGTCCTGCACCACTCTAACGTACTTCTCCATCAATATCCTCAAAGCAAACACTGTATTTGTGGTGCTGTTTCTTGGCATGAAACCAAACTATTGTTCACAAATGCTGATCTCTGCCCTTTGTCTCGCTTCCACTATTCATTCCCATAACCTCATTGTATGGCTCATCAACTTTATCCCTCTGTAGTTGCCACAAATCTGCAAGTCTCCCTTGTTCTTAAAAATGGGCACCAGCACACATCTCCATTCCTCTTGCATCCTCTCACTCTCTAAGACCTTTTTTAATGTTTTTGTTATAAAATCTACTGCTATCGCTCCGAGACACGGACCGACTGACTTGCCACTCTTCATCCTCTTCAGTGCCCTCCTCACTTCACCCTTACTAATTTTTGCTACTTCCTGGTCCTCAATGGTCACCTCTTCTACTATTTGTTCCCTCTCATTTTCCTAATTCATCAGCAAAAGTACTCTTTTCATCTTCTCAGCTCACTTCTGTCATCAGTCAATACATTTACATCTCTGTCCTTAATCAGCCTAACTTGCTACACATCCTTCTCATCTTTATTTCTCTGCTGTGCCAACCTGTATAAATCATTTTCTCCCTCCTTATTGTCCAACCTAGCATAAAAGTCATCATATGCCCTCTGTTTGGCCTTTGACACCACTACCTTCGCCTTACGCTGCGTCTCCCTGTATTCATCTTTACTATCTTGAGGAGACTCAGGTCCTTCGGCATATGCAGACCTCTGCTCAGGACTTTTTATGACTCTGTGGTAGCCTCTGCAATCCTCTACGCTGCCATCTGCTGGGCCCCGGGCAGCACAGAGCGGGACAGGAAGAGACTGAACAAGCTGGTCAGGAGGGCCAGCTCTGTCCTCGGCTGCCCACTGGACTCTGTGGAGGAGGTGAGTGAGAGGAGGATGGTAGCAAAGCTCACATCCATCCTGTTCAACAGCTCTCACCCACTGCACCAGACTGTCGAGGAGCTAAGCAGCTCCTTCAGTGGACGACTGAGGCATCCTCAGTGCAGGAAGGAGCGCTACCGCAGGTCGTTCATTCCCACCGCTGTCAGACTGTACAACGCCACTTTGTAACTGTCTGTGAAAATACCGGTTATGTGCAATAAAAACCCCGCACACTTTAATCAACCACATCTACCCCACTGACTGTGAACCATATCAACCCATCTACTCTGCACTCAGATACATTACACTTTAATATAGGCCAGTCTATAAAGTTGCTCCATTCTTTTCTTTTATTGTTTATTAATTTATACTATTTATGTATCTATTTATTTATTTACTTATATAATATATATGTATGTGTGTATGTTTGTATACGTATCTATTTTTGCACCCCCTACTGATAGTACCTCAAGAGCCTGTAACAGTGAATTTCTCCATTGTGAGATTAATAAAGCTGTATCTTATCTTATCTTATCTTATCTTGAGTTTTCTCAATGTCTCACTTCTTCTTAGCTAACCTCTTCCTTTGTACACACTCCTGCACTTCCTCATTCCACCACCACGTCTCATTATCTACTTTCCTCCCAGAGGACACACCAAGTACTCCCCTGTGTGTCTCCCTGATCACATTAGCTGTGGTTCTCCAGTCATGTGGAATCACTTCCTGACCACCCAAAGCCTGTTTCAACTCCTCCTTGAAGACAACATGACACTCTTCCTTTTTCAGCTTTCACCACTTTGTCTTCTGCTCTGCCTTTGCCTTCTTCGCCTTCCTCACCATCAGCGTCATCCTGCTCACCACCATCCTATGCTGTCTGGCAACACTTTCACCCGCTACTACTTTGCCATCACTGACTTCCTTCAAATTACATCGTCTACACAAGACTACCTGTATACTCCTACCTCCACTTTTATAAATCATCCTATGCTCCTGTCTCTTCTGGAAAGAAAGTATTCACCACAGCCATTTCCATCCTTTCTGCAAAATCTATCAGCATCTGTCCTTCTGTGTTCCTGTCCTGCATACTAAACCTACCCATCACTTCCTCGTTCCTTCTGTTGCCTGCACAAACATGTCCGTTGAAGTCTGCACCAATGACCACTCTTTCACCTCTAGGGGTACTCTGCATCACTTCATCTAACTCACTCCAGAATCTCTCCTTCTCTTTTAACTCACATCCTGCCTGTGAGGCATCAGCAGTAACAACATAGAACATCACGCCTTCAATTTCTGACTTGTTGTTTTATATTCCTCATGTGCACAAGAAACATTTGGTTTCTGATGTGCGATTAGAGCACTATTGTTTCTGGATTTGTTTTCTACTTATTTGTTTCTTTTTTCTTTTTTGTTTCATTATGATTATGGTGATGATGATTATTATTATTACTGTTTTTATTATTATTATTATTATTATTATTATTATTATTAGTAGTAGTAGTAGTAGTAGTAGTAGTAGTAGTAGTAGTATACAAATGTTCTTTTCCTAGGCATTGTAATTGCCATGCATTATTTAGAAAAAGGCTGTCCGGAAATTCTTCTTCTTTTACTTTCGGCTGCTCAATTCAGGGGTCGCCACAGCAAATCATCCGCCTCCATCTCACCCTGTCCTCTGCATCTTCTTTTCTGACTCCAACGACCTTCATGTCTTCCTTCACCACAGCCATAAATCTCTTCTTTGTTCTTCCTCGAGGCCTTCTGCCTGGTAGTTCCAACCTCAGCATCCTACTGCCAATATACTCACTATCCCTCCTCTGTACATGTCCAAACCATCTCAATCTAGCCTCTCTGACGTTGTCTCCAAAACATCTTACATGAGCTGTCCCTCTGATATACTAATTTCTGATCCTATCCATCCTCGTTACTCCCAGAGAGAACCTCAACATTTTCATCTTCGCGACCTCCAGCTCTGCCTCCTGCCTTTTCCTCAGCGCCACTGTTTCTAAGCCATACAACATCGCTGGCCTCACCACCGTCTTGTACACTTTTCCCTTCATTCTTGCTGACACTCTCCTATCGCACATCACACCGGACACTTTTCTCCAACCATTCCAGCCTGCCTGCACACGCTTCTTCACCTCTTTTCCACACTCTCCATTGCTCTGGATTGTTGAGCCTAAGTACTTAAAATCCTCCACCTTCGTTATCTCTGTTCCCTGTAACATCACCGTTCCTCCTCGGTCCTTCTCATTCACACACATGTATTCTGATTTTCTGAGGCTAACCTTCATTCTTCTCCTTTCCAGAGCATACCTCCACATCTCTAGATTTTCCTGCACTTGTTCTCTGCTCTCACTACAGATCACAAAAAGGCTGTCCGGAAATTAAGCTGTGAAATTGGGTTGCATAGGCGATTCAAAATAATTAATGCAGCCGTGGGGGGGCACAAACCAGTGTCTCTCCCTCACGCCGGTCCCAAGCCTGGATAAATGCAGAGGGTTGCGTCAGGAAGGGCATCCGGCGTAAAACAAATGGCAAATAAAATATGCGAATCACAAGAAAGAATGTCATACCAGATCGGTCGAGGCCCAGGTTAACAACAACCGCCATCAGTGCTGTAAACCAACAGGGTGCTGGTGGAAATTGGATTACTGTTGGTCGAAGAAGGAGAGGTCGAAGAAGGAGAGGCTGAGGCGTGTCCGTAAGCAGACAGACAAAAGGAAAGGCCTAGGACTGAAAGTAGGGACTTTGAATGTTGGAACTATGACAGGAAAAGGTAGAGAGCTGGCTGACATGATGCAGAGGAGGAAGGTGGACATACTGTGTGTTCAGGAGACCAGGTGGAAAGGTAGCAAGGCTAGAAGCTTAGGAGTGGGGTTTGAACTGTTTTTTCATGGTGTGGATGGGAAGAGAAATGGAGTAGGAGTCGTCTTGAAGGAGGAGTTTGTCAGGAATGTTCTAGAAGTGAAAAGAGTGTCAGACAGAGTGATGAGTCTCAAGTTAGAAATTGAAGGTGTGATGTTCAATGTTGTTCGTGCTTATGCCCCACAGACAGGATGTGAGCTTTGACTTTACTCTCTTTATATACACCACATGAAACAAATGATACTGGTTTCTGCCATCTATGCAGTGCAGATAGCAATGTCTTCACATATTGGTCAAGAGGGAGTAATTTCTGATTTTTTCTGTGATTTGTCTTAGTAGCCAGCTTCCCTGAGGTGTAGCTAATCTGTCTTTTCCATTGCAGTTCACAAAAGTTCATCCTTGTCTGTGTTCTAGCTAAAATAAAGGACATTTTAGCAATGTATTAACCAAAGTTCTGCCTATAAATTTAAGGCAAAGTCTGTCCTATTAGGTGTAGGATGCATCTCAGTTTATTGGTTTATGGTAGAACTGGGGACAGGTGATAAATAAAAGGCAAACTTGACCATATCCTAGCCACCTACCATATCCTATTCAGCTCCCAGGTTAAATAGTACTAGGGCTGTGTCTGCTCACTGAGCTAAACCTAGATGAAAACAAAAATTTCCAGAAAGTTTGTTGTAGAAACATATTATTTTTATACAACTTGATCAAAGCTCACATACAATCCATATTCTTGATCTGAAGCTAGTAATGATAAATCATTGATTCCACATTTTTAAGTCACTCATTCACTCACTTGCTTGAACTATTATCCGATTATTAGAGTCACGAAGAGGCTGTAGCTGGGCAAAGGCAATGTAAATCCTGAACATCTTGCCATAATACTGATGGGCAAGCACACAGAACTATTTACACTCATACCTTTTGGAACATCCCTCACGCCGGTCCCAAGCCCGGAGAAATGCAAAGGGTTGCGACAAGAAGGGCATCTGGCATAAAACCTCTACCAAAATACAAAATGCAAACCATAAAGACAAATCTCATACTGGATCGGTCGAGGCGCGGGTTAACAACGACCACCATCAGTGCTGTTAACCAACAGGGTGCTGGTGGAAATTGGATTACTGTTGGTCGAAGAAGGAGAGGTCGAAGAAGGAGAGGTGGGAGGCGTGTCCATAAGCAGAGAGAGAAGAGGGAAAGCATGGGTTTAGGACTGAGAGTAGGGACTTTGAATGTTGGAACTATGACAGGAAACGCTAGAGAGCTGGCTGACATGATTTAGAGCATGATGGTGGACATACTGTGTGTTTAGGAGACCAGGTGGAAAGGTAGCAAGGCTAGAAGGTTAGGAGCGGGGTTTAAGTTGTTTTTTCATGGTGTGGATGGGAAGAGAAATGGAGTAGGAGTCATCTTGAAGGAGGAGTCTGTCAAGAATGTTCTAGAAGTGAAAAAAGTGTCAGACAGAGTGATGAGTCTCAAGTTAGAAATTGAAGGTGTGATGTTCAATGTTGTTAGTGCTTATGCCCCACAGGCAGGATGTAAGCTAGAAGAGAAGGAGAGATTCTGGATTGAGTTAGATGAAGTGATGCAGAGTACCCCCAGAGGTGAAAGAGTGGTCATTGGCGCAGACTTCAACGGACATGTTGGTTAAGGCAACAGAGGGGATGGGGAAGTGATGGGCAGGTTTGGTATCCAGGACAGGAACACAGAAGGACAGATGTTGATAGATTTTGCAAAAAGGATGGAAATGGCTGTGGTGAATACTTTCTTTCCAGAAGAGACAGGAGCATAGGATGATTTATAAAAGTGGAGGTAGGAGTACACAGATAGACTACATCTTGTGTAGACGATGTAATTTGAAGGAAGTCAATGATGGCAAAGTAGTAGCGGGTGAAAGTGTTGGCAGACAGCATAGGATGGTGGTGAGCAGGATGACGCTGATGGTGAGGTAGGTGAAGAAGGCAAAGGCAGAGCAGAAGACAAAGTGGTGGAAGCTGAAAAAGAAAGAGTGTCGTGCTAGCTGAAAGGAGGAGTTGAAACAGGCTTTGGGTGGTCAGGAAGTGCTTGCAGATGACTGGACAACTAAAACTAATGTGATCAGGGAGACAGGTAGGAGACTACTTGGCGTATCCTCTGGAAGGAGAGTAGATAAGGAGACATGGTGGTGGAATGAGGAAGTGCAGGAGTGTGTACAAAAGAAGCGGTTAGCCAAGAAGAAATGGGAGAGAGAGGACTGAAGAGAGTAAACAGGAGTACAGGGAGACACAGGTTAAGGCAAAGATAGCGGTGTCAAAGGCCAAACAGAGGGCGAATGATGACTTGTATGCTAGGTTGGACAGTTAAGAGGGAGAAAATGATTTATATAGGTTGGCACAACAGAGAAATAAAGATGTAGAAGAGGTGACTGTTGAGGACCAGTTAGTAGCAAAGATTAGTAACGGTGAAGTAAGGAGGGCATTGAAGAGGATGAAGAGTGGAAAGGCAGTTGGTCCTGATGACATGCCAGTGAAGGTATGGAAGGGTCTCGGAGAGGTCGCAGTAGATTTTCTAACAAGAACATTCAACAAGGTCTTAGAGACTGAGAGGATGCCAGAGGAATGGAGGAGAAGTGTGATGGTGCCCATTTTTAAGAACAAGGGAAATGTGCAGAATTGTAGCAACTACAGAGGGATAAAGTTGATGAGCCATACAATGAAGTTATGGGAAAGAATAGTGGAAGCTAGACTAAGAGCAGAGGTCAGCATTTGTGAACAACAGTTTGGTTTCATGCCAAGAAAGAGCACCACAGATGCAGTGTTTGCTTTGAGGATGTTAATAGAGAAGTACAGAGAAGGTCACAGGGAGCTGCATTGTGCCTTTGTGGATCTGGAGAAAGCATATGACAGGGTGCCGAGAGAGGAACTGTGGTATTGCATGAGGAAGTCTGGAGTGGCAGAGAAGTATGTTAGAGTTAGAGTGGTGCAGGACATGTATGAGAGATGTAAGACAGTGGTGAGGTGTGCTGTCGGTGTGACAGAAGAGTTCAAGGTGGAGGTGGGACTGCATCAAGGGGCAGCTCTGAGCCCTTTCTTGTTTGCCATGGTGATGGACAGGCTGACAGACGAGGTTAGACAAGAATCTCCATGGACTATGATGTTTGCAGACGACATTGTGATCTGTAGTGAGAGCAGAGAACAAGTGCCAGAAAATCTAGAGAGGTGAAGGTATGCCCTGGAAAGGAGAGAAATGAAGGTTAGCCTCGGTAAAACAGAATGCATGTGTGTGAACGACAAGGATCCAAGAGGAACGGTGAGGTTACAGGGAGCAGAGAAAAAGAAAGTGGAGAATTTCAAGTACTTAGGCTCAACGATACAGAGCAAGTGGAAAAGAGGTGAAGAAGCATGTGCAGGCAGGTTGGAATGGTTGGAGAAAAGTGTCCGGTGTGATGTGTGATAAGAGGGTATCGGCAAGAATGAAAGGAAAAGTGTACAAGACGTTGATGAGGCCAGCAATGTTGTATGGTTTAGAAACAGTTGCGCTTAGGAAAAGACAGGAGGCAGAGCTGGAGGTAGCAGAGATGAATATGTTGAGGTTCTCTTTGGGAGTAACGAGGATGGATAGGATCAGGAATGAGTACATCAGAGGGATAGCATATGTTAGATGTTTTGGAGACAAAGTCAGAGAGGCTAGATTGAGATGGTTTGGATATGTACAGAGGAGGGATAGTGAGTATATTGGTAGTAGGATGCTGAGGTTGGAACTACCAGGCAGAAGGCCGAGAGAAAGACCAAGGAGAAGATTTATGGATGTGCTGAAGGAGGACATGAAGGTAGTTGTAATAAGAGTAGAAGATACAGAGGATAGGGTGAAATGGAGGCGCATGGTTTGCTGTGGCGAACTCTGAAGGGAAAAGCCGAAAGGAAAAGAAGAAGAAGACCTTTTGGAACAGCCAATTACTACAACATCCACACTTCACACAGAAATAAATACCCAAGCATTGGCCTCAAACCCAGGACCTTATTGCTGTGAGGCGAACGTGATAACTGCTATGCCATCATGCTGGTCCAAATAGTCAACTGTTCTTTGAAAATGAAACTATACGTAATTGGGGGTTTAATATAGAAGATGCATTCTCATGCATTCGTACTGAAACTATTAGTGCCAGAAGAAACTGAGTAGGCGTGCAACTGTCAGTAGAAAACAACAATTGATGGTAACGCTAATATTCGTTTTGTTAATCTACAGGATCTGGAAGCAGCATTTGTGCCTTTACAATTAAAATATAAATATGTTTTATTATTATAGGCTACTGTTAGGCTTTAAATTTCAAACTTGTAATGCACATACAAACTAATTTGCATTCAATCGAGATCTATGAAATGTACAGCAACCGATTCAAAGAAAAGCACATTAGATCAACTGGAAAAAACTAAATAGTCCATAGGTGTGAATGTGAGTGAGAACGGTTGTTCAGTTCTGTGTTAGCTCTGCCTGTCACCTGAAGTCAGATGGAATTGGCGGCAAGTTCACCATGTATAATTTCACCTATCCTTGGAGAATAAATGGTAATGCTAATGAATGGATTGTATAATAAAGTATTAACAACATATGTTGAATGCACTGCATTTTATTGTCAGTGTCATGACATTTCAGTTCCTTCTGGCCTATGGTAAAAGCTTCCTTCAGGACTCATGAGGATTATAGGTACACCCATTGATTTAATACTAACTAGAAGACCAATTGAGAACACAGTAAAGCCTTTATCTGAATGGTATAGTTTAATAAAAAATAACCTTTAGAAGAAGTGTTTATGCTTAGTTCTGATGCTTGATCCATAATGCATTTAGTAGCTTATTTAAAAAGACAGCTTATATGTGGAAGTACTAAATTAATTTTTTATTTTTTTTTTAAATTTTTATTGTGTTTAAAGAATTTAAAAGAAAATCAAGAATACAAATTTTTTCCAGAGGGTGCTATAAGCCCTTGCATCCAAAGTAAAAGTCTTATCTATCTAAGACATTCATATAAAAACATTTTTTATTTAAAAAAATGTTATTTCACTAACACAATATGACTATAGAAAATGTATCCATTTTATGTCGTTCTATGAAACCATTACAATGACTGATCAAGCAAAAAAAAAAATTAGTATCTGCATCTCTCTCTCTCTCTCTCTCTCTCTCTCTCTCTCTCAGTCTCTCACACACACGCATGCACGCACGCACGCACGCACACACACACACACACACACACACACACACACACACACACACACACACACACCCTGTGAAACTAACCCAATATTTGGTTTTGTGGTTGTTCATGGATGTGGTTGTTTCGAGTTGTGTCCTTGCTTCAATTTGCAACAAATTATATGAAAATCAAACACATCAATTTCGACAACTGAATAAGTAGCAGCACAATTTCCTTCAAATTATATATATATATATATATATATATATATATATATATATATATATATATATATATATATATATATATATATATATGAATAAGAATGAAAGCAAAAGTGTACAAGATGGTGTTGAGGCCAGCGATGTTGTATGGTTTAGAAACTGTAGCACTGGGGAAAAAAACAGGAGGCAGAGCTGGAGGTAGCACAGATGAAAATATTGAGTTCTCTTTGGGAGTAACGAGGATGGATAGGATCAGGAATGAGCACATCAGAGCGACAGCACATGTGAGAGGTTTTGAAGACAAAGTCAGAGAGGCTAGATTGAGATGGTTTGCACATGTACAGAGGAGGGATAGTGAGTATATTGGTAATAGGATGCTGAGGTTGGAACTACCAGGCAGAAGGCCTAGAGGAAGACCAAAGAGACGATTCATGGATGTGGTGAAGGAGGACATGAAGGTAGTTGGAGTAAGAGCAGAAGATGCAGAGGATAGGGTGAGATGGAGGCAGATCATTTGCTGTGGCGACCCCTGAAGGGAACAGCCGAAAGGAGAAGAAGAAAGAAGAAGATATATATTGAGAGAGCGAGAGAGAGAGAGAGAGAGAGAGAGAGAGAGAGAGAGAGAGAGAGAGAGAGAAGAGGTGGGGGGTGTCATTCCAAAACTCTTTAGTTCAATCAGCCTATGTGGAAAGTTAATTACTGGTGTTAACTAGCTAATTATAAAATGATGAATAGTGTTGACATTCCCTAGAGACAGTGCTAGAATCCCAGCTGGTGAAACTCAGAGGGCTTGGTGTAGCACCAGCAAGAGTCTTTACCCTCGAGATAAATTCAGAATGACAACTGGGAACAGTCATTGTAAGCAGGTCATTTAGAGAATAACACAGCCTGGACACCTGCAGGCCAGAGTAGAAGAGAAGATCTTATATCACAAACTGAACAACTGCACTGCTTTGTTTTCTTTACTTTCTCTTACCTCTCGTCATTGAGATGCAATTCAAAACAGTTTATTCAACAGTTAGTTTCAATCCACAAATTTAATTGATTGATCAGCATTTCAAGCGTACTACATTTCCCTTAAGTTAACTTGGATGTTTCAATGTGTATGCAATGTTACTTAAATTATTTTAACACGCCACTGTGTGGTAATTACTTTAAAACTCCATTTTTTAGCTTGAAGCTGAAACTGCATTAGTGTTTGCAAAGACAGCAGAGCAATTAGCAAATAATATTCTCAGAAATTTAAATTTCTTTCAGGCAGCATGGTGGTTTAGTGATTAGACCTGGGTTTGATTCCTCAGCTTGGGGTTTTCTGTGTGGAGTTTACATATTCTCCTCGTGTTTGCATGGTTTTCTCCGGGTACTCCAGTCTCCTTTCACAATCCAAAAACATGTACAGTCAGCTAATTGACAAATAGCCCCCTAGATGTTACTGTGAATTGTTGTATGTGTGTTGCCTTGCTATAGCCTGGCGAGCTGTCCAGAGCTGTCCAGATGTCCTTAGGATGATGCCCCAGTCTATTAAGCTCTACTATGACGCCAACATTATATCACCATTGGTGTCAAATTATAATACACAATAATACATTCATTTCTGAATCACTTCATCCTAATTAGGGTCATGGAGAAGCTGGCACCCATCTCAAAAAACTATGGATGAGGACAGAGTACACCCTGGACAGCTCACCACACCATTATGGGGCAGAAACACACTGATGGCTATGCAGCCTATTCTTGACAAAAGTCAGCACTGGTTCTTTTACATGGCTCTCACCATAGACAGTCCATCAACAGTGAGAGACATGGCAGGCCTTTGATAAGTCAGTAAGCTGTTCTTGGGGGGGGGGTTTGAGAGTGGGGCTTGAACCCACAACCTTTGGATCAGTGATCCAGTATCTTACCACCTTGCCATCACTGCCCTGACATCATAACAGTTAAGGCAAATTTTTGACAGTCAAAAAGTTTGCCATGACAGCACAATCATCATGAATCCACCTTGTCCCCTCAACATCATCAGGAATCCACCAAGTCCCCACTACATCATCAGGAATACACCATATCAAGTCAAGATCATCATGAATCCATTACGTCCCCTCAATCAATCAAGATCAGGAATCCATCAAGTTGCTTTAAGATCATCATAAATTCACCACGTTCCCTCAAGATCATCACGATTTGATCCCATGACCCCCTCCCCAATGCTTCTTTCAAATCATGGAGAACATGGATATTGTGCCTCAGTGCAAACCCACCCTTACTTAAGAAGAATTAGTGCTTTAATCTGGCTGCAGTGTTTAATGACAGAAATGCTGATAGAGAGAAAAAACTTGCAGGAACTTATGCACATTTTTTGCTTTCTTTTTTTTAATTTTTTTTACATGATTTTCGGCCTGTACAATCATCTGTACATGAGTGCTTTCTTATGATTATCAAAATAATATAAACAACGTTATGGTGTGTAATGCTGGCATTTGTGGCAGCAGTCAACATTTTCAATGGCAGAATATCAAGCAAGCGAAACTGGGCATTACAATCAATGGCCCTCATTAGAATGCACTCGCTGTAGCCTGTGACAGAAACACATTTGGTGAAGCGCTCTAAACAGCCTTCTGACTCCTCTCAGCAAGTATTAGTACCTTTTAGATGGTCCTACTTTGTTATTTTCTCTGCAGTGTGATATTTTCCTCAATATAAATATGAACAATCCTAAACCAGGGATTGCCTATTCCATCATTATCATCCTCATATTAGCCCCCTTAATGGCATTGACTTTCATCCATCCATGGGTACATTCTCTTTTTAGAGGGTGTCCAAAAATGAGAAAAATGAGGAACCGATGAGGGGGATATTAACACACACTTTAGTGTTTATAATTAGCATCTGTTGTTACATTTTCAACCTTACATTGCTCATGTATTCTCAGCTGATATATCATGTTCTTGTAGATCCTAATCAACATGTTTGGAACTACATATTTGCTTCAAATATTTTTACTGTACTCGACTTTTCAGACACCCTGCAGTGGTATGGATGCATGTAGAAGTATGTTATGTCCGAGAAATGACACCACTCATCATTCAGCCTTACCAATATGCTTAATATAACCAGAAACTCCCACAGCTCCTTATTGACTTAGGCTGCAGTAAACCCAAGAGCCAGTAATGTATGTTTAGTGAGCTTTGAGAAGAGATAGGCAGCAAGTGGTCCAAAATTAGGTGAGAGTCAGAGCTTCATGCAGACCAGATGGTAGGAATGTGTCATCAAGGTGCTTTGCTCAAACTTTGACAACCTTTTGAAATTCTCCTCACCTTGCTGTTAAAGTCAAAGATAGGCCAAGACGGATCTATCAGGGCTGTGCGCTCCCCTAGGACCTTCTGTCTTGTTGACTCACCTCAAATGCTGTACGAAACTAATGAAGTGTCTGTTTTGATTGTGACTTTGAAATTAAGGATAACCACTTCTTGTTTTGCATTCTTGTCCATCCTCAATCACCTTCAACCCTGTTTAAATCATGAGTTTCTTCCTGAGGATACAGTGAAGCACTTACGACCCCTGACTCTCTTCTTTGCCAGCTTCCATAAAGTGTACTTTCAGAGTACACAACTTCCCGCATCTGAACTGATTTTCTCTATCTAACATCTCTTCATGTAGAGGGTCCATTGCCTTTTTCTTTCTCAAAACCTGAAAGACGATGCTGATTCTGCCTTCTTTGATATTGCTTCGTTCCTATAACTCACATCATTGTCAAATTGAGCCAGGCTTGTTCCTTGCATGCTAGAAGTAACTTCAACTGTTTACGTTCACTTATAAATTGGAATTGGAGCTCCCACCTCTGTGGAGGTTCTGGGCACTGTGGTATGACTTTGTGTCAGACTCCTCTTGATATTTCCTCTCACTGTCTAAAAACATGGACATTAGTTCAACTGACTACTGCTGATAGGTGTGAATTACAGAAATGTTAATTTTAGTCTGTGTTAGGCAGCTGGGATTGTCACAGTTTCTCTGTGACCCTCATACAGTGCTTCTCAATTATTTTCTGTGGCGCCCCCCCGAGGAAGGAAAAAAAAACATTTCACGCCCTCCACCACCCCGCGAGTAACTATAAGTAGTATTATTTGTCGATAAAATTGTTATTAGTACACCTCTGCATAACACTGTATCTTTATTATCATTAAAAACAAAAAAGAAAGAAATATAGTTCAACTTATAGCAAAAAAAGTTTTAAAGTGCACCAAATAAAATAATGTGTGCCTGAAATAAAAAAATACATCGTTATTTAAACTCATTTGATTTATTTATGTCTTGATATCTCCATCTCTTCACCGTTCCCTTTGTTCCTGTTCGAAAAATTTCACCATTGTTTCTTGAGGGGTTGTTTACTGCACTTCATATCGTTGTGCGAAAAACCATTACACCATAGCATGACAATGAGAGTGCCACTGCCAACTAGTGAAGTGGAGGTGCAATTACACTTAATTAGTATTATATACACTTAATATAGTATACATACACTATTCCATAAAACCATGGTCCCCAGGGCCATACGCACTCCTCTGGCATCACACCGAAACCCCCCATCATCCTGCGCCCACCGGGGGGGGGGGGGGGGGGTGCACCCAACTATTTGAGAAGCACAGCCCTAATCAGAAAAGCAAAAGATTAATGAATAAAATTACTATACAATAAAATTTAATATGTGTATTAAATCATAATTGCATCTTTCAGAAAGTAGAACATTGCACGCTGCCTAAAACTTTCTTTAATATGTATGACTTCTATCTTGAAAAGGTATGTCAATAAACTAAAATAAATTTGTAGTATAGTAAACATGACTCCAAATTAATTTCTACTAAATCAATTCCAGAGTACACATGCAAAAATATGGTGATTTCCAGCTTTCATTTTCATAATAGCATGATGCGGATCAGTGCAGTAATGATTTACAACTAGTCATTGAATTCGAATTATAATACTTGAAATATATGTTCTGCAAGTAATGTGTTTATAGAGCTATTCTAGCTGAACTCTCTCCACCAGGATCATGACCTCTGCTGTTGCACTGTGTCTTCAGTAATAAATAATGAAATTAAAAAATATATTTTTAGTGACTACATATCTATAGTCAGCTATCTGTGCAAGGTTTTAATTTATTTTTATTTTTAAAAATTTTATAATTATTATTATTTTATTTTTTTAAAACATAATATATCTGGAAGTGATAAGATTCCACTGGATTTCAAAGGCTATTATAAGAGTTCACTCTTTTGAGAACCCACAAATTATTCCTATTTAATGATTGCTTCATATATCAAATTTTGAATGCTTTTAATACTTTAATTAGATGAATTGCATCTTCTCATCTATGGGAAGTATCTTACATATGAGACACATAACAAATGACAATACCTTTGTGGTATGTTGTAGTAAAATGTTCAGGTACACATTTGAATTACACATTATTGTCAAAAGTATTCACCCACTAATCCAAATAATTGAACTCGGGTGTTCCAGTCACCATGGGTATATAAATTTAAGCCCATGCAGACTGCTTCTACAAACATTTGTGAAAGAATGGGTTGCTCTCAGGAGCTCAGTGAACTCCAGCATATCGTGATAGGATGCAACCTTTGAAACAAGTCGAGCCATGAAATTCCCTTGCTACTATTGTTTCTTTGTCAACTGCCAGTTGTATTATAACAAAGTGGAAGTGAATGGGAACATCAGCAACTCAGCCATGAACGGTAGGCTATATAAAATGATACAGTGGTGTCAATGGATGCTTAGGTGCATAGTGTGCAGAGGTCACTAAATTTCAACAGAGGCAATTGCTACAGACCAAGCCTTCAAATTAGCTTAAGAGCAGTGTGTAGGGAGCTTCAAGGAATGGGTTTCCATGGCCAATTTTCATGGTTTCAAATTCAAGCCATACATTACCAAGTGCAATGCAAAGTGCCGGGTGTAGTGGTGCAAAGGATGTTGCCACTGGACTGTAGAGCAGTGGAGACATGTTCTCTGGAGGGACAAATGATGTTTCTCCATCTGGCAATTTGATGGACGAGTGTGGGTTTGGTGGATCTCAGGAGAAGAGTACTTGTCTGAGTGCATTGTTCCAAATGTAAAGTGTGGTGCAGAGGAGGTTATGGTGTGGGGTTGTTTTTCACAAGCTGGTATTTTCCCTTTAGTTCCAGTGAAAGGGAATCTGTATGCTTCATCATACCAAGTTATTTTGGACAATTTTAGGCTCCTAATTTTGTAGGAACAGTTTATGAATGGTCTCTTCCTGTTCCACATGACTGCGCATCAGTGTACAAAGCAAGGTCCATAAAGACATGGATGAGCAAATTTGGTGTAGAAGAACTTGACTGTCCGGAGTCCTGACCTCAACCTGATAAAATACTTTTGAGACTGCAAGCTTGGCCTTCTTGTCCAACATTGGTGTGTGACCTCACAAATGCACTTCTGGAAGAATGGTCAAGAATTTCCATAAACACCATAAAACCTTGAAAACATGGAAAGCTTTCCCAGAAGAGTTGGAGCTGTAGCAGCAAAGGATCAGTCAATGCCATATTAAACCTCATTGATTAAAAATGGGATGTCACTTAAGTTCATGTGTGTGAAGGCAATGAGCAACACTCTTCGTAATGTAGTGTATCTGCTGCACAAAAATACAGTATTTAAAACCGTTGTCTCTGTAGACAAGATATGATTGCTGCTCCCCCCCCAACAAAGAACATACAGTGCACTTAGGTTTTCCTACTTTACGATACCGTACATTAGTTATCTCCAACCCTATTCCTGGAAAACTCCTTTACCACAGACCTTTCTTTCCAAAATCTCACAGACAGCTCAACACTAACCTCATAAAAGCCAATTCTTCTAAGAATCGCCATGAAAGCAAAGTGATAGCAATGCCTCTAGATTCCAACAAAATTTTTGGTGGCGGTAAATATATTGTAAAAACTGACGGAAAACCCTTAAAAAAAACATTTATGGCCATCTTAAGGTGGGGGATCCTAAGGGCCAAGATGAAAAAAAAAAGTTTTTTATTTAATTTAATTTAATTTTTTTTTTTTTTTTTTGCTTTTTGCATAATTAACCATTTACGAGCCAAATTTTATTACAGCATTATCATAGAAAGGAGAGAAGGAGAGATACAAGCTAATACAATATAAGTAGTTTCATTTAATTGCAGAGAGGGTGCTCTGAGTCATTTTATTATTATTATTATTGTTATTATTATTATTATTATTATATTTTTTATTTATTTTTTATTTTGGACCCCAGGACCTCATCTCTTAAAAGAGCCGTAATTTATTTATTTTTACAAAGTGATCCACAGATAGAAAATGTGATTTCTGTCGGTATATCTACCCCTTTTAACAATTTCTAGGATTCGGAGGGGGGAAGGGGGGGGGGTGATGTATCATGCCCTGAGTCTTCTTTTTTCCTTTTGGCTTTTCTCGTCAGGGGTCGCCACAGCAAATCATCTGCCTCCATCTCACCCTATCCTCTGCATCTTCTTCTCTTACATCAACTACCTTCATGTCCTACTTCACCACATCCATAAATCTCCTCTTTTGACTTCCTCTAGGCCTTCTGCCTGGTCGTTCCAACCTCAGCATCCTACTACCAATATACTCACCATCCCTCCTCTGTACATTTCCAAACCATCTCAGTCTAGTCTCTCTGACTTTGTCTCCAAAACCTCTAACATGTGCTGTTACTGATGAGTTGACTATGTAGTGATTAAGTACTGTGTACTGAAGTGGTTAGAATTCATGTAGCAAACTGAGAATTTATGTCAGAGTATATGAATATATTGATATGTAAAACAGGCATTGCTTAAAGCTGCTGTATAAAATATTTATCTGTGTTTTAGCTAAGTTAGATTGAGGTGAGAAAAGAGTCACTGTGGTTGATTGTGCTTTTGTCAGTTGTCAAATGCACCACTTGGGGCACTGCTATACCTACCCTGCAGCAAAGTAACACAACAGGAAATGGCCCATTATCTGGTACGGAAAGATTTTAATTTCATCTAGATCATGCTTGTTATAACAGGAGTAAATGTGTATAAAATGTCTATCAAATAAGACCTTTGAAGTATACTCAACTATAGCTTTACACCCTATCTCTACTTATCCCTCTGTGCTTATCCTGTCTCTCTTTTCTATGCTACTATGTGAAGCTGAATGCAATTTTTACAAGACAAATAAACAACACTTTAACATATTAAAAATAAGATAGGACATGTTCAAGATCATGTTATCACTTAAAATCTTCTCAAGTAGCTATGCAATAAATCATCTTAAGTAAAAATTTCTAATTTATTGCAGCCCATAAAGTATCACACTGTCAAATGTGACTACACTGTCAAAATCGGACACCTCCTTGAAGAAGTAAGAAGAGTAATAAGTAAGTAATACGAGAAGTAAAAATCAGTTATTCATGTGTGGTAGCCTCACGCATCCCGCTCTGGATTGCAAGAAATCCAGATGCAACTCATTTTCCTTGTGTGTGCAAGTCATTTTCTCCTTCAGAAGACACATAATGCGCCAGTATTAGCATTGCATTTTCACAGAGCTGTCATAAAGGATGAGTGTGTAAAGAGGAAAAAGGAGCGGAATTTCATCAAATCTCCTGAAAGTTGGTTGCCACCCAAGCGCTAAAATAAATAAATAATACATTGAAGTGGAATCAAACCAAGTGGTAACAATTTTCCACCAAGTGAGCAAGGAAACAAACAAACATTTTTTATAATTTCATTTGTAAACTTTAGCCGTACTTCATAAATATGTATAAAACTAAGTAAATAAATCTATATGGGCGAAAGTATACATTATCTTTACTTAATGGTTGATAACACCTTTTCTGGTTTCACCCAAAAATTACAATTCTAGAAATGACTGCAGTTATATGAGCTTCCATTAATCTGTGTTTCAGTATATGCAAAAACACAAAAAGTAAACTAAAATAAAATGTTTATAGTTGATTTATGGATGATGATGTCACATGTTCCAATTAACCATTACAAAAATGTTGGTGTCCATCATTTTAATTCAACCATTTGCCACTCATGACATTGTATTTTAGGATTACAGCAATGGTTATTGCACTTCAATCAACAATACCAAGAATTAGAGATCGAAACTAATCAAACAAAAATATTTGTGAATTACTCGCATAAATTAAACAATGAACTGAAATTAAACCATTCAGTGATTTCTTCATTGGACTTTTTGTAATTTATTAGAAACAATTAGAAAATGACCATACACAATGGGGGCCAAATAATACAATGGAATGAGCTGCAATATACATGCTTTCTGGAACTGCTACATGATTGATGATGATTTGTCCATAATGCATAAATTGTATAGAAGCAAACCTGATGCTGTATGAAATTAAGGCCTTTATATAAAACAAACAAAAGAAATTCATGTTTTATTTCACTTTTCTCCACTCCTCTATACCCCAAAGTATTGCACTATGTCCTTATTACTATAGTTTACAAATATTACTTACTTTTTTCTCAATAACTAATTATTGTGTTCTCCTAGCAATAAACCGGCCTTCACACTGCAACAGTTTCAATACACAAGCATTGTATATTCAGATAGACTGTATACCACTCACAGCTTGCATCAGAGCGACATGCTGTGTTTGCAACAAGTCCTTGTCAGCGTCAAGATTCAAGCTGTGCTTATCTCTTTCCGCAATCTCCACAGCCTGCAGGTATGTGGTGAGCTCAGAAGCTCATCTGTCATTCCTAAATATTAGTAAACCTGAAATATCACCCTACCTTTCAACGACCCCCTCTAACCTGTTAATGTCTTTAGAAAACTAAACCATGAATAATTGTACATATTTCTGAACCTGTACAGCAAAGCTGTCTGCTGTCTGGATGCTCCCCCTGTCTTGCACCCACAGGGTATATTCTTCATGCAGAAAAGAGACGGGTGAGTTCTGCATCCATGCATTACTTAGTGCTTCATGCCAATTTCTATCAGAATCGTTCATCAACAAAGTACTCAGAGACATGGATTTAGAATTCATGATTCATTACTCATACTGTTGACAGTAGACCCCAACTTCCTAACCCAGCACATTTACCACAAATGCCTTATCTAAAACAATAATTGATAAGTACAAGTTCCACATATTTCAAATAATCAAAAGGACCAACAAATATGGTTAGGGCTTTTAAATTTCCAGCAAATATTTATTTACAACTACAACGCACAGCCAAAAATATTTTTTGGCCTGCCTTTAGCCTTGGTTACTCTTTAATTTTGACCATGATCGACTCATGCTATAAGCTTTATATATTCTTTACTATATATTTCTTTATATATATTTGTAATGCACAAGTATATAGATATAGGTTTTCTAAATTGACACTATAGAATTATTGTAAAATTTATAAAGGCAAATATCCTAAATACACTCACAATATATACAGCGCTTTAGCATATACCTACATACACATATACACATTTACCTATATGTACTCATATAGACACATACAGATATAACCTATATACAAATACCTATATCTGTGTTTGGAGGGGAAAATCATGGATAAGGCTCAAAATTCAAAAATGAGATTAATATTGTATTTAAAAGCAGACATTTTCTGAATAAGACACAAAAACAGATTGTAATTACCTTTATTAGTTTTTGAGATACATGTATTTAAGTCTACACACAAGTGCTGACCCAGTTTTGAGAAAATTGGAGCCAAATTTTTGTAAAAAAAAAAAAAAAAAAATTGAAATAGCTTGATTGTTCTGTTGGATTGTCTTCCAAGCTGAAAATTTGTACAATGATGCCAAAAAAGACCCTGAAAATATTTGGAAGTCACTCAATTACTTGATACACTCAGTTTCTACTTTGGAATTATTCAGTGTGCAGATACATGAAAAGGGAAGAGACAACTTTGCATCTGGTTTTGCTGCATTTGCGCTGAAGCAGGCTGTTTCCTCCTCAGCACTACAGAGATCTGATATAAAAATTACTGGAGGACATATCACAAAACCTACAGCCTCATCAGCTGAAAACATATAGAACAGATATTATAAATATTCATAAAAATACAAAGACTTATTTTTCGTTTGGTAAAAATACATACATGAAATCATGCACACACACACACACACACACACACACACACACACACACACACACACACACACACACACACACACACACACACACACTGACAGTAATTTTACATACACCCACAGTCACTCACCAGGTTCTAGGTGTTCATGATCAGCAACATTTTCCACTGGTACAGGTTGATCCTCTTTGTCATCACTGCGAAAACCTTCGATTTGTGATTGTCATCTCCATAATAGTTTGTCACTGCGTCAGTGAGTTCTGTCAAGGTGATATCTGCTTCCATAGAAAACCCCAGTTTCTGACAGCAAGTTTCAAGACTGCGCACCGCTCGACTCCATGAGCCTTGACGCAGCCTTTATTTTTTGGTGTATGGAAAGCATGCTTACAGTCACTCACTTTCAGCTGTAACAGAGCCTCGGAGAAAAAACTCTGAGCTATAAAAAAATCTACACTTCAACAGTAGAAGTATGATGCTTTCCAAAATAAGTCAAACTAAAGCTCAGACAGGCAGAAGAAAATTTGTGGGAATTCTGATCATATTCATCGTGGATAAATTGCTTCGGCCACACTGGTTTCAAATTAAATAACAATTCATCTCTACAGCTAAACACAGACAGCAGTGTAGTAATGTGTAAAAGTAGGGCTTAGAATCTGTTTAAAACCCAAACATTGAGTTCTTCTGCCTTTGAGGACTCTGCCAGGCAATTAAATCATGCTCAGAAGATGGGAAAAGCGACTTCGTTTGTTTCTTACAGATTCCCCCAAAATCCCAATGGATATTTAAATAAAATATTTATACTTCATTCTTCGCATGTATTAATAATACATGATAATTTAGAAAAAGAGTTGTACAATCTAAATATGAAACAAATTAAAAAACAATATTTTTAGCCTCCATTTTGTGAACCAGCAGCACAAAACTACAGCTGATAACTTATCCATGATTCTCCCACGCAGCGTCACATATATACTAGTATAGTCACATATTCACACTTTTACAGACTATACATATATTCACATGTACACACATACAGGGGGTGTGGGGGGTGAATCATATGTCAAGGGTGCATGATATACACTGGGTAAGAGGTAGAGTTTTTAATTATAAGGCGCATTGTGCTAAAATGTAATGCTGTTTTATGATGTGCAAAATGTTTAACAGCTTGTGGGTAAAACCTGTTCTTGAGTCTGTAAGTTTTTGTTTTAGTGTCTTGTATATTTTTCTGGAGGTGAGAGGGATAAAAGGGTGTATCCAGGGTGTGTGGGGTTCCTAATAATTCCAGTGGCTCTCCTCTGAAGCCTGTCAGTGTAAATGTATAAAAATTGGGAATTTCCTTCTGGGATTAATAAAGCATCCATCCATCCATCCATCCATCCATCCCACCATTTGTTCCATCCATCCATGTCACTGAGGGAGGGTAGTTTAGTTCATCACTCAATTACCTGCTCTGCCATCCTCATATCCTGGTGCAAGGCCTCCCTGTCCTCCGCAGTACGGTTGTGCTTGCTGGAGCTTTCTGAGGAAGTACATCCTTTGTTGTGCTTTCACCACATGGTGGAAGATGTTTGTTGTCCAGGTGAAGTCAGCAGATATGTGGACTCCAATAATCTTGAAGCACTCCACCCTACCCCCCTCCATCAGTGTAGAGGGCAGAGTGCTCATTTTGTTTCAGTCTCTTGAAATCCATTATCATTTCCTTGGTTTTGGATGCGTTTAGTTCCGCTATAGATGCAGGAGCTTCTTCCTGTAGGCTGACTTGTTGTTATCCATAATAAAACGATGGCAGTGGCGTTGTCAGCGGATTTGACGATGGTGTTGTTGGTGTGAGTGCGGGGACAGTTGTGTGTGAAGAGGGAGAAAAGGAGCAGCTAAAAACACACCTGTGGTGTACCTGAACACCAGACTGGTTCCTGAACTGTTGCTGATAAAGTCCAGTATCCAGGTGCACAAATCGCCCAACTTCTGAGCCAGTTTATGTCGTTGGACTGTGTTAAAAGTGGGGAACAGCATTCTCGCATAGGACTTGCTGCAGCCCAGGTGTGTTAGGGCTGTGTGGGTGGCTGAACTGATGGTATCTTATGTTGACCTGTTTGCTCTGTATGTAAACTGATGTGGATTGAGATCAGCAGGGATAGCAACCTTGATGTGAGACCAGACGAATCTCTCTAAACATTTGGTGATGATGGGGCTAGGCAACTGTGTGGTAGTTGTTTAGGAAGCTTACTGTGCTCTTCTTAGCACCGAAAAGATGGTGGCTATTTTGAGGCAGGTGGGAACCATACAGTGCAGTCGCAAGAGGTTAGAGATGGTGGTAAAAAAACAACAAAAAAAACCACATGTTGATAATCACATGCTTTAAGTACCCTTCCTGTTACTCCATCTGGACCAGTAGCTTTCCCTGTGTTGACTCTCCATGGCATGGAGTGGCTCTGATCTGGTGCTGCTGCAGCTGGATGAGGTTGTTGCCCCTCTCTGGAAGAGCAGGGCAAGTGCGTGCCTCTTTGTTGTGTTGCGCAAAGCAAGCATCGAACTGGTTCAGGGTTTCTGGTTGGGTGCTGTTCGAGGAGTCTATTGATGTGTGTGTGTGTGTGTGTGTGTGTGTGTGTGTGTGTGTGTGTGTGTGTGTGTGTGTCTGTGTGTGTGCGTGTGAGACCTTGTAGCCAATGAATGTCTTGATCCCCTTCAACATGTTTCTGGTGTTATTTTCATCAAGGTCCTTCTCGATGAATCATTTATAGTTGAGCTTAGTTTTTTTTATACCTTTTCATAGGATCTGGCATGCCTCTTTGTAAGCCTGCTAATCTCCTGACTTGAAGGCATCATCCTGTGCTCTAAGTTCGGCGCGCACCTCACCATTAAACCATGGTTTCTGGTTCAGTGACACTTTAACAGTCCTTGTTATGGTCAGATTCTCTGTGCAGTAGCTAATGCAGGAGAGCACAGCTGATGTGTGACCATCCATATCCGTCTCCTCTGTAAATATTTCCCAGTCTGTAGTCAAAAGAATCATGTAGAGCTGCAGTGGGTTCCTCAGTCAACACTTGGACTCTTGTAACTGCTGATTTTAAGTTTATAAGCTGGAATCAGAGACAGAGAGGTGATCTGAGAGTCTGAGATGTGGCAGACGGATGGCTTTAGACATCTGGGATGTTGGTGTAGACCTGGTCCAGTGTGTTTTTTCTCTTGTAGGAAAATTTACATTTTTGTATAAGCCAGACAGAGCTCACATTTGCATGGTCGCATCTTCTCCTGCGATTATAACACAGTCTGGATAGCTGTTTTTTTTAATGGAGTGTTGTAGTCGCTCCATGGCCAGCCTAGTAATAGTTTGCGGTGGCCCATAAATGATTATATGATTATAAATAATATTACATGTACTGTATTACATATTATATATAATATTATTATTAATATCATAACTACAGATGTGAGCTTTCTGGGCAGATAAAAAGGTCTACATTGTACCATCAGATACTCTATATCCGGACAATGGTCAGTATCTTTAATTATGGTGTTGGAACACCAGTTGTTGTTGATATAAACACACAGGCCTCCTCTGCGCTCCTCTGGACCTGCTGATTCTGTCTGCTCTGAAGGTAGTATGAGCCTCAAGCTCAATCATGGATTCCGGGGTTAAAGCATCCATCCAAGTTTTAGAACTTACCGTTACACAATGTGGCATGAATTAAAGCGCAGGCGTAACTCATCCATCTTGTAGCTGAGTGAAATAAACGCAAAGTAAAAGTGAAATAAAAAGTGAAATAATCGCAGAATGGCTGGTTTGTAGGGTTAGCATTTAGCTTATGCCTTAGCCCCACTCTCTTCACCCTCTTCTATGCCCAGATCTCTTGATGCAGCGTGAAGTGTTACAGAATTAAAAAAAAAAAAAAAAAAAAAAAACACACTGTAAAACCTTGTCCCTATGAACAAAAAAAATGTACACATAAAGGATCAAGGTAAAAAGACCACTGGATAAACAACCACTGCTTAGTTGAATCGAATTGCTTATGAATTGTTACATAACAGTGTTTATATTAGTAAATTTGCTCCCACTTTAAAATCAGTGTACATCCTGTTTACCTTTCCAACCAGACTAAATTGAATAATCTTGTGCAATACAGACTTTAAATACTATACAATATCTATGGAATACATTCCTCCAGCTTAGGAAAAACGACATCTTTCAATGAATATTAGTTAATTAAGACTCAATGTTTACGACCATAACATTTAAACAGTTTTAAACATAAATCAATTGTCATACTGCCATATGAATTTGCATGGTGGCAAGCATGAATGCTCATCTTAAGCTATAAAACGTGTGTGTGTGTGTGTGTGTGTGTGTGTGTGTGTGTGTGTGTGTGTGTGTGTGTGTGTGTGTGTGTGTGTGTCTGTGTGTGTGTGTGTGTGTCTGTGTGGTAAGCAAAGGCATATGAGGGAAAACTGGTCTTCAAGATAAGGACTGATTGTAAAACAGTACCTGCTTTTAAGCCAGATACTGAAAAAAAAAAAGAAAGAAGAAAACAAATGATCATAAAATTCTCAAGAATTGGCACGGGACACATAATTACACTCACTGCCTTACAAAAAAGTAAAAAAAAAAAACTTTATCTAGAAAATGGCTAAATGTAAAAATGAGTACATAAAATAATGGTGTTATAGAACAAATGTAGGCAAGTATTGTATACCTTAATCAGATCGCACCAGCAGCAATTATTCAAATCACTACTGTTCCAGCAACTCTTTTTCTAATCCCTGACTCAAGCACGCTCTTACCTGATTCTCGTTCACCTGATCACCACCCACACCTGTACAAGAATTTGGTTTACTCATTCACTTTGCAAAGTATTAACACTTTCATGCTGTGATATCACATGAGAACAATGAGAGAAATCACTGGCTTGATATTACAGCACGAAAGTGTTAATACTTTGCCAAGTGAATGTGCTAAAAAGGGTTGTGACAGGAAGGGCATCCGACGTAAAAACCTCTGCCAAATCAAACGTGTGAATCAGATGATTCGCTGTGGCGACTCCCGAGTAAAAAGGGAAAAAGCCGAAAGGAAGACAGACATATGTGTAGAGTTTTTCTGGTCTTGCTGAGTCTGTTGTGACAATTTTGACTTTAAATTTATTATGTATGTAAACCCAGCAGAGTAAGTGTGATAATATAACTCATCTGTCAGTTACCAGTTGAATTCTAAGAATCACTGAGTATACTTATTCAGGGAACAAGTCAAGACTGATGATCATAATCACCATAATAAAGACTAACCACACATAAAATTACACATTAATTACTTGTACCGTGCTGGACAAATTCCATCAATTAAACAGTATACCTACTAACTTTATTCCTTTTTATGTAACCATATTGCCGTGGCAGTATCCTACCAGTGTGTCGACCTCCACACGCTGTGAAATCATAACCTACTGGATTTGTTTTGTTCCCCCCCCCCTCTCACTCACAACCTGGGACCTACCACTCAAAGAGCTCTGCTACTAGTTTCTCTTTTAGATTCTTCTTTTAGATTATATACATAGAGCATCTTATCAGTTGGATGGGTGGGTGGCATGTGGTGTAGTCAGTACTTCCACCTCACAGCAAGAAAGTCCTGGGTTTGTGTCCTAGGCTTTTTTTTTCTTTGTGTGTGTGTGTGTGTGTGTGTGTGTGTGTGTGTGTGTGTGTGTGTGTGTGTGTGTGTGTGTGTGTGTGTGTGTGTGTGTGTGTGTGTGCCAGCCTTGCAATGGTCTGGCGAACTGTTTAGGTTGTACATCTCCTTCGCCTGGAGTCAGCTGATATGAGCTCCAACCACATGGTCACTCTAATAAAGAATAAAGCGCTTTAGAAAATGACATAACAATTAATGGGGCACAATGTAAATAGTGATACAATAATTTCTTTCTGCATTCTTTCTACTTGGGGTTTACTTTCTGCCAGTATTTTGTGATGCATTAGATCATGCCTATCTCTATCCAGCAGATTGTTCTCAGCAGTAACATTATCGACATAAACAACATTATGCAGGATAAAAATAAAGATGCTACAGGAATAATATGCTGCTGGGCCACTACTATCAATCTCCTTTAGAACTCCGTAGTTCACACCAGTGAGGAATAACTTACATGCCCATAAGAAATAATACTAATCACACTCTTTTCAAGGCTTATTTTTTCAGCCTGGCTATCTACAAGATATAACACTAGGATCAAAATACTTAACACACGCACTCACACACACACACACACACACACACACACACACACACACACACACACACACACTAAATCAATGATTAAATAAATTAATACATCTATGTCAAGAGTAGGCTGCAAAACCGTCAGCGTGTTTCTGCCCTGCGATGGCCTGGCGAGCTGTCCAGGGTGTACTCTGCCCTCGCCTGGAGTCAGCTGGGATGGGCACCTGCCTCCCCGTGACACTAATTAGAACTAAGCGGTTACAGAAAATGAACTGAACTGAAGCTCTATGTGAAAGCTGTGGAAGACGTATTATAGATAACTACAGATATTCAGATTTTAGCATAATATTTATTGGTGTTCAAGTCGAAGAACAATTATACAACTACTAAATAAACCAAGATCTTGTTAGTATGTATAGCACCAATATTTATTTCACTCAACCAAATAGAGTTTGGTTAGTTGTTCGTTCAGTATCTTTATCTCTATTTGTATTAGCAATGCAACGGTCAAACTGTCTAAGGACTGTTCACCAGCAGAATGAAATGATGGAGAAAGAATAAACATATATATGGATGGTGGCAAATAATGTGAGAACACTAATGAAGTAACACATTAAAGCAGCATACATTCAAAAAGATTGACATTTTGCCGACCTTCAGCCTTGAAAGCAACTGCAGTCTGAAATGGAGAAGAAGAAGGGACTGCTAATGAGGATTACAGAGGGAGGTAATGATTCCCTGAGGCCACACTCTTCCACATGGCACTTGCTGGACAGTGAGGCTGCCAGTAGGAAGCTGACAGTGACATGGTGCATGTGCTCAAGGCTGAAGGTTTACAGTTAAACATGCGTTTAATTCAAGATCTAGGTGCTTCAGTGGGCCATCCACCTTCTACCTAGTATAGGCCTATGTTGTTTTTCTTTCTGGAAAATTCTGAAGACCTTTGTGTTCAGACAGGGTCTAGAATGATGGTAAAATTCATGCTGTGTAACTTTCTGGAGAACTTTCATTCCTCTGTCTAATACGAGTGCATAAACATAATGACTGTTTCAAAACTACAATAGCTTTCTGTCATTCATTTATTCACTAAATTGCTTAATGTAGGGCCAAAATACACACACACACACACACACACACACACACACACACACACACACACACACACACACACACACACACACACACACACACACACACAAATCTATTCACTATTACATTGATGCCGGGGGCAATTTTGAACAGCCAGTTATTCTAATGTGCATGTCTTTGAACTGTGGGAGCAAAGTGGTGTACCTGGAGGAAACCTACACATGATTTGGGGAGAACATGCGAACTTCACAAAGAAATGCCCTTGCCACCCAGGAACTTTTTGTTATATGCCGGATGCGCTAACAATGTTGATACTTTCCTCGATTCAATCATTCATTTGCTCACTCATTTTCCAGACTACTTGCTCCTACTACGATCATGGGGAAGAAGGAGCCTACTGCATCCGACACTGGGCAAAAGTGTACCTTCTGAATGGTACACAAAATGACCGTAAGGCCATCGCATGAAGTCATTTACACTCGTAATCACACCTGGAGACAATTTTTGCACAACCATGTTTTTGAACGAGATCACCCAAAGAAAACCCAAGCAAGCAAAGGGAGAACATTCAAACTCCCCACAGAAACCCAGAGGTTTCTTGCTGTGAGTTGGACATGCTAACCACTGCCACCATTCCAGCACTTTACCAGATCAAGAAACTGTGTGCAGTTGACCAAAATATCGTCTGAGATTTTGAGAGTTCAGAGAGGTCAAAAAACATTTGCTGAACACATTTTCAGACTCTGTTTTAAAAATTGGACACACAAAATGGGATCTTTTAAGTGGCATTTCATTATAATGTGAGAAGAGTTTATTTTAATAACATTGAAGGATTACTCAGAAAGATTGAAAATTCACAATAAACAGAGTTTTATAATAGGTTTTAAAATGAGCAGCTCTGTGCAGTGTGGAGCCTTTAACATATGAAAGAATAGCTCTGTTGTTTGAACAGAATGTGGAAGAAATACTGTAATATTATTTACAACTCATACTGCAGATATATATTACAAAGCAAAAAAATTATCATGAGAAAATTAAGAAAACCTTGCATACAATAAAATAAACTTTTAAAGTTTGTTTTAGATATATTTATACTTGTTGCTGTACAAACTCAAAATAGTACTTATAATGAAAGATTCTCTAGTTTGAGAAGACACATTTTTAATTTTGTTTGTAGCAGCTTCATGCTAAGAACTGATTTTCTAAGGAAATTATGAATGCAGTCATATAGAGAACTCATAAAAAACTGCTCCAGAGACTCCCTGAACTCAGACTTGGGAGAGGGCTCATTTTTTTTAGCTTGACCAAATGGTTACAGCCACAACAAAACTGAGTGTTCCTGAGTGACCCAACAAAATCTTAGCCTTGAATACTGTTGAATATGTGGAGAATCCTGATGAGAGCAGTTTCTTATCCAGAGTTCAATATTCAACAAGTCCGCACCATGCTTACATTATGCATGCATATTAAGTCCCAAGCAGGTTTTAATTGCATTATTACTACATCTTCAATTCGTGTTATGCCTGTGTCTTTTATTGCTTTTCTACTAGGTTGTACAAATTCTTACTGCATCCACCAATTTTTAATTTTTTTTAGCATGTATTGGGAATGTGGCCCAGTGTGATGGGTGATCCAAAACAGTAATTGATCTAGTTCCTATACAATGTACTAAATTAAGACCCTAAATACTTCACTTTTCAATTTTTAATATATTTGCACAATGTATAAGGTCTTCTTACTCATGTTTGTATGTAGCTTGAGAGCAAAAAATAAAATAAATAATAATATAATTAATAAATAAAATGGGGTTTGAATACCCTTTGAACCAAGTATATTTACGTTGACTGATTAATCGAGAATACTTACTTTCTGTGAAAATCGCTAAAAGTGCATTTTTATATAGTTCTACAACCAACTGAAAAACCAATGAAAAAGACGAATGCTGTCAAAAGCTGATGCAATTCTTTTTTATTTCTATCCAATCTATCATCATTAAGACAGAAAGACAGGAGACTGGCAGAGCAAAAAGCACCATAAGGGAAAGCATTTCATTTTGATTCAACCCTTAAACATGCTGTGTTCTTTCCATTTCTCATTTCCATCTACAGTACCAGCATTCATGCATGCTTGACTCTGAAGATCCACAAATAAAGCTGGCATGAGCAAATGTGGCCCTGCATTAGGTCTTGCCAGGCATATACAAGCTAGGGCATTTCATTAGTTCATACTCACACGGCCAGACTTTTACAGAACCACTCGTATTATTAGTCCAAAGCTCACACAGGCCAGGCTTGAAGAACTGTATCGGTTTATCAGACCCTATAAACATGACAGATGGCATGCTGCTTTATTGGCAATCATTGAAGGACCATATTGACTGCTTCCAGAGTAACTGTTTATACACACACATTCAAAGCATTAATACATTTTATTTACATTTGCTCATTTTGTGGATACTTTTATTTGAAGGGACACACATTTTTCCCAGTATATTAGTCTATTATATAATAATTACCATATAATTCATACAGAAATAATACACAAGACCACGGACCCTGTCTAACCAGCATTCTTGATCACAGTATTAATGACCACTTAAGTACACAGTATTACCATTAACCTATATACTGTAGTCAACTTATTTTAATGCTTTAAATTGGACTTCCATTGTACAATTTATTGCCTTCTCCTGACAAGGGTAATATGGGTTTTTAACCATTAAAATGCCAACTGCTTGTCATTGTGTCTGCACTTCAAAAGCACACATGCAAAGACTTGCATTTTTCTTCTGGTAGGCAGTTTATTATCTCTTTCTCCTCTTTATTCTTAGTATTTTAGATTGCCATAGCAACACAGAGTGGTGCATGTTGCCTAGGTAACTAGTGGGCTTCAACTTGGCGTTTCACGTTGTTGGCTGCTCCCCAGAGCCTAGCCTGGTCAGCCCCAGTTTTGTCTTCACCATGGTTACCTTCTTATGGTTTCCATATAATGAGTGCCAACCTGTGCAGTTTATTGGTCCACATGTCAAAGCTAATCCAGAATGGAGCGAATCATGTGTGGAGGAAATATTTCAGCCATATATTTCAGAAACACTATGCTCAATCAGCACACATAAAAATAAATAAATGAATAGATGAATAAATAAATAAATACTATATATACACAGTTATTCACCAGTATTTTGACATATAAATGTGGCGAGGAGTCTCTACTATATGGAGTATTTTGCTGACATGTTGTGTCTATATAAAACTCTGCATTGCAACTTATCCTGACTCTTCACCGATACCCTAGATAAAACACTTCTATCCAGATTTGAGTGGTCTCCTCACCCAAAGGATGAGGAACTGCTGAAGAAATGGTGATTATGAAAATGAACTACATCATATATGGATAGGACAAATTTGGAATACCCTCCCCTTTTCTATTTTCTGTGATTTTAGAAACAAACAATCAAAAAAAAAAAAAAAAAGTGCCCTAGTGACTGGAAGCCACATGTAGTGACCCACGCCTGCACATGTATCTGCCTTTAAACTAATATAGCACTTTGTTTAATAAATAAATAAATATATACATAAAAAAAACTGTTGTTTTTTATGGTAAAATACTTTCAGTTGTCTCTACCAGAACTTCACTGTTAAACTCATGGTATGACTATTTATTTTTACAATTATGGTAAAGGAGTACTAGTACTGCTCAGTCTACAGTTAAGAATGGTATGTGAGTTCACATCTTACTCTAAGGATAATAGAAAATAAAGTCTTCAACATATTACTGTAACATGTCCCACCAGTTAGCTCTTATTCAGAGTGACTTACAGTTATCATTTTTACTCAACTGAGCAATTGGGAATTAAGGGCCTTGGTCTAGGGCCCAACAGTGGTGACAGTGGGATTCAACTGCTGATCTTTGGATCAGTAACCCATCGCCTGAGCCACTGAGCCACCACAGCACCCCTTACGAATTGAAAAGTAGTCTTTACTAGAAAGTAATACAAGAGTTCAAATATTGGACACTCAGAACCTTAAAGTATATTTCCATTATCCCCACAAGCATATATACATT